>OZ010796.1:149103675-150303675 GCA_963932465.1 Maratus speciosus | reverse complement strand
ATTTTTTTTGTAGGGTTCGATTCGAGTTGCGGATTGATTCAAATGGAATTTTCGACTTCGGAATGCAGGACTCTAATTGCATTGAAATGAAGTTAAAGGGAATAAACTTTTATACCTTATTTTTTTAAATGCTGTTGTTTTCCTGGAAAAAAATATTTCCTTATAGTTAACGCATTGTAACGTATTTACTTAAAACACATTATTTGTAAAGCAGGTTAGAAATAGTTATACGAATTATAGGTTATAAATATTTACTGATTCCCTAAATCAAGTTCGCAAATTCATTCTCGGTTTTTTATTATTTTTCTTTTTCTTTAAAAATTACGTAACTGCTGAATTGGGTTAATTTAAATCGTAGTAAACCGAACCTCAATAGCAGAATTTTCTGTGTTAATCGGCAGCAAAATAAAATTTGTCTGCGACCCAAAATGCTATACAATGCCTACTGTAGAAACTGGTTTCGACTGTGACAATATGTTCATGAAAAATTTCCCGCAAATAAAATCGAAAAAGTAAAAAGCGGCGGTTGTAGAGATCAACCTCAGCTTCCAATGCAAAAAATATCGTTTAAAAGTATTGAAATGCAAACGGAATATTTTAAAAGGACTGTTTCATAGAATCAACATTAGCGAGTGGGTGTTTTCGCGTAAGTGAAGCAGATTTTAAAGTCAAAAATAAATCTAGACTCTAAATAAAAAATAACCACTCACACTGAGCATCCTTTGATCCTTTGTGGAAGATTTAAATGCGTTCATAAACATTTTTTCTAAAATTTTCGGATACTTCATCGCTTACATATAAAATACCATTTAAATCTAGATTCCGTAATATATAAGATTTTAATCCTGCTTCATATCACTTTCGTATGCGCAATGATATGAGAATTTTTCTCATTCTTTTTAGGCATGTTAAAAAAGACATCAGATTATGTTTATTTTTATTTCGATAAAGGGAACTCAACATGCATCTTTTGTCTAGACATTTAAATAAAAATTAAATTTAAAAAATCAAAAGACCTGACTGCGTAAAAAGCGAACTAATTAATTATTTCACATCAATGTGAAACTATATTTTATATCACTTACCTATTTTTTTATTTACTTGTATAGATGACTTTGAAGTTGTGTTTAATTGTTAGTTCCTATCTATAAACACTGTTTTGATGAGGTCTATAGATGTCTATGGAGGTTAGAGTTGCAGTAAAAGCTAGAGATCCTATCTACACAACTTCCAGGTTGTGTAATGTTTAAAAGGAGCTTCTGACTGTAAAATAGTCAATGAAACATCGTCTTCATTTTGAAAGACCTATCCAATGATATGCCACTCAATAGGGTGCGTAAAAAAATTTTTCGTCTCTACCGCCATTTTATATTTTACGACCGCCATTTTGAATTTATAAAAGCAAAACCTAGCCTATAACCATCGGATCGTTAAGACAAATCGATAGAGACCTCATTCATTAAAATCCATCCAGCCGTTGGGATGTTTCGAGGGTATAAAGAAATCCACATACCCAGATACGCGTGAAATACATAACCCTTCTTGGCAGTCGGGTAAAAAGACATTTGTTTCGTCGAAGTAATTCTTTGTAATGAGCTAACGGGCAATACCGAAATAAGCACGTGCGTTTATAGACATTCCATTCATGATATACCATGTTGTTATCTATCTCAAGAAACGGCAAAACCTGTTTTGTGAAATAGCACTCCTTTCCTCAAAGTGCTTCCGCTAAATGGTCCCTGCTGATATTTTCGGTTTTCATTGAATTTTAGTGAGGGGAGCAAAAAAGGGCTGATTATTAAGACAAACTGGAGAAGCTTCCGCGATATTTCAGAAGTTACTTTCTGCATAATCGATTGACTTTTTTAAAGAAATATTTTCTCAAGGTCTAAGCAGCCAGAGGGTTAATAAGTTGCAGAAATATTAATTAAGGAAAAATTAGAATATCATAAGTAATTTGACATTTTAACCGTCGATAAGTAAAAAATGAGAGATGCAGATGACAGATTCGTCTTGCCTAACATGAATATAAACATCAAACCTGTTCTCCGAATCAGCCAATGTAAACAAAACAACAACAACAAAAAGAATAAGACAATGCAAAAATACAAAGTTACTCGCTTGAAAATTAACATATAGTATGTCTGAATAGCAGATATGCCAGCTAACACTAGTTACACTATTTTAATTTCTAAGGAAACATTCAAATGCTCAACAATTCACAGCCGCCATTGTTCTAAAACTAATGAGTTTTAATAAATTATAAAAACCTAGAGCGCTAAATCATAAGATCTGTGAATTCAAAATGAAAAATCTATCTTAAATTTTTCAGATCAGTGTTTGAAATTTCTGAAAAATAAAAATTTCAAATTGGAAAATGACTGGTTTGGTTCACCTTCAAAATTTCCAAACATTCTTAAAAATTTCGGGTTTATTCCCCAAAATTCTCAGGTTTAATCCCGTCTCCCAAATTCTGCGGTTTTTTTTTGCAACTCGTACAGAGTGTGGCGACGCCATCTTGCGCGGTCAGTAAAACGAGTATCTCGCAGGAAGCGATCGAGCTAGCCTTTTGCTCGGCACATACGATCTCGCTTTCTGACCGTGGGTTCTCCGGTTCGATCCCTATCGGCGCACTTCTCCTGCATTGGTAACCTTGGACAAACGAACACGCACCTTCAACAATATTATCATCTCCTTTCGAGACCAACAGATGGCAGCACTGAATACACCCTTCAGCAAGCAAAAGCCTGTGAAACGCTCACAGCACGCAAAAGTCTATGACCAGTGCTGAAACTAAGGGGGGGGGGCAGAGGGGGCATGCGCCTCGGACGCCAGAACGAAGGGGCGCCAAATGAAGGATTATACCTTTGGAATGGATCATTTTCGACTGATGGCTTCCATTATTATGAAACAGCCATTATAAATGAAGCGTTAGGTGAAGATGAAAGAGTAGTCCTAAAAAGTTAGAACTCTGATTTTGTAAGAGACTCAAGGGTGAAAGGTTCCATTCTCCCATTGGTTGAGAAGAAACAAGAATCCGGCGATTACTTCTCATGGTTACAAGTCCTGATAATTGAGCAGTGGTAGACACTTCTTCCTAACAAATCAGAGGGCACATTGCATTTCATCACCAAAACAAATCGCCAAGTTTCACGTGAGATTATTTCAAGTATTAAGTTGCAATCATATTACATTTTCTTTGCGACATGTAAGGAATTTTAATTTATTTCTCATATAAAGTCATTCAAGGAAAACAATGATATGGTATTTTTAAAAATATCCTTTTTTCCCAGCAAAAAATTGATAAAACTGACTTTCTAAAAAAGTAATCAATTTAAGTATTTTAGATTTATCATTTTGTGACTTACTTTTAAATTACATATTACTTATATTTTCCTTTTGTATGTACAGGTGTATGTAAATTTAAACTTAAAAAAAAAAAAAAAAAAAAAAAAAAAAAAACAAAAAAAAAAAAAACATATCTTATATTTTAAAAGTATAAAATTGATATTTATAAGAAAAGTAAAATCAATAGCTTTTGATTTACAGCTTTGCATCAGAAGGACAGAAGCTTAGGGGATTAGACGTCCCCCTCCCCGAAATAATATCCTGCTACGCAACAGCATTTAATTACCTACGTGTTTTGACTGTAATTATGTGTGCAAAGCAACAGTAAACTCAAGCACCTCCCCTCCCCTTTCTTGATATCTGATGTGTTTTTTTAAAAATAATAAATATATAAAAAACAATTAATAAAAATACTCATTCAAATTTTATGCATTTTTTTTCATGGCACTTTGTGTACGTAAATATAAATAATTAAATTAAATGGCCAAACTAGTACTCAAATAATCAAAATTGTCAGATAGGAATTTAGATCATCTAAATTCTACCTTGCCGTATAGTAATTTGTAATATTAATATCTATTTATTATTACTGCAAAGTAACAAACAGGGCAAAAGAAAAAAAAACTAAAAATAAAGTGTTTCATAGATAGTGAATGAAAAAGGTCAAGCTAAAATAAATTATTGTTCACACTTGTAGTGAAATATAATGAAAAAATAAATTAAATAATAATGACAGAATTTTTTTTTTATATCACACATCCAAAAGAAAAAAAAAGTTGGAACCAAAAACAATAATATCTGAGCAATAACTACCAAAAACTATAAGAAGTTTTTATAATGTATTTTGTTGCATTAAATATTTCCAGTTAATGATTACTTGGATTAACTTTTTTAAACTTAGTTTTCAAATATTTAGGGTGGTAATAGTGAAGGGGAAATTTATAATAATTTTTTTAATGAAAATAATTTATGTTTTTGATTGAGTTTTCAAATAATATATATGTTGTTTTGAAAAGTAGTTTATTAGAATTTTTTAATAAAAACAATTAAATTTTTTTAGCAGATTATAATAAAAAGTATTTAACAATTAACTATTACAAATTGATTTAAATAATTAATTACTTATTAAATTAATAATATTATTAATATAAATTCATAATTTAATAAAATTTTACTTTCAAATAAAATAAACTGAATATAGTTATGTATTCAGATATATTGTTAAATAATATAACATAAAAATAAAAATATTTTATATAAGTGCAAGAAATAACATTATATTTTCAAAAATATTCATTTTAAGGAATTGTAATAAATAGCTTATAAGTAATATGAGTTTTAAAAATTAATTTCATTAACAGTATTTTATACATGATAAAAAATTGCAAAGCATTTGATAATAAATTAATAAAGTTTTTCTGTATGAAAAATACTAATTAATTTTAAAAGAAAACTTTGATAAATTAATTTTGATAATTTAATGTTTATCTGATACTAAAGTTATAAGGGAAAAAATAATGTATGTAAGTTTAGGAGATATTATTATCGAATTACAATAAATGTTCACTTTAATTCATAAAATAATAGCTTATATGAATTTTGAAATTTATTTAAAACTAAATTTTATTTTATTTAATAACAACTAAAACTTAATTTAATCAAAATTTTATTTAATTATCTAATTGACAATTAAAAAAAATGAAAATGAACGGATAATAAAAGTTGATAAATCTTTATTAACTAACTTAATAAAAATCGAAACAAAACACAAATAAAAAATATAAAAGTAACAGGGAGGATAGAACCTGCCTACTTGAGTTTGGAAGACAAGCGCGTTAACCACTGGACAAAATCATCCACATAGAGCTCTGACCAAAATATCATGAATTAACTAGGTACGATATTTCTCGAAGTGCATCGCTAAATTATCCCTGAGAAGCAAGCCAAGACCGGTTTCTGATCAACCAATGAGAGAATGGAACCTTTCACTCTTGAGTCGCTTCCCTGATTTTCTGGTCAGAATGGGGGGAAAAAAACTGGGCCATTTTTTAAAAATAATTTTAATTTTAATAAACAATTTTTTTTTCAAAAATTTTTTATGGCCATTGTTTTCTCCCATTCTGATCAGAAAATCAGAGTTCTAACTTTTTACAACTGCTCTTTCATCTTCACCTAACACTTCATTTATAATGGCTGTTTCATAATAATGGAAGCCATCAATCCATCAGAAGAAAATAACTCGGCTAAAGCGGAAACTCGAATAATCGGGACTCTACTGTATATTTCCTTTCAAAAATGATCTTTAAAATATTTTTGTTGGTGTTCAGAAGGGGGTCATGACCCCCGTGACATCCCCGTTGGATCCGTCATTGTAGATTACGTAGTTCAGTATTACATATTTTAAATTTTAAAATACGTCGGCTATTAGAAAATTTGTAAAATTCTCTTTGTAAATATACTTTGGAGAAGAGGGGGGGGGGGGGGGGCGCCAAAATCCATGTTTGCCCCGGGTGCAAAAAAGGCCAGTTCAAAAGAGAAAAAGATTTATATTAAATGTAATATCCATACATCTAAAAATCCATGGCACAGTTTTATGTAGTATAATCTAAGAAATGTGGGGGAAAAATTTGAAACGAAAATATTGATATTTAAAAAATCAGTTGGGATTTAAAAAAAAAAAAAAAATTTAAATTTTAGTTAAATAGAAATAGGCAAGATTTTTTTTTTTTTTTTTGAAATTACATGAAATTTAATTTGCTTTATAGTATATATACAGGGTGATTATAATTAAAGTCCCAGTTTCAAAACGCTCTAAAAAACGAACCACTCGTTAGAATGGCGTCAAAATTTAACAGCGTATTATTAAAGAAGGGGGAAAAGAACATGAACCAAAAAAAGTTCCAAATTTTAGCGACAGATGGTGCTGTAAGCGTCAGAATTTCGACTACAAATGACAAATCGTAAAACAACGGCTAAGGCGTAAGTTACATGATATAAACCAACTGTATTGTTCAGTGTGCATGACTGTACACGTGTGGTACTGTTAGTTACATAAGCCCGTCCACCACGGCAAGGTCGTATCACATCGGATGGGAAAAATCGGTTTTTTATTGTCCTGAGGCCAAAAACCGCATAAAAAGCATCCATCCAATCGGTTTTTAATTGTCCTGAGGCCAAAAACCGCATAAAAAGCATCCATCCAATCGGTTTTTAATTGCCCTGAGGCCAAAAACTGCATAAAAAGCATCCATCCAACCGGTTTTTAATTGCCCTGAGGCCAAAAACCGCATAAAAAGCATCCATCCAACCGGTTTTTAATTGTCCTGAGGCCAAAAACCGCGTAAAAAGCATCCATCCAATCGGTTTTTAAGTTTCGCGAGACTGGCACAAAACATGTTCAATATGCTGTCCACCGTTGTGTGCAACAAGATTAAATCGGGAAACAGCATGTTCCACAACCGATCGAAGTGTATCCCGGGTCAAGTTCAGAATGTGTTGCGCAATGCGTGTCTTTAATTTAGCTACGTTGGCAATCGGAGTACTGAACACAATATCTTTCAGATAACCCCACAGCCAGAAATCACACAGATTAAGATCAGGTGATCGGGCCGGCCAGGCTGTAAGGAAATGACGACTGATAATTCTAGCATTTCCGAAATGCCGCCTCAACAACTGCTTCACTCGATTTGCAATGTGCGGAGGAGCGCCATCTTGCATAAAAATGATACTATCCAGACATTCACGCTGTTGCAGAGCTGGAATGACGTCATTACGCAAAAGAGATTCATAGCGCTGACCATTGACGGTAACGGTAACAGGACGGAAAGCACCCGTCTCCTCGAAAAAATACGGCACTATGATAAATGATGCCGTAAATCCGCACCACACAGTGACCTTTGCAGGATGAAGTGGTACTGGGTTCGTTGCGAGTGGATTTTCTGTTGCCCATATTCGGAAAATTCTGTGTATTGACATATCCCGTCATGTGGAAATGGGCTTCGTCTGTCCACAGAATTTTCCACGGCCAATCATTGTCCACTTCCATGCGAGCAAGAAATTCCAAAGCAAAACCCTCTCTTGCTGGCAGGTCAGAAGGGAACAACTCCTGCACATGGCAAATTTTATACGGATAGCATTGCAGGATGTTTCGTAGAATGTTATGTACCGTGCTCACAGGCCTGTTCAATGTTCGGGCAATTCTCCGTACACTGCATGGTTGCTTACCACCGCTAGACTCCTCCTGAACTGCTGTGGCCACTTCTTCAACTACCGCCGAATCACATCTTTTCCTTCCTCTACCAGACTGCACATCAAACGAACCTGTATTTTCGAATTTTTTCATCATTTTCACCAGACCTCTGACAGTCATCGGTCCAACGCCTTTTTTCATACCCTTGAGAGTCCTGAACTTCTGCAGAGCTACTGGTGCAGAATCACCGTTCTTGTAATAAAGCTTTACAAGCAGAGCACGATCCTTCATTGAGACACTCATGGCCAACGTCTGAGACGCAAAATTAGGAAACGCCGTTCACCCAACGCTTTTATAACACCTGAAATTGTCGTGCGCATGCCAGGTATTTTAATTTACATATACTGACGCTTACAGCGCCATCTGTCACTAAAATTTGGAACTTTTTTTTGGTTCATGTTCTTTCCCCCTTCCTCAATAATACGCTGTTAAATTTTGACGCCATTCTAACGAGTGGTTGGTTTTTAGAGCGTTTTGAAACTGGGACTTTAATTATAATCACGCTGTATATAATGTCACTACAGATATTACAGTATTATTCAAAATTGAAAAAGTACTAGTTTAAAGGGTACTGTGTCCCCTTAACATAAATTGTTTTTGACTAACTTTTACTAGTTTTTTTTTCCTTGCAAAATTTACACATCAATACAGTTAAACAAATTTGAACATCTATATTTATGGTAAAGGCAGAAAAGAATAAATAATTTCAGTTAAATATTTTTTTTTAATTTTAATATGTTGAATATTTTTATTGATTATATGAAAAAAAAAAATTATCAAAATTGCTTATATGGTAATAAAAGTTATTTTATTCAAATAATACAATATACCACTTTTCAACTTTACCATTTCCATAAATTAGTATTATAGATATAATTTTGCATATGACATTTTTAATGAGAGAAGTATAATTTAATTATTAATTTTACACATAATATTTTTACGTACAACACTGAACATGAAAAGAAAAAATTAAAAAAACATCAGAATGTATAAAATATTTGAATAAGTTATTTTATTAATGGTATTTGAATTTTCGTACAAAGATACCTTTTAATAAAAGAAAAAAAATTCGCCAAAATTTTTGGGTTATTTCAGAGCAATCACTTTCAACATAATCATGAAAAATTTTCCTTTTAAATATTTTTTACATTATCATGGCAGTGAACTTAGCTATGATATTCCGTATAAACAATATATAAATATATATTTCTATAATAGCAAAAAAAAAAAAATATTTGAAATAGTTAAAAAATATATATTTATATGCATATGTTTTCAAACCTGGATTCATCAATATAAAATGGCAAACTTTTTTTCACTAATATAAAGAGATATTTATTACCAATACTATGTCAAGACAAATAATCAGTATCTCTCTATATTAAAAAAAGAAAGCTTTGCTATTTTATAGTGTCGAATCCAGTTTTAACCAATATCGGCTGGTCCGGCGCTCACCGGTATCGGTCGGTCCGGCGCTCACCGATATCGGTCGGTGCGGCGCTCACCGATATCGGCCGGTCCGGCGTCCGCCGATATCGGCCGGTATTGGGTCCCGATATCGGCCAGTCCGGCACGGTATTGGGTCCCGATATCGATTGGTATTGGGTGCCGATATAGGCCAATATTGGAAAAAACTTTGCCATGCAATATCGGCCAATATCGGTATATCGATATTGCGAAATCGCTGTTCCCGATATTGCTGTGCTACCTGGGTTCGGCCCTGCCTATGACAACTCTCATAGCACAAAGCCTGTCACGCCGCGCATGATGTTCTTCTCACTGGGTAGGGCTCCTATAATACAGGCTGAATCGTCAAGCATTTTGTTTCCCACTTTGACCAATGAGCGATTGTTGCCCACGCGGTGTGGCCAATCGTTCTTCTCCTACCGGCAATTAAATGGCGGCGTGAGTCACCAGCCCGTATTATAGGAGCCTTATCACTGGGGGTGGAGTACTGTGATGACGCCATCTTGCGCGGTCAGTAAAACGAGGTCTCGCAGGAAGCGATCGAGCTAGCCTTTTGCTCGGCACATAAATCTCGCTTTCTGACCGTGGGTTCTCCGGTTCGATCCCTATCGGCGCACATCTCCTGAAGAGTAAAATGGAATGGACTTACCCACGAATAGCAACAGTCACGCCTCTGCGGGTATATACACTCCGAAAAAGACAGTTTATTGTAGGGTTGCCAGTTTGGCCTCCATTTTCACTCAGACATTTAGTGTTCATACCTGAAATAAAGAATAGTATTTTATTCGTTATTTAATAAGAGACCGGTTTGTATTTGAAATTTCGGATTAAAATTGGAGGCAAAAATCCTACCCGGAATGGAAGCGGTGCTAAAATTTTCTTCACGCCAATTGGTGTTTTCCTCTGCATACCCGCGGCTGACGTCACATGGGTAAAGCCCGAGGCTAACGACTAACGAGAAAGACAGGCTACCGCGGTGGGTCCGATTCTTCTTTTTTTACAGACCGCTGGAGTCGCGTGATGCTCTTTTCACACACCTTCATTGATGCATTTGAGCATCACGTGACTCCAGCGGTCTGTAAAAAAAGAAGAGTCGGACCCACCGCGGTAGCCTGTCTTTTTCGTTAGCCTCGGGTAAAGCCTTGGATAAAGTCCATTTCCTACAGAAGGCCCTGACCCATGACACAGACGGAAAATCAGCTTTTCAATAAAGTTGACACATTATCAACATTGATCAATCAACCAGTTGAGATATATATTTTTTCGAAACAAGATTGACCAATCAGAGCCTCTGTTTTTGCGAGATTTTTGAAAAGATGGAAAATTTTCCAAAAATGCAGGCATCTGATTGGTTAATCTCATTTCCAAATAGTGAAAATTCTACCTGGATCCCTGACTTAAAAGTTAAAAAAAAGTCAAATTTATCTGATTTCTTTTAGCACATCGGTAGCAGCATTGCCTAGTCATTGCTAACAAATTAGAAAACAATCAAATGATATAGTTTTTGCAAATATGTTCCGACACAGATTTCTTTATACTTTCTCTCACGAGATGGCGCTATTGGATTAAGCCCAGAAATCAGAAAAAGTTAGTTGCAGAATTATTGTCTTGATTTGTATTGTTTACATCAGCCGGTTTGGATTCAAACCTTTGATATTTTGACAAGGATAGCTATTTAGTTATTTTACTGTGACTGAAAATGGTTTTAATTAGTTGCGCGAACGGCCATCCACTCATGAAAAGATTACGATTTAGTGGTATATTTAGATTTGTCTCAACAACCTCGCCTAAATATGGTTTTACGGGTTTTAAAATATCAGACAAATTACACTCCCGACAAGTAGCACAAGATTTTATTTTCAGGTTATCTAATAGAGAACGAACGGTACTATTAGAAGAATTGCAGCGTTTTCAAACTCAGGCTAATGCTATTAAAGGTATTAATATATATGTATTGAATAAATATTTGATTACATTATTTTCTTTCAAACTGTTTTCTCTCATTATACAGTATATGTGAGGAAAAAATAGCATAATTTGTTTTTTTATTCTACACATTAACTGCATATTTTATCATAACATGTAGGCAATCAAGATCATAATTTCAAAATTCACAGCATTTGTTTAATATTTTCAAAAGATTCCTTTTATGCTTCACTTTAAAACGCATTTGCTTAATGTGCTGTTTAATGTATAGTGATAACAAAAGTTTTCCAGGTAGAAATTTCATGATTTCATTACAATTTTAATAATAGGAATGGCTGAAAAATATGCACCCCCCCCCCCCCCCCCAATCATATATTTAGTATATCAGAAGTTTCCTCCTGTTAGCAATTACTGTTTTAAGAAATATTAAAGATTTGTTTAAGTTTGTTATATGCAGTTTAAATATGTTATAAGATCTTTAGTGTCTTTTTTACACATGTGCTCAATAGCAGTAGCAGAATACATGCAGCGGGTGCAGATCTTGGAGATTAATTTAACAGCTTAAAACAAATGTACTTTTCTGTTAGATGAACACCAGTCATAATTTGTGCGAAAGAGCTAAATGTGGCAAATGGCATGTTAAATTCACACAATAAGCAGATTATTAAACCCATGTAGAAATAATTTTTCTTTTAAATTTGTTTTTTTCTACGAGTTTATTATTATTTTTAAAATTTTAATATTGCTCAGTCCAGCAGCTGCTAAATGATGTGATTTAATTCTTTCAAGACAAGGGTATGATTGTTATGTGTTACATATGATATTGTTTTTTAAATATAAAATATTGCTCAATCCTGCAACTGCTAAATGATGCAATTTAATTCTTCCAAGACAAAGGTATAATTATTATAAATGTATGATAAAATTATGTATATTTATGTATATAAGGATATTATCAAAGAAAACAATACCGAAAGTTAGTTTCAAGGACTGCTGTTTTATTTATTGACTTCTGGTGTCAAGAGCTTACTTCTGCAAAAACTCTGTTTAACATAATTGAATTTATGGTGCCAATTGCATGAAAATGAAGTTATATTCAGAAATGATAAATAAACAGTCAACTTGATGCTGGCTGTGTATAATGAAACATTTACCTTTCTTGCTTAGGAATTTGCCTTTATATTTTTTATTTATTGGTTATTTGGGAATGATTATTTAACTAAACATGTATCACCGGCTTACTATTCCTATCTAGTTTCTGAATGTCCTTTTACTAATATTTGCGCCTGGCATCTTAGTTAACTTTGGCGCAAAGTGGTGTTTGTCGAAAGGAAATTTATTGTAAAAAACTAGATTAATTCAGAAATTTCTTACCATGCTTTCAGTAAAAATAAGTGAAGAATATAATAATTGTTTTTTTTTAAAGATTTAGTGGTGTTTAAGTTATTTTGTTTAACTTTACATTTGATGAATGAGTTTATTTCCCTTTCACTTACGATATATATTGTATTTAACTTCAAATTCAATTTTGAATTGCAGTAATTTTTTCTGTGTATACTGATCATACTGCCAGTGTGTTTGTGAATGCATATTTTACTTATATTGGTTAGTATCATTTTTTACAATGACAGCGTAGGTTCTGATGTCGTTGAGGCTTCAGGTAAATTTTGATGCTGCAAGCTGATACAAAAATTCTGCTATCAGGCCAGGCTCGTAGCTAGACGATGCTTCCAGGTCGGGCAAATGTTTTTCCAGGAGGGGCAAAATTACTTCTTCATTTTTTTCTTTTTTTTTCTATCTTCAGTAGAAGAAAGTATTGTAATCGAAGTTTTTTTCGACTTCCAGTTTTCGGCAGATTTACACATTTTAGGGGTCAGAGATCCCCAAAAACATGTTTATACAAAATTTCTGTCTGTCCGTGTGTCGCCATTGTACCATCGTAAAGTGTATGAAGTTATGCATAGAAGGGCGATTCCATCGGAAATGTCACACACGTAACGCAGGCTTTAATTTGCATTTATTCAATTATTTATTAAATTTTAATCTTAATTCTGATTTTAGGTGGTATGGTAAATAAGTTATTACCATATTTTTTAATTTAAATGTGTGGCAATAAAATTCACAGAAGTATATCATTTAATTTCATTACTCAAAATGTGCTTATTTTCTACTTCAGAAAAAAAGCACATTTTGAGTATGAAATTAAATGATATATTTCTGTGAGTTTTATTTCCACACATTTCAACTAAAAAATATGGTAATAACTTATTTACCATACCACCTAAAATCAGAATTAACATTAAAATGTAATAAATAATTGAATAAATGAAAATTAAAGCCTGCGTTACATGTGTGACTCTCTGCATGGAATCGCCCAGAAATAAACCATATATATTGTGTATGTTTTTGGCTGTGGCAAGCAGATCCTTCAATTTAGAAATATTCTGCCAGTAGGGGCTCTGTAATAGCAATTTTTGTGCCATTTTCATTATTGTACCATCGAAAAGTGCATGAAGCAAATTTTTTGTGTATGTTTTTGGCTGTGGCCAACAGGTCCTCCTACAATTTGGAAATATTCTGCCGGAAAGGGGTGGTGTGATCGCGATGTCTGTGAAACTTTCATTATTGTACCATCGAAAAGTGCATGAAATTATGCATAGAATAGAACCAAATTTTTTGTGTATGTTTTTGGCTATGGCAAGTAGATCCTCCTTGAATTTGAAAAAAATCTGCTGGAAGGGGTCGCTATAAGAGTGACTTTTGCGCCATTTTCTTTATTGTACTATCGAAACATGTATGAAGTTATGCAAAGAATTAAACAAAATTTTTTGTGTATGTTTTTGGCTATGACCAGCAGGTTCTCCTTGAATTTGGAACTATTCCGCTGTGATAGCGATTTTCGTATAATTTTCTCGAATTTTCGTAGTTCTATTGTCGATCAGCAGCTCATGCAGCGATGGGAACTCGCGTCCTGCTAAGCCGGCTATTCGCAAACAGTTGATGCACAATAGAATAACGTAAAACTATTAATTTTAATAAATATCATGATCGAGATGAACTCGTTTTTACTCTGATTAATTGACTGAAGCAGAAATTTAAGGTGAAAATCAAATTTGCTATAGTATTGAACTAATAATATTGAAGTATTCACATCTATTAACTACTTTTTGAAATATTAAGATGTATGATAGAAGAAAGTTTTGGGATTGGCGCATCCAACTAGTTTGTCTTTTGTGATCTTTTAAAAATATATATTACTCAGTATAAATTTATAGCTTTTCCCTATGTAGTTGAAAAAGGATATTCTTTCATCTCGCTGTCTATTGATAATCTATTTTTTGTAAATATGGCTTTCCACAAAAATGTTAGACATTGTTAAGGATTGCTACAACAGAGTCACCAACCAGTTGTCTGTGGATCACCCCCCCCCCCCCCCCTTGCGTTGTCCGCAGAAAAATCTGGACACTTGCATTTTTATATTTTGTTAATAATAAACTAATGATACAATATTCCAAGAAATTAATTTACAGTAAAACCTGTAAAAATGGAATTGCAAAGAATAAAAAAAATCTGTTTTAGACAAGTTGCCATCTTAGCAGGTATAACTGGAGTGTTGAATTTAGGCATTTTTTTCCGGGAGGGATAAATCATGCTCCCGGAATGGTAGACAGTATGGAGCGGGTGGGAATTGCACTTCTACAACTTTAATAAACACAAAATTACAAAGCTTCCGGGAGTGACATTTCGATGCTCAGGGAGAACTCTCCTCCCGGGTTACCCCCTGAATTCATTGCTTATTTTTATTTGTAAGGCATTCCTTTGAACAGGACCATTAAATGCTCTCATGTAAGACAGGATTTTGTTATAGACAGGTGCCATTTACACAGGTTTTACAGAATTTATGAATTTTAGATGATTTAAAATTTAATATAAAGAAGGCCCTGGTAACTACGTTAATTACGTTATTTATTTACAAAACAAGTGACCCTCTCACAATGAAATATCAATATATTTTCAGTAATTGCTGTTTTACACATGCTTCAAATCCATAATATATGCTTATAACTCATAACAATTTTAAACAATTTGCACAATAGATAAAAAAGTCTCCTTACCATCGTCTTACCAGTAAACAGTGGCGTAACGTTGGGGGAGGGGGGGGGGCACAAATCATTTTACTACCAGTATTATTGTATGTTAAATTTTGCTTTGTTTAATCGTATAACGTTCAATGATTAAATAAATTCACATTTTTCATATAATAGGGCTGGTAGTAAAATGATCGGGCCCTTCCCCTCAACCCCCAAACGCTACGCCACTGCCAGTAAATATCAATAGTTTTCCATGAAACTTGTGTACTGACTTTGAAACCATTATATTTATGACTAATAAAAATTTCAAAGAGTTTGGATAATAACTAATTTTTTTAATATTGAATGTTTGATGATAAAAAAAATCTGTGCCCTTTAAAATTCTGAATCTGTTATTTTTTGTTGAAATACGGGAAAATATATAACGTCCTTTAAAGAGCGCATATTTTAATTTTACTTTAAAATGTCGTATAGGTGTAAATATTGTGGGGCCTGCGATACGAGATTCGTTTGGAAATATTTTTGTTTAAAAGAATAACTTTAAAAAAATTGGATTAAAGATATAAACTAATACAAATTCAAGATTAATATCATCACATCACAGGCGGCGTTGCGCTGGTCAGCAAGTATCATACAAATAAAAACGATCATGAAAATATGTGTCAACTTAATTTACTATTATGGTCTCCATTAAAACTCTCTATTCTCTAACACAATCCCAAAAACATTTTTATGCTTAAATGCCATAAAGTTGCAAATATTTTTATTCTGACCCCACGATAGCAAATAGTGTTTTCTGTTTTCTATAAAGACAAAGGATATTTCAGAATAAAGGGCAAAATATGTGTAATAAGTCAATTTTTGAGGTTAGGAAAGGTCATCTGAGACAATCGTTTAGAACTCAAGATTCTATGCATTTATCAAAAAATGAAAAATGCTTTTTGATTCTAAACTACTTCAATAACTTTGCAGCAAATGTCATGTTTTTACATTTAAAAATAAGTCCGCGAACACATTATAAAATTTCACAAAGTCGAGCGAACAAAAATGTTTTTTACAAACATCCTTAGGTGATTATTGTTTGTAAATTGTAGCTATAAATTAAGGAAATACTAAATAAAAATGAGCATTTCATAGCTTAAAAATATTAATGCTCGTTTAGTATTTTTGTTAATTTTTCAATTCATATTTCCGTTTCACAATATTACATTTATTTCTGTGTTACATATTATTAGAGAAACTATGCTACTGATTTGGATATTTATATCGCATATATAGCAAGAAAGGAACAAAACAACTAAAAAGTAGAATAAATAACGTAGGGGCAGGGAAGCACTTGAAGAAACAAACACTTTTTGTACTTATAAAAAGGATAATTAATTTCTGTAATAGTCTCATTTTTAAATTACATTTATGTCATTTAATTAACATAAAATATTCAAATAACAAAATATTAAATTCAAATAGTCTTAGATGACATTTACAATGTAATTATAAAACTCCTTTACTCTGAAAAACCCTTTCTAGATATTGCAATTCATTCTGTGTGACACTGATTGACTTTACAACCTTTTATCATTTGCAACATTATCAAGAAAGCTGCTAGAGAACATTTTCCACTTTTGTTCAAAAGCCCCCAAGAGCAACATAGTGAAGTTAACCAGTAGCGCCACTTTTAAAAAATATTGGGTGGGTTGGTTGTGTTTATAACGGCCAATTATCAGCACGAGGGATATACGCCCTAAGGGAGGAGTGCCCTTCGTGGGGGTCTTTCTAAGGGAACCTAACCGTATTTACGCTTGGAAAATCACGAAAACTCCGAACGATTAGGCCGATGGGCACAATTGGGATCGAACCCAGCACCTCCCATCTACCAGCTTCGAGAGCAGAACCTCTCGGCCACTGGTGGGGCAAATATTGGGTGGGCTTAAAACTTTTTGAGTAAAATAACACATACAATTTTTCCTCCTTAGTGTGTGTGTTTGTGGAGACAGAGGCGGGGGAGGAGCGAATAACTAAACGGCTGAATCCATATCAACTCAGGCAGGGGGGTTACCTTCATAGTCTCAGAAGTTTTTGAATTGAACATATGTTAAAATTTAAGAAAAAGTAAGATACTTGTATATTTTCATTTTGCCCCAAAAAATTCCTGGCCCGAGATACAGGCCGCCAAAGATGACATACCCGGCATCCTTTCTCATTTGCGATTTTCGATAAAAACTTTAAAGTGCTCTATCTCTACAACGGTGCAAGATATTTTGTTGCGGTTTATTTTATTTTAAAGATAATATTCTTCTGTTTAAAATGATATACCTAATTTTGAAAAATGTATTCAACTTTTCTTGTGGCAGCCTTTTGAAGAAATTTTTTTTTTTCAAAAAAAATTTTTTCTTTGGAAATGCCAATCCCAAAAATTTTGATTTTTTTGCTGTTGATCAATACCATTGGGAACTACCTTCACTGTAAAGGAGAACTTCCACTTTTGAGTTTAACAAATTTTAGAAACGTTTAAAAAATTCAGAGAAGTTTACAGGAACTGTATATATACAGTTCCAGTAAAAGTCACTGAATTTTTGCTTATTTGTATCATATTTGTAAGGATAAGCCTATTATATATCCTAAACAAGTTAGAAATTGCAATATCAAATGTGGCAAATGAGGTTGTGCTTACTATAACTAGTTTTATAAATATTCAGATCTTGGTGCAAGAAGTTAACACTCTTGGGCAAAAAGGGCATGAATACAAAATTTATTATGATTCTACATATTAAATTCAGTAATACGGAAGTAATATGAATTCATTTTAAAAGGACTTAATTGCCATGGCAACCCAGAATCATTACCTATCATGGTATATCATTGAATCAATTATGTATTATAGGATTTTTAAATAGAACAAAGAAAACTTTTATTAATGTCTTTTATGTTTTAATTTGATTTTCATAGCATTTGAAGTTATACATACTTTATTTTCAATACTGAACATAGTAAAACAATCTCAATAACATATATCAATTACACAGCAATACAAATTATATTAATACAAGTTAGAGTTCAGACAGATGGGCCTACAAATCGGATCCATAAAGACTTTCAACTATGTTGAAATTGTTAAAAGCACATAAATAGGTCGGAATTTGACTTTTAGAAATTTATGTCAATAGACGGAAGCATACTTGAATACTTTCATACAACCCTGTATTTTACCTACTATCTTTATATACATGCCACTATTTAGCTAATATTTAATTAAGATTAAAACATCCTTAAAACCAGTGAAATCACACTTCCAGAGATTATCATCCATAGACGGCCATGTATCTAATTCTTTGCATGGACCTGTATATCATTTTAGCTATATTCTCCAAACATATCTTAGTATACTAAATGTAGTTCAGTGTAAAAATGCATAACTCATTTAAAAATCACCTTTAAGCTACTTTCATTCATACTCAGTAAACCCTTAAGATTTCTTTTGTGTAGCCCTGTATATGATCTACAGCATTTATGCACACAACGTAATATGGAAAAATTTAGTTAAACTTAAAAACTCAAACACAACTAAAAATGCACTTCCAGCAATACCCTTACGATTTCTTTTGTGTAGCCCTGTATATGACCTACAGCCTTTATACACACAACGTAATATGGAAATATTTAATTAAACTTAAAAACTCATATCGCATCTAAAATGCACCTCTAGCAATCATTGCTAATGTACAGTATTTCCAATAAGGTAAAGTATCTGAAATCTTTTGTGTGTCCCTGTAAACACTATGCACTTTCTATGACACAGGAAGTAATTTTTTGTAAACCTCTGCAATAAAGTATGTATCACTTCAAATGCTATGAAAATCAAATTAAAACATAAAAGACATTAATAAAAGTTTTCTTCATTCTATTTAAATATCCTATAATACATAATTGATTCAATGATAATACCATGATAGGCAATGATTCTAGGCTGCCATGGCGATTAAGTCCTTTTAAGATGGATTCATATTACTTCCGTATTACTGAGTTTAATATATGGAATTACAGTAAATTTTGTATTCATGCCTTTTTGCCCAAGAGTGTAACACTTATTGCACCAAGATCTGAATATTTATAAAACTAGTTAATACTATGCACGCACCTCATTTGCCACATTTGATATTGCAATTTCTAACTTGTTTAGGATATATAGTAGGCTTATCCTTACAAATATGATACAAATAAGCAAAAAGTCACTGGAACTGTATATATACAGTTCCTGTAAAATTCTCTGAATTTTTTAAATGTTTCTAAAATTTGTTAAACTCAAAAGTGGAAGTTCTCCTTTACAGTGAAGATAGTTCCCAATGGTATTGATCAACAGCAAAAAAATCAAAATTTTTGAGATTGGCATTTTCGAAAAAAAATTTTTTTGAAAAAAAAATTTTTTTTTCAAAAGGTTGCCACAAGAAAAGTTGAATACATTTTTCAAAATTGGGTATATCATTTTCAACAGAAGATTATTATCTTTAAAATAAAAAAAAGTCCTTCCGGCCAGTGCCGGGAGGAAGAGGTAGCTTTCATATTCCTTATTTTAAAAAAGCCAACTTATATTATTCAAACACACGAAACTCAATTTAGTGGAAACCGAATGTAGGAGATTCAATACCAATTTTTATCAATACTAAATCATTATGAATGAGAATTTCGCGAAATTAGTCAGCTTTATCCAAGCTGCTTTTAATTAAAGTAACTTATATTTGGCTGCCAAATTTGGCGATTTCTTAAAGTGCCTGCCATTTTAAGACAACATGGTGGATGAGGCTAACCAGTGAACTTGGTCGAAACCTTAGTAATTGCTGTGCACATGCTCACTCACATCGGAATCGGTTGATATATACGAGTGCTGTCGCAGGCAAAAAATCAGATTTTTCAAAATGTCACCCACGTTAGGAATTGAAACTACTATATCTGAGCCATTTTTTAAGATAAAGGCAAACAAAAAATGCTCCTGAATCCTTATATCAAGGTCAAATACTTAAGAAAGAAACCTTTTTCAATTTCTAATTTTTTTGCACCTCACTTTAAATATAATTTTTTTAAATTTAATGGCCGCCATTTTGAAACAAGATGGCTGATGAAGCTGGCCAGCGAACTTGGTCGAGATATTGATGTATACTATCCACATGCCTTCTTCCATCGAAATAGGCGAATACGTGTGGTATCGCGTGACAAATACAAAATCGTTTCAAAGTGTTAGCCATGATAGAAATTCAAAGTGCTATAATTCTGCCACTTTTTAAGATATAAACAAAAGAACAAATTTTCAGAAACAAAAACTGCTCCGAATCTTTGTATCAAGGCCAAACACATAAAATAAATCTTTTTCATTTTCCAATTTTTTAATACCTCATTTTAAATTTTAAAATACATTTAAAAAAAAAATCGCAACCTTTTTGAAACAAGATGGCGAATGAAGCTGGCCAACGAACTCGGTCGAGATATTGGTATGCACTATGTACAGACCAAGTAATATCCAAATCGGTTCATAAATACGCCTGTTATCGAAAGACAAAAATCAGGTCGTTTTAAAATGTCAGCCACAATAGAAATTCAAAATATTATAACTCAGCCATTTTTTTAGATATAGACGAAACAAAACCTGTTCCGGAATCTTTGTATTAAGGTCAAACACATACGAAAAAATCTTTTTCATTTTCCAAATTTTTAGCATCTCATTTTAAATTAAATTTTTTTTTAATTTTTTTAAATGGCCGCCATTTTGAAACAAGATGGCGGATGAAGCTGGCCAACGAACTCGGTTGAGTTATTTGCATGTACTACGTACACACCAAGGTACATCCAAATCGGTTCATAAATACGTCTGTTATCACGTGGCAAATATCAGGGCGTTTCAAAATGTCAGCCACGCTAGAAATTCAAAATGCTATAACTCAGCCATTTTTTAAGATATAAACGAAACAAAAACTGCTCCCGAATCTTTTTATCAAGGTCAAACACATAAGAAAAAAATATTTTTTCAATTTTCAATTTTTTGGTACCACATTTCCAATTTAAATTTTTCTTAATTTTAAATGGCCGCCATTTTTAAACAAAATGGCGGATGAAGCTGGCCAACGAACTCGGTCGAAACATTGGTCTGTACTATGTATAAGCGAAGTTACATCCAAATCGGTTCATAAATACGCCTTTTATGGCGTGACAAAATTCAGGACGTTTCAAAATGTCAGCTTCGCTAGAAATTCAAAATGCTATAACTCAGCCATTTTCTAAGATATAGACGAAACAAAAACTGCTACGGAGTCTTTGTATAAAGGTCAAATACATAAGAAAAAAATATTTTTCCATTTTCAATTTTTTGGTACCACATTTCAAATTTAAAATTTTTAAAAAAATTTTAAATGGCCGCCATTTTGAAACAAAATGGCGGATGAAGCTGGCCAACGAACTCGGTTGAGACATTGGTATGTACTATGTACACACTGAATTACATCCAAATCGGTTCATAAATACGAGAGTTACAGTATGACATAGGTCAGATATATATATATATATTGATATATATATATATATATATATATATATATATATATATATATATATATATATATATATATATATATATATATCAATTTTGAACGGAGGGTGGTTTCGGGGTCTGGGCGTCATGATCGATGAAAATATACCAAAATTTTTTGAAATCGCTTTCCTCCGAACAGCTGCAATAGGTAGCTTTTTTGTAAAGAAAGCTACCTAAAACTGCAACAAAATATCTTGCACCATTCTAGAGATAGAGCACTTTAAAATTTTTATCAAAAATGGTGAATTGGAAATGGTGCCTGGGATGCCATCTTTGGCGGCTTGTATCTCGGGCCAGGAATTTTTTTGGGCAAAACCAAAATATACAAGTATCTTATTTTTTATTGAATTTTAACATATGTTCAATTCAAAAACTTCTGAGACTATGAAGGTAAGATTTTTTCTTTGGCTGCCTGAATTGACATGGATCATACCAAACATTAAATTCGTACCTAAATTATGTTTTTTCTAAGCAAAATATAAAATTATTATAATTTAATAAATAATTTTATGAAATTATATTCTCACAAGTTCTTTTTTATAAATATATTAATATTTATTATAAATAATATAAAAATTGCTAACTATTGAAAGTGCAAAAAACTAAATGCCAAGAAAAATATATATTTTAGTAACCTCAGTGCTCCCCAAAACAGAATACTTTGCAATGTTCTGCAACGGAATTTCAGATGATCAAAAATGTTCTGCAAGCGCAATGGGGAAAAAAAGGGGGGGGGGATGTTTACATATATATATGTAAGGATGTAATTTCATCTTTTATAAAAATGCTAAAGATGTGTTTTGTAAAACACTGTCAAACAAAAGAAACATATTCTGGAGGCAAGATTTATTTCTAGAACCACATGGCATTGACACAGAAGTTACTGACTTTGGAAGTGAGATATTTAGACATATTACTTTTATGAAGAAAATGTCTTTGGAAATTTGGTCCATACATAGTTATAAGGCCAGCTTTTACAAGTTTCCTAACAGATTTATGTCCAGATGGAGGTCCATTCGTATAAATAAACATACGTTTGTCTGTTGTACCAATGGTCGTTTCGTTCCCATCAGCTGTATTGGGCCTGTTAGAAAATTTTTTATCGATTGTAGACCCCATGATTCGCATATAGCTTCAGATACTCAAATAGACAAAATTTTAGTTAGAAAACTGGTTAATTTCGGGATTTCTGATTTTAAAGTATTCACAGCATTTTTTAACATGGTCTTATTTTGAAAATATGTTTCACTCTCCTGGCACCTCTTTGACAGTTTCATAAACCCAATCAAGAAATACAGCTCCTTCCCTTCCTCTTTGGAGGGAGGAACACAAGGGAGTACATTCAGAATTTCTAAAAAATTGGAAAGATCCAAGATTTTGTTTGTCACATCTGAACATGGAAAAATCAGATATTCAAAATTGAATAAATATTTTGTTGCTTTGATGATCTCATCAAGTTCTGTGCTTTGTTCAAAATAGACACTGTATTGATGCAGCAATGTTTCAATATATTGCACTATATCTTTCATGTCACTGATAAAATACGATATACTAGAATTATCAGTAGTAGATCTTAACATTTTGCTACTTATTGGAAGGTCTGGCAGAGGTACTCCTTGGAAAGTACTTTCTTCTGAAAACATGTGCCATGAAAGTATTGTATTTTTGAAAAAAACATTTTGGCAATGATCTGACAATATCAATAAATTGTTGCACATTGTCACAATTATGAAGGCTTGTCAGATGGGATTTGATATTTAGCAAATAACAGTTTAGATTTATAATTAAATCTGTATACTCCCAAGAAAGATCTGTTACCTGAATACATTTTAACATGGTAGCAAGTACCGAAATTATATCAGCAATAACTATTATACTGAAGATATTTCTTTTTGATAAAAGTTTGTCCCTCAGACTTGCATTTTCTGTTTTTTCAGAGGCTGCGACTAATGCCTTGAAGTCATTTAGGAATGTTTGAAAAACATTAAAAGCATGTGAAACAAATTTCAAAGTTTTAAAAATTTTAGGCTTGTAGAGAAACATTTGCAGTTCATCTGCACATTCATTTAGACTTTCAAATGATTTCCCCCACATGAATTTTTTCTTGCAAGTATTGATAAGTGCTAAAGGAATCTTCGACAATTTTACTATCTGAATGTACCTGAACCAACTCTAGTCTGTGCATAGGGTCCCAGGATACAGGAATATCTTCTCTAACCAGTATAGGTTAAAATTAACATTTTTACCCACTGGCCAGTACACAGATTTTTTTTCACTGGCCAGTTTTTTTTAACCACTGGCCAGTAACAAAGTTATGTACGCTCCATACAAAATTGTGTTTTTTCTAACTATCAACATTGTAATTTACTAATATGTATTACTTACCATTCAATATGATTACACACTCAACTGAAAATTTTTATTTTTACTATTAATTGCAATGAAATAAATTCACAGGAAATTATCAGAAAGGTTACAGCAGAGGCCCCCCCCTCCCCCCCTCGGCACTAACTAATATGCATTTTCTGCGACCATTTAAAGAATTTCGCGTTTTTTTCGCGATCTTTTGACGAAATTCACGTTTTTTCGTGACCTTTTGCAAAATCTGCGTTTTTTCGCGATCTGTTGACGAAATCTGCATTTTTTCCGCGATCTTTTCACAAAATGGCTTTTTTTTTTTTAATTTTTTAACGAAATTTTTGGGGTTTTTTCGCCATTCTTTGAAAATATTTGGATTTTTTTCAAGATTTTTTGATGAAATTTGCGTTTTTTCCGCGATCTTTTGATGAAATTTGTGTTTTTTCCGCAATCTTTTTGTGAAATTTGTGCGTTTTTTTCACGATCTTTTGACGAAAGTTGTTTTTTCCGCGATCTTTTCACGAAATGTGCGTTTTTTCCGCGATCTTTTCACGAAATTTGCGTTTTTTCCGCGATCTTTTCACGAAATTTGTGTTTTTTTCCGCGATCTTTTTTCGAAATTTGCGTTTTTTCAGCGATTTTGTCACGAAAGTTGCGTTTTCTCTGCGATCTTTTCACGAAATTTGCGTTTTTTCCGCGATCTTTTCTCGAAATTTTTTTCCGCGATCCTTTTACGAATTTTGCGTTTTATCCGCGATCCTTTCATGAATTTTGCATTTTATCCGCGATCTTTTCACGAAATTTGCGTTTTATCCGCTATCTTTTCATGAAATTTGCGTTTTCCGCGATACTTTGAAGAATTTGGCGATTCTTTTTCGCGATTCTTTGTCGAAATCTGAATTTTTCCGCGATCTTTTCACGATTTTTGCATTTTATACGCGATCTTTTCTCGAATTTTGCGTTTTCCCGCGATCTTTTCACGAAATTTGCGTTTTTCCGCGATACTTTGGAGAATTTTGTGATTTTTTTTTCGCGATTCTTTGTCGAAATTTGCGTTTTTTCTGCGATCTTCACTCGAAATTTGTGTTTTTCCGAGATCTTTTAACGAAATTGGCGTTTTTTTCGTGATTGTCACGAAAGTTGCGTTTTTTCCGCGATCTTTTCACGAATTTTGCGTTTTTTTCACGAATTTTGCGTTTTTTTCCACGATCTTTTCACGAATTTTGCGTTTTTCCGCGATACTTTGAAGAATTTTGTGATTCTTTTTCCGGATTCTTAGTCGAAAATTGCGTTTTTCCGCGATCTTTACACGAATTTTGCGTTTTTTCCGCGATCTTTTCACGAAATTTGCGTTTTCCGCGATACTTTGAAGAATTTGGCGATTCTTTGTCGAAATCTGCATTTTGCCGCGATCTTTTCACGATTTTTGCATTTTATACGAGATTTTTTCACGAATTTTGCGTTTTATCCGCGATCTTTTCTCGAATTTTGCGTTTTATCCGCGATCTTTTCTCGAATTTTGCGTTTTTCCGCGATCTTTTCACGAAATTTGCGTTTTTCCGCGATACTTTGAAGAATTTTGTGATTTTTTTTTCGCGATTCTTTGTCGAAATTTACGTTTTTTCTGCGATCTTCACTCGAAATTTGTGTTTTTCCGAGATCTTTTAACGAAATTGGCGTTTTTTTCGTGATTGTCACGAAAGTTGCGTTTTCTCCGCGATCTTTTCACGAATTTTGCGTTTTTTTCCACGATCTTTTCACGAATTTTGCGTTTTTCCGCGATACTTTGAAGAATTTTGCGTTTTTCCGCGATACTTTAAAGAATTTTGTGATTCTTTTTCGCGATTCTTAGTCGAAAATTGCGTTTTTCCGCGATCTTTACACGAATTTTGCGTTTTTTCCGCGATCTTTTCATAAAATTTGCGTTTTCCTGCGATACTTTGAAGAATTTTGTGATTCTTTTTCGCGATTCTTTGTCGAAAGTTGCGTTTACTCCGTGATCTTTTCACGAAATTTGCGTTTTTTCCGCGATGTTTTGACGTAATTCGCGTTTTTTACGTGGTCCTTGTGCGAAATTCACGTTTTTTCGCGATTCCCAGCTTTTAAGCTTTATTGAAAAACTTTCCCAGCTTCGTTCTTTGCACATACGCGGAAGAAAACTCCCGTTCGGAAAGAAATCGCTAGTTATTCAGAAAGTAGGTGAAATAGGAGGTAGGGAGAAAGATTGATTGCCGCACGACATTCTTATTTCTTCCTAAATAGATTCGAACACAATGAAAGTAGTACACCCCCCCCCCCCCCGAATTCTTTTTGCTTTCACATCAAAATGCACTTTTTTTTTTACAAAAAAAAAAAAAAAAGAATAACATTTGTCTTGAAATGTTCTGAAGCACATCTCATTGTTCTGCGACGTACGTCGCACTTTTAAGCATATTCTGCTTTGGGGTCAGTGCTTTATCAATTCATTACATTAAAACTGATGCAAGATTTTTTTGGGGGGAAAAAATTTAATTATACATCCGCTGAAGGGCCTTTCAGTACTCTTGGAAGTAACTGGTGATGTCCTCAAAAACTTTTAAACAATTATTTTCAGAATGTCAATAAAATCAAATTTCATTTCAGCAAGTAAATAAATAAATAATAAAATAAATCGAAATTGACAGAGCGGACACCGGAGAGATCAAATTATTGGGTGGGCTTGCGCCCCACGGGCCCATATAGGTTGGCGCCACTGAAGTTAACAATGACAAAACAACATGATTGTAACACATGATAGTTGCATATTTTGTGCAACCTGTCCTGACAAGACATAAAATAGGTAGCCATCTACAACTGAAAATCCATACCTTTGGTTTCCCTTACCTGATAACAATAAATTTCATGTATGACAGATGTACAAAAAACCCGATTTTCGCAAACATCAGTTAATCAGTTTGAGGAAAGGAGTTAAGAGGATAATCTCTAAACCATATTATTCCCTAAAGTATGTAGTTTGACACTTTGGGAAGGCTGTAGCGTAAATTTCTACAAAGAAACAAAACGAAAAATGTCCTACAGCTCTTGGAATGAAAGAAAAAAAAAATCTTCACAAATGAATTTTTTTGTTTAAATTGTTTTGTTTGAATTGAGAAGTTTTAGGCATAGGTATCTGTTAGGTTACAGTCTGTTCTAAAAAAAAAAAAAAATCTTTAAATGAGGTAAAGGAAAGTTCGGCAATTTAATGTGTCCATCAGGGTGTCGAGTCAATTGTTCTAGGACGGGCAAATATTTTTCCAGGTCGGGCACTGCCCGACCTGGCCCCCACCTGGCTACGGGCCTGTATCAGGCACAATTGTGTTTAAGGTTCCCTTTTATTTTTTATAGATCAAAGAATGATTATTTTTATTATTAAAAATGCTCAGAAGTTGTAATAGATACTAAGAGTATTTTGGTAAGGGAATTTTCCTTTGATATTTTTATCATTAAATTTCTGCACACATTAAGCCTAAATGTATATGACTATGTATAATTCATATTCAAAACAATGACTTAATGAAATTAAAGTGTAATAAGTATTCTTTTTTGTAAAACTACATATAAAAATTACACATTTCCACTTAGTTTCTAGTTGAAGTATTTAGCATTTAATATTCTAAGATATGTAATACAGTATGGAACCATTTATCTGGAAACCAGTTAACCAGAAAATCAGTTATCCAGAAATGATATTTCCAATTGATTTATTTCAGAAAAATGAGCCATACAGTCCCAGTTTGATATATATATTATTACTTTAAACATTACAACATGCAGGATATAACTTGATTCTAACAACTAAGACTTGAAATGGAAGCATATTTAGTTATACATAGGGCATTTTGATTTTTATGCATAGGAAAAAGGGGAGTTTTTGCTTCCGAGATATTTCTATGAATTGCCTTCTTTTAAACATTGATTAATGTCTGATCTTAATTAGACCTGATTCTTTCTATATAATCTAATAACTAATTTGAGATCAAAACACTGTCATAGCCACATATATTCTACAAATCTCATCAAATAGATGTTGGTTTAATACCCAACCAGTTATCCAGAATACATCTGACCCTAACCATTCTGGATAAATGGTTCTGTACTGTATATCCAATTAACAGTGACAGGTTATGTTTCTGCAGATCAATTGTTTAACATTCTATACCAGGTGGAAATTTTCTGGTCAACAGGTTAGGTTGCCA
This sequence comes from Maratus speciosus, assembly GCA_963932465.1. Lineage (NCBI taxonomy): Eukaryota > Metazoa > Arthropoda > Arachnida > Araneae > Salticidae > Maratus > Maratus speciosus. The sequence goes on along the minus strand of OZ010796.1, from coordinate 150,275,445 downwards.
TTAGCGAACAGAACTTTAGAGCTAGCGATTAGACACCCTCCTTTTCTATTTCTCCTTTTCTGCAGAAAAGAATATTTCTCATCCTTTAATCTAATATAAGGACGTGCACATGGGCTGCATATTCTATGCCTAAATAACTTTTAACCGTCCACCTGCCAGACGGGTCCAATAGACCTGACAGGTACATTCAAAATGATTTTCCTCATGAAAAAAAAGTACTGGAATTTCTGTAAATATGTGATTTTTTTCTGGAATGTTCCACTTTTTTTCTGCAACAAATTATTTTAAAATAAAAGAGTAGAACATTCCAGAAAAAGTCACATATTTGTAGAATTTTTAGTTTCTTATTTTTCATAAGAAAAATCAGTACTACTTAGTTATCCTGTCGACCAATTTTGCCAAATTATATAAATCACCAAATTATACAAATTGACATAATTTTTATTTTAAATGATGAAAGAACAAATAAATTAGTATAACATTAATAAAAATACAAATAAAACGTCGAAATAAAATGACTTGATGACGTAAACACATGTAACTAGCTAGTCAAGTAAATGTGACATTTACAATCAACCATTATTGACATTTAATCTTGTAGTTTGGCTATAGATTTTCGGTCGACGGGATAACTAAGTAGTACCGAAAAATCTACCTGTCGGGTCCATTGGACCCGTCTGGTAGACAGAGGGTTAATGATATCCTTGTTTAATGCAATGTCCAGTAATAGTATAAAAGTCATAAACATAAAATAGCTAAAAAAAGACTAATATTGGGAGACAGGGGCTAGTTGGCTACAGGGGTAAGTAGGCGCAGTCCTCATAAATCGCTTGTTTGCAGATAGATTGAACAACCTGTAACAGAGTACCTTTCTTCTTGCTTTTTACAATCCCCATTGTAGTTTTGCAGCATTGCCTACGTGCAGTGGACATTTATTACAATTTTTCTGTTTTTTGCCCTCATAAGTAATTTTTTGTTGCTTCATTCTTTTTCAAATTTCTAATACTTATCTCAATAATTGCGATTTAACTTGTGCAGTTTTTCTTAGTGTATGATTAATTGTACCTACCCTATATGTGATTTACTTGGATTATTTATGCTTAGATGGTTACGTGTCCCTTTTGTGAAGAAATTTATTATGGGGCTAGTAGGCACATTGAACGCGGGGCAAGTTGGCTCAGTGTCTGATGTGTGCTGGTAGCTTGAAAAAAAGCAAACACCGAGAAAAGTGTTTGCAATGGAAGATTTTGGGCACACGTGGGTTGCCCAAATGGAGACACTCGATTTTTATTTTTGACAACTGTAACTCTAATGATGATATAGAGTAGAATAGAAGTTACTCAATGTTAATGTTTTATTCATTATTTTTATGTCTGTATAATTTAGAATTTACATTGTATGACGATAATGCCTTTGTTTAAACTTACTGGTAATAATGAAATTGATTTCTCTTAACTGCGTGTTCTATTTGAGTTTCATTTAAATTTTTATAAAGCATGTGCCATCTTACCCCATAGGTATAGGCAACTTGCCCCGTGACGGGGTAGGTTGGTGCACAATTTTCCTTTTACTTTAGGCTTCCGCTAAACATAAACTACAAACTGAAAACTCTGGGTATGTATAGCCCAATGCCTCTTCTTTAAAAGGACAGTTAAAGTTTCATAAAAAACTTAAACAAAAAATTGTTAACTAAAAACTGCACCTACTTGCCCCGGTTTCCCCTACTTAGAATTAATATAACATGGGTAGTTTGCAGTGCTGTAGTTGAGTGGGAACACCGTTCCCAGAAATATTTGATTTGTTACAGTAAAAAGAAATATATATATAGGGGGAACTTGGGATACTTGACCCAATGCCCTTTTCTCAGAATTAGGAAAGTTTTGTAAGTTGGAAGCCCGGTAGCAGAAAGTTCGAGATGGGAGACGGGCGTCGCAGATTTTCTTTTCTCTTTTGCAGATTCTTTTTCATCGCACCTTTATTTTGCTTCGTATTATGTTTAGCTCTTTATTACTTAATACAAAAAGCTAAGATTATTATTAATAAAAATTTATAAAATGCCTAAAAATGCTGCAGGTAAGTGATTGTTTGATTAATTAATGCTTCAGTTATAAAAATATTTTATCTGCAAATTATTTTTGCCCCTGAATTATCTGTCGCAGACACTTGGACAAATTTCTGCAACTGGGGTTGGAAGTGGCATCACTTCCTTTCTTTTAGTTAGCTGACTATATGGTGAACATAAAAACTGAACCATTCCGTAAGTTTTTAAACTATCAGACAAAATACATTTTCATGCTCCAAAAGCAATTTTTTAATGCTGTAAACTCTGATGTTATAAATTTTTTTCGTTAAAGGTAAGACTTTTTTAATTGGTGATTTGTTTTGTACATGTTTTTAGCTACAATAACATGTATAATAATATTAATCTACTTAGCAAATGGCTGCATTTTAGGGTTATGTAGTAAATATGCAACTAGTGATACTTGACCCATGATTAGAACTAGTACTATTCAAATGCATTTAGCATGTTTTATTTATGAATTAAAAATATTATAATATTAAATATTATAAACATAAATATTATAAGTAAATTACTGTGTTCTTGTCAAATATTGTGGGAAGCAGAATACAAGAAGATTTGATGGAAAGGTTCTTGAAATTAATCCTGACGGGCTTACTATTCAGTTTACAAGAAGAATGGATGGTACGCGATTTAAATGGCTTGAAAGGAATGATATATCATAAGTTGATCCTGACCAAGTCAAAGCTATTTTTCATCCACCTGAGTTTTCAATACAACTGATAGAATAACAAGTTTTGTGTTTAAATATGACTTTACATTTAGAGTTGAATAAATTGTTATTTTCTTATTTTGGAATTTGTTTAGGGTCAGGCGGGGTAAAGTGGTCATAATTCATAAAAAGGATTAAAATCCTGATAATATAGATATTTGAATAATTTTCTTTTAATTTTAGATTTAGTAAGTATTAATCAAAGTTTCTCAATCAAAACAACATTAGTAGTAACATGTTTGAGGCGCTGAGCACTCATTTTGTCTGTCTTTGTTACAACTTGTTCTTTAAACCCTTTAATTAACTTTTCTGCTGCATTTTGTTTGCTCCAGATTTTGTTAAATTGGCAGTTAAGAAAGCTTTACACATATCTCAAGAACATATTTTCATTTATAGCTAAGTTATATTTATTACAGATTTTATGTCATAACAGTTTTAGTTACACGGGGTAAAGTGGTCATAGGGTTAGGCTTAATTTATAGATATTTGATCTGAGTTAAATTATTCAATATACAATGCCGGTTTATTAAATAATAATAATAATTATTAAAAACTAACAGTAAATAATTATTATTTAATAATAGCTTGTAATATGGAGATTAAAAAAGGTTAGGTTTAATTTTTAGTAGGTTCAGAATAGTGTTATTTACTGATTGATATTTTGGAGAACTTTTAAAACGTAACTATTTTTTGTAGTTTCAACATGCCTAGAACATATGTGAGGAAGAATCATGATACTCCATGCTAGTTTTCAATTAACATTGCTAGCTGTGAAAAGCAGCAGTCAGTATAGACTGCTACAGCATAAAAGTCCAGGAAAGGAATCATGGATGTCATTAGAAGAAGAATCTTGTATTGTTGAAAGCTTGAATTTTCTTGCACAATATGGATGTTCATTTTATAGTTCTGATATATCAGACTTAATTTACACATATTTTAACTATTTAAATAACAGAGAAAGTCCTTTTTGAAGAAAACCACCAGGATCTGATTATCTCAAAAACTTTGAAAAATGTGTGGCAAATGAATTAACTAAATGTAAACCTGAATTGCTTACAAAGGTTACAGCGACTAAATTTAAAACTAACACAGTAACCTACTTTTCTAATAGGGGAGAGTTGATCCCTAGGGAGACTTGATCCCTAGGTCTAAAACCAGAGGAAAAATGCAATTAAGTCTCTGAAACTGGAAACATTAATAAAGTGATTCCTTATCAACAGATATAGCAACATAATTTCATTCAGCCATTTTTATTTTTGTTGTAAGAAAGGAATCTCTGTTTTCTTACAATCAAACCTCTTTTAGAGTAGATAGTTTGTGTTTCATATTTTTTGCTAAATATAACTAAATTACTTAATTTTATTGATATAATATACTAACATTCCTTTATGCTTAAATGTTGTTATTTAAATCCAATACAAATTCTTTATTTTTGATTTACCAATATTTTAAACCAAACATGCACATTAGGGACACTTGATACCTGTTATATGGGGAGACTTGATCCTGGAGATAGTGTCCCCAAACCAAAGTTAAGCTAAATTAATGTTAAATTTTATTAACCCCTACTTCTCATTGTGACATTTAGATATTATCTGTAGTTAGAATATGGTTGCCTTGATTTTAGATGGTTGACAAAGATAGAAAGTTAATATGTGGCTGCATATGATGGTTAGCAAGCACATGGAGGATGAATGCACCCAGATCAACCGACTCAGATCCACTTGATGAACATTCTGATGAAATCATTGAAGATCCAAAAAGTTTGTCGATTGATGAAAATGACTTTGTCATTATGCGATTTCTGGGAAAGAAGAAAATTAGTCATTTCGTAGGAAAAATTTAAAATAAGATTTTATCATCTGAATGTGAAATCAAATTTCTAAGAAAACTAGGACTTAATTTCAACCAATTTATTTATCCAGAGAATGTTGACAATAGTGTTGTGACAATGATGACATTGTCAAAAAACTACCCAAACCAACCATGCTTGGTAGAATTCTTTGAACAGCAATAATTTTAATATTCACATTTGACTTTTAAAGCTTTGAAAATGTTTTCTGATCATTAATTGTGTTTCTCTCCCTTTTTACATGTTAGTCAACAATAAATTTGATTTCTACTATTTAATTTCAATCATTTCAACGCATCTGTTTCAAGGATCAAGTCTCCCCGCAACTGGGGAGACTTGATCCTTTTTTTATTTTTTGGAAAACAATTTATTTTTATTTTAAAAATGGTTTTTCCAAAATAAAAAAAATACTACAACAAGAAAGACACATGAGCCTTTAATAATAACTGGAAACATTTTTTAAAAATTTTGTTTTTTCCAAAATAAAAATTAAAAACTGAAAAAGGGATCAAGTCTCCCTTACCTATATACCTGTATTATATAAGAAAATGGTCCACAAGAAAGTCCTGAAAGAATTTTTAATGTTGATGAGGCTGGAATGGATATGTATAGCCAAAATAATCCAGTTTTAAAAAAATTACGCAATGCATTATATAATTCAGCAACCAAAGGAAAGATAATGTTTAGTGTTCTTTTCGGTATATCAGCTACTGTTTATTACTTTCTTCCATTCACAGTTTATGAGTGAGCTCGTATATATGAATCATGGACAAAAAATGGTCCTGCAGGAGCATTGTATGAATCGCGGAATCTGGATTGAATGCAGGATGCTGTATTTGAATCTTTGATGGATCATTTTATATAGTTATACACCAAAAGCTTACAAAAGCCTGCCTTTTTATGTATGATTGTGATGGACATAAATGAATTATGACACTGTGAAAAAAAGCTATCGACAATCCCATTATAAAATTCTGCCTGCTATCTCATACTAGCCATAGCCTACAACCATTAGATGTAGGTGTATTTTCCCCATTAAATAAAACCTGGAAAGAAATTTTAAAGAAACAGTATCAAGGAAGCCGACTACAAAATATGAAAAAAAATTAAAGTAAGCTACATTGACAACACTATCTGCACCCATTTCAGATGTGAATGGAATTGTTAGATGTAGTTTTAAAGGAAAAAGGAAATGTGACCAGGCCAAGATCGGGGAGGTATTGACAGAAAAAAAAAAAACAGTTGCATTACATCTGAAAAAAGAACAAGAGCAATGAGATACTTAAAAGTTGCATAAATTTCAAAGAAGAAAAAAAACAAAAAATATCACTAGTCAACATCCTCTTTTGAAATATCTCAAACCACATCGATAGAATCTTGAGTGTTGGTAAGATATGAAAGGAAGAAATCAATAAAGCAATTTATTGGGAAAAAACCTGATTAAAATGGAGATTTATTTTTCTTAAAGTATGTTAAAAAAATCCAGATTTGGTAATCATTATACTTTTCCAGAATCTGATGTGATTAAAATCTTTGAAGAACCAAATTTTAACAACAAACAATTTTAATATTACAAATTTACACTTTAATAAAATAAAATGACAGATAATTTATTATAAAGGTTGTTTAAAATGTTTGTAAATAATAAAATATCACTTTTTATTCATTAGTTATTTTTTATTAAACTTTTTCAATGTGACCACTTTACACCATGCTATACTCACTTTACCCCACCCCCTGGGGTAAAGTGGTCGTAAAAACATGCCTGAAAAAATGTTATAAAAAGGTGTTATTCCCCAAAAATATTTCTGAAATGGATATGGATGTACTCTAGAGTAATGTAATGTAAAATAACACCCAAAATTTTAGGAAACATTACAGAAATTCTGATGTTTATATACTCTGAAAGTTAGAAAAGCCTGTTTTTATGACCACTTTCCCCCACCTGACCCTAGGTACAGAATGAACTTTTAGACTGCTAATATTTTGAACTTTCTACAATAAAAATTTAAATTGGGTACATTAATGTTAGGCCTATGTAATAAACATTAAAAGTATTAATTTTGTTTGACAAAAATAAAAAAAGTTTCAACCTTATTGTTAATTTTGTTCTTATGTAAAAGTGTTTTGTTTATTGCTGTAATTTCCTGTGTATACGCCGCAGCTTAATTAAGTCTTTTTCATACCGGGAATTTTATTCAAAAAACGGAGTCAAATAAATGCTAAGTAAAAGCAAATCACATTTTATTTAAAACAAATTCTGGTAGGAAATCGAGTTATCTGAGCTGCGGCATATACACGGGAAATTACAGTATTTTAAATCACACTCTCTAATCTATGACTTGGGTCAGATATCCCTATACATTGGGATACTTGACCCAAATTGAAAGTTTTGAATATTCATACTTTACTACCTTTTATAATTAATACTTCGGAATAATAATAATAAATATTATGCAATACTTCATTAAGTATATATAGATTGCATTTACACACCCATAACTAATGTAGAAAAGAAATTAACAATCCAAACCTAACAATTGGGTCAAGTATCCCTAGTTTCCCCTATATTGCGTGCGAGCACAAACTGGTTTTTTTTTTTCTAAGCGAAATGAACCTAGCCTGGAAATGAGCCTAGAGAGCTAAATCCTTTTCTCTAGACTGTGAAAACTATACCCATTTCAGTGTCTGAATGCGGAAGAGCATTCAGCTGTATGAATAACATCATGACCAATGTGAAAAATTCACTCCTTATCTTATAGAAAGAGCCAATTCACTTATATTCATTAGCGGTGTAGGACCTCCCTTAAAAGAATTTTGTCCTGAATCATATGTGAAATTTTGATTGCTATCAGGAGGAAGTTTAGCAGATGTGGCAGCTTCTCGTAAATCAGAGAGCACAGAAAATAACTCTCATTATCGTTCTTTTTGGAAAATGCTAGGATAGATGTGTCAGTAAGTAATATATGGATTTATTTCTGTTATTTCAATTACATTTTGATTCATAATGGAAAATGTTACTATGAGATTGATTAAATATTTCTTTTAGATAAATTCTACACAAATACAATACTATAAAAACTAGAATATAATAGTTATAAGTGTTAATTAAAAAAAGTCAGCTTTTAGCTAAATGTTTTAAATTGGCTTTTGGTTTAGCAAATATCCGGTAGCATCAACATCTATTCTATGAAAAGGTGAGTTCACACAAATATTTTTTTCCAACTACAGCACTGGTAGTTTGTAGTAACATAAAGACTCCATTCGCCAATGCCTTTCAAAGACTAAATACCAATTTTTGATGCTAAGAAGAATAGCACTTATCTAATGTCCTGTAATATTATAAAAGTATGAACATTGCATTTAATTAAGAAAAATAGACTAAATTACACAAATACATGGGAGGCATATTCCGTATGCCAGTGGTGACTTTCCAATAAAAATAATGACAGAGTATAAAGTATTGCAAACTACAACTTAGCACTATTTATAAAAGCTTTGTGCAATTCAGGTTTAACAAAGTGAGATTTGTTGCCAAATGATATAAACAGCTATGAAAATAAAACTGGTGAACTATTTTGTTTACTTATTTATGTATCAATGAAATTGCTTCTGATTACACATTTTGATGAATTATTTCTGTTTGTATGTAAAACAACAGATAATTGGCTTCTGTATATTAAAGAAATTGTATAATATATTAAAAAAAATTGTTTGTGTGTATGGAACAGTGAATAGGTTGTCAGAAATATGTGTGAAAAATTCCCTATTTTGCCAAAGTAATCTTTTCTGTCTTTCTAAGACCTCTATAACAGGAGAAGTGCCAGAATTTAAAATAAATGTTGTTTTTCCAATTAACTGATAATAATATCATTTACCTACAATTATTTATGACTAAAGTAATAAAGGGCATTTATTCCTTATTTCCCAGGTAGAGGCATATTCAAAGTCTCCCCACACTGAAATCAGTATTTTTTATCCAAATCATAGATACAATTCAACACATCTCCATAACCTCGTATAAAATTGTCTCTGCTCAGTCCCTGTGCACGCCCCACATAACAAAATGCTGTATACTCCATTGTTTCTGAACATTTATGCTGTCTTCATATTTATAGATAATATGAAGATAGGATATCATTACCATTATAACTCTTTGATATTGGAACACAAATTATTTTTTAGCATGTAAAATTCAAATTTATTTCATTCGTATAATGTAATGTACACTAAATTCTGCCTAAGGCAGACTGTATGTAAGACTGAACTCTGCCTGATGCAGAAATATCTTTTAAGTCCCACAGAACGATTTTCAATACTATAAAACCTTAGGTGGAATATACTGTCTGACAGATAATTTTCTTTGTCCTTGTCATCTCACCTTAAAAAAAGTTTACTGTAATTTTATTTTTAGCTGTCCTACACATAAAGAGATGAGAGGATGGCAAATACTCACTTTAATAAAAATATCATTGAAATCATCATGGTTTCCCTTATAAAATATTATGGCCCTGCTCATTCACTTGTTTGTCACCTGAATTGAAAAATCCAAATTTATCTTTAAAGTATAAAGTATGATGATTTAATTACATAATTTTGTTTTAGTTTATTATTCAAAAGATTTTGTCATTTAATATTATTTTACAGATGTGGCAAAAAATCCTCCGCCAACTGCTGCTCAACTAAGAGGCCTTGCTGCGCACAGTGCAATGCCATTTATTGGATTTGGTTTTCTTGACAATTTGATAATGATACTAGCTGTAAGTAAATATTAATCTATCTTGTTTATTTTTAGTCAGATGATTTTCTGTTATGCAAAACTGACTTTGACTAAAAAAATAAAAATACTAATAATCAAATGAAGTTGCAGAAGCAGTCTTAGTTGCTGCAGAATCCCATGCTAGTGATTTTTGTAAGGCCTTTCTTATGAAAATTATGACTTTGACATTATATTTTGCATGTCTTAAATCAGAAAATTTTTCTCCATATAATGTAAAATTGTAGTGTAATAAATTTTCAGAGCATTTAGGTCATCTACTTTTATCTCAGTTGTATTTCTAGTGAATTCAATGTGAACCTTACATTGCTTTAAAGATTATATAAGCTCAAAAATGCACATTTAAGTATATTGCTTCTTTAAGCAATGTTACAAGATGAACATGAAAAAATTATGTGCCAATACAAGATAAAGTGAATATGAATTGATGACATATACAAAAATAGAAATACAAAAACACATTGTAATAGTGTTACAATTTATGAGGGTGCTACAGTACAGTGTTCTCATGAAATAAATTTAAAAAAAAAATCCCTGCAAAAACTTTCAACACATTTTTGGACCCATTATTAAATGTAAAGCATAACAGTTTACTATTAAAGTGATATGGAATGAAACAGTTTTCTTTTTCATTTTAAATAAATAAATCACCCATTCAGTTATAATAAGCAATTGTTATATCATAATGACCTTTATTTGGTTGTTACATCTGGAAGTATTTTACAAAATGCCAACTTTAACATCATTTTCAGAAAAATCATTTGCCTTTATATAAAATTTAAAAAAATGTAAACTATTTGATTTCATAGCTTTGAATAAGAACATCTGTCATTTTCATGCATTTAAGAACAAAAATGAATGCAGAAATGTATCAGAAAATTACCAGTTTTGATTTCAGAATAGTTTCTCATTTAATCCTTTTGATGTTTCATAAACTATAAATTCACTTAAGTTAGTGAAATTTATAAGTTCTATAAATTATCAAGTTATATAAAACATTTAATTCCAGGCTTTAGCTATGAATTTCCTTTTAAATGTTATATTTATGTTTTGAAAAACACTTTAATAAATTAAATAGCCTCATTTAAATATTTATTATTTTGTAATTGTAGGGTGATTACATTGATACTACAATTGGTATAACCTTAGGGATCTCTACAATGGCAGGTAAGTTTTATTTATTATGTGATTTTTATATTGTGTAAATTTCAAATTAATTTAAAATTTTAGTACTCTTTGAAGTAAAATTAAGATATCAAAACAACAAATTTATGTAAATATCCAAATAGAAAATTTATGCACAATACGATTTTCCCATTCTCACCATGCTTTGGGCCTATATCCCCCGTGTTGATAATTGGCCGTCAAAAATCAACCAACCAGCCATTCTCACCATGCTTTAGACATAAAGATGGTTGTTTGCTATTAGATAATTTGACAAATGAAATATTTTGTGTAACCAACTTATTTTGCTTAGAATCTTTTTACTTATAATATTTTTTCAGATTTATTAAATTAACTTGTATTTGGAGAGAGTGTAAGAAGCAAGTTTAGTTGAGACACAAGAAAACAAACCCTGTATAAAAGCTGATGAAAGTCAACAATTTTGAAGAAACAGAAAGTTTCTCTTTTTTCAGCACACTATAGTAACATATACAGTGCATAAGATGGTGTTTTTTATATTAAAAATATCAAGGATAAATCATTTTATGTGTTTCTACGAAGTCTTCCAGAAACAAACAAACAAAAAAACTCTCCTCCTTTACTCTAAAATAACATAAGGTCAAAACAATGATATAGATAGAAACGTAAAACAAGTGATACATTTCAGGAGTTAGGCCTAGATTTTTAAGTACACTGATTTACAAAATTAATTGTGACTTAGTTTTGAAATCTCAGTATAATGTCCTTTAAATTGTGCATGAAATTTTCTTTCATAAGGCAGGCATTACATCACATTACAATATACTCAAAATGATTAATGTGTATAAAAATAACATGATCAAATAAAGGGTGAAGTTTGAAACTTCCTTTGATAATGTTTCTGTTGAAATGAATCCATATGCCTCACTGATGAGCTGTTGAAACTGTTCTAACAGTTAAGGATTCTTAATGTAAACAGTGTTCTTTTAATGGCTCAGAGAATGAAGTTGCATGGATTGAGATCAGGTGATTCCTCAAAGTAGATGATCACTGTAGAAAGTATAACATAGTTGGGCACCATCCAACATGAATCACAAAGTATTTAGAGTATCTTCTAATATAGAGGTGTCCAACCTGCAGGCCACAAAGCTACCACTATTTTGGAATAGTATAATTTGCCTTTTCTAATGGCAGAAACTCTGCAATTGAATAAGGTGAAGGTGATGACAAAGGCAAAAGGGTTGGACACCCCTTCTCCAATACTTAAAGTGCGGCAACAATATGCTGCAAAATCTCAAGGTACCAGAATGATTTTGTTTTCCACTTGCAAAAGAGCCCTGTGATACTTTTACTGGAAGTTGCAACAATGGGTTTTTCAGAATGCTGTGGTCCTGCAAAAAGCGCATGTGGAATTTTGGTGTCTCAAATTTGCCGGATTTGTTTGTCAAAATGTTCCCAATGAGAATAGATATTATCAATAAATCATAAACAGCCAACATTAGATTTATTCCTATTATCTGAAGCTTTTGATGGCTTACTTTTGACTTCAGCCATCACAAAGCTATAAGTTTGATTGTTTATTTCGTATGGAAACAAGTGCTGGACCTATTGCATAATTCTATGTGTAGTGGATTCTGACAGTCTGGTCTCAGTAGCTGCTCTTCAGATAGATTTCCAAGGACTACATTTAACAAATTTTGCAATTGCTTTTCAGGTGTCTGTGGGATACAGACACTTGTCTGTATCCCATGTATCAAACATATTTTGGAATTGTTTTCAGATCAGGACTTTTTTAAACATAATTTTCTTGAAACTGTGATCTAAGAGGTGATTTTCCACCCTATAATGTAAACATATTGCTCCAATGAATGCATGATCACTGTTATATTCTATCTCCTTCAATACATGAAACATCATCTCATGTTTGTGTCTCTACTTCTCAGCAATATTTAAAGATCACTGTGATTGCAGCTTCATCTAAATTTATAGCTAATTTTGCAAACTGGCTTGAACGTATATCTATAACTGTTTCAAAATTACGTGATTTCAAATTTAGGGAGTCTTCTCAAATACCCTGAAGGGACAAAAAAAAGGCAACGATTGCTGTTATGTGTGTGCTGGGTTGTCATTGACAACCAGTGTAACAATGTTCATGTAAGAGTTTAAAGTGACAAAAACTGTTATTCACTGAATTGCTTTTAAAAAATTTAATAACAAAGTGGGACCCAATTTCAAAGAGACAAATTAGGTCATGGTAAAAGATCACTATATGAGGCCAATTTTGTTTATTTCTTCAATCCTTTGAAAAGTGTGTCCCAGATTTGTCACACCGAGTTAATTCAGCATGAGAAATGTGCATCCAAAGCTGTATATTGGAAAACCTGCAATATTTTTTAATACTATGAATGTTGTTGGAGCATTTTGAGTTATTTACTAACCCAAAAATTACTGGCAAATATTCATTGTCATTCAATATTTGCTCGCATTTTCTGTGTGATAAAGCACTTGAATAAAACATAAATTATTTCTGTTTTTTAAAAAATGAAATTAATCCAAATGAAGTTGATGGTACTTGATATTTCAGATATTTTTTTCTAATAAATAAATTAAAAAAAGGTGTGAGGTTTAAAAATAGTAATATTTTTTAATCAGTGATTTTTGTAATATAACTTGGGAAGGAGCCTTTAGAATCAAGACCTTCTATGATACAGTAGGTGGTCCACATATATTGTTACTGCAATATAACTGTATGTTGATGTATGACTGAAATGTTAGAAAGGTATTTTTGTATTCAAAAGAAGTCAAATTATTGATAGTAAAATGTATGCTGTCAAAAACTTGTGAATTGGAAATGAGTATATTTCTTTTTTGCAAATTATACTAAATTTATTTATTTTTATTTTTTTGACATGAATAACCGTATTTCTTCACAGCTTATAATTTTGTGAAATAACTACTTTTACAACGCATGAAAATTATAGATAATTTTTATTTGATAAAGAAGAAATTTACGCATTTATTTTTAAAATTACTTCTAAGGAGCTTTTATTCTATTAATTTCTTGCGTTTTTACATATTTTTTTCAGTTTGACATAATAAGAAAGTTGTAGCTCTATTGTTAAATATTTACTGAGGAGCCTTTTATACAGTAATCTACTGAATGAAAATAGTAATGTTCAAACAGTGGAAGAGGTAAGGTTGATGTCATATGTTGAGGTTGCAATAATTAAGATTCTGTAAAACATATTTATGTATATTATTTTTCTGGAATTCTAGTTAAACAACAAATTACAATATTTTTTTAATCTTTATAAATTACTCACATGATTAAAATGATTAAATATGAAGTCTAAATTTTTGTTTACATTCTGAATTTTAAACATGATATCTGATTTTTGCTCTGCAATATATATATATATATATAACCATTAAATAAACGTAATTGACCACCAACAAAAACTGTGAAATAATGAATAAAATGAGATTAACAAATTGACAAAAATACAGTCCCCCCAACACACTATAACATAGATTCCAAAAACATAGTAAAAAACAGCAGAAATTGAATAACAGAAATGGAAATTTGTAGAACTTAGACAGAATCGTCTGGTCCCAAATGCCTAAAGTTCCCAAATTAAATGTGTGGTTTCATCTTCATATTAGCCATAAAATAGCTAAAGGATATGAATTTGAGATAATCGCACACATAAAACAGAGAAATAAACCATTGAACATCAATTAAGTTAAAAATAAAATAAGATTAAAAAGGATAGAGGAGAAAAAAACACAAATCACCAAATTGAAATCCATACCGTCCTAACATGAGGCATAACATATGGAGATCCCCAGCACATGTTGCCAAAGAGTTTTTTATATGATGGACCAAGGATCAACAATATACAGCATAGCAAGGCACACTCCCATTATATATAACCAACACCCTCTATAGTTATTTTAGAATTAAACTGCTCCTTGTATTCAAATGAAACAGTGTGGTGCTGCCATCTATTGACTTATTAGTAAATAAAAACTATTATATAAAAAAAACTATTTATAACTATTAATGGATTAAGTTTTAAAGCAAATACTGTTTAGAGAAAGATATATGATTATTAAATAATAATTAAAGATATGTTAATAAATATATACAATTGTATTAGAACAAATGAGTTATTGATATATTAAATAAAAATGGTGAAATTGATGATTATTAATGGATCACATAAATATTTGTTCCTTACTACACTGGTGAAAACAATTAAAGGGACAAACGGTTTAAAAAAAAAAAATAAGTTATCCCTATATGCAAATAAGGTATTAGATGATAGTTAAGCTTGTCGCGGACACACCTGCCATGCAGTGGTATGTGTGGTCATAAGGCAGTAGCGCTCTGATCGCGTTTGTGCAGAGGTGCCTCATTTGACCGCCGAAGCTTGTAGCGGAAGGACGTTTTGAAGCATCGTAGCATAATCCAATCCTTGTTTTTTTAATTTCTTTGTTTACCCATCGTTAGTATGGCTAGTCGACATCATCTAGATGATGCCACAAGATGGCAGATTGTTAAAAGACTCGATGCCAGCCAATCATATGCTACCTGTTGTAAGGACCTCGGTGTTCCGTGAAATGTGGTGTCTAATCTGTGGAAACAGTTCACAGAGACCTAAACAGTAATCCCCCTACCTGGTCAAGGCCTAAAAAAGGCAACAATGCCGGCTGAAGACCATTATTTGAAACTTTTAACCAAAAGGGATAGGTCCACGACAACAACACAACTGTTTCGTCACCTGTATAATGCTACAGGAACATCCATTTCATGGAAAACAGTCACCCAGAGACTTAATGCAGGTGGCCTGTATGCAAGGTGCCCTGTAGTCTGCATCCCTTTGACTGTGAACCACAAAAAGTTCCATCTAGCATGGTGCCGAGAACATCCCTCTTGGATAGAGGATAGTTTGGGGCGGGTTCTGTACAGTGATGAGTCGCGATTCAGTCTGGGCAGTGACTCGAGACGTGTTCCCATCTGGAGAGAACCCGAGAGTCAATATCGGCCCTCTAACATTGTCGAAAATGATCACTATACTGGAGGTGGTGTGATGGTGTGGCAGGCATCAAGGCAGACGGGTGTACCGACCATAATGTGTTTGATAGAGGTACTCTGACAGGCCAACGGTACAGGTAGGAGATCCTTGCACCCTCTTTGAGACTTTTCCACGGAGCATATGGACCAAATTTTGTCTTGATGGACGATAACGCCCGTCCACATAGGCATCAGTTGGTGGACGAATACCTCGAATCGTAGGATGTTCAACGAATGGAGTGACCTGCATTGTCCCCTGACCTTAATCCCATCGAACATATATGGGAAGCCCCTGGACGTTTAATTGCAGCTCGAAGACCAGCTCCAATGACCATCGATGAGCTCAAGGGTGTGTTGGTGTAAGAGTGGGTGCAGTTGCCACAAAGATTGATAAGGAACCTGGTAAGCAGTATGAAACGCCAATGCGAGAGTTGTGTAGCTGTTACAGATGATTATACAGTCTATTAGACATATTTTTCTCTGACTGACAGGGTGTCGGCCAGCTGCTGCACTGGACACGTGACCAGTTCCCTTATTTAGGGTGCAGGTTGTGCCCATTTTTGTTTCCCCATACATTGGTCTATTATCGAATGATATTTTGGCCAAGTTTGGTTTTATTTGCTTTGTTAGTTCTTTTTTAATTGCAAAAAAAACCATTTGTCCCTTTAATTGTTTTCACCAGTGTATAACATATCACAATTTGAATTCCTGTGACAACATTGCATCATCATTTAAATTAATTTATAATTATATATATATATATAGATAGATATATAAAAAATATTAAAATTAAGATGCTAAGGAATTATTAATAATAATTAAAATTTGAAATTTAATTAGTTTGTAGACACATTAAATGTAACTATCTTAAAAATTAAATACACATAATTTAAGGAAGGAGGGTAAAACAAATAATAAAAGGATTAAAACATGCATTTTATTCTCATTTAAGATTGTATACTTTGTATTAGAAATTAATGTGATATTGTCCTGAGTAGGGTAAAATTTAAATAGTTAATTGTTAACATTATTAAATATTAATGAATATGAATAAATTTAATATGAATTGATAAATATATAAACATAACTACACCATTATACATATAAAAGTATTGAATCAACATCCATTATAAAATGTGTATTAGCAGTGTAGTTATAAATCAAATGCCCCATTCCATTAAAAAAAAAAATATACATATATATAAATTAACCATTGCATATTATCCAGACAACACCATCCTCCTCTGTACTCTAACATCTACCCACCCATCCGTCCTATAATAATTTTTACATTTTTAATTTTTATAATTATTTTCTTATTTTATATATTTTCCTATAAAATTTTTTACGCATGTGTTAATTTGGTTTTTAAGATCA
Source organism: Maratus speciosus (assembly GCA_963932465.1). Classification (NCBI taxonomy): domain Eukaryota; kingdom Metazoa; phylum Arthropoda; class Arachnida; order Araneae; family Salticidae; genus Maratus; species Maratus speciosus. Next base: position 150,258,427 of record OZ010796.1, on the reverse strand, counting down.
TTTAAGTACTAATTATATATTAAAGAATATATGAATTTTTTTAGAAAACCATGATTTAGTACATAATAAATTAGTTTTTTAATATTGTTGTTAATTAGATGAGAAGAACATAAACACTTTATTCTGTATAAATGATTAAGGATTATATTACGATATACAGAATTATGAAGACAAGATTTAAAATTAGTAAATGTATTAACTTTGAATTTAAATTTTTTATGTTTGTCATATAGATCAGTTATTGTTTTCTTTTCTTTTATTGTAATTTTAAGATCTAAAACGTTCATTGTATTGTTACATAGGAGGTTTTCCGTTAATTCTAAATTAGTAGGATAATCCACTGGAAATTGAGAAAAATTAGTTTGATCAGTGGCAATTAAAATTATATCATCAATATAACGATATAAATGTATATTACTATTAGTAAATTATTACTATTATTTGTATTCATAGTGATATAAGTATAAGTCTGATAATAAACTGAATGTATATCCACCTTGTGGTATACCGACGTTCTGTAAATATAATGTGTTATCTTGCAAAATATAATTATTATAGATAATGAATTTTGTAAGAGTTTTAAAATAAGCTATATCTGTATTCAATGGTAAATCCAGTTTATGATAATACTTTTTTAATATTGCATTTACTATATTATGTAGATCTAATAAATCTATATTATTAAAAAGATCTTTGAAATAATGTCGTTATATTGTTTACACATTTAAGATTTTTCATAATATTGACCAGTTCATAGCTATTTTTTATACAATGTGTATTATCAGTGGTTGTTTTCAGTGTATATATTTGATTGAGAATTTTTAATAGAAGTTTATTGGCTATATTATTATATGTATTGCATCCAATAGTTACAATCCTAAATTTAATTGGTTTCTTATGAAATTTGGGTATAAGAACTAAATAAGGATAATTAAAGTTAGTTGAGAAAATATTTAATAGTTTATAATAACTTTGAATTTTACGATTTACTATTACATTTTCATTAGTTTTTTGAAAAGATTTATTAGAAGAAATACAGGATGTAAGAAGTCGGTGATAATAAGATTTACATATGATTGCATAATTATTAGGAAATTTGTCTACATATGTAATAACATAGTTTTTTACGTTCAACCTTTTTGTAAATAACATTTTAATTTATTCATTTTTTCATAAAACACCTTTTGGCTAGTAAGTTAAAAAGAAAACAAATCAAAGTATATTTTATACCATATAAAATATTTTGTGGCGTTTCTAAAATTCTATTTTGTTCTTAATTTTATTTTTACCAAATTTCCATCTAAACATATTTTAATATCTCAGAATTATTTGGAATTTTACCTTTAAATGCATGTTCATTTAAACGTCTATTGTTTGAATCAGTAACTTTCTCCTTTGACTGAAATGGACCATATTTGTAATACTGTAACTTTTAAAAATGTATTTTTTTTTACCATAACTGAATTGCCTATGTTATGGTGTATAATTTTTTTTCAGAATATTAGTATTTTGACAATTTGTTAAATGTTTAAACTAATTAAAATAAAGTAAAAAAAAAAAAAAATAATAATTTTTCAAGGAAACATAATGGGCTGTTATAAAAGGGTTAGCAACCATAGTTTATTTTTTTAATTTTAGAAGAAAAAGTTTGACACATGTGTGTATTTTTTAGAAATTTTGTTTTACATTTGGAAACTATTATAATTATACAAGTATACAAATATACACTTATAGATATTAATTTGTATGTTCTTGTATTATGCTACATCACGTAATTCTGAAAAATATATATGAAGAAAGGGATTACCCAGCATTAACATCTTAATGATGATTAATGTTTGTGAAATCAATTTACCAAAATAAAAATTGATTGATAAGTTCATATTACATACTTGCCAACATTCAACTAAATTTCTATAAGATGCGAGTTAAATTGACCCAGGTTATACCCGTTACTAACCAGAAAATTTATTTGATGTATCACTATACATTTGAAATCATTTTTCTCTGTGAAATCTATTTGAATTAATTTCATAAGTAAATTTCTGGTTCGAAACATGGTTTACCTGGGTCAATTTAACTCACATTTTACGGAAGTTTAAGGGAAAGTTGGCAAGTATGATATTAGATGATTACTACAAGCTATGAAGTCCAATTAATTTTCCCAGTATGACAATTATTAGATTCAAGTGATAAATTTAAGGTATAAATTTTGCTTAAATTTCTCCATATTTGACTGTTATTAGATTTAGAGCATATAAATCAAATTAAATCATTATGTTGCCATAATCAATGCCATAATAAGTATTTGATGATTACATGTAAGTCATGAATTATAATTAATGTCAAAATTAGTATTAAAGTTAAGTCATAAATCCTAATTAACTTTGCTCTGCCTTTCTGTTATTATTACATTTAGATCATAAATAACAATTACCTTCAAATTTAGAAATGAGTGTTGGTGTTGCAAGTGGGTGGGGGCCGAATCTTATTGCTGCCATATGATCATATCAATAAAAATTCTTATCTAATTAAATCAAAGATCCTGCCTGTTTTGACTTGTTCGCCTTCTTCTGGAAAATATCCTTAATTTTTAACAAAACTCACAAGCTCCTCCCAAGAGCTCTGTTTTTTAGAGATTTGAGCTTGCCCTAATACTCACATCATGTGAGATAATGACAAATATGGTTTCTTAGGGTCTCCATCAGACTCGCGAATGCTGTGTAATATCGAACTACAAAATAAAAGAAGGTTTACTTCCAAGAGTGAGGTCCCAAGTCAAATTATTTCAGAACTCCTGCTTTACTCATTTGGATTTATTCAATACGCCTCAAAGTTGTGATGGAAAAGAATCATGTAATTGGCCTATATTCTTCATATATAGACAAAAACTGAATAAAAAATACTGCTGAATGAGAGTTTTATGAACAGAGAAAATTAATATGCATATAAATCTTGATCCTAATATATTTTGTAAGATATTTTTTTTCATATAATTTATTCATAAATGTAGTTTTAGTTACTCAGGCTTTATTTCCTTTTAAACTGCTGTAATAGAAATTATTCTGTTATTTCAATTACTTTTTAATATTGTATCTACATATGTTTCTTTCCAACTCTCTGTAAAAAATTGATTTGTTCTAGTTATCAGAATATATATACTTATATATTTCTAAATGCTGCAAAGGAAAGTGAAAAACTGCTTCTTTGAAAGTAGTTTAAATTTAGAATAATTACTTATATTTCGACAATATTTCTGCTGTCATATTTATATATGTACTATTTATCAATAAACTCACAATGAATCACATTCCACAGCTTTAAAATGCAATGTCATCCTATGAGAACATCCATTTCTAAGTCGTAACTGTATTTCCAGGAGCAATGATGTTAATAAGAACATTTCTGGTAAGAGTTAAAGAAAATTTTGTTTTGAGTGAAACTTTTTCCCTTTAGATCATGTCTTTCACTCATTAGTTCAAAGCTTATGAAACTTAATCTTATTTTGCATTAATTCCTTATTTGGACTGCTAAAAGTTTAACTGCACAATATTTTCCCGTAGCAATCATTCACATTTTTATATGGCGACCTCTCAGTTATACACAATATACAGTAATTATTTTTTAGTACCAATATTTTTTAATAGTAATCACTGTAGATGCAGATTCTCAAAATATGGAAGGAGCCAGTGGCTCCTAAACCCAAAAAGATCCAGCAGCTACATTGTGAAACAAACTCATAAAGTCTGTAGTGGGTAAAAAAACTAAACAAAAAACTCTATAATTCAAAGTGAAAAATAATTTATTTAATATATACACATGTTCAACAAAACAGACTAATTACGCCAAATATGTGTGTTTAATTTAATCATAAAATTCTTGAAATTTGAATATTAAGTATAATATAAATCTTAAACTATGTACAGTGAGAAGATAAAGTTGGGCAAGATGATTAAAAAAAAAATATGTATAAGCTAAGCAATCATGATAGTGAGAAATATTAAGAAAATAATATTTTTTCTTTTGATTTTGTCATATAAAAGTGCATGTAAAAAAAAAATGTGAATGTGTGAGATTATTTTGTACTATACTTTCCGACAATGGAGTATTTAAGCATAATTTCTATTTATGGTCTACCTATGTGCAAAGCTTCAAGATTTTATGACAATTTGAAGGGTTATAAACAAAAATGTTCTATTTAGTGGGATCTGTGACCGCTTTGGTACTGTAACACATATAAAGTACTGCTAAGCTCTGGTATCTTGGCTGATGACCTTGAGAAAATCTATTTCCGGCCAGGAGTTTGTGTCAGAGGTTGCCAAGTGCAAGTGCATAATTAGCAAACAGACAATCTGCCAAATCCTGGAAATAGGGATCTGCGCCTGCAGTACAAGTTTACTCAGTGCGTTTACTATTTCAGATCATATAGTGTATGCTTGTATTTGAGGTTGTTATAATGCATAAAGTTACTTTCATTTTCAGAACCGTTACTGAAAGTAAAAGTGTCCTCATTTAAAAAAAATAAATGCAATCTAAATTGAAAAAAAAGAAAAAAAAAACTAGCCCTGTTTAGATCAATCTCAGCTATTCTATACAAAAAAATCATTTAAAAATATTACAATATAAGTGAGACGTTTGAAGTAAATGCTCCCATAGATTTAACATTAATGTCCAAGCTTCTTTGCGTGCAACGAGATTACATTCTTAAAGTATAATGGTTGTAGAATAACTTAATGCTGCAACCATACAGAGTCACAGCAAGGGTAGTTTAGATGGTGACCCTGCACTAGGCGTAAAATCTGAGAGACGCTCCAAGTTATTCCTATGATTCCAAGTTATTCCTATGATCCGAATGATTAAATAAACAAATAATTATTATAATGCAAAAAAAGTGCAAAAATTGAATGTTTCTCATTCTTTTAAATGCATGGGGCTAATTAAACATAAAATTCTCTCATCGTCCCTCCCTATTTTTAGGTGGATTTCGTATGAAATACTACATATTGCGATCGCTCCTATGTTGGAATTTCTGAAAAATTTCTGTAGATCTGCACCGATCATGACCCCTAGAACCCAAAACCACCCTCAGTAAAAACTTTATATATATATATATATATATATAAACTTTTTTATGGACACAACAACTTCCGTAATTCTGCACAAATCTCTTCCAAACTGATACATAAAATCAAGGGGCATAAAATCTCTGTGAAGTTCGTTAATGGGCAAAATTGGACCAAGGGAATGGAAATAGGGAGGGGTTATGTGAAAACCGAATAAAAACCCCATAACTTCTTAATTTTTGTACATATAAAATCAGTTTAAAGTTTTTATTACTTCTAAAAATAGGGACAAAAATTTATGTATCGCAGATTTTTGATAAAATTAAAAATGGGCTCAAGGGGTGCAAAAAACAGGGTTTTAGGGAGAAAAAAAATTCATAACTTTGTCAATTCTCAAGATATCAAATCCAATTAAATTTATTATAAATCTTCTTAATATTATCTACAACTATTATATTGACAAGTTTTTGGTAGGACCAATTCGTACTGCAAAAAAAGAAACAAAAAGGGGGGGGGGGGGTTGAAGAAGAAAAAAGTCCATAACTTCGTCAATTCACAAGATATAAAATCCACATGAATTTATTATATATCTTCTTAATATTATCTACAACATTTATATTGACAAGTTTTTGATAGGACCAATTCTTACAGCAAAAACAAATTAAAAATACATAGCGGTTGAAGAAAACAAACATCGTATTATGCTTGTATTCAAATCCAAACTGCTTATTTTCTGACTCATTTTTAATTTCATTTTTGCTCTCAAATGCATCCAATTGGTAGGTTTTCTTATTCAGAAACTATATAATGTATCGTAATGGTCGATTTTTTGATAGAAGCAGAATATATTTCAAAAAATGATGTCAAAGTTGGCATTTTGAACCGAATCTCCCAAAGCGATTGTGTTGGAAATGAAAAATATGGTCCTACTGAGAAAATAATTGTTTATAAATCAAGTTTTAATTAATTGAATGAAAAATAGAAACACAGGTCGCTTATAAATATCTTCAAAAATAGTCAGTAAGTTTCATATTTTTCTTTTAAAAATGAATCTGAAAATATGCCAGAAAATTTCGAGTTGTTGAGCATGGAAAAGTGTTTTTTGAATACCGCCTTAACATGATTCTGATAAAACCAGTTCTTATATAAAAATGAAATTAAAAACTTGTCAAAAGCAGCCAGATAAAATTGTTAAATTGGGTTTATCTCTAATCATGATTTAGTTTTTGTTGTTGAAATTAGTACTTAAATTCGAAATGTACCTGTGCCTGTAGGCTGAGCCGGGAGTGATTTTTTTAAAGGTACTATAGAAAAGCCAATAAAAACTTCCGGAAATAAACAGTTATCCATTTCTAAGACTTATATAATTCTTTAAAATATCGAAATCTATAGTTAAAAATATCTCAATATTCATGAATAGAATAAATATAAAATATAATAAATAGAGATAATAATATAGAATAATAAGGAAATAAATTCATTCTCCAGTTAATCTTAGGAAAAGCGTATGAAATTTTGAGCTCTTGAAAGGCATTTATATGATCCTATGTATAAAAATACACAAACTGGGATCAGAAATTTTATCAATTTTAAAATGAGATAAAGAGTTGGGTTAATTGAATATGTTTTTAACTATCATGAGTGATTTTTTTTTGCTTAATTCCTTCATTTAGTCTTCTTTAACTATTGCATGAATAAAGTCACGTATAATAGCTATTGATTTATATAAATGTCTAACATTTCAAATATAATTAGAAAACAAAAGAGAGAGATTTATATATATAATGAATACATCTTAACATAGTCTAGGCATTTTTAAAAAATTCAAGCACATCTTTTTATTATGAAATGGTCTACATTAATTTTAGATATCTAAAGAATTGCCATTGTTGAAAATATGGCTGCGTGCTTTTACAGATCATTCCAATTATTAGTATCATAATTTTTATTATCAGAAGCATCATTTAAGTTTTTAAATACAATAATTATTAATAAAAGTATTGCTATTAGAAACGACCACATATAATCCATTTTACAATACATTTATACATAATATATTTTCACAAAATAAATTTCCACTTATGGTTGTCACTATTTAGGCTAACACACCAATTATGGATGCCATTTCCGCTAGTATGTTACAACCTTTTGCCGATTATCCAGAATAGAATCGTCTGAAGCTCTCCAGTTGAAACGTCAAGATACCGGAGCCTAACAGTACATAACATACTCTTAAAATATGGAATTACCTCCCCAAAAGTGTTTCTAAAGTGAAACAAGTAAGAAAAAACCATGTGTCAAGCATAGATTATGAAACACTTTCCAACACATTCAGAATAATATAACAAAACTGCATCGTTTAAAAAATTAAAATATTATATCTAATTCGACCCCATGGAAATGCATAATACATTTCAAAACCCAATTTCAGCTGTTCCCATCCACAATTGGAAAATTATGCAAATTTTTTTAGAAGCCCTGTATATGATATATAGATTTGATTCTATTAACTACATGCATGCCAAAATTTAGTTCACTTAAGAGATACATATACTTCAGTTGAAAATTTACCTGCGGCATTTTCCTCTAATAAGGAGAGTGGTACATGAATACTTTTGTGCATCCCTGTATTTGAGGTATAGAATTTTTATATAACAAGTAAGATGCAAAAAATTAATGAGATTTAAAAGCGCATACCGAATTTTAAATCATACACTCCAGAAATTATTACTCAAAGACAGTACTGTACTGTAACCGATTTCTTTTGTGTGTCCCTGTAAATGAATAAAAATGCTATGAATGCCCTGTTCTAATGTGATCATAGTGAAATTCGGTGATTTATATCAGCTTCAATATATTTGAAATAGCATAATGTCATTAAAATACTCTGCAAACGATTTTTCCCCATATACCATAATGTAAAGGAATACTTTTGAGTGCCCCTGTAAATGAACGATTAATCCTACATACTTCATATACAATACCAAACATGCTTTCGTGATTCTAAATAACCTTTATCAATTTCATGAAAATCCGAGTACATTTACGGAAGTTAGAACATGGACTGACAGACAGACAAACCAAATGCATAAACACTTTTCAACTTTGTTGGAAAGTGTTAAAGTGGAAAGTGTTAAAGTGGAAAGTGTTAAGACTTTTTAGAAATTTGCTTGTTATTTTTATAGTTCTAAACTAACATCAATTGAAAAATGTTTTTATTATATATATATTTATTTATTTATTGGGAACAAAATTTTGAGGGTCCCTTTCTCCCTTCTGGGCTACAACTCTGTATTAAAAACAGATTTTTTTTTTTTTTTTCTGGAAAGTGCATTTATATTGCATATTTTAATTTCTGGCAGGATAAATTTTAGGGAAATGATAGTTGTATTAATTTTCTTTCATTGGAGAATAAAGAATAAAATCGGCATAATGGCAAAAAGAAAAGTGCAGCAGTATAAAAAGTTTTTATTTACCAGTTTGATATTTGAAGATTCTCATTTTCTTCATTTTTGATACTCATAGTAAAGATTTTTTCCACTTATTCTTTAGGGTTCCATATAGATTTTGTGAAGAACGATGACATTTTTTTCGAGCCATTTTTGCAGCCCAATTTGCATTTTTACGTAACATGACAAAAGGTTAATTTAAAAAAAAATGTAAATGTACCACAATTTTATCTCAGCATCTGTGACAAATATAAATTTACTACCAGGATGTAGGGAATTATGACGAATCCGCAGTTCAACTATGATTAAAAAACCGAGCGTGGTATTATCAGCTCAATTGGTTAAAGTAGTTTATTTCCTAGGGAGAGTGCAATTGCAATCCTATTCATAGCAATAGCATCACCACATTACTGTGTTCCTGGTGGAAAGAAAGTAAACCAAATAATATCATAAGACAAAATGCAATTTTTCACCTTGATTCAACATAAAATAAATAATGTGAACATTAAAAAGGTTTACAATCTTACTTAAAAGGTGACTAATGTAATGAAAAAGATGTTACAAGTTTAAAATATATATTTTATTTGAAACTTCTTAGTACTTTCAAGCCTTCCAGGCTCAACATCAGAGAATATCTTAATACAAGCTTAAGTTATTAAGATATTTTCTGATGATGAGCCTGGAAGGCTTGAAAGTACAGTATAGGATCTGTTATCCAGAATGCTTGGGACCTGAGATATTCTGGATAAGGTGTTTTTCCGTAATTCGGAACACTTTACTATAAGTATTAAGAATTGCACAAAACAATGGTAGGAAATGTACAAAGTATGAATAATATATGTAAATACCTAATTAGAAATTTGTTAATTTAGTAACTTATTTAAACAAAATAAAAAACATTCTAAATTACAATAAAAAAAAAAAAATACATTAACATACAAAACTTAGTTTTAAGACTTGAATTGGATTTTTGGAACATTTTTATTAAGATTGATTGCTTATAGCATGTCTCTTGCACTAACTGCTCCTGTATATTGTTATGATTTGCTGTTCATGAAAGTAGCTTGTTTGCTATATTATAAAAATCAGCTCTTCAGTTGGAAAATATCAGTTAACTCATTTGAATTTTTTTTCATGTGCCTCATTCTGCTGGTCATCATCATCACTTCTATTAGACATACCGGGTGTCCTAAAAACTACTGACTGATTTTAAAATTCAATAACTTGCAAACGGTGACAGATATTTAATAAATTCTTGCAGGAGGGTTATGCATGAGGTCAAAAGTTTTTTTACAGTGATTTTCGATTTTAGTTTGAATTACAAACAATAGATGGCGCAGCAATCGATAGACACTAAATTCAGGTTCGATTTTTGGTCCTTCAGGACCCACTCAATACATTTTAATCTCCCTTTTCTGCATGGAACAAGAGATCGGCTTAAAAATCAAGCCTGTATTTAGCGCCAATTGCTTACAGCGCCATCTATTATTTATAATTCAAACTAAAATCGAAAATTACTGTAAAAAAATTTTTGACCTTATGCATAACTCTCCTGCAAGTATTTTTTAAATATCTGTCACCGTTTGCAAGTTATTGAATTTTAAAATCAGTCAGTCCTTTTTAGGACACCCGGTATCATTTGTCATTATGTCACAAATCTTACTGCCAGTCATCTGATGACTTAGGAGTCTCGCCATCAGCAATTAGTCAATCTTCCACTGCCTCCTGATCCAGCAATTGAGCTTCTGAAAATGAAATTCCTTTAGCTTAGTCCAGCAGATCTGTAATAATTACCTTCTCCTTGGAAATTTTAAAGTCTTCAATTTCATTCTCATTCACACCATAATAAAAAAAAAAAACATTGCAGATGACCACAAATTGCATCATTCATGGATAAATGTACATCTCTCTGTTGTATCCCATGCGTGACATAAAATACATCTTTAGTTTTTACATTGTTTAAATGAAATAAATTATTTTTCAGTTATCATTTTGCATTCTGGTTTTCGGAGCATTCTGGATATGGGGTTTCCAGATAATGGGTTCCATACTGTACTAAGAAGTTTCAAATAAAATGTATATTTTAAATTGTAACATCTTTTTCATTACATTAGTCGCCTTTTAAGTAAGATTGTGGACCTTTTTAATGTTCGCATTATTTATTTTATGAAAGTAAACCAGTTTACTTATTTTCTGGAGAATCCTTTGAAAATGGTAATGAATTTTCCCCTCCCCGTCAAAGAATGTATTTCCCTTATTCTAATATAATTTATTTATCAAGGTCATATTTGACCTTGACCATTGAAAGGAGCAGGTGCTTTTTTGTTTGCAAAAGAAAAAGAAAATCAAAATTCCATGACAGGGAAGGGGAATGAATACCGGAAATTAGTCATTTTAAAGTATATGGTGACTTAGACACTAAAAGTTAGTGGCCACAGCAAAAAATTTAGTCGCCACATGGTGACTGGCAACCGTTAATCTTCATCTATAGTAATCACCTTATAAATTCTGTAATGAAATAAGGTGAAAATTAGTATGCAGAAATATAACTACTATATGTTGTGTATAAGTGAGAGGTCACAGTATTGAATAAATCTGGTATCGGGAACATAACCACATACGGCTGAGTGGGCTGAGCCCCCTCTAGACTTAATAATATTTTAATAATAATATCATCTATATTATACAGTAGACTCTCTGAAATCTACACAGTTTGAAACCAGAGGTGATGCAAATTTTAGAATTTTGTGGATTTCTGGTCATTATTTTGTTTACACATTTTAAACAGTAATTTGAATGTTGGAAATTATAATCAATGCTTACAATAAAGTAAAATATTAAAATAATTAAGTAAAATATTAAAATAATTTATTAATTTAATAATTAATAATTACATAAAATTATTATGTAAAATAATAAAAATTTAGAAAAAGATTAAAAATAAATTGTTTTTCTCTCTGCAATACCAGAATTGCTGTCATTGTCTAGGAATTAAAAAATTTTCTTTTTGTTTTTTTATGTCATACCCCATTCTAGGGCTTATTCCATATGATTGTGCCAAAAACAGAGTATATAAACCGGAATCAAGCTTTTTATGATCTCTACTTTTTGAATTATTGTCAAAGTAATGTGTATTTTGTTTCTGTTTTTTTTCCCTTAGAAATATTGAAATAAGCCATATTAGCTAGAATTATGTATGAAGTTAAAAAAAAAAAAAAAAATTAAAATTAAATTCATTACAGATTAAAATCGAAACTGAATACTGAAAAAACAAATGCAAAATAGTAAACATAAACAATGTGGCTTCAACAGTTACAGTTGCAGGTATTGTGCAAAAGCTACTATTGTGCCATATTTTTTATCTTAGATTAGAAAATAATTTACAACAGAATCTTAAAATAATGAAATTTTATGTCCGGTTTATCTAGATTTAATAAATAAAAAAGTTTATTAATTAAAAAAAATCTTGAAAAAATATTGCAATCACCACTGATATTCGTGTCACTTGATTTATTTTTTAGAAATAAATTAATATTTTCTTCATTAAAAAGCTTAAGTGAACACAAAAAAAAATAAACAATTCAGTTTCAGTTTACACTTGCAAATATTGTACAGGACCAACAATATGGCGAATTTTTGCTATAAATACACTAATTCACATCAAAATCAAAAGTAACATAATTTTATTTAGTAATTAATAAGCTGTAATAACCAAAAGAGCATGATTAGAAAAATTTAGTAACAACAAAAAGAAAGAGTTGCAATCGCCGCTGATTTTAGCACCATTTTAAATTTTGTTCCTCTAACTTATCAATGAGTTTCACTGTTTACATCTGAAATACACAGATTTTAGGTGTTTGCAGATTTAAGGATGTCTACTGTATTTACAATTTTTTAAACTTTGTAATTAAATTTTATGACGAAAGGAGGGGATTGCTTTTTACTTCTGTCTACCATATTTATTTATCATTAAACATAAGCTGTGAATTGGCCCTACTAAAAACATTTCAAAGCCTCCTCTGACATTATCACCTGGTTATGGCCCTGTCAGTCTTATAGTCATACTCTGTACAAGTAGACAATCAAATTTTCAGTAGCTGAAATTAAGTTTTATCCTGAGGTAGAAAGATATTTTTTCAGAAAGTTAAGAAATTTTTGAGCATTTGTAAAGTGCTGAGGGTCTCAGAAAAGGTATATTTGTCCCAGATTTGGTGTAAACCTTCTATAAGGCAAGAGAAAAAAACCCTTTTCATATCTGGATAATTGTGAATACAACGTACTTTTGTGGAATTTTTTCAGAATTAGTGCCCAGAAGCTTATGGGTATCTTTTTTCTTGCTTGGGCTTAAGATATTGATGTTCATGTACCTATATGTGTGTTTTTGTTTTAAATATAATGCTCTAGCATTATAAGATTATTCTTTAACTTCTTGAATATACTTAGCCTCTAAAAATGTTTCTTGTTTAACATATGTATACTGTCAAATCAACTATTATTAGTCAACATTAATTCTGTTCAATCTGCACAGTTTGGGACTGAAGGTTTGGTGGATAACAGATCATTGTTTTGCTTGCATTACTTTCTTTTAGTTCAATTATAAATTAGTAATAATATATCTAGTTTAATAATTATATAGTATAATATGTGTGTATTATTATATTATAGTATAACAATTATTAATAATGTAATAACTTTTTTAAAACAATTATATGCAAATTTCAATGAAATTCATTGAAAACTTTTAAACATTGGCACAGTTATAATTTAAGTTTTAGTTTGTAAAGAATATCTTTTTCTGTATTCTAAAGCTAGTTATCTCTGGTTGTAAGATAAAATGCAAATGAAACCATTTAGAGGTGTACTGAATACAAATATTTTACAAATAAATATTTTATTTAGCCCTGTAAGTGTCTTAACTGTCTTTTTCCATCATATAATTTTTTAATTCAAAGTTGGATTTAACAAAAATTGATATTGATGTTAATTTTTTCCAGTGCATGAGATAAATAAAAATATAAGGTAACCAAATACAAGTCCTCATGCTAATGCTTTTCATAGATATTATATTCCCCCAACCACCTAGTGTTTTCATAAAACTATAATTGTTCTTTTAATATTTGCATTTGGTGGTTCCTTTTCCTTTACAAAAGCTACTTTAATACACAATATTTGAAATTTATAAAAATTCTTAAAACATAATTAAGTTGTTTGAAAAATTAATAATTAATGAAATCCCTACCATATTAAATTTCCTCTATGGGGCTATCTGTTAATCATGGTTTCCTTTGTTAACATCCCAAAATGAATTCCAGATTTTAGAGAATGGTGGATTTGAGAAAGTTGACTGTAAAATCTAACCTAACCTAACCTGAGTTTACCAACATTTACCGAAGGTGTCAATACTTTGTATGGCTAAAAAGTAGATTTTTTTTTAGAAATTTTTCTTAATGAAGGGTCAATAAAAATCTAGATTCTTGACCACTAAATAATTATATTTTTGTCTATTTTAACAATTTTTTGTGTGAAAAAACCATAAAAGCTGATAGTGATATTCTTATTTTAAAATGTGTGTGTGCAGCATACATGACTTTGTGTGGAGCAGGATTGTTCCTTGTAGAGTCATGTGAAACATAGAAATTATACTGATATGAAAGCCAATTAAACTTTCAGGACCATGAGAGCCTATTTTCAGCAAAATTGAACTACAAAACACAAAATGGCCCCAGTCTGAAAATCAGTCTACGAATTTAACATTTTTTTTTCTTTAAAAGTCTCGGAGAAAATATTAACATTTAATTTTTTATCGTTAAATAGGTTCATGACTCAAAAAATTTACTATCTTTCAAACCAAATTAGTTTTTTTTTTTTTTATAATCGAATGGTTGATTCAAACACCATGCTAACAAAATGGTACCGTCAAACTGCCTGAGTTTTCAGCATAGTTTCTCTGTTCAGAGAGTCATAACTTAGTAAATAATTTGAGTAATCCTCAATCATTTCAGGCACATATTCTAAGCACTTCAGTGGAGCAAAAAATGTAAAAAGGAAAAATCGATATTTTGGACCCAATAAAGTGAAAACACAATGTTTGGCTTTAAGATAATTTCTCTAGAGGACTGTGGAAATGTAAGTGTTGTGTAATAAATAGTTTTAGGAATAGCACATTATTTGAAAGAAATACCATTGGATATCTTTTCATTTTAATTTTTTAAAATGTTACATATAAATAAGGTTTTAAATATAGAATCTGTATTTTCTAAAGATAAACTTTTTTATTCTGCAATTTAAGTATATTGTAAAAAGCATGCCATTCAAAACTTCTAAATTGAAAATAATCATCATTGTTAATTAGAAAAAGAAAAAAAAAACCTGTTGATCATTATTTTTACATGAAAAGAAGATGCCAAACAAATATCTGAAAAAGATGCTGTTAGGGGTTTGTGATTATCCCTGGCACTTTTACAATGATAAATTTACTACTAATAAAGTAGAATGTTGAAATTAGCTCTTTCATATTATCAAGAAAATGTTTCAGATTTTTTTTTTTTTTTTTTTTTTCATTATCTGCATGACATTCAGAAATTAAAATTACATCAAGGCATAAAAATCATAATTTCAAATGTTACTGTTGTATTCCTCGGAGGAATATTTGTTACTAATATTGTATGTAAAAACACATTCTTGCAACACGCTTTGACATTTTGGGTGTTCATACAAACTCCTTAGAAATGAAAAAATTCTAAGGAGTACTTAGAATCCTTAAATACAAAAATACCTCTTTAAAACTCCTTAAATTATTGTGAAGTAAAATTTAGTAGCTTCAATGATTTAATTAAAGTACAGAAGAGTAAAAAAATGGTGACTCATATCTTACGCAATGATTAATATATCCTGTTTAATCACCTTTCTTTAACTATGTATGGCATCAAGAGGATTCGCCATTGAAGGAAGTAAAATATTTTCTCACAGTCACAAAATGTAAAGTTCAAGTGATTATTGACATCCCCCCCCAAAAAAAAGGTTACAATTTCCCCCCTCATATATGATGTGTGACTTTTCCCTCTAGTTTACACTCTCTGGCAATGGGCCTCTGTATGTATATGGCAATTGGTGACGGCATAAAATTGTTGGCTGGCAATTTTGTATTCAAATTTATGAAACCAGTAATCAACAGGTATTAATCCAAGATGCAGTATATTAGGAATGCATTTCTTGCTTTATAAAAATGCACTAAGCTTAGTTATATCTTTATTTTTACTTATTTCTCATCATTGGTATGCTCATATTCTATTTGAGAAGTTTAAAAGTGAAAAATCTTGCAAGTGGTCTGTAGTGCATATTCTAGCAGATACATGCAGTACAACCAGTCAGAGATGCATTTAATACATGTATCAAACAAGAAGCACTGTTTTATTTCCTTTTAATATTTTTGCTAATCACATTTTTAAATTGCACTTAGCTATTAAGAAAGAACAGTTGAATGGTTGAGTACTTTTAGTACTACAGTAGAAGACCACTAATCTGCACCGCTTGGTTCTAAGTGTTTTGGAGATTACAGGTCATGCATATTTAATATTTGTTTACGTTTACTTTATTCATATTTTGGGTTAAAGAAATTACACACTTCAGCACATGAATTAAGTAAGAATTATTTAAAAAATAATTCATTGGCTTTTATGTTTTTAAATATTTCATCAATAGTTGTTTGTATTAAAACATGTATTTTGTATTAAAACATTACATTCAGTGTTATATCTTGCAGTCTTCTATGAATAGCCATACTTATCTGCTAAACTAAAAAATCTTGTTTTTAGAAATTTAATATCCTTTATCAAATGTTTTAAAAACAAGTTTTATTGATATTTATATTAACATTGATTAAAGAATCAATTGCTTGGTTTTTACCAGACTGCCAAAAAGGGTTATGTGTTTCATGTGTATCTGGGTATGTGGATTTCTTTACACCCTCGAAACATCCCAACGGCTGGATGGATTTTAATGAATGAGGTCTCTATCAATTTTTCTTAACCGCCCAATGGTTATAGGCTAGATTTTGTTTTTATGAATTCAAAATGGCGGCCATAAAATGCAAAATGGCGGTAGACACGGAAATTTTTTTTTACGCACCCTATTGAGTGGCATATCATTGGATAGGTCTTTCAAAATGAAGACAATGTTTCATTGACTATTTTACTCCAAACTAATGTACTAGAAGCTCCGTATAAATATTACACAACCTGGAAGTTGAAAAGGTAGGATCTGTAGCTTTACTGCAACTCTAACCATCATAGACATCTAAAGGCCTTATCAAAACAGTGTTTATAGATAGGAACTAACAATTAAACACAACTTAAAGTCATCAATACAAGTAAATAAAAAAAATAGGTAAGTAATTTAAAAAAATAGTTTAACATTGACGAGAAATAATTAGTTTGCTTTTTACGCATTCAGGTTTTTTGATTTTTTTTATTTAATTTTTATCGAATAAACTGTTTGATCTTCAATTCCATCCATAAATTGAAATTATTTCTGGATGAGAGATTAAACACATTCTCTAAATAAAATATCTTTCATTAATACAGAGACTTTTTCAAGAGTGAATTTAAAAAATGACTTTTTTTGTTTATTTTCCATACAATTGATTAAATAAATAAAATATTTTTATGCATACTATCATTTTAAATTGTAAAATATAACATTAATTGATACATAATACTTATGTATTTTTCATAAGATCAAAGTTGGGGAAAAAGCTAAAAAATCATCACCTTTGAGAAATTATTTTTTAAGAATTAAAATACTTTGTTTACATTTATTCATACAGTGTAGATTACAGGCATTTGCGAATTACAGGTTTGTTGTGCTCTACTGTATTAGATTTCAATAGAATTAAATCTGTTGGAGATGGTTTTTCATTTTTTTCTGAACTCAAATGAGGTACTATTAAAAATTATATCAGAGTGCAGTATATATGAAAAAAGTAAGTCCTTTTAAATTCTTGAGCACCTTAGATGTTTTTCTAGACTCCTTGGATTTTTTCTGCTGAAGTCTGTATGACTTCTGCATTTCACCTATTGACTATTATACCTTTGGCCTAATGAAGAGTTAGTTCTGTACCTATTAGGATCGATGGACTCTGACAAGGGGATCACCAAACATGGTGCCCACCAATTTTCATGAATTTAAAGTAAGTTGTAGAGTTCTTATCCCTAATTATTCTGGTGAAAGGATTTCTTCAAATGGACCTTAGATTTTGAGAAATTGGGTGCGAAAGTTCAGCATACGTTTCAAATATCCATTAGTTTGCACTTCTCAATGTGGGTTTCATGGCATCATGGTAGCATATTCACATGCTAGCTGGAGGGCCAGAGTTCGATGCTAACTCCTGACTTTTTTTTTTTTAATTAATTTTGTTTTTCCCACTATACAACTTTTAAGCAAAGTTAAAATTTTTTTTAGCAAAGTTTTGAATTAAAAATCTTGCTCTGAAGTCAAATGGGAGAAGCAATAATTCAGTAATAATCAATAATATTTCATTAATACTCGGTAACGAAGAGGATATACATTTATCTGTAAAGATCAAGCGCAACGCTATTTTTCTTTGTATAAATAACAAGTAGGAAAAATCATGCGTTAAGCATAGATTATGAAACACTTTCCAACACTTCCTGAATGCTTTAACAAAACTTCGTTATTTAGGGAAATAAGGTATATAAGAGAACTAAGTAAACATTTTAGAAAACGCATAAAACATTTGAAAAACTGATTTCAGCAGTTACCATCCATAGCAAATATGTTTTCCAATTCTTTTGAACAGCTTTGTATTTCATCTGTAGGTTGGTATATATGCTATATAATGGGGAAATTTAATTTAGCAAGAAAACAAATAACAAGTTGAAATTTCTCTTTCAGCAATTTATACTAATAGATGGAAACATACTTGTATGCATTTCTGCAGCTTTGAAATTTTATGTTATTCTAAAAAAATATAAAATTACATTTGACCCTTTTTTTCCCCTCAAAAATATATATTTTATCTAATTTTTAAACTAACATCTCTACTGACAAAAATCCAAACTATTTTATGTCTGGATTTTTTTTAAAAATTATTATTTACCTTTTTATATTTTAAGCAAATTTCTTAAATAATACATAATCTTTTTTTTTTTGTTTTTTAATTTATTTTATGGAATTTTAGGTGAAAATTTATTATTTGATGCAAATTATACTTAATAATTCTGATGTCAAATATCCCAAATGTTTTTATCATTACATAATTCCAATAGAATACCTTTGAAAATGAAATAAATTGTTAAAGCAGTAAAGCTCATGTGTAAAGTTTTAACTGTTGTGTAATTTTTTTATGTTCTCTTGAACCTCTTCATTCCCTGGGTCCACACATGTGGACCTCCGATCTGCCCCGTTTTATTAATGATACTCAAACATAATTACAATTTCGATATCAGAATGATATTTTTCGAAGTCTAAGGTTTGAACTAATGCAAATAAATTAAAAATCTCGCTCTGAAGTCAAATGGGAGAAGAAATAATTCAGTAATAATCAATAATATTGCATTAATACTTGGTAACGAAGAGGATATACATTTATCTGTAAAGATCAAGCACAACGATATTTTCCTTTGTAAGGATAACAAGTAGGAAAAATCATGCATTAAGCATAGATTATGAAACACTTTCCAACACTTCCTGAATGCTTTAACAAAACTTCGTTATTTAGAGAAATAAGGTATATAAGAGAACTAAGTAAACATTTTAGAAAATGCATAAAACATTTGAAAAACTGATTTCAGCAATTACCATCCATAGCAAATATGTTTTCGAATTCTTTTGAACAACTCTGTATTTCGTCTGTAGGTTGGTATATATGCTGTATAATGGAGAAATTTAATTTAGCAAGAAAACAAATAACAGGTTGAAATTTCTCTTTCAGCAATTTATACTAATAGATGGAAACATACTTGTATACTTTTGTACAACCCTGTAGTTAACCTAGTACCTTTATTACACGCCACTATTTAGCTAAAGTTTAATTCAAAGTGAAACGCTCTTAAAACTACTGAAATCACATTTCCAGAAATTATCATTTATAGACAGCCATGTATCCAATTCTTTGCGTGACCCTGTATATCCTTTTATCTATGTTCTAGAAACATTTCTTTGTAAACTAAATGCAGTTCAGCATAAAAATGCATAACTCCTTTAAAAACCACCTTTAAGAAATTTACAATCATACCCAGTAACCATTATGAATTCTTTTGTGTAGCCCTGTATATGAATTACAGCATTTATACACACCATATACATTGCATAAATATAGTGAAACATAAAAGTGCATAACATAATTAAAAATACATTTCCAGCAATCATCACTACTGTACAGTACTTCGGATACAATATAGTATCTGAAATATTTTGTGTGTCCCTGTAAATGCTATGCACTTCGTATTATACATGAAATAATTTATAGTAAACCTCAGCAATGTATATCAATTTCATTATACATGAAATAATTTAACATAATTAAAATACACCAGAAAAAATTCCCTCCACCTGTATATCATTATGTAACGGAATTATTTTGTGTGGCCCTGTAAATGAATAATATTTATTCTTTGCATCACATATTCTATGGAATACATATTTTAGTGCACTTGATAAATGCATATCAATTTTATTATGTTTGAAAGCATGTAACATCATTAAAAATCATTTTAAACAATTTTTCCCATAGGCCGTAATGTAACGGAAAACTTTTGACTGTCCCTGTAAATGAACTAAACTTGCTACAAACTTCATTTGAAATAGGGTTCATGCTATGGTAGAGGTCACTAACATCCAAAAATTTCAGAACGATCCGAGTATATTTATGGGAGTTAGAGCGCATAAAGACGGACAGACAAACCGAATGCATAAATACTTTTCAACTTTGTTGGAAAGTGTTAAAAATTGGCAAATTATATTTCAAAATAGTTTTTCATTCTAACAAATAATGATAATAAAAAAAATTGCCAACTGGAAATGCAAAAATTGTCTGCGGGTCCCACATATAACTTATGATACACATAAAAAAATACATTTTAAAAGAAATTGTCAGCTGTATTTCATAATATCAGAATAAATAAAAAATTCTTTTTATTGATATCTTTTAGCTTCTTTTGTAGAAAGTACTAGGTAATAATTTATGCATTATATAGGAAAATTTTCCATATCAATATTCCATTTTGAATATTTTTATGGGGCATTCTCACAATCTTTTGACTTTTATGTCCCTGAATAATAATTTTTATTTTAGTACATTTTATTGTGTTTTTTTTTATTTCATATACTGGCGAACATCCCATTGCATGATTGCATAACAATATTAATGAGATAAATAAGTTTTGGATGATGTTGGGGGCCCAAATACCATGAAAACTCCTATACTGTCCCTGATGCTGATTTTTAAGTTTGGAGCTGTCTGTATAAATTTTTTTCAATAAAAGTAATTCAATGTAATTTTTTTTTCCAAAACTGGGACAATTGTTTTATATAAATATGTAGCAAAAAATTAACCTGCACACATTTTTACGGTTGATATTATTTTTTTAACTCTGTCCCCGGGTTTTTCATCCTTACCGTCCCTCTTGCTAAACTTATACAGAAAATCACTTCAGATGAAGCCACAGAATTTTTTTCAAGTTTTTTTTTCATGCAGAAGTATGCTAGAGAAAGAATGCCTAAAATTCTTTGACAGGAAATTGACTTCAGAATTTAAATCAGCATTTAAATATCAATTTCAAGATCGTGTTTTTATTCGTAATCTTACTGTCCCCAAGGTTTATTCCTGCACTTTTCGAAGGTAAATAAAAAAAAAAAAAAAATTTAATCCAATGTAAATAACTGTTTCTGAACATCATGGCTATCACTTAGTCTTAACATGATTTGCCCAAAAATAGTGGTAATTTTTCTTACTGTCCCATCCTTACCATCCCTTTTTTTTTACTATACCATCCCCTTTTTTTTCTTTCTGTCCCTTTAATACCCCTTTAAGACAATGTTATACCAAAATTTTGTACTAAAAATACTACATTGTTATTATTTCTTATTTGAATGTCCTGTGGGTACTATGCAAATTTATTATAAGTAAAAATTTAGAAGAAAATAGAAAGTTATAGTGGTAAAATGGTAAGGAAAATTAAACTTGCAAGTTTAACTTAAACCTCAGTTAAATAAAACATTTTTCGCTGCTGAGCATTTTTCTTTATTTTGAATCATTAAGGCATTCGTCTATCAGATTAAAATGTTATTTTAGCAAGTTTAATTTCACCAGATTTTTATTCCCGAAAGTCAAAAGATTGTGAGAATGCTCCATATTTGTCACCCGATAATTTGCATATTTATTAACCCTTTCGGGTCAGATTTTTTTTTCAATATTGAGAAAAAAAATACTTTTACATAAGTATTGTTAATAGTACCTATCCAAATAGATTTACTGAAGTTTAACTAATATGTCATTGTCTGAAATCTAATGAATGTAGTTATTTTGCATACTATTCAATTCATATGCATATGACAATAGGCTAAGGAAGAATTTTTGGAGACATTTGGAAAATACAACAGTATTTAACAGATATTACAATTTTCTAATATTTCTTGAGTTTTATAACACATGGTTCATTCAGAAAAATAACATATATTTTAAATTTAAGGAGTGAAATATATGTTTAAAATAAAAGAATCGCCATCGATGCAAAGAGAATTCAACAAACTTTTATTATTATTACTACTACAGTGGAACTCCGCTAATTCGGACCCCATTAATTTGGATCTCTGGATAATCCGGATCGGTCTGGTCGATTTTTTTTCAAGTTTGAGACGCGATCGGCAAATTTCCATAACATTCATTTATTTCATCCACGTATTCTGAATAAAAAAGTCTTTTCTGAAATCTTTAGAAGAATACCTTAAGCATTCTTATTTAAACTCTTTGATGTTATCCTTCAAAGAAACAGCAATGTATCACTTTGACAATTTTATGGGTGCTACAAAATGTTTAAAATCGTGCAACTTACCCATCAAAGCTGTCCTTCTAATTGATAATGCCCCACCATACCCCAAAGAAAGTCAATTGACAAAAGGAAACATAATGGAAAAGATTTTACCACCTAATGTGACAGCGCTAGTACAGTCAATGGATCAAGGGGTTCTTCAGAGCATTAAGAAAGATTATAAACGACAAATGCTGAATGAAATTTTAGAAGATGATAGAGAACATAAAGTGGTACAGATTCCCAAATCAATCAATATCAAGAAAGTAATCTATATGTTTGTTGAATCTTGGGATCAGGGTGTTTAGAGTATTTTCCGAAAGTCGGGCCTGCAAATTGTGATTTCTCAAATAATAAGCTTGAAACAGAAGGAGGAATAAGCGAGAATGAAAGAAAAATTACACCTGAAGATTTTGTGAGCATGTTAAAAAATTGATGGTTATTCAGATGCTGATATCAGCGACATTAGCAATTGGTTAGAAGCAGAAAATAATGAAGGTTACGTCTCACTTATAGATGACAAAATAATCACTTTGTGCACAACTGAAGAAAATGAAAATGAAGATGATACAGACGAAAACACCATTATCAATGATGATCAACCAAAAGTTATAAGCCATAATGAAGCAACGTCTCATTTAGAACAATGAACGTTAGTTTGAACGTCAGGTGGAGACTACACCCAACGAACTACTTATGCTCAAGCGGATGCGCGACCGTGCCGCAAAAGGTATACAAAACTGTCAGAGCAGAAGATTATAAACTTTATAATTACAAAGTAAACATTTTTTACTGTCTGTAAATATTCAATATGTTTAATATAAAGATGATTTTCTGTAAGTATGTTTTATTTTATTTAATTTTTTCTCATTCTCCGGATAATCTGGATTTTCAATAATCCGGATTGGGTCTGGTCCCAATTAATCCGAATTATCGGGGTTTCACTGTAAATGCCAAAACATAAGTGAAGTCATGATAAGAAATGAATAGACATATACTACCATTATACATGGTAGATAGTAACAAAATTAATTGTTAAGACAAAATAATAATGAAAAGACATGTACTATTAATAGTACGCCAGACCCGAAAGTGTTAAACTAAAATGTTAATGTCAGTAATAATAAATATTTTTGTATTTAATCATTTAACATATTTTAGCATATTTAAAACCAAATATTAAAAAGTTATTTTTTTTTTGTTATTTTTTTTTCCAGTCAATTACTTATACTTTTATAGAACATATAAGAAACAGTTTGAAAATCCTAAGGAAACATCTTAATTTCACTTTTTCTGAGACTTGGGCTTGAATTTTCATGTAAATTACAAAGGTCACTGTAACACATTACATTAACTATTTTTGCACCTATATATATCTGACACTTAATTTTCTTTTTAACCTTATCCACCACCAATGTTAAATATGTCATCAACTTTTTCGAATCATTAACCTTAAAAACCCTTTCCATTTCACTACATAGCTCATCTTGTAATTCACCAGAATCCTGTTCATGAAATGCTTTTAAGTAGATTTCGTATGAAATACTACCTATTACATTCTCTCCTATGTTGGAATTTCTGAAAATTTTTTCCTGAACTACACCGATCATGACCCCTAGAACCCACAGCCACCCTCAATAAATAACTTTATATATCTAACTATCTATCTATCTATATATATATATATATAGATCTATCTATCTATCTATATCACTTTCTTCTGGACACAATAACTTCCACAATTCTGCACAAATCTTTTCCAAACTGATACATAAAATCAAGGGGCATAAAATCTTGCTCAAGTTCATTAATGGGCAAAATTGGACCAAGGTGACGGAAATAGGAAGGGGTTTTGTGAAAACCAAAAAACCACGATAACTTCTTAATTTTTGTACATATCAAATCAGTTTAAAGTTTTTATTACTTCTAAAAATAGGGCCGATACTTTATGTATCACAGATTTTTGATAAAATTAAAAATGGGCTCAAGGGGCACAAAAGATAGGGTTTTGGGGAGAAAAATATTCATAACTTCGTCAATTCTCAAGATATCAAATCCAATTAATTTTATTATAAATCTCCTTAATATTATCTACAACTTTTATATTCACAAGTTTTTGATAGGACCAATTCATACTGCAAAAAAAAATTAAAAACGAAAACAAAAAGAGGGGGGGGGGGTGTTGAAGAAGAAAAAAATCCATAACTCCGTCAATTCACAAGATATATAATCCCCATGAATTTATCATATATCTTCTTAATATTGTCTACAACATTTATACAGACAAGTTTTTGATAGGACCAATTCTTACAGCAAAAACAAATAAAAAATACATAGCGGTTGAAGAAAAAAATCATCTTATTAAGGGTGTATTTAAATCCAAACTGCTTATTTTCTTACTCATTTTTAAATTTATTTTTGCTCTCAAACGCATCCAATTGGTAGATTCTCTTATGCAGAAACTATATAATGTACCGTAATGATCGATTTTTTGATAAAGGCAGAATACCTTTCAAAAAATGATGTCAAACTGTGCATTTTGAACAGAATTTCCTGAAGCGATTGTCTTAGAAACAAAAAATATTGTTCTACTGCAAAAATAATTGTTTATAATTCAAGTTTCAATTAATTGAACAAAAAATAAAAACACAGGTTGCTTTTAAATCTTCAAAAATCACTTCAGCAAGTTTCATATTTTTTCTATTAAAAATGAAACTGAAAATGTGCCAGAAAATTTTGAGTTGTTGAGCATGGCAAAGTATTTTTTTTTAATACCTCCTTAACATGATTCTGATAAAACCAGCCATTATATAAAAATGAAATAAAAACTCGTCAAAAGCGGACAGATAAAATTGTTAAATTGGGTTTATGTCTAATTATGATTTAGTTTTTGTTGGTGAAATTAGTATACTCAATTTCGAAATCTACCTCCGCCTGTAGGCCGGGCCGTCAGGGATTTTTTGGAAACATAAATTGTTGAAAAACATGGAAAATTTTTGTCATATTTGCAGATGTCTGTTGATATGGCACCAACAAAAGAGGTGTGAATAATGAATTTGTTATTAGTTCATTTTTGACAGAGGTAATTTTTAATTGGATCGTTTATTTCATTTTTTTTATAAAATAAATTTTTTTATGCATAGAGAATATTTTCTTCTGGTTTTAGTCGACCAGAATTAGCTTGAGGTTTGCGAATATTTTAGTCTTCTATTGTGCACAAGTCATAATCTCTCTTCATATGTAAATAACTTTAGTGATTATTATATCTATTATGAACTCTGGCTGATGCTTGAGCTGTACTCTGCACATTTACGAAGTCACTTTCAATCATAAGTAAATATAACTAGCATGTTATTCTGATAGAAAGCAATTGAGCAATGTTTCCTCTTTTACTATGAAAGCACCAGAGCTTTCAAATTTTTAATTTATGCTTATTTTCAGGGTCTCGTCAATCACAAATATTGTTATGAAGAAGGACTCGATTATAGATAAAGATGTACGCCTTTTAAAGAAAATTAAAAAAACATTGCTCAATTCTTCGGCATTCAAATAGTAATTTCTGCCAATTTCACAGAATTTATTCTGATAGAAAGCAACCATACAGTGTTTTCTCTTTTTCTGTGAAAACGTCGGAGCTTTCAAATTTTTAATTTAAGCTTATTTTCAGGGTCTTGTCAATCACAAAAGATTGTTATGAGGTAGGAATCGATTATAGATAAAGATGTACACCTTTTATAGAAAATTAAAAAACATTGTTCAATTCTTCAGCATTGAAATAGTAATTTCTGCAAATTTCATGCATTTATTCATTAAAGACACTTCGTTAACATGGCCATAAGATTTGTTTGTTACGGGAGAAAAAATATGAGAATTCTTTTAAGTATGAAATATTTTTATTTGATATCAAACTTCTCTTTTGATGATATTGAATTTAAATTTTCATTTAACAGTAATTTCTATGTAAGATGTTGTTTAAAAATGATACATTATTTTATAAACAATTTTTAAATATTATGCAATTTTTTTTCTAATGTATATTTTTGGTTTCGGGCTTGGGTGTGCTCGGATTTAAAATCGTCAGGCTCAGGCAATCTCGTGCTCCACAAAAAGAGTCTGGGCTCATCTCTAATAGCTAAATGTTGATATATAAGAAATACTTCTTTTCCAACAACAGAAAGCAAAGTAGAAGCTTTAATTGCCTTGTTTCTTTCATTTTATACAGTAACAATAGAATAATTTGTCCAATTTGCTTTAAAGAAATTTCAAATTTCTAACACATTTCCACTCATATCAACAGGTTGTGGTAGTGAAATTTGATTAGCTATCTTCAAACTAAGTCCAAGATAAAGTCCTGCATCGGGTTAGGTTACCTGCTTTTACACGAACCTGACCTGACCCATGGTTCGGGTTGGGTCGGCACTATATTTTCCCATTGCAGGCCAGGTTGATTTTTATTGTTTTGGGTTTGGGTCGGTTTTGGGTTGACCCGCTTTTTTAAAAGACTGTGGAAAATTTTTTTTCTTGTTAAAAGCCTATATAAACCACAGATCAAAGTTTCACAAAAGTAAAATGTGCGTCTGTCTATTTTGTGTTTTGTCATCCTTTCACGAGTCTTCGAAATAACAAACTGCATTATATTTTTACCGTATTTTAAAAATACAATACACATCAAAACGCTAAATGATCCTTCCTGTCTAATGTATCAAGTGAATAATTTAATTGTGGTGATACGCGATGCACTATGTTAGATGGGAAAAATTTCAAAATAATAACTGCTGATAAACTAGGCAGATAGCCACTTGCATAAAACAAGATGTATTGTTATAAGTGAAACTTTTGAAATCGCAACTAATTTTAAAGCATATTTAAAGATTAGATTTTGAGTTTTATAGCATTTAGAGTCCTGCATCGGGTCGGTTCAGAGGTTTTACTATAGTTGAATATTAAAGAATATAGATTTGTTCATTCCCCTATGTAAAACATAAAATTGTATTAGAAAATTAGAGGTCTGCACGGGCCGGAATTTCCAGGCCCGGGAACGGCCCGTCCCGTGTAAAACTTAAAAGTTCGGCCCTAGTCTGGCAGGCCCATTTATAATTTTATCGGCTTCGTCTAAATATTTATATCCAGCCAGTAGACCCACATATTTGTAATTATCTGCCTGCCCTGGCAGGGCCGTTTAATTTTCTGCCGGCCCGGGCAGTTTATTTTGTTTATCAGCCCGGCCCGTTGAAAAAACTGTCCTAATAAAGCAGCCTGGCCAGTTTGAAAGTTTTCCGCGGCCTGCAGGCCGGACCGGTGCAGACCTCTATTAGAGATACAATTGTAGATTATTTTTCATAATAGTATTAAAACATGATTTGCTTTCCTCACACTGTAGGTTTGGGTCGGTTTCGGATTGATGTACCTCGGGTTCGGGTCGGGTTGCGGGTTGCCTGAAATTATTTTTGTGGGTTCGGGTCAGGTTGTGGTTTGCTGAAAATTATTTTTGCAGGTTCGGGTCGGGTTATGGGTTGACTTAAAATGGAATTTGTGGGTTCAGGTCAGGTAGAACCCGACCCGCGCAGGACTGTAGTCCAAGACATGTGAGGCCTTGCAATGTTTCAAACTTCTAACTCTAAAACATAATTTATTCAAAAAATTCTTCTCCCTAATTCCTGACACCATGTTTGAATATTGTTCATATGTTATCACAAGATCCACTAACTTAAAGATACTTTTATTAAAACATGCACTGGATATTTCCCATGCTTACATGTACTACATCCACTGTTGCCATTTAGAGTATAACTAAAATACACAGTTAAACATACAGTTACCTAACGTGTATATATATATAAAGCAATTTAACTTTAAAGCTGCAGACACCTGGGGACAAAACCTTTACCACTTTTTTGCTTCTGTTAGCAATATAGAAATCAAATGTAATATGTAATATTTAAATCAAATGTTTAACTGAAATATCATATTAATTCTACAAGAATATTAAAGTTGAATTTAAATTTTTCTTTTAAAATTCTAAACCATTCCTACTTAAATCTATTTGCAGTATTAAACAAATCACTTTACTTATTTTTCTAGATAAAAAATAACAACGATAGAATTTTACAAAATGGATTAACTCCCTATCTGTATTTGTTTATAAAAAGGAAGCTAAGATTTAATTTAAATTCTTGAATGTTCTATGTTTTCTAGTGTATTAATTTGCTTTTACCTAGTAGTATAATATTTAATTCAATTTAATGTAATATATTACATTGTGACTTATGTAAAAGCCAAAATTGTCACACATACATCAATTTTTAAGTAGACATTCAATTGTTCGTACAAGTTCCAGTAACTATTTCATTGAAAATTCATCTTTATTCAATTATTTGTCAATGTCCATATAATTTGTTGCAAAAAAGAAGGACAGTATGAATGAAAAAAGTGCTTTAACTAAATTTTAAAAAATACAAATCTGAAACTCACTTTAGCAATTTATTTTAAAGTTATTGATTGTAGATTTTAAAAAATAAAATCTGATTACCTAACATTTGTTTTTCTTTTTAGCTGCTGGAATGGGGAATACTTTGTCTGATATTGCAGGAATTGGGTAAGATTGATTGATTTTTTTTTTCTGACTGCTTGCAGATGTGTGTGCTTTTTCTTTAATTTTCTACTAGATATATACAAAGTATCTGTATGAGATACTATGTATAGTAAATACTTTGAATGACTTTGAAAGCTTTCATGTCAGAGACCGACAATTACAGAGTACAGTCTCTTGGAAATCATCAGAAAAAAACGTTCTGTATAGAATCAAGGACTCGAGTACAAGGTCCCTAACAAAATGAAAGTTTTGAGATATTGAAGATTAAAGTTTTTTAAAGGAAACTAATGCAATTGCTTCCTCTAAAACAGCTGATTTATTAAGAATGGGCCTCTAGTTAACTTATGTACAACACTTTTTGTTTGATAAATTTTATTTTAATGGACTTATGTGCAAATAGTCTTTGTTATTAAAATTTATATCTGGAAATTTTCTTTGATTGTTATGGGATGTACTAGGTAAGAAATAAAGCTTGTATTTTAAAAAGTCCTTCCGGCCAGTGCCGGGAGGAAGAGGTAGCTTTCATAATCCTTATTTAAAAAAAGCCAAATTATATCATGCAAACACACGAAGCTCAATTTAGTGGAAACCGAATATAGGAGATTCAATACTAATTTTTATCAATATAATGAATGAGAATTTCGCAAAATTAGTCAGCTTTATCCAAGCTGCTTTTCTTTAAAGTAACTTATATTTGGCTGCCAAATTCGGCAATTTCTTAAAGTGCCTGTCATTTTAAGACAACATGGTGGATGAGGCTAAGCAGTGAACTTGGTCGAGACCTTAGTAATTGCTGTGCACATGCTCACTCACATCGGAATCGGTTAATATATAGGAGTGCTGTCGCATGCAAAAAATCAGATTTTTCAAAATGTCACCCACAATAGAAATTGAAACTGCTATATCTGAGCCATTTTTTAAGGTAAAGACAAACAAAAAATACACCCGAATCCTTATATCAAGATCAAATACTTAAGAAAGAAACCTTTTTCAATTTCTAATTTTTTTGCACCTCACTTTAAATATATATATATTTTTTTTAATTTAATGGCCGCCATTTTGAAACAAGATGGCTGATGAATCTGGCCAGCGAACTTGGTCGAGGTGTTGATGTATACTATCCACATTCCTTCTTACATCGAAATAGGCGAATACGTGTGTTATCGCGTGACAAATACAAGATCGTTTCAAAATGTTAGCCATGCTAGAAATTCAAAGTGCTATAAATCAACCATTTTTTAAGATATCAACAAAAGAACAAATTTTCAGAAACAAAAACTGCTCCGGAATCTTTGTATCAAGGCCAAACACATAAAAAAAATCTTTTTCATTTTCCAATTTTTTAATACCTCATTTTGAATTTTAAATTTAATTTTTTTTAATGGCAAACCTTTTGAAACAAGATGGCGTATGAAGCTGGCCAACGAACTCGGTCGAGACATTGGTATGTACTATGTACAGACCAAGTTACATCCAAATAGGTTCATAAATGCGCGTGTTATCGCGTGACAAAAATCAGGTCGTTTTAAAATGTCAGCCACAAGAGAAATTCAAAATGCTATTACTCAGCCATTTTTTTTAGATATAGACGAAAGAAAAACTGTTCCGGTATCTTTGTATTAAGGTCAAACACATACAAAAACAATCTTTTTCATTTTCCAATTTTTTGGTATATCATTTAAATTTTTTAATTTTTTAATTTTTTTAAATGTCCGCCATTTTGAAACAAGATGGCGGATGAAGCTGGCCAACGAACTCGGTCGAGATATTTGTATGTACTATGTACACACCAAGGTACATCCAAGTCGGTTCATAAATACGCCTGTTATTACGTGAGAAAAATCAGGACGTTTCAAAATGTCAGCCACGCTAGAAATTAAAAATGCTATAACTCAGCCATTTATTAAGATATAGACGAAACAAAAACTGCTCCCGAAACTTTTTATCAAGATCAAACACATAAGAAGAAAATATTTTTTCAATTTTCAATTTTTGGTACCACATTTCAAATTTAAATTTTTCTAAAAAATTTAAATGGCCGCCATTTTTAAACAAGATGGCGGGTGAAGCTGGCCAACGAACCCGGTCGAGACATTGGTATGTACTATGTATAAACGAAGTTACATCCAAATCGGTTCATAAATACGCTTTTTATCGCGTGACAAATTTCAGGACGTTTCAAAATGTCAGCCACGCTAGAAATTCAAAATGCTATAACTCTGCCATTTTTTAAGATATAGACAAAACAAAAACTGCTCCGAAATCTTTGTATAAAGGTCAAATACATAAGAAAAAAATATTTTTCCATTTTCAATTTTTTGGTACCACATTTCAAATTTTAAATTTAAAAAAAAATTTTAAATGGCCGCCATTTTGAAACAAAATGGTGGATGAAGCTGGCAAACGAACTCGGTCGAGAGATTGGTATGTACTATGTACACACCGAATTACATCCAAATCGGTTCATAAATACGCCTTTTATCGCGTGACAAAATTCAGGACGTTTCAAAATGTCAGCCACGCTAGAAATTCAAAATGCTATAACTCAGCCATTTTTTAAGATATAGACGAAACAAAAACTGCTCCGGAATCTTTGTATAAAGGTCAAATACATAAGAAAAAAATATTTTTCCATTTTTAATTTTTTGGTACCACATTTCAAGTTTTAAATTTTTTTTTAAAACTTTAAATGGCCGCCATTTTGAAACAAAACGGCGGATGAAGCTGGCCAACGAACTCGGTCGAGACATTGGTATGTACTATGTACACACCAAATTACATCGAAATCGGTTCATAATTACGGGAGTTACAGTGTGACATAGGTCAGATATATATATATATCAATTTTGAACAAAGGGTGGTTTCGGGGTCTGGGGGTCATGATCGATGAAAATATACCAAAATTTTTTGAAATCGCTTTCCTCCGAACGGCTGCAATAGGTAGCTTTTTTGTAAAGAAAGCTACCTAAAAGGTTGTCAGTGTGGATAATTTTTCATGAAGATCAGAAAAAATTAAATGCCAGGTAGCATGTTTTACAACCAAGCCCTTCAAATATAGGTGACTATCATTTTCTGGTGGTGAAAAACAAAATAAAAGTGTATTTTAAGTGAAATGTAATGGTCTTTTATAGTCAGATGATGGTAGAATGCAAGATATTGAATTTGACTAATCAGAATGTGCTGCCAAACTTTTTTATATGCATATGAATAAAAAAGCTATGATGTAAAACACAATAAAACGTTGGTTTAACTAAAGTCAATGGATCTCTAAGTGAGTTTTTACAAGTGTACTTGTCCATTACTTGACATCATACAGTGTGTTACACAGACACTGGATGCTGTGATAGAACCCAACTCAATGCACGAGAGAGGTCGGAACAGGTCTGGTTCCATATCACATCATTCACTCTTTATCGTGGCAGCTCATAGGAGCAAACCACACCTGGAGACTACTGAGGGACCCCCATCATAAAGTTATATTACTACCAGCCGGGATTGAGGATCCCCTATAAAAAGCTACCTGTATGATCCAAGCCAGTGGGCGAAATAACACAAAAACATAAAATAAATGTAAAATAAATGTAAAGATAGAATTAAGAAAGTTAGTCTCACACATCCTACATATCCCTGGTTAACCACACCAAGGATGTCGGAGCTACGAAGTAGGGAATGACAGCAAAAAAGGATGATCCAGCAGGACCTAATAGTACCACCTGTTCCCCACCCACCTGCCACCAAGGCTTCCACCTGCTTCTCATCCACGTAAGGACATGCTTTCGCTATCCTCACCCCTAAGTGTGGGTAGTGGAGTCCTTTTGATGCTACCCATGAGAACGAAATCTCTAGACACATGCTCTCAAGGCTCGGCATGGGGATTCCTCAGTATCTGCAGCCACCAGGGACCCTACTTAACGCTATTTCTACTGGTGTCAAATGACACCTTTTAAAATATTCTGATTTATGGTTATTTTATTCATAATTTTAAAATTGAAACATTCACAAATTATTTTTAATACATTGGAAACTTATTTTTATATATATTAGCTTTCAAAATTACAGGTAAAATAAACATAAAACAAAACTTAAAAAGGTTTCAGTTGACACCGGTAAAAATAGTTAAGCAACCCTCTGAAATTGATTGGTGCCACTATGACCCCCTTGGCTGATCTCCTGCACCAAAGCCAGGTTCATTCGGGACCACTCAGAGATGCACAGCACATGCCCTATGGATCTCTAAAGAGAACCTGGACTTGTATAAGAAAATATAAGCTCATTATATCTTTTTTGAAGAAATTTAGTTAAATTATATATTTTCTTCTTTTGTAATGTATGTTATAAATGACAGTAGTATTAGTTTTTTAAAATGGAAACATCACATAATATGACTTAGTACAGTTCTTATATATCTAAAAAATTGGATTTACCTGTGTGTGGTGGAATTATGGCTGTTTTTAGAACTTTCATTAGAGTGTTCACCTGAACTTGAGTGTAGCAACGATACTTGTTTGGAATGTATATTGCAGCATAAATTTCAATTTTGGAGCTTTTTAACCCTTTGTAACTCAACAACTCCAGTTTAACCACTTCACCGGGTTCCTTGAGATAAGTCGGGGGTAAAAGCACTGTTTCCCCATACCTGTCGCCAGTGAAGTGGTTAAAAAATACTTAGGTGTTAAAATACACCATTTTAAATATGTAAAAATATAATTTAAAACATAAAACTAAAAATTTATCTTGAAAAATGTGTGTGTTGCATTTCTGCAACATCTCACGAAATGGCACAATAATTCAAGATATTTAAGCTTTTAATTTACATGAATCTTTTTGAAACAATTTTTAATTTTCTTGTAACAAAGTTCCACACCATATTTCTCACAAATAGTTTGTGTAAATCCTTTACATTTTGGATATTTGCATCTTATTCTTTTTTCTGCCTAGTTTGGCCAGCGCTCAATTTTGTCTAGATGCATTTGTTTTGGTGGAATATGCTGAGCAAGTCCTGTATGCTTTTTCTCTTGAATGCTTTTTTTCTATTCCACATTTTCTTTTTCTGCTAGCTTGGGACTTTGTATTAATTTTACGTAGTATTTTATCAAGCAACTTCAATGTGAAAGTCAGCAGATTTCAGCATCTTTTTAGTTTTTAGTTTCCCTTCAAGTCTGTATTAATAATCAAGCATTAGACATAATTAAATCTAAAAAGCAGTAGAACATGTGAATAGACCATCTTTCCAGGTTTTGCTTCTGAGTAATATCTTACATCTTCCCATAATGCTGTTTATCAAATCTTTTTCATCCATGTATCTGCTATATTCAGATACAACTAAAGGTTGGTCAATATCGATGTACGTTTTTGTAGATTTTGTCATACCTTCGAACTGTTGATTTGGGTTCTACACCAGGAAAGGATGATACTAAATGAACAATTTTGTTTTTTTCCCATGATGTTACAGAAACATTCACCCCTTCAACTGTTGCACAGTATTCAGTAGATGATCCATGTTCCCTTTTCTTCATATATTTGTTGTTGGCTAACTTGCAGTTAGGTATACATTTTCCTATTGTTTCTAAGCTAAGAATACACTCTTTTGCCAAATATACAATCAAAGGGATTGATGTAAAAAATGATCAAAGTATATTCTGCAGTTCTTATGTCATGGAATAATTCTTTTTAAGCGCATTACATTGGTGTACAAGATCTGTCCCCCCTGAGTTTATAACATTATCTTTGCCTGAATCCAGTTCCATTTTATTGGCAAATCTAGATGCACCTCTCAAAACTTGAATTTTATGCACCCATTTATGTGGTTTGTTCCGATTAGATCCCTTCATAAAATTACAAGACTTTGTTGAACAAATTTGTTCATCTACACATAAATGCTGCTTGAGGAATTCTTCCATTACCATTAGTATTTTTCCATTTTTTAATTTATTGCCAATATGGTTATTTCATATTCATAATGATAAAAAATGAAATCCATCCAAATGTAATAGAAATTAAACAATATAAGGAATAACATAAAAATCGACTGTTTCCCCTTTTAATAATTTTACTCTACAGAACAAAATATAATTCAAATAGCCCTTAGAAGAAATTTAATATCTTGATCTATCATTTTTTTTCAAAACTATTATAACTTTCAAGCAGGGTCGTACTGGCATAACTGAGAGGGCGGTGGCAAAATGGATAAAAAGGGCGCCGATTGCCTTACAAAAGGGCGCAAATGTTTATATATATATACATACACATACACACGCACATACTATATAAATTATGCATAAAAAATCACTTTAAAAATATATACGAGTATATTGCTATCGCAAAAACTTTATTCCTAAAATAATTATGTCACCCAAATTAGTATTTTACACTACAGAAATGTAATATGCACAAAAATAGTTCCCCGCAAGACATTGCACTTAAAAAAAAATCTGATGTTAGATCAGTGTTGCCAATTTAGAGGTATTTTTTTCCACCACACTTTTCTAAGAAAGCTATCTCTATTTTCGAATTTCGCTCACCATATCTAATGAGTTAATTCAAACTTTACCCCGAATATTTGAATAACAATCTCCATACAATTATCTCCAAATGGAAAATAAAATATTGAAATAAAACAAACAAAAACAATTTCGTTGGGTCAAAACTCAAAAGTGCAAAACATTATTTAATACAATTCAATAATATTTTATATAATACAATTTCTAGAATACAAATACTAATTATGGTGTATAAAATTTCAGGAAAGTTATTTTTGTTTAGTTCAAGAGTGACATCTATTTTACGTGAAATATTTTAAAAATATGTTTTATTTCTTTATTTTTTCAACATTCAAAAGATATCATAGATTTTTTTTTTTTTTTTTTTTTTATGGCCATTTTTTTTTCTATTCTGATCAGAAACAAAATTATGGCCATTTTTTTTTTCATCCTGACCAGAAAAAAAAAAAATTATGACCATTTTTTTTTTCCTTTTCTGACCAGAAAATCAGAGTTCTAACTTTTTACGACAGCTCTTTCATCTTCACCTAACACTTCATTTATAACGGTTGTTTCATAATAATGGATGGCACCAGTCCATCAGAAGAAAATGATTCATTCCAAAGGTATAAGTTCGATTGAAAAAAACTATTTAATACTTTGAGCAGAAAGAAGATCCCAGATTTATCCCATAGCTGCCAATGTGTACGGTTTAGTTACCTCTAAAATTTAACACAAATTTTTGCCATATTTAACCGGTGACAATTGTTAGACTTTCTAAACTGAAATTCCGGAAGTGACAGCCAATTGTTCCCTTGCGACGACATTTCTGTGGCTTCAACTCATAAAACTTGGCTAAAAGTGCTATCTTTGGCAACATTTTCTGAATGAATCTTTGCCTTTATAAGAAAATGGGAAACTCTAATTTCCTGGTATCTGAACAAAATTGGCAAATTTTATATTTTTACGAATATTAATGCAACTTTTTTGTATTTACGAATGAAAATGACTTCGCGAAAGTATCAGAAAAGTAGTTAGTTTGGATTTGGGAATAGCTTTCAATATAAAAAATTCTCATAACGAGGATGTGATCGTCCCCCACCCCAAAAAAGGAAATCCATGACCCCCTCTAAATGATGAGCTGAATCCGTTCTTGGCTTTGTCGAATATTGATTGATTAAAATCTCGGAAACGGAATCGAAAAAAATTCCGCAATATACAGGATCCTTATGCCGTATCATCTTTAGATTCTTCTATGTTTTGTCATACGCCAGACAGAATGATTTTAACAATACCGTGCAAAAGGCAGATGCGAGAAAAATCGACAAACAAAATCTTCATTTGGCGCCCGGGGCACATGCCCCCTCTGCCCCCCTTAATTTCGGCCCTGCTTTCAAATCAGCAAACTTACAAAGGCTGTGCCCAATAATGGAGTTGTTTCTGTTTTTCAAAGATCTTGTTCTTTTTTACCGCGATTCATGTGTGTATGCAGGGTAGGGGGTGGGAGGGGGGGCAGAAAATCTTTGGAAAAGTAATACATTCTTTAAAAGTATTACGTTGAATGTATTATTTTGAAAAGTAGTATTACTTGAATTTTATTGCATGATAGTTTTGTTTTAAAGGTTTTCATTAAATTTCATTATAACTGCTGACTGCTTTACTTGGCTGAAAATACCAATTATTTTTTATTGCCCAGCAGAAACTTTTTAATCAAACTGTCTTTTATATTTTTTGAGAAAAACAAAAGATCTTTCAGAAAATCCTGCCAAATGTGGCGTTTTGAACCGAATTTCCGGACGCGACAGTGGAGGAAGAGAAAGAAAACTGTTGTCATGAGACAACAATCAATTTTAACTCAAGATGTAATTAATTTAAAGAACAGAATCTATTGTATTACAAATCACTTCAATAACCAAGCCTGCAAGTCTCATTCTTTTATGTGGAGTTTGGCCGAATATTCGGTTTCATTTTCGTTTTCAGCCCAAAATCCTAGTTTCGGCGGAAATACTGCCGTATATTCGGTATTACTATAACTGCCCCTCCTAAGCCTCCCCCAAACGGCACTCCTATCCAAAGAGCCGTACATACTATATATTCACATACAAGGAGATAAATCTAGAAGGTATTACTAATATTGATTAAATTCGTTATTTTTAAATTAAATTATTTTTTAATATATTTTTTATGTTTATAACACCTTATATTTAATTAATTTTATTTCAATCAAATTATTTTGTTAATTATGTACTGCCGTTTCTACGCAAAACATTATTCAGATAACATGCGTATATGTATGTTTATGTTACTTACTTGGAATTTATTTTTAAAACAATTTCGCTTTCGTTTTCAGTCGATACTAGGAAGATAACCGAAATTCAGTTTCTTTCGAACACTATTTTTATGTTCGAAAATGAGCAGAAATTTTCGAATTATTGAACGTTATTTTTTTTTTTTTTTTTTTTTTTTTTTTTGAGAACCGCTTTATGGATTTACACGTAATCATAACTTATAAATTTCGGAAAATCGAGTTTTTATTTTAGCGGCTTTATCAATGGAATTGAGACTTCTTTATGTGGCCAGAATATGGAATAGACAATTCTATGTAAGTAAAAAAAATAAAAAAATACAATAAGCATTCTATTATAATTATAACATAAAATTGAAACTAGTTTTTTTTCTCAAAATTGCATTTTTTAATAGATGACCACGGCACAATTACTTTAATAATACTGAATTGTTTTTCACTTCTAATTTTGTCAGCTTTTTCCTTCTATATATAAAAAAAAGTTTTGAATTGGAAATGGACCAATGAAAATCTACGTAGATATTCCCGGTAGATCGGCATCCAATTTGAATGCTTAAGCATGGCCTTTCTTCGTTAATATTAAAAAAACTGTTGCAAACAAAAATATGAATATCAGTGGTATTATAGAGAAATGATTGATAAACACGCTGATGCAGACAGTTTTCAAATCAAAGAATTATTTTAAGAGATATTTAATGCTAAAGTTGGACAAAATCGTTCCATTAAAAAAGTTTTATTGGAGCAAAAACTATACCAGTGGTGTAGTCCTGGAAAAAAAGTGGGGGGACGCTCATAGTTTCGAACATTAGGGTCTTACATCACCCATAGGGCAAACTTTCTTGCTTTTCACATTTTCAACTGCATTGAAAAGTAAATGAAAAATAAAATTTAAAAATTTAAATTTAATTAAAATTAATTTAGTTAAAGGTTCTTTTTTTTTTTTTGTTGGCTTACTGTAGAATTAAAAAAAATTAAACCTTTTTCATGTCTGAACAAAAGAAATGACACTTTCAGAATTTAGTGTCACCCCCGATAAAAAAAAAATATATAGATATGTATATAAATATAGATAGTAAAAAACATATTTCAGTTTTAAGACTTAAAATACACGCTTTTATTTTATATAAAATGACGTAATCCGCATCCGCTAGAGAATTCTTCCTTTACTATCCAGTCTTAAACAACATCTACAGGATAAATTAACATACAAGATGGGACACTTCCATAGAGCGTAATGGTAATGCGATTGCGATCGTAGCGCCTTTAGTGACGATGGGGAATAAACTCCCCATCCCTGTAGTATTTTATTATTGAGTATCTACCTCATTGGGATCTTTCTTTTTTTAATGTTGCATGTTTACGTTTTCAATAGAATCTTACACCGATAGATGAATATAGAATAGATATTCTATTTTATATATCTAATATCTGTTCTATGTTTATGTACCGATATACGCATTCTTTTTATTTTATTTAACATTATGCGTGAACAATTTAAGTGCAACGAAAAACAAAGTAACATTTAATCTTGAATGCTATATATCAAAAGCAATGGTGTAATATAAGACTATACGAAATATTGCACTCTACAAGTCCCAGAAAATTTCATAAATATTCCCATTTAATAGGAAAATTTTTATAGCCGATGTTTTATTAATTTATGAAGTTTAACGTATTAGACAATCGTTACAATCTTTTAAAATTTACGCATTTTCACTTTCTTACAGATAATGTAAAAATATTGCTTTTAATGTAAATAATGTTCAACCAATTGAATAATATTTATAATATTAACATATAAGAAATAATAATAAAATTACAGATTTTGAAAAATTTCTTTCGAGAAATTTTTAGAATTATATAAATCTAAAAGTTAAAAATAAATAGAGGTACCGACATTACACTCAGTAAAATTTTATTCGATATGAATAAATTAACACAATGCCTGAATTTGATTTTTTTACAATTTAATCTCATAAACTTACACATTTCCGTTCTTAACAGAATTTTCTAGGGGTTTTCTTTTATATCATTACTCTAATTATCGTTTTGTAAATTAAAAGTAACAACGATACAAGCACGATAAAAAAAAAAAAAAAAAAAAAAAAAAAACAGCTAAATAAATAAAGCGTAAATACAATATCAACTGCCTCTTCTTCGTTTGGAAAGAATAGATATTCAAAACATAAAGCGTAAACATATTTCTTCAACATATGTAAATTTCGGTCCGTAGTAACGCAACAGTACTAACTGTTGTCGTTACAGATTTCGCCATAAATGTCCCATCTCGAATGTTAATCTATGAGCTATAGTAAAGTACGCATATGACGTCACTATCGCTGAATAATACACAAATCTCGAAAAAAGAGATGTCATTCAAGAAACTCGACAAAAAAATCAGCTATCTAATGATTCATATGCCTTCATCTGTTTGTAATATTAATATAGATACTTAAAATTAAATTTGGTTTATAATAGCTCGTTGTTTTATCAGAAATCATTCATCTACAGTTTTTCAAAATAGTACGTATTTTAATTACATTTTTTTAAAGTTGTTATGGGAAAATGGCAACAAAAAGATATAATTACTATTTTCCAACTATTTTTCCTTTACTTTCAACATAAATGGGATATTTGAGCTGCCAAGATTAAACAAATGCGCTAAAAACTACAAAAGAATTAATATTTTAAAAATAAATTGAGATGCAGTTTACAAACAAATTGCGTTTAAAAGTACTTTTTTTCCCAATACGACGGTATAAAAATTGAAAATATGCGATGCTTAAAAGTTAAAAAAATTGCAGTAGAGTATTTAACCGTACAATGATACATCTGCTTTGTTTTACGTCTGGCTTATACAACGGAAGTTATTTTTTTGAGACGACACTTTAATAGCTGAGAGAAAGAAATAGCATACCGGGGACTAAAAAGTAATTTTCGAAAATTACTGCACTTTTTAAATGTGTTTAAAATTTAAAATGTGCTCATATTTGAACTAGACCACGTTACATAAAGCACTTCCCTAATCGATTATTTTAACTATTATTATCTGAATAGAACTGGTAAACTTTATGCATTTACAAACAGAAAATGTAATTTTGATAACGTGTCATAAAACAACCAGTTTGGAATTGTGGACGAAGAAAAATCGTAAGATATAAAAATTGATATTATACCGATATGACCCTTCCCTACAAAAAGAGGCACATGACA
The DNA here is from genome assembly GCA_963932465.1 of Maratus speciosus. Classification (NCBI taxonomy): domain Eukaryota; kingdom Metazoa; phylum Arthropoda; class Arachnida; order Araneae; family Salticidae; genus Maratus; species Maratus speciosus. The sequence goes on along the minus strand of OZ010796.1, from coordinate 150,217,278 downwards.
CACAGACTCCACCTCATCTGCAAGGAAAGCTGGATCCACCCATGGTGCAAATCACAAATGCCTAGACGCAACTTTAATAAACTATATTACTAAATAAAAGTTATACCATCTTTTTCGGTTTCAGTGTAATTAACAGTTTCAATAGTTTCATAAATGTGTTCTGATTAATTAAAATATTTATTTTTTAATTTTGTGCAATTTAATTCAGCATTTGTAATAGAAAAATGTAAAATCTGTTACTTACATTCCCATTTAATAAAATAAATAAGTTTTGCGCCTCTTAGTACTAATAACATCTGTTACTTCAATCTTAGTTTTAAACATCGAACTATAGATAAGATTTTCTTTCAAATTTTTGAAAATTGTACATATTGTTTACATAAATAATTTATTTATTTTTTTATACACAGTTATTCAAAATGAAAAAGAAATTCATTAAACGTAATTTATGTTACAACGATTTTACATTTTTTATTCCAAATGCAACTTTAACTAGAATAAAAATCATGCGCCATGCATAGAATATGAAATATTTTCTAATACTATCAAAAATATTTTATTATAATTATTTTTTTCATACAAGGGACAGCGATGCGTTAATGGACATTTTAGAAAATACTTAAAGTTAAAAGCCTTATCTCAGTAATTACTGTCTAGACTGAAGTAGTCCCTAAAGACATTAAGGGACTACTTCACTCACGGGAACTGAATTCGCTTACTAATGCTAAACCTATGGGAGAATTTTTTTAAAAGATATATCGTTTGCATGTCAAAATTTTTAAATGTTTTTTTTTTTTTTTTTTTTTTTTTTTTTGCATTGGATAGCCAAGGTCGATTTTCATAATGCCCGTTTTTTACTTTTTCGATTTTGTTCGCAGTCATTTTTTATGAGGATAGGTCGACTTTCGAAACCGGTTCCGAAAGTAAAATTATCTAAATTGAAAAAAAAAATACAAAGAAAATCGAAAAAAAAAAAAGATTCGGCCTTTGTAGAGATTGGCCTCAGCTATCTAATGAAAAAAAATCTTTTACAAATATTAAAAGTCAAACAAGAAAAGAAAAAAAAAATCTTCCATATGATTAACATTAGAAAGCGGGTGTGAAGAATTTGCGGTGTTAACATGCAAAATCTTCAGTAATATAATCCTTGTATTTTATGCATACCACATAGTAAAACTAAAAGTCTAATTAAATAGAACAATGCTTTTCACTAAAAAAAAAATGTTTTTACCGTTCATTGATGACAATATTTGTGTATCCATGTCTTTTGTGCAGTCCTATGTATGAATTTATTTATATTATATTCACACAGTAAGACTTAGTTGTACTAAAAAACAAATAACACTCTTGAAAATGCATTTTCATCAAATCCCGCCCACACAATTTAAATATTTTGAATTGTTGCACTGCATATAATTTGTAGAATTCATTCCACAGAATTTAATAAAAATTAGTTGAGATTGAAAAAGCACGTCTTACAATGTTGCTTATAGACTGTTAAAGAAAATTGATATGATATATTCCCTATGCTTTCTGTGGATGACGTTATCTCCCTCCTCAATAACGTATATAAATTTCAAAAAACGCTTTTCAAACGATTACTGTCATTAGTGAATTCAGGAGGTGGCCCGGAGGGGGCATTCCCCCGGAATATTTGAGATTTCGTGTTTTGAATGGTCAAAAAGTGCAATCCCCCTCGGAACTCTATAATGTCACCCTCAGAGCCACAGAAATCCCTTCCCCCCCGAGGAAAGTGTCTGAATTCAACACTGATTACTGTAATCCGAGATTTATACAATGTAATTTATTTCTATATCCCTGTAAATAAACGAAAGAAGCTACACGATACGTATTCTATATTAAGCGTGTTGTTGTGCCCTTCAGTGATGTATATCAATTTCTTTATGTTTGAAGTAGTGCAACATCATTAAAATACAAAATAAAGAATTTTCTTTCCATAGGACATAATTTAACGGAACATTTTTTTATGTATACCTGCAAATGAACTATAAGTGCTAAACACTTCATTTTCATTAAAGAATCTTTGTAGTAAGTAGTAAATCATAATAATGTATATAAATAGAGTGGCAATCCAAGTTTATTTACGGGCAATCGGAATGACGAACCAAAGTCATAAACTTTTCAACTATGTTAGAAAGTGTTAAAATGTTGTAGTTTAATTTTGTATTGTTTATGCTACTGCAAATTTTATTGAGATTGCAGACATTTTCAAACAATATTGCCGTTATTAAATAAAATCTATATTTTATTTTAAAACAAAGTATTTTAGAAATATAACAAATAAAACGCATATTAAAAACGCCTAAATTAAACTTCTATCAGCTTTTTTTATATATAAAAGAAACTAGTGAAACATATTACTATTTTTTTTTTCTGCACACCTGATATATTTTAATCGGTGGTTTAGAAAAAAAAAATACACAAACATAAAAGAAACACAGAACTAAAAATAGTCTTTTACGGGGGCTTCAGGAGGACAGACCCTCTCCCTGATAAATAATTCTTGATATCCTTTCTTTTACTGTTCAATTACTTTAAATCCTATGCGAAGAACAAACTTTGTTATTTTTGAAATTTTCGAGAGGGAAAGAAAATTTAGTTAATTAAATTTGAAAATCTAAAGAGGGGCAATTCTGCTCAACTACCATTTCTGGCACCGATGTTTCCTTTCCATCCCATTGTACAAAAGATATAATTTTATACAAAAACATATTGATATTTGGAAAATATGAAACCCTTATCAAAGATTCATGGTATAACATAGCATATAATTAAAAATATTATTGATCAAAACTCAAAATATGCTTACGATTCTCTTGCATCGGACTTTTGATCTTCAATTGTGCTCAATAATTTCGTATCTATCATCACAGCATTGTTATACTATCATCGACGACCAACGTTTCGAAAAAATTATAAAACTTTCCAATTTTGGTTGCCTATATCGTTTCATTGTTATTTTTTCCTTCAAAAATTGAAATTTTGATGCAAAATACTTATGGCTAGAATTTAAAAAACAGATACTTCAGAGATATTCGCTGGAATTCAAAATAATCCAATGCTTGTAGTTTATTCCTGTCTAAAGAAGTAATCCCCGAATAGTAAACCAAGAAATAATTGTCAATGTGACTGATACAGGAAGATAGCAGAAAGGGGGATAATGATTTTGTGGGATTCTTGGCACTGCAATATATCAGAAGTTGTCGGTCTACATTGGTGTCCCTTTTGTTGATTTATTCTGTATTCGATTGCAGACACCGTACCAGTCATCTGAGGACCGTACTAACCAACAGTATGTGACAGATATGACAATTACCCCGAACGTCTTTAAATACCTTATTTACTGACTAATGGAAACATGCTGTTGTTAATTACCATGTGAGAAAAACATGACCAGTCTTTCAAAACTGAAACATCTGGATATTTTTTAAATGGAGACTGCGGTGTATAAAGATCTTTTTCAAAGAGCTTTTGTGGTCTTTATGTTAGGAAAAGGGGGAAGATAATAGTTTTCGATTAGAAAATTCCAAGTAAAACTAATGTATGCATCTGAAGGAACTAATGTTAGCGCGGTATTTCAGGTGTTTCACTACTGTTAATTATGGTGAAACGGCAAGTAAATATCCCTTTCTTCCCAATTCCTTTCAGTTTGTTTTCTGAATACTCAAAGAAAACTCAAATAATTTTAAAAATCAATTCTTTACTTCATAAAATTCTTAATTTATTAAAGTACTTTTTATTTTAAACATTTAATAAATCAGGAAGATCTGCGTCCCCTTGAAAAAAAAAAAAAAGTAAGGGGACGCTTGAAATAAAATAAAAAAGTGGAGGGACACCATCCCCCTGCATCCCCCCTCGACTACACCACTGAATGCATGAGAATTTAATCATTTTTAGATCATTTTATACGTTATAAGTTCCCGGTGTGCAGATTGCGTTTATTTTTTTTTATTTGACTCATTTTTTTGAGGTTTTATTTCTATTTTAAATTCAAATTTTCAGCTTTTCGAGGGATATTTTTTATATATTTTAGAAAATGTTATTAATTTAAACTGTTGCCAATTGTATAAACAGCGAAACAATAATGTTTACTTCAAATTAAATATTTATTTACACGTGACTATTGTAAACAGAAATAAAAACTTTAAAATTAGAATTAAATGATCACATGTTAAAAGCAGGAAAATTACGTCATAAGAACCATATTCGCACTTGAATTTTAAAAGAGAAACAAAATGTTAAAATAAAAAAATTATTATACGCTAAAACTTGTAAAGGGAAGAAATTACATCATATTTAAAATGGCCAAAAAATATGGTAAAACAATTTAAATTAAAAAATATATTTGCGTGAGATATTTTGAGATAATCTTTTCAACTGTTATCGTGAATTCGAAGACAGCGCAAATAATATTTCCTTCTAACAACTAAAGTATTTTCACCTGAATCTTAATAAGAGAAATAAAACTTTGGTGTAAATTAAGTCAGATTTAAAACGATACATTTAAAATGAATTTAAATGCTGTTAAAAAATACCGGGAGACAAGGGCACTGTTTACTTAATTCATTTTACATTAGCTTATTTTCAAATGTTTAACTAATTTTTTAAATAAATACGTAAACAGCCATTGAATCTCTTAACAGCAGCAGATTTGGTCTTAAAAATCCCCAATCCAAGGAAAACGAATGGTAACCCGTTTACAGAAAAATCTCTATTTTTTTTTTTTTTTATTCAATATTTTTAAAGCCGATCAAATTAGCGTGCTTTTTGGATTTTGGTGTGCCTGAACGGGGTTGGCGAGCGTAGCTCGTAGGGGGCAGAGCCCCCTAGTTTCTTATATAATTAATTATGCAATGCATTAAGGATTTTTTTTTTTTTTTTTTTTTTTTTGTCAATCATCAAAAATCAGCATTTTTCTATGATAAAAGTTGAATACCGTCTTCAAATAATCAGCATTAAGGAAAAAAAAAAAAAAAAAGAGAGAGAGCTTTTCATAATTTCCACCCTTTGTCTCGTCTAGTCACTGAAATAAGTCATGTTTATTTTAATTTCAGATAAGCCAAATTTAAACTACAATGGTCGTCGCAACTCACACGCACAAAAAAAAAAAAAAAAAAAAAAAAACAGCGCGTCGTGTCGCGCATGTGTCGTGTGTTAATTAGTATTTCATGGGAAAATACCTCCACATTCGCCAATTTCTATTTTCTTCAGAAAGATAGAAAGCTCCAGAATACGGTATAATAATAATAATAATAATAAAAGTGTCACATCTGGTATCACTACAGAAACCACTGGCTATCTATAGAACCGATTTGAAACCTCGCCGAAATGGTAATTTGTCTTCTTAGGAACTTCCACGTTACTGACTAAAGCATTGAAAACTGAACCCGAATACATCTGCACTTCTCTTTACTTATATTTATCCATTCTTTTGTAAAAGGACTTTTACAATTTTGGTGGTTTATCTATTTATTTTAATTACATATGTATTTTTCAATTTATATATCGGGTGGTGTTTGAAGTTTAAAGAGGTTAAGCAGATCCGGTAAAAAAAAAAAAAAAAAAAAAAAAAAAAAAAAAAAAAAAAAAAAACCGTTTTTACATATTGGCTTTTTCGGATGCTAAAAATATTATCGAATTTTTAAATAGATACAAAAAAATTAACATTTTCTTCTTTCAAAAGCAAAATTTACATAAGTTTCCATTGCAAAATCTTGTGAAGAATTAGTCTTGGCGCTCTTGGCGGTCTAACACTTATATTATCATTAAGAAATGCTCCACTTTAGTAGAACTAAGGGCATCAATTTATGTGTGTACTTGTGGGGAGTGTGCGTGTGTGTGTGTGGAGGGGGGGGGGGGGTTGCTATTACAAAAACACGATACTACTTTTTTTCAAGTTATTTTTACAGAGGCGCATAAAAAAATCTGGCCAAGTCACCAAGGGCGCCATGATTACAAAAACACGGTATTAGTTTTTTAAACTTATTTTTACAGAGGCGCTAAAAAAATCTGTCCAAGGGCGCCATGATTACAAAAACACGATGATAGTTTTTTGAAAGGGATTTTTACAGAGGCGCTGAAAAATATCTGTCCAAGGGCGCCATGATTACAAAAACACGATATTAGTTTTTTTAAACTTATTTTTACAGAGGCGCTGAAAAAATATGACTAAGGGCGCCGTAATTAAAAAACACGATATTAAGTTTTTGAAATTTATTTTTACAGATGCGCTGAAAAAAATCTCTCTAAGGGCGCCATGATTAAAAAAAACACGATAATAGTTTTTCAAAATTATTTTTACTTAGGCGCTGAAAAAATCTGACCAAGGGCGCCATGATTACAAAAGCATGATATTAGTTTTCTGAAAGTTATTTTTACAGGGCGCTGAAAAAATCTCACCAAGAGCGCATTGATTACGAAAACACGACATTAGTTTTTTGAAAGTTATTTTTACAGAGGCGCTGGAAATAAATCTGACCAAGGGCGTCATGATTACAAAATTACGATATTAGTTTTTTTAAAGTTATTTTTATAGAGAGGCGCTGAAAAAAAAATCTGTCCAAGGGCGCCATAATTACAAAAACACGATGTTGTTTTTGAAATTTATTTTTACAGAGGCGCTGAAAAAATTCCCTCCAAGGGCGCCGTGATTACAAAAACACGATATTAGTTTTTTGAAATTTATTTTTACAGAGGCGCTGAAAAAATCTGACCAAGGGCGCCATTATTAAGAAAACACGATATTTTTTTTTTAACTTATTTTTACAGAGGCCCTAAACAAATCTGTCCAAGGGCGTCATGATTAGAGAAACACGATGACAGTTTTTTGAAAGGGTTTTTTTACAGAGGCGCTGAAAAAAAAAATCTGACTAAGTGATTAAAAAATACGATATTAAGTTTTTGAAATTTATTCTTACAGAGGTGCTGAAAAAATTCTCTCCAAGGGCGCCATGATTAGAAAAACACGATAATAATTTTTTGAAAAGCATTTTTACAGAGGCACTGAAAAAAATCTGACCAAGGGCGCCATGATTACAAAAACACGATATTAGTTTTTTGAAATTTATTTTTACAGAGGCGTTGAAAAAATCTGACCAAGGGCGCCATTATTATGAAAACACAATATTAGTTTTTTTTAAACTTATTTTTACAGAGGCGCTAAAAAAATTGTCCAAGGGCGCCATGATTATCAAAGCCGCCTCTGACAAAGGGACCAAATGAAATTAAAATGAAAATGACCTGTATTAAATTGGCATTTTTTTTGTTTTGTTTTTTGTACTTTCACAAAAAACAGAAATACCAAACTACCGGGCAGCCACCCAGGGCGCTGAATATTTGACAGAAAATATACTAAATACATCATTAATACCAATATTAATTTATGTAGAAGTTACTATACTTCGGGGTACTGAATAAAATCTGGACCAGGACGCCATGACTATCAAAGTCTCTGTGAATGAATCCATTTAAAATGAGAATATGTTTCTTATACAGTGTTTCGTCGTTTATACTTGCACAAAAGGCAGAAATACAAAAATACCTCACAACACCAGGGGCGCTAAATACTTAGACGCACAAAATATGCAAACGTATTAGACGCAGACTTATTAGACACTTATTAGAAGCATTCCTAGAACAGAAATTATTTAGGAGTATATCTAAATAAGTGAGTACTTAATATTATTTTTCTTAGAATTTATCATTAATACAGGCTTTGAAACAGAGTCTGGTCCTGGATGCAATGTGTAACAATGGCATATCTGATTGTCGATAACTTATGTTATCTCGAAATTGGTTTATCTAATTGTCTTTCATCACACATAGTTTGCTTATGCTATACTTTAAAAAATAAAAAGCATTACTTTTTAATTTTCCAAATGAAAATTTTTGAAAATTTTATGCCTTTCAAAATGCGTGCTTAAAAAAAAAAAAAAAAAAAAAGAAAAAGAAAAGAAAAAAAAAGAAAAGAAAAAAAAAGAAAAAAGTGACGATGGGCGCACCGGGCATTTGCCTCGTTGCCCGGTGGGCCAGTACGACCCTGCTTTCAAGGATAGAAATTATGCATTGTTACATATCTGCAACAAACAAAAATTTACATTTTTCTTATAAATAATGTCAATTTCCTTGCTCAAAAATTGTCTTTAAACAAAGCATGTGAACTTACCTTTTTAAACAATCATGGGCAATCATTTTCAATAATAAAGGCACCTCCAGTCTTTTTAACTCCACTAATTCAAAGTTTAATTTAGCAATAATCATGTGCAGCTGATCAAGTGATAAATACAATTTTGGTATGAAACATAAGCTTATTATCACTATCTGTTGCATATTTTATGAAATAATTGTGTTAATAGCAGTGATGCAGAACAGCAGCAATCAATAAAATTATTTCATGAAGCTCACTGTGGAAATAACAGTGACTTGAGAGAGTGGGGAGGAATGGGACTCTTTTTATAAAAATAAGAAAATCAACTTTGTTTGACACAAAAACAAAAATTTCGATAAATAGAATACAAAATGAAACACTTTCTAATGTTCTTGAACAATATAGAAACATAATTTGCAGAAACAATTTCGTAAATAAGTGTGTCCCATACCTGTTTAAAAATGTGTCCCATACCTCCCCACTAACAGGGAGGTATGGGACAGCTATAAAACAATATATGATAAGGCACAAATAGTCTGTTGTTAGCTATATATACAGCCTAACAAAGATTGTAGGTTGATAATGTCTGTTCTACAATATCAAATTCCATTACCTTCATCAATGGAAGGAAAATTCAGGATTGCCAGTCAGAGATGATATTAAAAAGTCATCAGTTTAATTTATTTACATTTTGAAGGAAACAAATATATTTATAATGTTATAATTAATGTACTATCCTCAAAAAATATTTGCATATTAGCAATTTACATTCATCTTATTAAAAAGAAGGAATCAGACATGTCCCATTCCTTCCTCTACATTCTTTTATGTTAAACTTCTTGTATAAACAAAAATGCTGCTTTTAAGCATAGTTTAAATTAGGGATGATATACAGTATAATGTTCCATAAATGGGGAAACTATTACATTTACGCATAAACAAGTCATTAATATACAAATAATTATAAAAAGTATATGAAGCAAATTTACGTTTGATTCTTGAAATAATCCTTTTCTTTATACAATTGAAAGCTTATGCAGATCAGCTACTTTTTTCAGCTGAAGCTTGGGGTACCATTGCTTCATCTAATGTGTGGTTGATGAATGGATTAGAATGATATATAAAGAGATAAACCTATTGTCCCATTCCTCCCACTGTCCCATTCCACCCCACTCTCCCCTATACTTTTGTTTGTGTATGTGAATATTTTCATATAAAAATATTGATTTTTTAATGGATCTAAACTCCTCCAATACACAATGAGACAGAATCGGTGTAGGTTATTCTGCTCAATAAAATTATCTGAAAAAAAAAAAAAAAATCATTTGGATTCTAAAAATATATTAAATAAGTTGGAGGCTAAATCTAAAATTGATATAAAAAAAGATAATTTTTTGGCACAATTTTTTCATTTTCAAAATTGCTTAAAAAATCAAAATGTTTTATTTTTTAAAGGTTTGTCCTCCAATTGAAAAAGTATAGTTTAATTTTCAAAAAACAAAATGACAGTAACTTGAATGTTTCAAGTGGGAGAATCTACACCATTTAAAATAAACTTGTTTCAAGAAAAACATGTTGACATTTTTGATCTGACAATTTTTGACTGTCAGCTTTGACATCTATCTGTTAAACTGGTTGTCATGCCTTAAATATTGGGTAGAACAACAAACAGCTTTTTAGGCATATTCTATATAATTTAAGGATTTTTAAAAAATGCAACGAAGTATAATTGATTTTTGAAAGTTTTCTGGGAGAACCTCCCTCTAAACTGCCTTAAGTTCATTTTTAATGTAGTTTAATGAACTAATAATGTTCAAATATAAATAGTTATATGTATAGCATAATATTTTTCATTGCTGATTTTTTATTTATTTTTTCTTAAATATAGATCTGCATGGTATGTTGAAAGATTTGCAACTAGAATTGGAGTATCAGCACCAACATTGACACCAGTTCAGATTGCTATGTCCAGGTCTCGGTGGTGTGTAAACCTGGTAATTAGAAGTTTTATGTTGCCATAATTAATCTGCAATCAAATTTGTTTCACTCATAAACAATTTTTCTGTTCATGTCATAGTTAAATTTATCAAATTACAGAATATTTGTTGTATTCAGAACTTCATATTTCTTTGTTATAGCTAACAATTACAGTAGAAAAGAAAATTATAATGCAACATTGGTTTACTATATTTAATAACTAAGTTCATTTAAAGAGAAATTGAATTATATATACAAAAAAAAAAAAAAAAAAAAAAAAAAACTGATTATTCATTTTTTAAATATTGACATAACACTGTGGTAGCTTAAGTTTTGGCTTGTTGTCAATAATTTTTTTCTGAAGTCTATGAACACCCACTTCTTGTTCATATATAAAATTTTGTTGCTCAAGGAAATTTAAACATTTATATCCCATTTATATTTAAATATTTATTCTTGCATTTGAATCACTTTGAGCATGATATTGTAATATTTTATTTCTATGTCATAAACAGTTCTGGGATTTATGCCAAATTCTTTCACAAGAAAATTCACTTATGATCAGACATCCCATTTTTGGATCGCTTGCACTTTTTGAAGAATCAAAAGTGCTACATGAATCATGATTACTTGTTATCCCAGACATAATTTGTAAGAAAAATCGCATATGGCATGCAAAAGTAGGTATAAATACACTCGTGGAAATTTTACTGAAGAAAATATTTGTGTCTTTTGTAAAATAAACAAAACTATGTTGAGATAAAGTCAACTAATGTTATAGTTTCATTAGTGCTTGAGCAAAGCATACATTTGCATTATGCGTAACCAACCAATCAAACATTGATGCCTATTTAAAATAACAATTTCTATTTTGATTTTTTTGTCCTTTTTAATTAGTGCAAATTTTCATTTTCGAATGCAGAGTACAAAATATGATTTTTCTGTAATCATAATTTATTTCATTGAAAAATTGATAATTCATGAAAAACACCATATTTAACTTTATCTTTGAGTTTAACTGTTAATAGTAATTTTCACTGTTTGATTAAAAATCTTAACTTTCTAAAAAATTTTTAATTTTTAAATGATTTTTTTTCCTGTAATTCAAATAACTGGTATAATAAGTTGTTGTACCAATATTTAAAACATTGTTATAAGATGACATGGTCTACACATCTAAAATTTTTTTCTGTTGATGTTTATATAATCAAATTTATTAGAGTTGGGATCATACTGTAAGATAATAGGTATATTATGATCAACAGTTGTTTTCAGCATACATAAAATTAAATTTTCCTTAAAAGAAATACTTGAACTTCCTGCATAATTATTCAGTGAGTACAGGTCAGTGACTATCTATTTTAATGCTTAGACATCTGTAAAGCACTTAGATGACTAATATGTTCTGCTCAGTGGGTGGTTTCTTTTAGAACAAGTGGACTGTTCAAACTACTCTATTCTTGCCATTGTACTCTAACCTTAAATGTCGGGTGTTGCTTTTCGGCAACATACCCAATTTAGGCTCTAAAATACCATTAGAAAAATATTGAAGCTAAAATGCCTAATGTTGTCAATAAAATACATTCTGAAAATATTATTAAATCAATTTTTAACATGTAGATGGCAACACTTGTGCTGTTTAAGAATAAAGATTTTTTTTTTCAATTGTTGCTACTTGTTCTTTTTGTTTGTTTGGAAGCTGGCGAAATACTCCATTTTGTTTTGCAGTGAGCAATTAAAATTTATTTCTTATTATAGTTCTTAAAATTCTTGTGTGTTTAATATTATAGAATTTTATCAAGGAAAATTATTAAAGACCAGTATTGCCGATTAGTAACAAACTGTTTTTTAGCTGTAAACCATACTTAAAACAAAATATGATTTTTTAAAGTATTTTTCCCATGATTTATTTAAAAAATGAAAGCCAAAAAACATTATTACAATGATTTTTAAAAAAATCAGGCATTTAAGGGTTAAACTGACCATTAGTGTGTGAATTGACACTATACTTTTTTTAGAGAGTGGGCATATCTGCATACAAAACTATGTACTAAATTTCCCCCTTCATCTAGAATCTGCAAAAAGTAACACAAATACGATACAATACAATGCATTTCAAATTTAATGACCAACTATCAGACACCAAAATCTAGGATGTGTGCCTGCCTGAATTAGATCAGCTGCTAAGGATCATAAAAGTATCTAAACTGTATTCTATCTACAGGATACCCAAGGTTCCTACTTCCAATGTCCTGTATGAATTCCTTTGAAATTCTATTTAAAGCCAGTCTAAGGTGCTTGGGGATTCATTTTCTAAATATAACATGAGTATACAAGCCTTTTAAAAAGAATGTTTTAGACGATTTTACAATGGGGCAATGTGGTGTAAACATGATTTGCTGTCCCTCTAACCTTCTGCCCATGTACTGTGCATTAGGGTGTATCGATTTTTAACTTTTTTTTTGTTTCCAAATTCCAAGTTGATAAAAAGTTGCTACTAGACACCACAACTTACCACAAAAAATTTTGGATTTTTAAAAAATTGTTTAGGTCTCCCGCACAAGGCCTAAAGTTTAGAAATTTTACTTAAAAAGTAAATTTTTACAAAAATTTAAAAATAACCTAACACTTTTTTTCTAAATTGCAAGTTAAAATTCCACTAACAATAAGCACAAAAAACGATAGAAAATGTATTTCAAAAACTTAGCACAACATTTAGGTCTCCCGCACAAGGCCTAAAAGTCATAAATTTCAGCCAATTTTTGAACATTTTTCAGTGTTTTGATATTTGTCTTGTTGCTGGTTTAAAAATTAAATGTAACTAAAGCCTCGTTAGGCTTGATTGGAATTGTTGAAATAAGTGAAATAATAAATCACATTTCAATACGTCAAGCGTCAACTTGAAGTGATGGGGTGGGGAAAGGCCAGACTATCGCGCCGCGGTGACGTGCCACCTAGGAATCACCGCGACAATGGTCTGCACGCTCGCTCGCGGCAGACAGTCGTCTACCCGTGAGCGAGCATTACAGTTGTGTTTTAGTGCGATAGTCTTGTTGTAAGAATCAATTGAGTGAGTGTTGTTGTTCATTATGAATAAAAAACCGTATCTAACTAGACAAACTACTGACAGGCCGGTTATCGGGCAACCTATTGATGTGAGTGAGTTTAATGTTCTGCCAACCAAGATGGATGTTTTGAAATATTTTGAGTGGGTACGCATTGAAATGAAACGAGGGAATACATCAGCCTGCAAAGAAGGTAATTGCATTAAGAGTTACTTTAAAACTTGAGGAAATATGGAAAAGAGCTTCAATTCTTGTTTGTGGCACCAAAAACACAATATTTATGGTTTTAAAACTGCATGAGCAGCTTGAGAAAATCAAAAAGTGTTCAGGGCCTAAAAGGAAGTATCCTAACTCCTACAAAGATGCAGTAACTAGCTTTCAGTCAAAAACTGAAACTGCATTGTTTGATATTTGTACTTGCAAATGTGACCTCAGCAACTGTATTTGCTCTATTGACAAAAAAGTCCCGGCACTAGAACACGAGTTTTTGCTGGACCAACGTGGTCCTAGATTGATGTTAATTGCAGAGTGTGACAAAAACGAGACTAAAAAGCTTAAAAAGCAATTAGAAAGAAAATCTAGGTCACAAGCTTTAATGCAGGTAGTTGTAAAAAAGACTGAGGATGAAAACTTAAAATCTGTTGATAACATTGATTCTGGTGATAGTACAGATGATTCAATGTCTCACACGTCATGTCAAGATAGTGATTTTGAAATAAATGTACTTGATACAAGTCCAAAAAGTGTTTCAAGTGTAGAAGTAAAACAAGAACTGCCACAACGCTTGTCTTTGTTTTCACGAGCTTGTGACCGCAGGGGCATTTCTAGTAGAGCTGGAGCTCAGTTAGCTACTGCACTTTTGCGAGACTTAAATGTCGTTACTGCGGAGAACCAAGAAGCAGTAATCGACAAATCAAAAGTAGCACGTGAAAGACTTAAGTCTCGTAAAGAAGTAAGCTCAACTCGAACCTCCGATCTGTTGGCCATTTACTTCGATGGTCGTAAAGATGAAACCATAACAAAAGAAATTGTAGCTGGTAAAAGTGTCCGAAAATCTTTAATGGAAGAACACATATCTATTGTTGAAGAACCTGGATCCAAGTATTTCGGTCATGTAACTCCCATAAATGGAACAGGAAAGGAAATAGTTACATCACTTGTAAAGTATTGTGAAGAAAAAACTGTCGATCTTAAAAAACTAAAAGCTATTGGTTGTGATAGTACGGCAGCAAACACAGACACTTCAAATGGAGTTATCACCTTATTTGAAAATAAAATACAACAGCCATTGCAGGCAGTTGTGTGTTTACTACATTTGAATGAATTACCATTTAGAAAAATTATGGTTGCTCTTGATGGGCCAACTTCTGGACCAAACACATTTAGCAGGCCTATTGGTAAACAACTTCTAAGCTGCCAAAATCTGGATGTTGTCAATTTTGTTGCAATTGAAAGCGATATACCAGAAGTTGATCTTAATGAGTTGAGCACAGACCAAAAGTATCTGTACGAAATATCCAAAGCCGTATCAACAGGTACATGTACAGAAGAGTTGGCCAGACGAAACCCCGGAAACATCTCGCATGCCAGGTGGCTTACCCTGGCAAATCGAATCCTTCGTTTGTATGTAGCCATGGATGATCCGACCCCTGAGCTGAGAAAGCTTGCAGAGTTCATAATGAAAGTCTACATGCCATCATGGTTCTCAATTAAGTGCAATCCAAAAATCCCACAGGGTTCCATTAATTTTTTTAAAATGATTCATTTCAGCAATTACTTGGAAGACGAGCTGAAACATGTCGTCCATGCAACGTTACAGAGAAACGCATTCATGGCTCACCCAGAGCATGTTTTAATAGCTATGTTGTTTGATGAACGAAAACATATTAGAGTCTTGGCTTATAAGATAATCCAGAAAGCATGTCAAACAGAAAAGAAAGGGGTAAGGATATTTAAACCCCCTCAGATCAATTTTAATGCTAAAGACTATATAGATATGATTGACTGGCAAACCACTTCAGTAACCGAACCCCCTCTTGTTACCGATATGAGCCTAGAAGAGTTACAGTTAATTGCGGAAACAGGAAAAAGTGGAAGGGTGGAATTTACAATTCCTTCTCACAATCAAGCTGTGGAACGAATTGTGAAAGAAGTCACAGAAGCTTCAAAGCGAGTGTGTGGGATGATCGAAAGAGATGGTTTCATTCGTGCCAGACTGGAAGACCGTAAAGAGCTACCTACGTTCGAGACCAAGAGCCAGTACAAAACCTCAGTGAAGGATTAAAATGTAAGTGTTTTTTGTACTACTTTGATTTTTAATGTTTTTAAATAACATCTTTATGTTACTGTCTTCCATATAATATTTGAAATTCATTGGGGATCATTTCTATAATCTTGTAAAAATCTGTAGGCCTACGTAAATACTGTATATAACTTTCGTTTCAGGTTTTGAAGACAAGATGAAAGGACGAATATTTAAAACAAGTCAGTTAATTTGAAATAGAACAAGAAAACTGCGCTCATGTTCTATGAAAATACATCAGCAACATTTTGTACTTATATACTACATTTTATTCCGCGTTATAATATTTTATACATTTGTAATAAACAATAGTAATCACAAATAACGATAGAGTTTATTTCAACACCTTTATCAAACAATTTACATCGTTAAACTATCTTTTTTAAGGTATACAACATTTGTATATTATTTATGTAATATATATATATATATATATATAGTGTCATTTTATGCCTCCTGTAACAAGAATACACTTAAGTCTGGTGTTTTTAACGAAAAAAAAATGGTTCATTTACACTAAAAATTATGAAAGTTTCGTCAAAATTAACAAACTTTAGGTCTTGTGCGGGAGACCTAAATGTTGTGCTAAGTTTTTGAAATACATTTTCTATCGTTTTTCATGCTTATTGTTAGAGGAATTTTAACTTGCAATTAAAAAAAAAAGTGTTTTAGGTTTTTTTTTTAAAATTTTGTAAAAATTTACTTTTTAAGTGAAATTTCTAAACTTTAGGCCTTGTGCGGGAGACCTAAACATTTTTTTAAAAATCCAAAATTTTTTGTGGTAAGTTGTGGTGTCTAGTAGCAACTTTTTATCAACTTGGAATTTGGAACCAAAAAAAAAGTTAAAAATCGATACACCCTACTGTGCATGCCTTTGTTATAGTGCTCCTGATTCCAGTGTAAACATTACTGTCTCTGTACAATAGAAACAGTAATATTTTAAGTGCATAGATGTACATCATAAGAAAAATGCCCTCCCGAGTAGCACAAAATGGTAGGGCCAATGTTGTTTAATTTTTGGTAAATTGTCTCATGTTGGCCCACAATAAGAAATGTGTGCCTTGCCATACTACTGCCCAATCAATCATTTGCCATCAAAAGTCCAACAGCGGTCCAGCCATTAACTGCTCAGATATTCTCCAAATTAGAGGGGTTTCTGCACCTACCATTTTCCTATGATTTCTACAAACTACCAACAATCTGCTATTTGGGTTGTGTATATACTCAAAGACTCATCTTTTTGTAGCTCAGAACTTTGTAGTGTAAGCATTTTAAGCCAATTTTCAAATGCAAAGAATCAGAAAATGTTATGAGTCAACAAACAATAAGAACTGAAGATGTAATACATTTATCAAAAAAAGAAGAATGCTATTGGATTCCAAACCACGTCAATAGTTATGCTTGTAAATTTCATGCTTCTATATAAAAATCTTCTTAAGTGTGTCAGAAAATTTTGCATTGTTAAGTATGAATTATTATTTTTTTATTTTGAGGGTAGACATAAGAATGAATAAGCAGAAAGTTTAAGAGAAAACTTTTGAAAGTCATTCACATAAATTTATTACTGTGGACTTGTTATGTATTCCTTAAATGATGATTTCACTTATAAAGTTAGGGCTAATGCGAGCATAGTCCATAGTACAATGCAAGCATTGTATATATATAAAAGGCACTCAGTTACTTAAAGGAATTCAGAATCCCAGAGTTACAGGTCAAGCTTTTTATAGTGGTACAAACCAGTCCTTTGAAAGCAGAACATGTCTATAATGGAATTCTGCATTAAACATTAAAATTTCATTGTCCCTACACTAGGTATATTATACAACTATAATTGTTAAGATGAAAGTGTGTTTAAAACTGAATTTTTTTCCTGTCCCTTGTGATTCCAGCTTAATACTAATAAACACAACAATCTTTTACAGTGAAAGTGGAATCGCTAGGGATTGAAACAAAATTCTATTTCAGCAAGTATAATTGTATGGTATTTCTATCATAGGGATAGTGGAATTTTTAGTTTTAAAACAGAATTCGTTTACAAACAGATTCTGATTGCACTGTGTTTACTAAACAAAGTACAGTAAAACTTGTAAAAAAAAAAAAAACTCAGAATCACTGGGAATCATAAAGAATTCTGTTTCTATCTAGTCAGGTATATTTTAAGGTTCATTAGAGCAATGTAAAACATTTATGTAATGTTACTCCATACAGGGCCACCGCAAAGACTTTTTATTGGTGGGGGAGATGACATTAAATTGTCAAGTCAAATTTCAGAATTTGCCAACTACTTTTATAATTTTGCCAAGTTACCACAATTAAAAAATGTAATATAGTTCTTATTTATAAAAAGTTCAATAATATTCCCAATTAGATTTGTAATTTTTGCCAAGTCTATCAGAAATAGAAAGTGTATTATAGTTTTTATTAAATTTTTACAAAAACTCACCAACTAAGTTTGTAAATTTGTCAAGTGTAACAGCATTCGCGAACATTTTTTTTGGGGGGGGGAGAGGGCCCCCCCCCTAGCAAGGCCCCTGACTCCATAAAGTTGGTGGCAACAAGCTGCCTCCAATTTTATGGAGTAATTTAACTTATATAATGGTGTAATTTAAACTTGTATAACTGGTGTAGTATTACATATTAGTGTAGTATAGAGATGGGCATTATTTAACATAACAGTTAAAAAAACACTGTTATTGCTTTAAAGTTTGCTTTTTAGTAACAGGATATCAGAAACTCCCTATTAATTTTATAACTATTTATCAATTTACTTTGCGAAAAACTGAAAATAAGATAAAAAAAAAGTTTTAACTTTATTTTAATTTTATATTGCGATGAAAATAAAATTGCAATATCTTTTTTCCTAGCTCTTAATAACCTTCTAAAAAAAAGTGAAAAAAAAATCCACTATTACAAAAGAGTCAAGTAATATGCGTCCTATGTATGAAAAAGAAAAGTCAAGACGTATCCTTCAACCACGTCCTATGTATGAAAAAGAAAAGCGAACACATTTTTTCATTTCATTCATTACTCAATCATTTTTCACCCCCACTAACAATAATAGAGGCGTGCAAGGCAGAATTTATCTGTTCAGAATCTTAAGCAAACTTTTCTCCTCATTCTGTAGTTAGGAATAAAAAGTAACTATCAGTTGCAAATATTTGTCAGTATCAAATATTCTATACCAACTGTTAAATGTTCAAATATTATGTTCGCTTTCAGCATAAGATTGTAGATCTTTCAGTGTTGAATTCGTAAAAAAATTTAATCACGTCTCTGAGAAATTACAGTTACTTGTAACACATAGCTATGAAGGAGTTATATTATTTAAAAAATATATTATTGCTTTGAACATATTGTTTATCTACACTGGTAATATTAGAATATGAGAATTTTACATTATCGAGAGGGAAGGAAAAGTTTTTCTAAGTTTGTAAGTTAGATTCGCGTGGCTGGGGATATTTTGAGGTAATTTGTCAGTTAGTATCACACTTGCTGATGTGGTTTGGGGATATTTTAAGGTGAGATAAAGTATTTTTTCGATTGTTGTTGAAAGATGTGTTTGTTGATGCTACATATGGGTGCGGTAAAGCTATTTATTTATTTATTTATTTATTTATTGTACTTTTTGTCATAACTATGACTGCTAGAAAACTTTTTTCTTGAAAATAATTTTACTAAAGCAATAAGATTCTTATTTTATAGAGACATTTGTAAAAATTAAAAAAATGATTTAATCAATTTGGGAAAAATAATAATCACTGTTGTCAGATATGAAAGCAATGGCGGTGTTTTAAAAACTATTTGTTCATATAAGTGGAAATATTATGATAGTGGAATATTTTAATTTACAAATTTTGCCTTAAATCTAATTAGGTTTAAAATATTTTATTAAATTATTTTAAATTATTTTTTTTATCCCATAATATTATTGGATGTTGTTAACGGATAAATCAAAATACACAGTTTATCGCATCGCACCTTTATTCGATAAGTGACACATATGCAAAAGTGAAGTATTTCAGAAAAAACGAAAAATTAATATATCGCTCACCCACAAGGAAAGTGACACATCTTGACAAAAGTAAATTTCACAGGAGAGGCAAAAGACAATTTGCATGATTTTAGTGTAATATGAAATTATAGCACTTAGCTCTGCATGCTGGAATGAAAACTTGCATAAAAGAATAAAACCCTCAAAATTGAAGACGTAGGATGAGGTTTGGAGGGTTAGGTAACTTTACCTCTCCACACAATCTAACCCTCTTCTGTGGTCATAAATGAACATATGGTGTAATAAAGTGATTTTCCCCATAGGTACACTTATGAAACTGTTTGTGTAGCAAGACGCACTTATAACACACCTGAGTGGGAAAAAAAATGCAAAATGAATATTTGCAAGGCGTGTCTCTTTTCTTGTGGGTGAGCAATATGTAAACAGCGGGACTAAATAATATTGTAAACACTATATATATATATATATATATATAATTTCTCTAATTTGGTCTTTTTTATAGATATTTAAACATCCTTTTTTAATGTCCAATGGGGGTATGTTTGTAACCACTCATATTAAAGAACGCTCAAAAAATATATACAGAGAGAGAGTTGTGCATTTTAGGAATAAGTGTAAGATATCTATCAAATAATCTAATTATTAGGCAGATGAATTTATAATTGTGATAAATTTACTTCAATATATAAATTTTCACCTTAAAATATTGAGAATTATTCTAGACATTGAATGACATTTGAATTGGGGACATCTTAAATCCTAGAGAGTTTTGAATGCTAGAAGCTATTAAAAAGAAATTTTTTTTGAACTATTCCTTTATGTACAGGATCTTCAGACTTAAATTGGGTGGGACTAAGAAAGTAGGATGCTGTAATTATAAAAGAAGAATCGTGTTGGATATAGACTCTAATGTTAAACTTTTTAAATAAATATATAATGCTGTTTAGTGTGTCTTTATGTCCACTGCTGAAGTTCGAAAACTTGTTTTGATTTTTTGTAAATTTTAACTCTACATTTTAAATGTGAGCTTAGATCATTTTTCAGACAATAATATTTCAAAGAAACAAAATATTACCCAAAAATCCAAAAAATGTTCTTTACCTACAAATATTTAACCAAAATCTATAAAAATGACCTAAATTTAAAAAAAAAGACCCTAAAAGTGCAAATGTCAACAAATTTTTCGCCTCTGGTAAGGTGTTAAAAATTATTAGGTTATTGTAACATGTTACCAAGCTAGTGGTGTAATGATGGAACCTGTTAACAAAAAATAACTGTTTTTCCCATCTCTAGTATAATATAACACCTGTTATATCGGTTAAATTGCTTAATAAAATGGAGGCAGCGAGGCTTCCACCATTTTTATGGAGTAATGTTACATAAATTTTTTACAGTGTAGAAACCATAAAAAATTTCCATTGTAGATAGGTTCTGCCTTCACAAGTTTTACTTTATTAAGTTCCACTCGATGCAACATGGTATGAAAAGAAATTTAAAAGAATTTGTGCATCCTGAAAAATCGGGACATTTGGTGTTTCACTTAGGGGTTATGCAGGACAGGTCTTGGGAACCCCTGAAAATTGGGACATCCTGTTTAAATCTGGACACCTGGCAACACTATCCTACACCCAGCTGTTATATACTCTGAATGCAGTGGTTTTTCATGCAAATTGCAAGGATTTGATGGGCCCTACATCTACAATTATCTGCATTGACTTGTTCTCATAAAGAGAAATATGCTTCATCTGACCACAGAATCTTACATAACCATGATTCAGCATCGTCCACTTTGTAAAGAATGAAATTGGGGGAAATCAATCCTTTGTTGTGGATCCTGCAGTTTTTATTCCTGTAAAATTCTAATTTTGTATGGATAAAGTTTTAAAATGTAATGCAAGAGTTTGTGCGCAGTCGCCCATGGCATAGATAAGGTTTTGGCCACACTTCTTGCACTTACATGTTGATCTCCAGTACGTGAATGAATTGCTTCTTCAACAGTTTGTACAGCTTCAGGTTTCTCTGCATGCTGCCCTCTAGTTCCAGGGATCACTCCAAGTTTTGTAGTTTCTATTTCTTTTCTTTTTTTTGTTTAGACCATTCACACACATTGCTCCTCTTCTCAATCCTTTGAGATGACGATCTTCTTTCAAAGCAGTGCCATATTTTACACCTATCTATATTATAAAGGACAAACGTGTCCATGCATAATGCTGATGTCATTTTGACGGTGGCAACAGCAGACAATTTACGATAACTTTTATTGCAATTTTTAAAAATTCTAAATACCACACATTTTCAAATTTTACACCATCGAATAAGGAAAAAAATGTACTTACAAATGCAATTTGTTTGAAAACTGTTTTGCAATTTACTCAGTTTTTATTGTTTTAAAAATAATTGTCAGACATGAATTTTTCTTTAAATCTATCACGAGTAGACGATTAGGAAAGATAAATTCGTTGGCACTTAAATGTATATAAATAGTTCATCATTTGTTTCCAGCTTATATTCCATAATGAAATAAAAACATTCATCAATTAATAAATAAAACAGCAAAATATAAATAAATCACAAATTTAAGTGATGTAATCAAACCGTACAAGCTTAAACCACAGAAATGAACAGAATAAAAAAGTCTGATTGTACTATTTCTTTAGCTGTTAACTCCTGGCACAAGGCCAATATGAAAGTATCGCTTTTAATAAGTTTCAAAATTTAATTTGAGTGCATTTTTGCTATTTTTCCTATAATTAGGATTTTTAGTATTTTTAATGGGTATTCTAAAAAAATATATATCAAGTAAAAAATCTATTGGAGTTTCATTTAAAAAAAAAAACTATAAACACGTACAACAGCAGCATGGTTGAAAGTTTTAGATGGGATTTGTAGATAGTATAAGATTAGAAGAATGTTGAACATGGGATAGTTATTATTTTTCTTTCCTAAGGAGACAATACACATTTTAGTATTGCTTTAACACCACTACCCATTAGAAATGCGACAAATAAGGTGAAAATGAATTATTCGTGAAAGTTTTGGTATATTGTAAATCTTAATTTTCAATTTTCAGACTAGAATCTTTATATTAGGTTGAGCAAAAAGTTCTGGGAAATTTTTAATCTAATAGTTACCTGAATTTGTATCGTATATAGGCAATATCAATATTGTACTCAGTATCGTATAACTCAATATCGTTCGTAGGCAATATATCATATCAATGCAACATTTTTTCAAGGGGCATCGATTTGAATCCTTTAATGAAGCTGAAGAAGCATGTCAAGTTTTTTTCAATTACAAGGAGCTGCCATGTAGTCCAGGCAATAGAGACCGTATAGGGACTCTACCTAGCAAAATTAATGGTAGTACTGGAAATCGGCTTTCTAGATGTTTTTTGGGTCGCTGAATCCGAATTTGTAACTTCCCACCAAAATTTCCCCCGGCAACCTCCCAAATTTTGGTAAAAAGCCCCCCCAAAAAAGGTTTTTATTAAAAAATTCCATTTTTTATTGTTTTAGGGGAAAAGTAGCTAGAAATTCAGAAAGTAGACAAAATTTGCAACAAATTAGATATATGATATTATGACTTAGGATGAAGGGGAAGGGGGGATCTGCCTCCGAACATGCACCGCTGTGCTGCGTGGGCCAAGTTGCGCAATTCCACTTAACCACTCACACGTTTACATTAGCCCTCCCATCTTCCCTCTGAACTTTCTTTATAAGGTTTACTTTGTTTTTTGGGTCGATGAATCCGAATTTTTAACTTACCCCCCAAATTTCTCCCCTCCCCAAAACCCCCGCAAATAGTTGTTTTTAACTTAAATTTCTTATTGTTTTAGGGGAAAAGCATTATGAAATTCAGAAACTAGACAAAATTTGCAACAAATAGGATATATGACATTATGACGTAGGATAAACGGGGAGAGAGGGGGCTGCCTCGGAACATTCCCCGCACGCTTTTCTCAAAAACCAAATTTTTTCAAAAAATCAATTTTTGTGGGGGTTGCTGGGTCAAATTTTGGTGGGAAGTTACAAATTTGGATTCAGCGACCCAAAAAACATAAAGTGAGAAGAAATCTAGAACTAGTATTAATTTTGCAGATAAAAACCCCTATTGCCTGGACTTCCTAATTTAGTGTGCGTAGCGCCGCAGTGCATGTCCAGAGGCAGCCCTCACCCTCCCTGTTCATCCTAATTCATAATGTCATATATCCTGTTTGTTGAAAATTTTGTCTAGTTTCTGAATTTTGTAATGCTTTTCCCCTAAAACAATAAGAAATTTAAGTTAAAAACAACTATTTGGGGGGGTTTTCGGGGGGAAAATTTTGGGGGTAAGTTAAAAATTCAGATTCAGTGACCCAAAAAACTTAAAGTAAAGAGAAAGTTCGGAGGGGAGATGGGAGGGCAAATGTAAACGTGTGAGTGGTTAAGTGGAATTGCGCAACTTAGTTTATGCAGCACCACGCGCATGTTCCGAGGCAGATCCCCCCCTTCCCCTTCATTCTAAGTGATAATGTCATATATCTAATTTGTTGGAAATTTTGTCTACTTTCTGAATTTCTAGATATTTTTTCTCTAAAACAATAAAAAAAATTGATTTTTTTAATTAAATCCTTTTTTGGGGGCTTTTTACCAAAATTTGGGGAGGTTGCCGGGGGAAAATTTTGGTGGGAAGTTACAAATTCAGATTCAGCGACCCAAAAAGCATCTAGAAAGCCGATTTCCAGTACTACCATTAATTTTGCTAGGTAAATTTCCCTATTGCCTGGACTATATGGTACTTCTAGCATATCCAGAATCTGGCAGAACGATGGCAGAAATTTGTGGACTATGATGGTCTCTACTTTAAAGAATAGTCCTTATTGCTTTTGTTGTTAATTTGTGCATAACAACGCAACTTTTTCAAATTTCCCAGAACTTTTTGCTTAACCTAGTAAAATGTTAACATTTGATCTAAAAGAAAAGGCAAAATATTACCTAAAACTTTACGAAATTTTCTTAAAACATAGTTATTCAAATTTATAAAGGTATTCCTGCCTTCCTCACAAAAAAATGAAAAACAGAAAGGCATCTCATCCAAACAACACCCAGACCTAATAATAATTTACAAAAAAGATATACAGGGAGAAATATAAAAGCTATTAATGGAAAGTAACTTTTTGTCTCTCCCTACTTGTTAATGAGTATTCTTGGGCAAGTTTAATGACAAAAAAACAAACAAACATGAAAACATTGTTTTTTATATAAAATGGATAAAGAAATAATTCAAATTTTTTATATCTAGAATCAAAAGTAACTTATTTGCTTTAGCATGACAATAAGTCATGTTACATCTGATATCTGAAGATTCGTGGACAGTAGGATTGTATAATAGCACTGCAAAAAATAAAACTGCTCTTATTTGGTTATTTTTAAAGATATTTAAATGTACTTTTAATGATTGAAGAAAATGTATGTTTGTTGTTCACTTATTCATTTCTTAAAAATATCTTTTTGATTTGTGTCACTTTTAATATATGTATGTCATATTAATTAGTTTTTGTGAATGTTCACTCAACGTTTCGCTTCTTCAGTATTAATAAAATAAGTACCAATCTTGCTTGAAGGGGTGTTAGGCTGACCACCTGGCTGGGACATGCTGAAAGCATGATCCTTAATAAATTGTAGCACTGCAGGTTAAGTTTTTAATTAGTCTTTGTATGGTTATAAAATTTAAATTTATAGTGAGCTTCAGAAAATGCAAAAACATTGTTTTAGATGAAAAATTTTATTGCAATTTTTTTGGAAGGGCCTGTTAAGATAAACATGTAATCAGTGTTATTTTTTTATCTTTTCCTCAAGAAAATATCTATTATATGTCTCTTATATAATTGACTTATTGGAAAATGTTCACTTGTCGAATATTAAAATCCAGAAATATTATAGGAATAAATAATTTATTACATTTGAAACTAATTCACTTCAAATGATATAAATTCAGTTTTAAATTCCAGTATCATTTTGCAGTGCTAGCTATTTTATTTGTCAAACTATGTGTCACAAAAAATAGGCATAAAATGATGAATGCATTTTTAAAAATTATTAAAACCTTTTTTTCTGTCTGTGCAATTTACAGTTAATGTGTTATACAGATCATAAATACACTGCTGGCCACACAAAATGCAACACCAAGAAGGAACGGTGATATCACAGCGAAATTTATTTAGCAGATAACATGTTGTATATTGGTCAAACGATTAAAATTACAGCTTCTTCTGACGCGTGGATGATGACAAAATCGGTAGTTAGAGTAGCTGCCATTGTTGGCTATAACCGCGGCCACACGCCACGGCATAGAATCAAAGAGGCTTTGGATGTCTCCTTGGGGTACATCAGTCCATGCGGCTTCCATATATTGTAAAAGTTGATCTGGTGTAGCAGCGGTTGGTGTATCCCGGGCCAGTCGTTGTACAAGCATGGAGCACACGTTTTCGATTGGCGATAGATCGGGACAACAAGCAGGCCAAGGAAGCAATTCAATCTGATGGGTAGAGAAGAACTCTTGAACATTGCGTGCCACGTGTGGTCGCACATTATCCTGTTGGAATATGGCTGATGGCAAGCGCTGAATGTATGGGAGGACCACGGGCTCCAACACCTCAAAGATGTAGCGCTGGCTGTTCAGTGTACCGGCAATGCGTACTAGTGGGGTGCGGCAGTGAAATCCAATACCACCCCAAACCATGATACCGGATGCAGGACCAGTGTGGCGATGCATAACGCAACAGTTCAGCAGCCTCTCACCACGCTGCCTCCAAACTCGAATCCGACCGTCGTGATGTTGCAGGCAGAAGCAGGATTCGTCAATAAACACAATGTCGTTCCATTCCGTTGTCCATGTCCGCCGTTCCTCGCACCATTCGCGGCGCAATCGCATGTGGTTTCCAGTCAGGGGTAAACGAAGCAATGGATGCCTTGCGGACATTCCACTCTGCTGCAAATGGCGTCGAATGGTACTACCGGACACCGAATGATGCGTAGCAGACTGAATCTGTTGTACTATGGTTCGTGATGTGGCTATGCGATCCCTCACTGCCATGCGCACAATCGGCCTGTCATCACGGGCAGTGTGGCAACGAGATGGGTGCGATTGGCCCCGTCGGTCCGTCGTTCCCTCCTGCATCCAGCGATTACAGATCCGCATCACAGTTGCTTGGTTTCGTCCAACACGTTGACCGATTTCTCTGAAGGATAATCCGCAATCCCTATAGGCTACTATTCTTCCTCGGTCGAATTCCGAAACTTGGTCAAAAGATGCTCGATGTCTTCCACGAGGCATAGGTAAACAGCTTACGCAAAAAAAATACGAAAAAACCATTACCGTACTTCAAATTGCCAATCTGTTCTCCTCTTATATAGCGCTTGTGAGTGGCGCTACGGTCGCCAGTGATGTGTGTCTGCACTGCAATGCTAATGATTTGCATATTTCATCGCCGCAAACACATGATGTAAATTTCACATGAGTAGCATGCTTCCTTCAGGGTGTTGCATTTTGTGTGGCCAGCAGTGTATTTTCCAAAGTATTCACATGTAGTTGAATTCTCTAATTTTGTTTAATCTTACCATATCTCTTCTACTGCTTTATAATATATCCTGGATGATACAATGCATCCTACAAGAAAGCCTCCACACTGGATGGCTGATGTCACAGCTAGCTGTCATTATTATGTGGGAGATTCAATGGCTTTCTTCAGTGTTATTTTTTAAATTTATAAAGGTTAAAGGAAGAAAGAATGTGTCTAACATAATACAAAATTGACGTTTATTCTGTTTTTTCTTGTCACTTACTGACTAGTTAAAGAAAGAAAGGAGAAAAAAAAAACTTTGTGGCATTTATATAAAAATAAGTCATTCTTATATCAACTATTTATTTTACAATGTTTTATTTACTTAATGGCAGTATGTTTTCTTTATTCATTTTTTATTTTATATTGATATAAAATTTAAGTGTTTCTGTATTTTTTACAGGGTCAGAAATTTTATTAATTTATCATTATAGATTTATTCATCAACTTTAACTCATCTTTGCTCTTTGTTAGAGTCAATATTCTTTTTTAGTATGCAACTTTTTCATAGTTTCAATAACTACAAGAAAGCATCTAAACAAATTTAAGCCCTTTAAATATACTTTTTTTTTCAATTTCATTAACTGTATAAACCTACTTATCGATCTTTTCTTTCAAAGCAGACATATGAGTTTTAACTTTTTGTGCTCCAGCTGTCAGTAAAATTGAATATCACATTACAAATAAGCATTTCTTTTGAATAGGTATCATTATCATGCTAGTCTAATAGAAATTGTTTTTTTAATTTAGTTACCATACTACAAATACAAGAATACCACTGGTCAGTTTTTTAAATACCATTATTTCTGAAGAAAATTATTTGCGCTAAATTTTTACAACATTTGCAAGAAAAATTACCTTCTGGGTAGGTTTATACAGAATTTTTAAGACAAATCTAAAAAGATTTTCCTTTAAGAAAAGTCGCATAAAAAAAGGACTGAATGGGAGGTCTGCAAATGTAATTTGGACTGCATATTTACTTATTTTATAATTTGATACTTCGCAGCAATATATTCACAATATGCTTCTTAAAAATTAAACTAAACATATGCTATTAAATAAACTATACTCGATTATTAAAATCTACTAATCTTTCAATAAATAACTACATATTAAGCACATACTATAAATGTCACAGTGAAACATAAATTAGAGTATTTTAAAGTAAAGATATTTTACTTTGAGAAATGTTTTCTACTAATAAAATCACGTTTATGTAAACTAGAGTATGATAGCTCAAACATTAAATATATGAAATGATTCCACTTGTATTTCTTTCTACTTACTACATGTAAGATGTAGTCGTGGCAGATTCTGGGGTTCCGTTCCATCACAGCTTAGGTATATTAACTAACTGCACTTGGGTGAATACTGAATATTGAAACAATTTGACTCGGGACCTCGCTGTTTGAAATAAACTTCTTTTTATTTAGTCATTAGACGGTACACAGCATTCATTCGTGGAGTCCGCCAGAGGTCCCGAGATACCATACTTTTTCCTGGCTCACATTATGCATGTATTAGAGTAATCTCAAATCTCTAAAACAGTCTGCTCTTCAGCTGATCACATGAGTTTTGTTAAGAATTTAGAATATTTTCCAGCACAGGGCAAAAGTATCAACTTAGGAGCAAACTTTAATTGGCTCAATGTTCTTTAATAGGTGTGGACTTGTGATTGCACCACAACTGGTAATTTCCACTTTTGACATTAATGGTTATTTATGTTTTAATCAATGTCAGCTGGAAGAACACTAATTATGATTTATGACCTATCAAATCCTTATTTTGACATTGATTATAATTTATAACTCAAATGTAATCCTGAATCTACTAACTGTCAACTTTCAGGAAAAGTAATTAGAATTTATAGACTAAATATAATCAACTGTCATATTTAGAAAAGTAAATTTGTATTTATGGTTTTAAGTATTTATTTAATGTTTATTTCAACTCTAGTTTGATTTTATGAGCTCAATAACTGTCATAATGATAGTTGAATAATCAATGTCAAAGAAATTAGATATTTATAAAGAGTTTAAACAAAGATTTGATTTTTATCCTTTCATATATATATAAAACTTTTATTGAATATTGATAGTGAAATAATGGTAGGATTGAAGTTTTAATCTGTGTTTTAAAATTACTTTAAAACACACCAATTTCACTTTTCCTTTTAGACTGGGAGCTGGCAGCAAAGACAATCACCTCATTTAGTTCACGGATGAAATTCTAGTATTAGTTAAATCTTGATTCGCATATTAAATCGCAATTAAACTGCCAAGTCATATCTTGGTGGAAAACACCTGAAAACCCTATTTTAGCATCTGACTTCGTAGGTTTACCATTGTGTTTTCCTGCTCCCATGTTTTCATACCTTTTGGTGCAGGAAAACACAAGGGTAAACCTTCGAGTCAGCTGCTAAAATCAGGTTTTCAGGTGTTTTCCACCAAGATATTACTTGGCAGACCAATTGCGTTTTAATATGCGAATCAAGATTGAACTAATCCTAGAATTTTATCCATGAAGTCGATAAGGTGATTGTCTGTGCTGCCACCTCCTAGTGCATTTGGTTTCAGAATGTTTACAAATTTTTTTATTTCACTACTCTAAAAAGTACATCTTTCTGACATAACTAAATATTCATTTTCATTAATGCATTAATCAAATTTTCAAGTATTTTTGAATCTTCGCTTCTTCTTTGTTCATGTGTCAGGAAAACATGCAACATTTTGTCCTATGTATGTAACTAATTTGTAATATTATCAGATTAGTGTTTGATGATTACCTTATTGTGACATTCATATCTCGAAAATCAGTTTTAAAAATCAGTGTTGACATTGTTTTATGACACATGCTTTAATCTTTTTGGAAAGAGAAACAGAAAATTTATTCTGGGGAACATAAATATAAATATCTGAAATTGTTATGCATGTATAGGTAAAAAAGATTTTCTACTAGAATGTAGGGAGATTATATTTGAGACCATCCATAAATAATTGATATGAAATAACCTGTTTTTTAACCACTTTCCAAGATAGTTGATAAGTGTTTATGACTTTGGTTTGTCTGTCTGAGATCTAACTCACGTAAATATGTATAATCTGATTGCCCTGAAGTTTGTATGTTATTGATAATTATTACTATAGCATGATTGATAATGAAAAAGAAGTGTGTAGTGTGTATAGTATTACAGGGACAGCCAAAAGTTTTTTGTTACATTATGGCTAATGGGAAAAAATAATTTCAAAGATAATGAAATTGATATGCATTCATGAAGTGCACTAAAACAAGTTTTCTGTAGAATATGAAGTGCAAAGCATTTGCTATTTATTTACAGGGTCACACTAAAGAATTCTGTTACATAATAGTCTACAGGAAAAAATCAATCATTTGCAGTATGTTTTAATGTTGTTACACTATTACAAACATAAGGACATTTATTAAGGCTGCATAACTGAGGTGTGCTGTAAGTTTCTTACTGAAAAGTATGGTGTTCTATTGATAATATACAGGGCTACACAAATGAATTCCAAAGTATCACTGGCTGTGGAAGTGAAAGACTTAGGCACTAGTTTTTAAATGTGTTATGCATTTTCCTGCTGATTTATATTTGTATTCTAATAGAGGTTTGTGGAATATAAATAAATACATCTACGGGCTACGCAAATATTTGAAGCATTGTTTTTGTTCTTTTTAATAACTGCACAAGCTATAAAATATAGCAATATGTAATCCATACAACATAATATGTATGTGTACATACAAAACATTACTTTCTTTAGTGAGACAGTATGGAAAAGATTGAAAATACTGATGTTGCTATAACCTGATATTGTTTTTCTTTTGATTTGATATCCAAAAACAGGAATATTTAAATTAATAAACAGTGAAATAATGAATTTTTATTTACATAGTTAATTCCTTATTATTGTAACAGAAAATGTCTGACCTAAAATTATTTTTTATTTGTTGACCTAAGTGGGCAAGATCTCTCTTAACAATTTGGCATTAAAATTTATTTCTTATTGAAAAACTTTTATGAAAAATAAATAAATAAATATCAAATAGAATAAAACAGTTAGATAATAAATATAAAAGGATTTACTTATTTTAACAGTAATTTAATAAATAAATACATTATGTCCATGATATTATTTTAGCATATAACAAAAACTAATGTTCAAAATTTTATCAATTCCTAAAGAAAACCCTAACATAAATTTAAAGCTGATGAATAAAATTTTTTTAATTGAATTAAAAATTAAGTATGATATACTAGCATGTGTTTTAGTTACACATGTTTACTGAGTAAGCTAATTCTGTTTACTATACTTTGTCGCTACCTAGGGTAAGGGATTGTAGCATTGGTACTGGATTAGGATAGGATGATTGATCATGACGTCATAATCCAGTTTGCAGCTTATGTGGAGGCATTCTTGTAGGATGTGTTGGATGATATCATTATAATAATCCTCCTGGAAATTATGAGTATGTCATAAATTAATTGGCAATTGAAAAATAAACAATGATGAAATCTAACATACATAGTATGATCTAAAAATTTCCTGCCTCACATATAAAAAGTCATTTGGCATTAAATTCTTGTTGACTCAAAGTGGCAACATTAAATGAATATATTTGAAAGTTTCACCACTTGAAATTGTCTGTGTTCTATTTTATGGCTTATTAAATCAAGAGACATGCTAGTTTTTTCTGAAATATTTAAGAGGATGAGTACAATTGCAAAATAAATGAAAAACATATTTATGTTCCATTTTCTGAGCAACCACTATATATATTTTAAAAAGATTTTATGTTTTTTTACTGCAATTAACTATAATAATTAGTTTTTACTATAGTAATTTGCCTTTTTAAAAAAACTTTTGTAATTAAGAATTTTGTTTCTGGAAATTTAGTTGCTGATTAGTAATGTTAATAAAAAATATCCTAGACTTTATTTTGTTTACAAAATTATTTAAATATTACATTTTTAATTTTTATTAGTTTTTGCCGAATGATAAAATTATAACATAGAAATAGAAACATTTAGAAGAGACATTATCAAATATTCCAATCGCATCATAGCTTCTAACTTTGTTTGTCGATCAAAAAAATCAGTATATATTTGTCCATAATTTAAATTGAGTCAACTTGGGAGGTAACTCGGTTGTTCCCCCAGTTGCTCACATTGCTTCCCTCGGTTGCTCAATTTGCTACCTTATTTTGAAGGTTTTGGTCATTTTCAACCCTTAAAATTGAGTGTAATTCTAATTTTGTCTAAACAAAATCTTAATACATAAAAAAAAAAAACAATTTTTGCGATCATGCTTATTGTCATTAGCCACATTTCAATACTATAGTGAAAGAGGCAAATTAATTTTATTTGGGCAGGGATTCAGCAGATGATTATACTTGACAAATTTGATCATTCAAGACATTGATTGACATAGAAAAATATTGTTCTTGTTTTGGAGGAAATATTGTGTGACAGGAGATTAAAAATCAAGGAGATAGTAGCAAGATTGGATTTACCTAAAACCATTTTTTTGCACATTCTCATAGATGCAAACTGCTGTGATTTCTTTTATTTTTTTAGTACAAGTAATTTGTAAAAAATAGTTTTTGCCTTATTTAACCATAGATTTCCATGATTAAATAAAGCAAACATTGCTTTTCAAAATTACTGGTGCCAACAAAATTGTAGTGATTTGCAGTTGTGCATTCTATATGGACATCTTCACAAGTCTTTGAAAGATGAGTATTGCCCTGGTTTCTATCAGTGATTCAGAAACAACAGTGCATGATTTACTGTATGTGTCACAACCTTATAGAGAAAATCAGAAATTTTTTTGTTAGTTTTAACTGGACCCCTTATGAAAGAGGCAATCTTGAAGTTGAATCTTGAATTGAAGTGAGGGAAAACTCAGTGAAACACTACCAAGAAAAACAAAGTTGCCATTTTTGCCAATAAAGATAATAACAATTTTTTCTTAAATTAGTTCATTCTGATAGACTTTTATGAAAAGAATGCCATTATTGAGGAATTCTATGCTAGCCTTTTGTATAAATTGCTCAATAAAAAGAAAATGCATGAAATGCTGTGTCCCAGAATTGATTTTTTCCATGATAATATGCATGTGCATCAGTGTTCTGCTGGAAGTCATGTAACTAATTTTACACAAACCCAACCTGACTTATTCATGGTTCCAGTTGGGTTGGCACAATTCTTTTTTTCATTGTGGTTGGGTTCCGTGCGCTGGGGTGTTTCATGTGATTTTTTTTTTTTTTTAAAGCCATGAATATATTTTAATTGAAAAATTATTTATTTGAATATCAATGAGTGTGATTTTTTTTTTTTTTTTTTTAAGCCATGAATATATTTTAATTGAAAAATTTATATATTTGAATATCAGTGAGTGTATATTATGTTCATTTTTATATGCAAAAAGATAAAATTGATATTAGAGACAAATTGTAGACTACTTTTCTATAATTGTATTAAAATATGGGCTAATTTTCTTTCACTTCAGGTTCAAGTCAATGTCAGGTTGAAATGTGTTTGGGTTTGGGGTTGACAATTTTTTTTTCCGGTTTTTAGCAGGTTTCTAAGCAGAATTTTCAAGTTTGGATTGGGGACAGTCAATCCCATACTGGACTCTACTGTGCATTTAACTATCATTTCTAAAGAATGTAGGTTTAAAAAAACTTTTCAAAATGAATATTATCTGTTTATACATAACCAATTTATTGCACAAATTTAGCTTCAAGCTTCATATTATCAGTTCTCCAAACTTAATTCTGACCTTTTATGTAGATAAATTAAAAGACGATATGAGAAGAGCAGTTGGAAGATTTTGAAGACAAATCTTCATATGACTTATCAGGGGCATATAGTTGTTTACTAACAATATAAAGAAGTGTATCAAAGTTAAAATAAGATTATATTGAAAAACCTAGCCATTGAAAATTTCACTTTCTTTTAAAGTATATCAGACCCGGAACATTTTGATCTACTTAAATAAAAGATGATAGTGG
The DNA here is from genome assembly GCA_963932465.1 of Maratus speciosus. NCBI lineage: Eukaryota > Metazoa > Arthropoda > Arachnida > Araneae > Salticidae > Maratus > Maratus speciosus. Next base: position 150,183,120 of record OZ010796.1, on the reverse strand, counting down.
GAAGGAAGCATGAAAAATTCCTGAATTAATAATGGTGTTAAATTTCTTTATTCATAAAAAATTATTTTTAGTTTACTTAATATTTTGTATTAGATATATTCTAAATTTTTGTTTAGTTTTAATATTTAAAACTTTTTTCACAAATATTTTGTTTATTTCCTTTACAGGGACGTGCTTTAGGTGTTACTATTGGATGCATATTAGGCATGTTTCCATTAATGTTTCGTCATAACAAAGAACCTGAAGTTGATGAAAAAAAATAGCATATAGACTCAATGCTCTGCCATAATCCCATGCTAATGCTTCCATTATGCACTTTGACTGCCTATTGTGAAACTTGGTTGAAATTATTTTGTGATATATTCTCCCATTTAGATACAGCTAATAGATATTTTCAGGAGCCTATTTACAATTATGGTTACAATTGTTACAGAAATGTAGGTTTTCCTTATTAGTATATGAGTATAGTTATTGTTTGATCCTGAGCTATTCAGTCATAAATAGCTAATGAAATGCATTCAGATGCATTTATTTACCATTTGAACAAACTTTGTGATATAATGCTAGTTTTAAATATATGTTTATTGAAAATTTATCTCAGGTTGTTTTATTGTTGATTCTTATGTTGTATATATATATATCTTTACTATGGTTGGTTTTATATTTTATTAATCCTTTTAAAAAGAAAGAGACATTTATTTCTTCTAATCAAATTGCAGTTTATTTACTTTGTAATTTTTGTTTCTTGTATGTACAAATGATGCTGACTGATGGGTTTTTGTTATAAATAGTTATTTATAGAATTCTATTATATATTTTAAGGTTTTATTTAGATCATGTGTTATAGAATATAGAACTGGAGACTGAATTATTAAGTCATAAAAAAGAGACTAAAGTTGAGAAATAAATTTTTGCATATTAAATTTGATTCAAAGGCCATCTGGCAATGAATCTGCTAATCGATTTGTGAAAAAATGCTGTTTTACTTCTGAATGAAATACTCATTACATTAACAGAAGCTGCAGTTAGACTGTACATAAAAAAATTAGGTATGAAGTCATTAATCACTTTTTTTTATTCTTAAGAAACATATAGAGGAGAGATTAAAGCATTTGTTGCATATGACTTGAGACATTTTTGTAATTACTGTAGAATGGTGTTGTTACTATAGTTTACTGCATCCATGTTTCAGTAAAATAGATTGGGAAAATCAGAAAAAAAACTATAATTCAATAATATGTGAAATAAATAATGAAAATCTTAATCAAATGTTTGATTATAATGAAATGTATAAAAATAGAAAATAAAACCTTTCTGCAAGAATATTAAAAGGCACAAAACCAACATTTCAATATGTACAAATAATACACAAAAAGTAGCAAATAGCTGTTTCAAATCTTCAAAAGAGATTCTTCTTCAGTGCAAGACAGAGCACAGTGTGCTAAAAAAAGCAAGGCTGGGCAAAAACGACAGAGAGCTTATGTAACCGATATGGGACTATCCGTGACTTGACCCATATCAGGTATATAAGCTGGCACCTCTCTGTCGTTTTGCCCAGCCTTGCTTTATCTAGCATGCTGTGCTCTATCTTGCACTGAAGTAGAATCTTGTTTGTAGATTCGAAACAGCTGTTTGCTACTTTTTGTACATTAGTTGTGCATATTTAAACGTTGGTTTTGTGCCTTTTAATATAATGAAATATTTACATACAGTCAACTGCCTTTAATCCACAAATGCATTTAATCTGTAATGCATATTTAAATGAAAACAATGAAATTTATTGTTAAGAATTTCAAGAAATTTTATAGAGCAAACATTTTTTTTCTATTTTTTATTAGTTCAAAATTGAATTTTCAATTTAATATTTGCTTCTCTTTGAATCATAAATTAAATAATAATTAAATTAATATATTATAAAATATGTATTAACTTTTTATTAAAAGTCCTTCATTTCTAAACAGGAAATTATATTTTTACATAATTTCTGATATAGCAATATGTGTCACATTCTGAGTTTGTGGTCATTGATGTGACAGGGATGTATAGTCATTATGGATGTTTTTTAGCTCTTCAGCCATGTCACATTGTGGCTTACAGTGTGACTTCAATATGAAATCTATGACTTTTGTGAAAATTCTACATCAAGACTGGGTGACCAGATTTTATCAGAATCAGACCTAAAAAAAAAAATTTGGGCCAACTTTTTTTTTTTTTTTTTTTTTTTTTTTTTTTTTTTCAGATCAGATTCAATATAGAAATCTGCAGATCTGGGTCATCCTTAATTTTTTTTATAACAAATCAAGTTCAGTTTAGAATTCTGCATAAGGCTGAGTAACCAGATTTTACTTGGATCCAGTACAATCTTTTTGACTGTTTTTTAATTAAATTCAATTTTATTTCTTTGTTAATTTAATTTATTTATTTTAGTTTTTGCCTGAGCTCAGGTTCAGATCAGAATCCTACACCAGGTCACCTAACTCAATTCTGAGATGGATTTAGTCAGATTGGCTGCATATTCTTCATAATGTTAGATTCATATTATATTAATTCCTGCATCAGGTCATATAACAAGATTTTACCTGCACTTGACTCAGGTTGGTTCAAGTGTAATTTTGCTTTCTGCAAGTTGGATTCATATTAGAATCCTGCATTGGGTTGGGTAACTATATTTTATATCATATTTATTTATTTACTGAAGGCCAGAATTTTATTAAAATCCTGTTATTGAATCATCTAACCAGATTTTGAACTGACCTATACCAAGTTACATGCACATTAAATAGACAAATGTGGATATGCTTATATTAAATTTTATTATAATAAAAATTTAACTGTATTAAAATTGTGATGTTTGATAGTCAACAACTTTTGTAATTTCAGCTCCATATTTTAAATTTTTTCATGAATGTTTTTGAATAAAAACAAATACTTTGCAACTTTGCTGCTAAGGAAAAATGGTACTTTCTCAATATATTTTTTACCTTTTAGAATTATGTGTAAAATTTAATGCATTGTATTTTCATGTTCAATTAAAAACACATTTTGAGAAAAAAAATTAAACTACACATATATAGTGAAAAACAATGAAATCTAACTATTCTTCATATAAATTTATTTATAAGAACCCTCTTAAAACACAATGCTAATTCTATGCACAGCTTTATCACATATTTAATAGAGGGCATGTACAAAAAAATTTAAGTATCTATCTCAAATACAAATAAAACCTTCACATTTTTAAAACATGAAAAAGAACAAAAAATGAATATCGAGAAAAAGCCATTCAGAGTTTTTATTCATGAAAAGTATTCCTCAAACTCCATTCCTGTGTATATTACTCATATAGTAACATTAAAGATACAATATTAACATTTTAATCACATGTACAAAAAGATAGCTGGAGTTAATAAATAAAATCCATATTTTGACCATTATATAGATACTGTTGTTCTTTTAAGCACTAAAATTTTGAAAGGTACTTTTTATTAAATATTTCATTAACGTTTAGACAGTATCTGATATATTTTATTAATGGAAATATCAGGAAAATATATTCTCACAAATATTCATATTTTTGGACCCAGATTTTAGATCACTATAAAAAAATTACTGTATGCTTTATTTCATTATTTTTACTTCTGAAAAATATTTAAAGAAAATTATGAATTTTAAAAAGGGAAAAGCAAAATTTTAAACTTCAGAATACAATAGCCTATGAATTATGCATGCAATTTTTATTCTATAAATATATTTTAATTTGTTTTACTTGAAAGCTAATTTAACTAAAAAAATATACTTAAAAACAATCTTTTGCTTATTAAAAAAATTATTAATTGATTGCAAAATTACATTTTTATTTATGAAATTAAACATTTAAAAAAAATCTTGCAATCCATGATTTTTTGTATTGTACTTAAAAAGTGTACCATTCTGTTTTTAATTGTACTTAGGCTCTCTAGAGCCCTTAAATGCAGGTGCCAAGAGGGTCAGGCTTACCCACAGACACCTGCAAGATACTTGCTCTGGTCGAGCAAAGGATGGTGCCATTACATTTAGCTCTGCAGCATCTCTTGCTGAACCCTGAAACCTTTGGAGGTCTGGTCACTCTGACAGCAACATCCTGCACAAAAGGGTATTACTGTGCATGATTTGGGTACCATCTCTGGTTTCTACCAAGGAACCCTGAATAAACCAGACATCCGCAAGCCCACCAGGCCTGAAGCCAAATAAGGAAATAGTATTTCATATTATGGTAGAATGTATTTCTCTAAAAGAGCTATTTCAAAAAATTGCATATATTAAAAAATCATTGTACCTAAAGGAAAATGAATATGGTTTTAAAATGATCTTAATTTTAACAATTTTATTTCTTTAAAAACTCAACCTTTCATCCCTTCGGGGTCGATAAAATGAATACCAAGCTTACTTGGGAACTAAACACCGAGGGTCTCGTGTTGGCTTGACCACCTGACCGGGGCACATGCTGCATAGCACCTCAGGGCCGAGGGTCAAGTAAACAGAGTTGGGCACTGTAGGCCCTGATCCTTCATGGATCATACAGCTACAGGTTTTATTATTTTTTATTTCTTTAAAAAATTACAGTTAAATACATACAGTCAAATTGTACAAGTTTAATGATTTAGAAGATTAAAAGCATTCTAAACAAACTATAGTGCTTTTTTTTATTCGTTTTAACTTTAGAAAAGCAAATACTTTTATTGCATCTGCTGATTAGTTAAAATGCTTGAATGAAAATAATATAACTTCTTTACTGTTCATGTTCAATCCACTTTATATTAGGTGTACATAGTATTTTTTACATTTTCATCTTTTAACATTATAATTTAAAAAGGGCTTGTTATTCCAAAACTATGTTTTGATGAATTTTATTATAAAAATTATGCTACAGTGGGATTACACTGTTACTTTAATATGTTAAAGCATGTAGGATGCATCAGTTTAAAAGAATTAATATGGTCCAAATCTATCCTTTTTTACAGTTATAATTTTTTAAACTAAATATCATCTGCTGATTTGTTTTTAGAAAATATACTGTGTGGGATAGCAAAGATTTTCCTCGATAATTTCTGAACTAATTAATGCCTTAACATTTACAAAATTTATTTCACATTAAAATAAAAATTCTGCAAATTATAAATATAAAACTGAATACTAAACTTTAAAAAAATTATATAGGTTTTGTAATTTATGGTTTGACTTCTGTTAAAAAAGTGAGACAAATGGTTGGCATTATTTTGAAACTTTTATTTTGAGATTTTTACTGACTTGCAATGACTACCTGTTGTTCCATTTATTATTATAATTATTAATTTTATAGTATTTTTGCATTTTATTGAAATTAAGGAAAATTACTCTAGATTAACTGTCGAACCATAAGCCTTTATTGTGATGGATGTGGTCAATCTCCATTTGTACTGTGTAAAATTTATGAAAAAGTATTAAGAAGTCACATGGTGCTATACAGGAATCTAATAAATGCCTTGGTAGCCAAATTCAAGCCCCCAGACAGTATAGCAGATTTATATGTTAAAAATGTTGAAGTCCAACAAATGTTTGTTTCAAGAGCACATTCAGAAAATAAAATAGAAGACAAAATCATCAACGTTTTTAGACCTACCTATCACAGGAACTTCATAAGTGTTTCAAATAAAACATACAACATAACTTGACCATTTACAACAAAGCTTTGTATTATTGTATGTATCAATGGTATTTGCATTGAAAGCAATTTGTGAATAATTTCCATATTTTCAATTTTATTTTGTCATAAATTTTGTGATTATAAAGTTAGACTAGAAGTTATTAAATAAAAAAAACCTTGCTTAGTTAATTATGATTCACTCAGTATTTTTGTGACTTTGTGTACATCTGTTTTCTTTATGAAACAATTGTCTAGGGATGGTTTCCAATTTGGCCAATGATGTGAATTGCTTCTGACGTGAATTCATTATTTCTGAATGCATTATAAATGAGTGTCATCTTCTATAACAAAAATATGCACAAATAACTGTTCACAAGTATTTTATGAACTGTCAGTTGACTCTAGTTAGTAGGTTTAGTCGTACACAGCCAATAAGGATAGAATTTAACTAATTAAAAATGTTTTTAAATATTTCATGATACTTTAAATATTTATTGTAACTTTAAATGCACACAAGGCTGCCTAAAATGGTAGAAAAAAATCTAAACTTTTATTTTTCCAGTTTCTTTAAAGCTGAGCTACCAAATCTCCCTTCTTTGCCATTTCATCTTTCTCTAGTTTGATGATAGTGAATTTTACAGATGTTTATTTGTAATTTTAAATAAACTAATTTGTATATTTAATCCATAACAGAAATGAAAATTTCTTTGTGTTAAATAAGGCTTTTCTAGTAATTGTTAGTTGGTATCTAAATCTCGTGAAAATTATTAATATGATTGTTGAATATTGTTACATTATATATGCATATATTTAAATGCACAATTTATTAACTTCTATAAAATTCAATTTTGTTTGAATGTCATTATTTCTCTCTATGTATAAAACTGTAGATATATCATTAAGAACAAATTTTTTAAAATCCTTTTAAAAATTGTTTTTAATCTTAATTTACTCTTGTTGGAATTTCTTATAAAAATATACTTTTTGTCAGTAATTTAATAAGCTTAGATTTTTATTTTATTTTATTTTTTTTTTTTGTTCAAAAACAAAATATTGAATAGAAAATAAAATGCATTTTTTAATGCTATTCTAAAATACTCCCTAAGTGAAATTATACAATTTAAATGGATGTGCCTTATTTATTTATAATTTAATGTTAAGGTATTTTGACATTTAATAGTGATACATGAGCTGGAATCATTATTGCTTTGCATTATTTTGCTGTTCCGGCATGCATATGAACAAAATAATAATAAAAAAGGAGATACTGATATTATTTATAGTAATTTTTAATTGATAGTTTTCACTTTTTGATATTTTTGTTCTGATTCAGGATGCATTTGAAAAGAAATGTTAGTGGGTATTGGTTATATATTTCTGCTGTATTTGCTCAAGCTGTTATTGCTGACCATTTAAAGAGAATTTTAGAGAAAAATGTGTCTTATCTGATTAAGTTTTGCATGGGGTTTGATGCTGTTATATTTTGTTGTAAATCATCTTCCATATTTCTGACTATAAGTAGAATATTTAGTAAATATGATTAAATTGGTATTAAATTCTTCTTATATTATTACTGAGAATTTGATTAGTGTATTAATGAAAGTTTAAACTTTCATTAATTAATTAATTAATCATTATCTCTTTGCCTTGAAATTTATGACAATAATAATTTAATAATGAATCATCAACTTTCTCAGTTTTACAAATTTTATTCAAATCATGTTGCTAAAGACATTCAGGTATTCAATTTATTAATCATTTAAAATTATTGTTTTGAGGCTATATCCAATTTAATTTCAACTTCCCTCCATATGGTATTTTTCACATCAGCAAAATATTGTATTTTCTTGCATACATAATATTGTTATTTTTCAAGCATACTTATTTTCCTTTATTTGTTTCATTATATGTGTTTAATTTTTATGTGTTTTGTATTAGTTAGTGTTTAAAATATACTTAATTTTGAGTTAAATACCTTTCTGTATTCAAAAATATTAATTTATGATGTTAAAATTGTTCATTCAATTAATTTTGTATTGTTGCTCAATCCAGTATGCATATATGTTGAAGCTAATTTTTAAATAAGGGAAAACTTGTCAGTTATTTGTGTTTGCTTCAAGCTCATTATTGAATATCATTTTTATGTAAAAGTCTGTATTTGTTTCATAAGCAGTTTGATTTTTTTGCAACTATATTATATTTATATTCATGCACAAATATGTATTATGAAAGAAAGTTGAAGAGTAAAAATGAAAAAGTTTTTTTTTTTAAATTATAATAGCCGAAAACAAAAACCCTTACATATTATGTTTTATGCTTTTTGTAATGTCTATGTGAGATATTTTAGAAAAGCGTTCTTAAATTTATGTTGATATATCTTACAGTTTATAGTAAGGTTATTTGATACACCTTATAGTATTTCTGGTTCAATGAATGGATATACATTGCAGCTGTGATTTTCTTTCATCATTATTATTTTCTTTCTTTCTTCTTTTGAAATCTAAATTGCTTGGATCATATGACAAAATTTTAACATGTCCTTGAGGTGAACAATATATGTTCCATATTGAAAAATCATAACATCATTGGCTTTTACGAAATGACAAAGCAATTGGAATGCTTTGACATATATGAACTGTTTCTCTTTCATGAACATATTGATGACATATTTTTGTGCCTTCCACCACTCGCATCATTTTGCACGCACAAGCAAAATGCTCACATTCTGTAAAAATTTTTAATTCTTGTTAATCATTGCAAATCACTCTGAACTTAATCCTTTTGAAGAATAGCGAGTGGTGTGGAGGGGAGATAAGCGATAAACAAAACAATGTTTATAATTGAAAAAGGCTCAAGTCATTGGCCTGACATGAGTGCTGGAGTGTTAAAAATGCAGCGAAATTTTAGTATGTTGCTTAAATGAGTTTTAAAATTTTTCTCCTCTGTTGATGAGTACTGGGTCGCACAATCTCTATAGTGCTTATTTTTAGTGAAAAGTTTGATTTGATTTACAATTTAATTATGATATACTTTTAATAACTATACAAATTGTAAATTGACAGTTTGCTTTTGCTTTACAAAACTTTACTTTAGCCATTACTCTGTTTATGGGTACTATGGCAGATAATATTGCTTAGCCCTGTATTAAATGTAATAGACTGAGGCTGTTCGATGAAATACTAGTATTTCTGAAAAGTAAATTTTTTCTTGTCAAACTTTACTATATGAAAATACTGGTATTTCACAGCCAACAGGTTGGACAGCCTAGTAGAATGGAACGTTAATTTACTATTCTGTTAGATTAAATCCAGTGGTCTACCCATGATTCAGTTTGGAGGAAAGTATGGTAAAAGCATTCATTTCCTCTCATAGTAATATTTCCAAGTTTGATTTTTATATCTTATGATGACGATATAATTAAAACTTATATATATTCTTTATTTAAATAAATTAATCTTTTTATATTTTTACTTCATTAAAAAATTATTGTATTAGAAAATTAAGAAATTTAAAATTAAATCACCTGTACGCTTAATAAGAAGCATGAAAAATTTGATAAGTATTGCCCATATAAATTTTGAAAAAAGTGTAAAAGTTACCAAAAATGATTAAAAGTTTGAAAAAATGCCATTATTAATATTTAAAAAAATGCAAGTTCATTACCTTTGTACAATACAGTATTGGTGCAATTATGGCAGAAAGTGGACTAGTAGGTTAGCACTATTATGGAGTTTAGTGCTAAACACTCTTAAATCTGCAACTCTTTAAAGCCCACACATGTTATTTTAGTTGTTGACAGTAAATCTGATTTTGAAGCTAATGGAGCACTTTTCAATTAACTAAAAGATGTTTTTAAGCTTGATTTTTGAGTTTAACTTAGTTGATGAAGCTAAGGCACTTGGAGAAAGAGGAAGAAAAATAAAGGTTAATTTTTTATTTATTTTATTCTGTTAAGTGCACCATTTCTTTTATATTAAATAAAAAAGTTTATAATATATATATGTGATTTTACAGAAAGCATTTTTAATGAATAAGTTATTTTTTAAGAAATGATCTAAAATTTGCAAAACCTATCGTCCTAAGCTGTGCAGATTCAAAGAGTGGTCTGCATTTGCATTATCTTATTATTAAAAGGCAGCTATTTTAAAAATAAATTATTGATGGTTTTCATACAGATAATTTTAGAGTGTTGCTGAGGCAGCTTGCTTAATTGAAACTAGTGTAAATAGTTTAGATTAATGTAATTTATCTGTATTACCTGTAGGTGTGCTGTAATTTATACATAACGCATAATTTTTCATTTTTTAAAAGTTTAATTTATGCAAGCATGGTCAATTATTTTTAAAAAACTGACTTTGCTGGACTTTTAGCTTTTATTTAGGAATGTTCAAAAATCTTTTATATTTGTGTGTCATCTTATAATATTTAGAGATATTCCTTTCATGTGTTGGTTTTATATTTGTACCAGTATTCATTCTCAAATTAACTCTGTTTTTTTCTGTGATATGTCTCAATGTAAAAAATATCCCACCAGAATATGTCTCACCTAAAGTCTCATAATTCATTAGCATACATGGTTATACCTTACAATTTACCCAAAAAATTTGATTTTTTACAGTTTCTTTTGTTTTTGTTTAAAACAAATGTATTATGTGTTTCTATAATGAATTCTGTTTTTTTATTTTGGAGTTTCAAGATTTTCCCAAACTCCTAATATTGGCTTCCAATCCCTCTCCTCCAATTTTTTAAAATATAATTTATGGCAGGAAGAGAAATAGGTGATGTATATGTAGAAAAGATATTGTTACTTTCCAGAAATGTCCATATTGATAAGTAAAGAAGCACATTTGAGAAACAGAAGGGTTATAAATACTCAAAATGCTGGTATTTTATTTTTATTAAAGTTTATACTTTGGTAATATTAGGTATTTTCAAGGTTTGGAGTTAAATTGTTTCACTTTATACAGTATTTTTGAAATTTCAACCTCATTTTGATTTGCATAAAATAATTTTTTATCTTCATCCATTTTGTATGAAGCTGTGCTTGTACATGTTAATTTTTTTGGATTGGAGATTATAGCCTTATATTTCTGTAATGAGTTAAAATATTTTGATGAAAGGTGGTTGATCATTACCAATATTGAATGCTGATTGTTTTGATTATTATATTACCTTTTAGCTGTGATACATTGACAAAATTGCTGAAAGTAAAAAAAAGGAGATTATTTCATATTGTGATTAACTTATCAAAATGTAAAATAATTGTTTTAAAAAGCACAAAAATGATACTGTCATGTTTTATTTACATATTTATGATTAAGATTAACAATTACTTTTTCACGCTGGCTACTCTATACTTATATACATCCTTTCCTTACATTACATGTTACATTTATATGCTGACATACATAGATTGTACAATGTACATAATTACATTCATCTTACACACTTACATACATCTTATATATTTATAACAAGCATACATACTAAGCTTAACAAAAATACCCCTATATAAATAACCCTGTGTTTAAAAAAAGGGAAAGTAATAAGTGACTATTGGAGAATTTTCCATAATCTTTATCTGCAATATAATGTTCAATAAAATAGTGGTTTCTTTCCATAATAGGTTTTTAAAATCATAAACCATGACTTATCAACATCTGGTCATGGAGGACCATAAGCAACTCTTTTGCTTAATAACACTAGTCTACAAATTAAAAAATATATTTTCAGAACCACCACAATAATTGAATTTTATGCTTTTATGAATACTGGATCTGAAAAATAATTTACTTTTTCTCTATCACACATCACATTTTTGTTATGCAACCTTGAAAAATTGCTAGAAAAATATAAAATTTCAAAGTCACCAAGTTTATTGGTATATGAAAATATAAAAAATGAAATAAACTTGCATAACTAGTAGAAGTATAGGACACATACCAAACTTATGAAATTTAACACAACTATGCCCACCAGTGGACTGACAGAGTGCATGATTTCCTACAGGTTCTGCATGATATGTCATTGGTTAAAGTGTACCAGATGGGTGACTCATTATTTATCAGCCCCATGTGGATGACTCTTTATTTAAAAAAAAAAAAAAAAAAAAAGCAGATTATTTCTGTTATTGGCTAAAAAGGATATAATAGGGATCTTTAAAATTATATAAGTAGAAAATGTGATGTGATAGAGCATCTTTGATTGCATTTTCTGTTTCACCATTAAAAAGACTTTCTAAAGCACCATTGACTAAACTGTGTAGACCAGTGTTTCAGCAAAAAATTAAAAACATTCTAATCACTTTCTGGAAGAGACTGTTATAGAAATATAATTGTATTATATTGATATTGTTGCCAACTTGTAAAATGTTTTATCCCAGAAATATTTTATGTATGCATTTCATTTTCATTTCTTCATCTTATCAAACGGTGTAAAATGAGTCATAATTTGAATACAAGTAATGATGCTAAACATTATTATTGGCTTATAAATTTAATCAAGTTTTATAAAATGTTATATCAGCTTGAAATTTCATGAAACTGTAATGCATTGTTACTAATATATTTTCTTGGCACATGTTTTTTCTCTATTAAAGTGCACAAAGGTATTATTAAAATTTATTTATGGAATGTGTAATTACCTTATTAAAGCTTGTGTATTTGTTTGTTTTTACTGTTGTAGAACTGTTAATCTTGTCTTTTCCATTTTTATGCTTTTGCCTTTAACTTTCAAGGAAAATATCTTTCAGTAATTCTTTTATGCACCTAGTGCATGTTCACTCAAGTGCGAATTTCTGCATTAACATATCATGTCTATTCTAACGTACTTTCTTGTGGGTAACACCCAGATCCTTGTTATTGAAATATCTTTTTCTGTATCATACATCTTTAAAGATTTGTTACAGTCTGCAATATTTTGACATATGTCTCATTAATAAAATTTTCTATACTTTTCTTCCCTTTCATTTTATTTAAACAAACAGATTTAAACATTAACTGAACTTTACGTACGAGAATATTTCAAATTAATATGTATACATTTAATTTAAAATGTTATTGTTGATGGATGTTACTGTTGTAAGTATAAGTAATTTGACACATTATTGCTCTGCTGGTAATGTGCATAGTTAGTCTTTCTTCTCCCTAGATTTTATGAGAAGTGTATGATATAGATCTTTACTTCTTGTTAGAATGCCTTTATAAGAGACTCATGTCATTTTGGCAGTAAAATGTGACTGGTTCAGAAGATTTTGGGCAAAAAACTTAGTGAGTTTAGTGAGAAACCTTTATCACCAAGCTAATATTTGTTTACTTGCCTAAGAAATTTTGTCCAGCAAGTTCTGCAATATGAGTTGTCATAACTTGAACAAAAACTTCCAATCTGTGCATAGTGTACATGTTGTCATTTTCTTATACAGGCATTCTACTACTTAGGCAGATCCAGTTCTCAATTTTTTGGAGGGTTTGGAGTTAACATTTCTTAAAAATGCATTTTATCTACATAAATATACTTTTTTAATAAATTGGATAAAGCAAAAAGCCTAAAAATGATTCTAAAATGCAAGATTTTTTTTGCTTTCAAATTCAGAAAGGGGAAATGGGTCAAGTTTTATACTTTATTTTCATTCTCAAAATAGTTTTACTTCTTTGCTGCTCAGATATTAAGATTGAAAATTTAAGTATATATCTTACCACGAGTATGATATTTTGGGAAGTAATTTGAAAATTCATGTGAAAGTAGAAAGTGCTAATAATTGTGTTATCACATGCTTCGAATTTTAGGTAGATTTCGTATGAAATACTACCTATTGGCATTGTTCCTATGTTGGAATTTCTGAAAAATTTTCTACAACGATCATAACCCCTAGAACCCAAAACCACCACCAGTAAAAAACTTTATATCTATCTATACATATATATCACTTTCTTCTGGACACGATAACTTCCACAATTCTGCACAAATCTCTTCCAAACTGATACATAAAATCAAGGGGCATAAAATCTCGGTCTTCGTGAATGGGCAAAATTGGACAAAAGGGATGGAAATAGGGAGGGGTTTTGTGAAAACAGAAAAAAACCCATAACTTCTTAAATTTGTACATATCAAATCAGTTTAAAGATTTTATTACTTCTAAAAATAGGACCAAAAATTTATGTATCACAGATTTTGGGTAAAATTAAAAATGGGCTCAAGGGGTGCAAAAAATAGGATTTTTGGGAGAAAAAAATTCATAACTTCGTCAATTCTCAAGATATCAAATCCAATTAATTTTATTATACATCTCCTTAATATTATCTACAACTTTTGTATTCACAAGTTTTTAATAAGACCAATTCGTACGGCAAAAAAAAAAAAAGGGGGAGGGGGTGAAGAAGAAAAATTTCTATAACTCCATCAATTCACAAGATATAAAATCCCCATGAATTTATCATATATCTTCTTAATATTGTCTTCAACATTTATATAGACAAGTTTTTGATAGGACCAATTCTTACAGTAAAAACAAATTAAAAATACATAGCGGTTGAAGAAAAAAATCATCATATTAAGAATGTATTCAAATCCAAACTGCTTATTTTCTTACTCATTTTTAAATTAATTTTTGCTCTCAAACGCGACCAATTGATAGATTCTCTTCTTCAGAAACTATATAATGTACCGTAATGATCGATTTTTTGATAGAGGCAGAATATATTTCAAAAAATGATGTCAAAGTGGGCATTTTGAACAGAATTTCCCGAACCGATTTTGTTAGAAACGAAAAATATTGCCCTACTGAGAAAATAATTGTTTATTAATCAAGTTTCAATTAATTGAAAGAAAAATAAAAACACATGTTGCTTATAAATCTTTTCAAAAATCATGTCAGCAAGTTTCGTATTTTATCTATTAAAAATTAATCTGAAAATGTGCCAGAAAATTTTGAGTTGTTGAGCATGGAAAAGTATTTTTTTTAATACCGCCTTAACATGATTCTGATAAAACCAGTTATTATATAAAAATGAAATAAAAACTCGTCAAAAGCAGCCAGATAAAACTGTTAAAGTGGATTTATATCTAATCATGATTTAGTTTTTGTTGGTGCAATTAATATACTTAGCTTCGAAATCTACCTCTGCCTGTAGGCTGGGCCAGCAGGGATTTTTTAACTGTTAAGCTGAAATGTGTTTCAACTGCAGAGCTGAAATCAGTTGTCATTTTATGTCACATAACCAATTAAGTGTAAGCAAATTTTGGAGAAATTCTGCTTGCGGCAAAAGGAACTAGTTGGATGTGCCAATCTGAAAATTTTTTTCTATCTCATACATGTTAATAATTCCTGAAAAGTAAGCATATCAGCACCACCAGTTAGATTATTTACACCAAAATCTAATCAGCAACAACTTATGTCAAGTTCTAACTGAATCTGAAGTTTGATGAAAATCCGTGCATTAGTTTTTGAGATAGAACTATTGTGGAAATTGTAACAAGATCTGAATAGCAGTGCCACCTGTTGGGCAATTTACACCAAAAACTAAACAGCACTAATTTATATCGGGGACTATCTGAATCTGAAGTTTGAAGAAAATTCATGCATTAGTTCTTGAGATAGTTATTGCAATAATCATGAATAATGCCTCATAGCAATGCCACCTGTTGGGCAATTAACACAAAAAAGTAATCAGCACCCAATTATATCAAGGACTAACGAAATGTGAAGTTTTATAAAAATCCATGCATTAGTTCTTGAGATATAGCTATTGCAGAAATAGTGAAAAATGCAGCATACCAACACCACTGGTTGGGCGATTTACACAAAAAAGTAATCAGCGCCAGTTTATATCAGGGACTAACTGAATCTAAAGTTTTATTAAATTTTGTTCATTAGTTCTTGAGATAGAGCGCCCACAAAATTTGGGTCGCATACATACATACAGACAGACATTTTGTAAAAACATGTTTTTTGGGTTCTCTGACCCCTAAAAGGTGTAAATCCATCGAAAATTTTCATGAATCCAATACTTTCTTCTTGTAAAGATAGAGGAAAGTAAAAATTACAAAATAGCAATTTGTGTCTCAAATCCTTGTACAAATGCTGTAAGTATGTTGCCTAATCATCCATTTGTTTGAAATTATCAAAACATTTATGTTGTAGATATTTGAATGTCATGGCTGTGTAGCCTTTGACTATTTTACGATGAAAGACTAGGAATAGTCTTTTATCAAGTATACAAGATAGCCCAAAAAGACTGAAACATGCTTTAATTTTTTACCTGTTGAAGATAGTAGGCAATAGGTAATGTAAATTGCAAAAGTTTTCAAAATAAGGTAGGAATTAAGATTATGTTCAAAGAGTTAGACTTTTTACATTTTTATACTTTCTGGCTCCTATATGTTATAGTTAGAAAAAAATTATGCATGCTTTGACAACAGTACTCAAGCACAACAATAAAAATTTTATTCTTCTATGACCAAAATTCACCAAGTTATGATATTTTGAATTTTATGAAATTTCGGAGCTTATTGACACTAAAAACGGAAAGACTATTTTTTAATTCTAGTACATTATTTCACATCAAGCATTTTCTAAGGTTATGATTTAACTTTTCAGATATAAATGTCAAATGCTAATAGCAATCATCATTTCAGTTGAATATGAAAGCCATAATTTCTGCACTGTGTGCAGTAAAATTGCTACAGAAATTATAGGCTTCAATATAACATCGTTTTGTGAATAGGTGTAAGATGCTGGTCCCAATGCCACCAATCTAGCAAGGAAAAATATAAAGTATTCAAAGTTTTAATGATATCTGGACTGACACTATTCTTAGGCACCTCATGATTTTTTGTTGTTGGTGTGGTGACATTAGAATTGGTCTAACAACCTCACGTTGTACAGTGTATGTAAAGGGATGTTATTCATCTGCCATTTCCTTAGCAGTTTGCCCAGCATAGAGTTCAGAAATTATGTTTCTCTAACTTCTTATTCTATTGACAAGATGATAGTTAGCTGTATTTAACAACATTTTTTGACTAAAATAATGTTAAATCATAACCCTAGAAACATAGTTTTTAAAAATTAATACGAAACACATGAAGTAATGAAATCCAAAGTTATTGAGAATTTACTGTGTGCACCCTATTATACAAACACACACACATACACATAGGGTGCCCCTAGTGTCTGTTTGCATTTCAAAATTTTATAAAAAAAATTTACTTTGTCATATCGGAGTGTAGTTTTAACCATAAGGCATCTCAAAGTGTCAGACTTTTTGTAGTAAAACAGAAAAATGGCTAAAATTTTATTGAACCATTTTTTGCTACAAAAATTCAGACCATTTGCCAAGTCTTTTGGTGCAAATCACAATCCAATACAACAGTTTGTTAAACTTTTATGAGTTTTTGAAATGTGAATGGACTTATGGGACCCTTTGAATTTTTTTTTTCTTTTGCTCTGAAAAATTCCACTTTTTATTCCTATATGTTAAATTTTCATGAATTTGAAATTTGAACTTTTGGATATCTTTGAACTATTTTATTTCTATTGCCACAAAAAATGAGATTCTTTGAAAAGTCTTATGGTGCAAACTGTACATGATAATTTGTTAATTTTCTGTGCTAGCTTGACACAATCCTTAACATAAGGTTTTAAATCTCTTGTAGTCATAGTACAAATATGAAATGTTATTAAGATTCCTATTCCTTTCTTTCAACCTTTACAAGTTTTCGGAGAAGATTGGAAGGAAGGAATAGGAAATTTAATAACGTTTTATATCTGTACTATGACCAAAAAAATCTAGCAACTTGGGAAGTAGATCAAGTGTTTTGAATTTTTGAAAATTAACAATGAAAAAAAAGGGATTATGAAAATAAAAGTTTTTATTTCTAAAATCTCATTGATACTCTTAAACATGAAGCATTTACTCATATGCACACAATACATTGGTCTCCAAAAGTTCATGAACAGTGACCGGATGCTTTCAATTGTACACGGTTTGTGGTATACCAAAATTTTGATGAATTGTCCTTGAACTTCGAGGATGTAAAGAACATGTTTGACTTCATATTTTTCAGTGAAGATTTAGTCACGGGGACAATTAGTGGACCAAAAATAAATTTAATAATAAAATGTGTGCAGTCGCCCATGTAGCAGAAAATTCTCAAAAGGGGCTGTCAACAAATGACTAATGCGCATATGTGTAAGCATAGAATGCATATTCGTGAATTTAGTAGCGTTTCTGTGAAAAATTAAAATGTTTTTTGTTTATAGAATACACAGTATTTAACGAAATGTATCACGACTTTCCGAAAATTTGAAACAGAACAGTAAAAACAGTATACTGCAATTAAAACATGAATATATTGAAAATTTGATGAGATACGGGCATTTGTATGAAATAATTTTTATGTGTGCATGCCTAAAAGATGTCAAAATTTTTATTTCATAATTTGGTTATCAGCTATTTAGGGCAACTTATATAAAAAAGTCCAGTCAAATACCATGAAAATTCAAAAAGATAAGAGCAAAATAGTGACTTTCTAAAAGTATGTTTATTATAAGGAATTTTTCACAACTTGTCAACCAGCTTACTGTATCTTTTTGAGTTTTCGCAATATTTGACTGGACTTTTTATATGAGTTGCCCTAACAGCTGACTACCAAATTGTGAAATAAAAATTTCGGAATCTTTCATGCGTGCACAGCTAAAATTTATTTCATACAAATGCCCATATTTAATCAGATGTTTAATATATTTATGTTTTAATTACAGTATACTATTTCTACTATTCTTTTTCAAGTTTTCGGAAAGTGGTGATAAATTTGGTTGAAAACTGTATTCTATAAACAAAAAACATTTGAATTTTTCACAGAAATCTTACCATCTTCACGAATATGCGTTCTATACCTATACAATATAGGTCAAAATTAACATTTTTACCCACTGGCCAGTAATAAAGTTATGTACGCTCCATACAAAATTGTGTTTTTTCTAACTATCAACATTGTAATTTACTAATATATATTACTTACCATTCGATATGATTACACTCAACTGAAAAATTTTATTTTTACTATTAATTGCAATGAAATAAATTCACAGGAAATGTTCAGAAAGGTTACAGCAGAGGGGAGACCGCCCCCCCCTTGCAAAATCTGCGTTTTTTCGCGATCTTTTGACGAAATCTGCGTTTTTTCCGCGATCTTTTCACAAAATTGCGGGTTTTTTTTGTAATCTTTTAACAAAATTTGTGGGTTTTTTTTGCCATTCTTTGAAAATATTTGCATTCTTTTCAAGATTTTTTGACGAAATTTGCGTTTTTAGGAGATCTTTTGACGAAATTTGCGTTTTATCCGCGATCGTTTGATGAAATTTGTGTTTTTTCCGCAATCTTTTCGTGAAATTTGCGTTTTTTTCACGATTATTTACGAAAATTTCGTTTTTCCGCGATCTTTTCACGAAATTTACGTTTTTCCGCGATCTTTTGACGAAATTTGCGTTTTCCGCGATCTTTTGACGAAATTTGCGTTTTTTCCGCGATCTTTTGACGAAATTTGCTTTTTTTCAGCGATCTTTTCTCGAAATTTGTGTTTTTCCGCTAACTTTTGACGAAATTTGCATTTTTCCGCGATTTTGTCACGAAAGTTGCGTTTTATCCGCGATCTTTTCACGAATTTTGCGTTTTATCCGCGATCTTTTCACGAATTTTGTATTTTATCCGCGATCTTTTTACGAAATTCGCGTTTTTCCGCGATGTTTTGACGTAATTCGCGTTTTTTACGTGATCCTTGAGCGAAATTCACGTTTTATCGCGATTCTTTGACGGAATTGGTGATTTTTTTCTACGAACGATTGACGAAATTGATTTTTTTCGGCGACCATATCGAAATTAGCGATATTTTTATGTCCAAATTTTCGGACTGATGACCGTTTTTTTTTCTTTTTTTTCTTTTTTTCCGGAACCGAATACCTTAAATTTTCGAAAAATTCGAGACAGAATCACCCCTGCTACTTTCTTTTCTTATGTTCGGGAGAATCACCGATTTGGACGCCGTAAATTCCGAACGAATTTAACCCCTATCCTCCCTGGCATCGATCTTTCAACCATTACGTTTGGCGAGTGAGGACAATAAAGTTAATCGCCACGTTTTAAGTGTTACTTGACGCCTGGCGAGTGCTAATTTTGTACTATACTACACAAATGCACATTAGTCATTTGGTACAGTGCACTGTAAAAAAAAAAAAAAAAAAAAAAAAAAAAACTGACTAAAAAACGGAAATACTACTGGCAATCTAGACGCCAGTACTATTTCCGTTTTTTACGGGAATTTTTACCCATAAATTACAGAAAATTTTTCGTTTTTAATCAGGAAAACGGAAAATTTTCTGTAATTTATGGGTAAAAATTCCCGTAAAGAAACGAAAATAGTACTGGCGTCTAGATTGCCAGTAGTATTTCCGTTTTGTAGTCCGTATTTTTTTTTTTTTTTTTTTTTTTTTTTATTACAGTGTGGCAGGCCATTTTGAGCATTTTCTCTTGCATGGGTGATAGCAAACATTATTTTTTTTATTAAATTTATTGTTGGCTCCCTAATTCTCCCGTGACTAAATCGTCACTGAAAAATATGACGCCAAACATGATCTTTACATACTCGAAGTTCAAGGACAATTTGTCAAGAAGTTTTGTTGATATTGGACAAATTGTGTACGATCGAAAGCATCCGACCACTGTTCCTTAACTTTTGGAGACCAGTGTAGTTTTCATTGCATGCAGATGTTAAAAAAATTTGTGATACTTTTTTTTCTTCTTTTGTTAACTTGAAATCAAGTTATAACAACTCCTTTATGAATGCAAGGACCTTTATGTCCTCCTAGTAGTGTCGGCCAGAGATATGTTTTGATTGTAACTGGATTCTTGATTCGAAGAATGGAAAGCGAACATGAAGATCCCTTCGGAATGTTTTCATTTCATATGTAATGAGAAATGGTATCCTTCGCTGTTAATAATTTTCATATATGTTACACCCACTTTACCATTTATGTAGAAGTGATAGAAACATTATTAATTTATGAAAAGTTCATTTGAACAATGATAAAGGTAAATATTGTTCAGTAATTTTTCATGAATCTTGTAAAATATTCGTAATTTTCTCTCTATCTTGACCAATGATTTCATTTCATAAAAAGGTTAAATAACTGTTATTTAATTAAAAAAAAAAAAAAAATCCCTGCCGGCTCGGCCTACAGGCGGCGGTAGATTTCAAAGTTAAGTGCTAATTTCACCAACAAAAATTAAATCAAAATTGGAGATAAATCCAGTTTATCAATTTTATCTGGCCACTTTTGACGAGTTTTTAATTTCATTTTTCTGTACGAGCTGGTTTCATCAGATTCATGTACGATAATTTTTTCTTCAACCCCTATTTTTGTTTGTTTTTGCTGTAAGGGTTGGTCCTATCAAAAACTTATCAATATAAACGTTGTAGATAATATTAAGAACATTTATAATAAATCTAAGCAGATTTGATATCTTGTGAACTGACGAAGTTATGAATTTTTTTCCTTCAACCCCCTCCTATTTTTTTCGTTTAATTTTTTTTTTTTTTTTTTGGTAAGAGTTGGTCCAATGAAAAACTTGCCAATATAAAAGTTGTAGATAGTATTAATAGGGTTTATAATAAGTTTAAGTGAATTTGATATCTTAAAAATTGACGAAGTTATGATATTTTTTTTCCCGAAAACCCTATTTTTTTCGTCTCTTTGAGCCCATTTTTAATTTTATCGAAAATCTGTGATACATAAATTTTTGTCCTATTTCCTAGAAGTAATAACTTCAAACTGATTTGATATGTCTTATAATTAAGAAGTTGTGCTGTTTTTTCGGTTTCTCAAAACCCGTCGCTATTTCCACCCCCTTGGTCCGATTTTGCCCATTAACGAACTTGAACCGAGATTTTCTCCCCCTTGATTTTATATATCAGTTTGGAAGACATTTGTGCAGAATTATGGAAGTTCTCGCGTCCATAAAAAAGTGATGTAGATAGATAGATACATAAGGTTTTGAACTGGGGGTGGTTTTGGGTCTAGGGGTCATGATCGGCATAGATCTGCAAAACTTTTTCAGAAATTCCAACATAGGGGAGAATGTAATAGATAGTATTTTTTACGAAATCTACTTAACACTGCTGTATAACTAGACAGTTTACTGCCCATTAAAGTAACAGTTTTCTTACAATACAATATTTTATAGTGTAGATGCTGATTGGAGAGGCTCTATGCCAGCTGTACACAATCCTCGACACAAAGGTTTAAATCTGCATAAGTTTTCATGAGAAGGTTGGAAAGAAAGAATCGAATGTTTACCGTGTTTACTTGCGTACTAGTCGCACCCCGTTTTGAAGAAGAAAAAATCGCCAAAATTAATAACAAGCGATATAATTTCAAAATGTTTTAAGAAGACAGGTATCTCCAATGTTTGGACGGAAGCGAAGATGACATTTTATGGAATGACGGAGATCCTTCAGACACTGATTCATATTACAATAGCGATACTGATACCTTCAGTGAAAGTGATTTATTATGTGAATTTTTTGTCAAAATTTTCACAAAGATTATTTGTCAATTTTATGTCGCTAAAAATATTACCATAAATAGAAAAATGGTATTTAATATACAGCACATAATCTGGAAACATATGGTAAGTTACTAATTTTATAATAATGTGATTTTTTTTATAACAGTAGTGATTTAGCATCAGAGTGTACAATATTGTGTACTAGATTTCCCCGCATAATAGTCGCACCTAGACTTTCACTATGAAAAATTGGCAAAAAAAGTGTGACTATTACGCGAGTAAACATGGTAACATTTTATAGCTGTACTACGACTACAAAAACTTAAATATTCAAAACAATTCAACACAGCTTTTGTTCTCTTAGTTTAAATTGTGAAGGAAATCAACAGTTTTAAATTTCTGCAAAAATGTCAATTACAAATTTAAAAAAAAAACTAATTACAAAAATAAGTCTTTATTTTTTAAATATAGTTTCTAAAAATTCATTGATGCTCTTAAACGTGTTTGATATAATTTCCATTTCATGCAAATGTTTAAAAACCCGTGACAAATAAATAGTTGTGATAATACTTTTTGTTTTTTTTTTCGTTTACTTGAAGTCAAGTTATAACTACGCCTTTGTGAACGCAAGGACCTTTATGACCTTCTAGAAGTGTTGGCCAGAGATATGTCTTGATGTGGTTGGATTCTTGATTCGAAGAATGGAAACGGACATGAAGATCCCTTCGGAATGTTCTTGTTTCATATTCAATGACAAATGGTGGATACTGATTGGAGAGGTTCCATGCTAGCCGGACACAATCCTTGACATAAAGTTTTAAACCTTCACAAGTCTTCAGAGAAGGATAGTCATATAGGGTGGCCCATATTTGAGATAACACTTCCTAAAAGAGGAAAAAGAAAGAAAAAGGATATATATATAATTGATCATGACATTTCAATGTGTAAGATGTTTCTGCAAGCGACATAATGGTTAAATCACACAGGAAATAAGTAAAAATTAAATTTAAAAAATAAAAAAAACCCGACTGCGTAAAAAGCGAACTAATTGATTATTTCTCATCAATGTGAAACTATTTTTTATATTACTTACCTATTTTTTTATTTATTTGTATTGATGACTTTTAAGTTGTGTTTAATTGTTAGTTCCTATCTATAAACACTGTTTTGATCAGGCCTATAGATGTCTATGAAGATTAGAGTTGCAGTAAAGCTAGAGATCCTACCTACACAACTTCCAGGTTGTGTAATATTTAAACGGAGCTTCTGACTGTAAAATAGTCAAGGAAACATCGTCTTCATTTTAAAAAGACCTGTCCAATATGCCACTCAATAGGGTGCGTAAAAAATTTTTTTCGTCTCTACCGCCATTTTGAATTTATAAAAACAAAACCTAGCCTATAACCATCGGACTGTTAAGACGAATCGATAGAGATCTCATTCATTAAAATCCATCCAGCCGTTGGGATGTTTCGAGGGTATAAAGAAATCCACATACCCAGATACGCGTGAAACTCATACCCCTTTTTGGCAGTCGGGTAAAAATATAGGATGAGCTATAAAGGACTGAAAGTTTTTTTAAATTCAGTAAACAGTGACAGTTATTGAAGTTTTACTTGCAGGAAATTAAGGGTGTATTTTAATCCAAACTGCTTATTTTCTGATTAATTTTTAAATTCCTTTTTGATCTCAAACGCACCAAACTGGGAAATTTCTCTTATTTAGAAACTACATAATGTGCCGTGCTTCTCGATTTTTTGATAAATGCAGAAAATATTGTAAAAAATGCTGTCAAAGTTGGCGTTTTGAAACGAATTTTCCGAAGCGGGAGATCTGTGAATGAAAAAAATGGTCATACTGAGAAAATAATTGTTTAAAGATCAAATTCTAATTAAATGAGCGAAAAATGAAATCACGCGGCCTCTTAAACATCTCTTCAAAAACCACCTCAGCAAGTTTCATGTTTTTACTTTTAAAAATGAGTCTGAAAATGTCTCATGAATTTCGAGCTGTTGAGGGTGGAAAAATATTTTTTCGAATACATCCTTAATATGTGGTCAGAAATGCTTGGTTTAATTCCAAATATCACCGATAGATGACATTGCAATGTCTCAAACTGTTGGAACACTCGAAGGAACATAAAAATAGATCAAAGTTCATTTAGCCTTTAAATTTCATTCTATTTAGCTGTTGAAAACGGCATAAAAAGATGGGTTTCGTCTTGAAATGATTTTGAGTTGAAGTTTAAGACAGCGCAGCACCACTTATCGGTGATATAGCGAACTAAAACAAGAAAGCGTAGTAAAGAAATTCTTGACTTCAAACATGGATGACTCTCCTACAAGAACAACTTCAGTAGCTGTCGTCATTTATTTTGTTAACACTTTCCAAAATTGCTGAAAAGTGTTTATGAATTCGGTTTGTCTGTCTGTTCGTACACTCACGCGTAAGTATACCAGGATTGGCATGTAATTTGTATGTGTTAATGAGGTTCTCTTTAGAATGTTTGCTATAGAGAATGAAGTGTGTAGCATTTATAGTTCATATACAGGGACACACAAAATAATTCAGTTACATTATGGTGTGTGGGTAAAAATCGTTTTCATTGAATTTTATTGAAATTGCTTATTTCGCTGTCTCATTTCAATGTATGAAAAAATGAAATTTCTTACATTTCAGTTAGTGGTGAAAAGTATTTCATAGTCTATGTTTGATGCGTGGTTTTGCGTGGATTCTTGCTTTTGAATAATAATAAAAGAAAGTTCCTTCCATTTCAGGACATCCCGTATATTGTATGGTTTGGGTGTCCTAACGCAACAAAATCCCTTCTTCCAGTCTGCGGCTACGGATGATTTGAAAA
Organism: Maratus speciosus; assembly: GCA_963932465.1. NCBI lineage: Eukaryota > Metazoa > Arthropoda > Arachnida > Araneae > Salticidae > Maratus > Maratus speciosus. The sequence continues at coordinate 150,158,039 of OZ010796.1, read as the reverse complement.
GCCAAACCCCAAAATACTCCATCTTTGCTGAAATTTATCCTCGAATTTATCTCTAAAACCATCGAACAAGGAAACCACTTATCCCATATCTACGTCCCCGCGGTTGCGCTGTTGGGGGTAACAGGCGGTCGGTTGATTGTTGAACTGGAACTTCTGCAGATGTCAAAAGTGTAATTAATCATTTCGAACCTCTTTCAAGAAATGAAATGCGTGTTTTACAGGGCATTTCATTTTACAGTTTTAAAGATGCTGCCAATTCAGGATTCTGATCACTGTCGCTTCAGTAATTAAATTAATTGTATCCGGGGCTCTTTGTTGACTTATAGTAAGAAAAATATTGCATATAAAATAGGAAAAATGGAAATTTTATAGTGAAATGTACAATAAGTTCGCTGAAGCAAACAGATTTTAATGCGAAAAAATGCTCTTCAGTAATTAAATTAATTGTATCCGGGGCTCTTTGTTGACTTATAATAAGAAAAATATTGCATATAAAATATGAAAACTGGAAATTTTATAGTGAAATGTACAATAAGTTCGCTGAAGCAAACAGATTTTAATGCGAAGAAATGTTCTTTAATGTTGAAAAAGGTAATATAGTTCGATTAAAAAGTTTTATAGAATTAAAAACTAGCATTTTAACCTTTTTCAGGCGCATTTTTTAAGTTTATATTTTCAATTTTATTTTTAAATTGCACTCTCTTAATTCATTTTACTTCATAATTAAAAAAAGTAATTTAGTTACCAATTTTTCCGTAAATTTAAAAAGCACTAATAATAATATTTCCTTTCCATAAACAAAGATATTTACACACGAGTATTGAAACAGAAAGACTACTTTAGAATAATTATATTTTAATGTGAGAATAACATTATATGCAAAAAAAATTACGTCATTAAAAAATTATAACATTGAACTGCCATCGGAAGAACACCTTTGTACATTTTTTTTTTTTTTTTTTTTTTTTTTTTTTTTTTTTTTTAATTCTAGCATATTTGGATATGATTTAAAAAACTATTAAAATTTTGAATCACATACACAAATCAAGTTGAGTTCAATAAAACAATGTAATTAGGATTGTCTGTTTTTATTTTCAAACTTTAAAAAATGTATCTTCAATACATGAAAGGTTTCTAATTCAGATTGAAGCTAAAAGTAAATTTACAAATGTGTTTCAAACCACACTGGTGCAGCGAAGGATGGGGGGAAGAGTTTGGGATTAAAACCCCTCCCAGAGCTGCGATTTTGTATGTTTATACAAAGCTCAAAGGTTCATAAAATCTTACACATTTTTTACACACATAGATTAAATAAAAATATCACAAATTTACGCATTTATTTTCATTATATCAAGTAATTATCGGGGATTTATCTGCATTCTTTCGAAATTGAGTACATTAGTATAGTTAAACATTAGTCAAAATGTCAGTTTTTGGAAATTTATATCTCATGAGGAAACTATGCATTTTTATAGGCATTTACGTATACTTCCCAGCATGTCAGTCAAAATAAAAAAAGACAAGCTGTTATCTCTTTCCCTTCTCAATTATAACAATATTAATGTTGAAAAAATTTGTAGCAGGGTCGAAACTAGAGGGGGCAGAGGGAGCATGTGCCCCGGGCGCCAGAACGAAAAACATACGGGGTGCCAAATGAAGATTGGTTTTTGAGTTCTTAAGAACCAACACTAGCCTAATATTAAATGTACTGAAGCGTCCTTTTCAAATTTCTCGCATGCATTTTAATATTTTTATTTATTTTTCTTCTTATGATAGATGAGGTTGATTTTTAAAGTTGTTAGTTTGTATACGTTATACGTTTTCGATTTTGGTTGCTTTTTTTTTTTTTTTTTTTTTTTTTTTTTTTTTAATGAGGCTACTTTTAATTTCGAAACCGGTTCCAAAGTGAAAGTAACTTTATATATATATATATATATAAAAAAGCTGCAACAAAATTTGGAAAAGTAAAGATTACCCGATTAGAGATATACCTCAGCTATCCCAAACAGAAAAAATCATTTGAAAATATTAAAATGCAAGCGAGAAATAGAAATTTGGAAAGGACGCTCACATAGGTTTAACTAGCTAGCGAGTTTCTTCACCTTACTAGTGTATTCTTTTAAGACAATGTGGCTATCTATCAATGTGTCACTGTCACTTTAACCGCCTCATTTGTAATTTTACAACTACCGTAAAATCTGTGAAATCTATATAACAGAATCCTGTCTTAGATGGAAAAATTACGCGTTCCCAACAGAAAGAATACCATCAATTATACCTGCTAAGACAGAAACCTGTATAAAGCGGATTTTTTTTCCGGTTCCTTTGGATTTCGTTTTCAGTGTTTTAATGAATCACTATTTGACAAAGTTGATTGCGTAATTCAGTATTACGTATTTTTTTATTACATACTTTAAAATTTAAAAAAAGTCGGTTATAAGAAACTTAGTGAAATTCTCTTTGTAAAATTACTTTGCGGAGGCCGTGGGGGGGGGGGGCGACGAATTCTAAGTTTGCCCCCGGGAGAAAAAAGGCTAGTTTCGGCACTTGTCGGACATTTACTTTTATTCCAACTGCTCTATGAGATTGAAATTGCAGAAATGACATTCAAAGAAATTTATGTGAAATATTTTCCTTACAATTTTACGCATGCAAATTTTAAATATTGGTGGTAAATTTACAAAGATTTAATTACAAAAAAATTACAAGCCGTTCTTTGAGTTGAAACATACTTTTAGATTTTTGTTTATTATTATTATTCAACATTTTCTCAAATTTATACACGCTAATTATTTCTGTTGCCGACATCCGTTTTTCTAAGCATTTACATAACGCAGGACGATGAATAAGGTATCATTCGAAAGGACTTTGAAACGGCTTCTGGCATAGTTCAGTTACATTTCATTAAAACATGTTTTTAATTAAAATTGCACTTAATTAAAAATTAAATCAGCATTGCTTTCACAAATAAAATCAGAGGTTTTTCTCAAATCAATGTTGCCACAAAAATAAAATACCGCATTATTTCATACTCAGCAATCATTCTAAAAGAAAATAATAAATAGTACAATAAAGAAAAAGTGTGACGTCTCCGTACGGGTGGATTTATTTTATATTTATGATTAAAAAGCAAATTTGAAAGTGAAATGTTTAGAAGAATAGATACCATCGATCGACCGAAGCAGTGGTATTTCACGTGTTAGCTTTAAAACTGTGCTTTGTTGTATCAGATTAAATTGTACTTTATATTTATTAAATTTATTTCTCTTTGTCCCGGGTTTTTCACGAAGCGATGACATCATGTTTTAATGCAGTTAAAATACGATTGTTAATTTTTTTTATCTCGCGTACCTTTTGCCATCTTCGATTATATTTTACTGTATAACTTTGATTGAATAAATGAGATGATATTCTGGTTTGTCTAATGTTTCTTGCATATATTTTTATCATTAATTCTCTTTTAAAAGTTTAAACCTGCACCTAAAAAATATTAGATATTGCTAAAAAAATATTAGAATAACATGTGAATTGGGTTCACTGACATATATTTTACTTCTGATGTCAACTTCCCTTTTTCTACGCACATACAAAACACACAACGATGAATGACGTATCATACGACAAGTTTCTTAACACTTTTTTGAGATAATACACTCAAATTTCGTTAAAATACGTTACTTGATTTTTTTTTTTTTTTTTTTTTTTTTTAAAAAAGCTCTTAATTAAAAATTAATGAAAAAAGAATCAGGAAATTTTTTTTCAAAAATTGCACTGCGAAATGGGAAAGTCTCGCACAGGTTTAGTGCTATATTTTAAATGTGCAAACTGTAATTTCGTTACGTCTGCTTATAACTTGAGTTCCGCTGAATGTATTTTGATGGGATTTGCACGGTTACATAATTTTTCAAGGAAGGTTTTAGTCTTTCTACGTTGCTTAGTTATAAAATTATAGGGGGAAATTCTTTAATCAGATGAAACCGATTATTAAAGATTCGCCTATATAGAAAGTGGGCAATTTTGATGAGACTTGCATTGTTAGTTAAATATTTTTTCAGAGAAGGCTTTAGTATATTGCATAATATTCAACGCTTCTTAGTTATGATTTATGAAGGAAAGTTCTATAACCCGATTATGAAAGATTAGCCTTTTCAAAAGGTTCTAATGAACAGATTTTGTTCGGACTTGCACCGGTAAAAAGACTTTTTTTTTTTTTTTTCAGGGATGCGTTTTAGCACATTTCATATCGTTCTATCTTTTTTTACCAATCCTGCTGTATATGATCAACTAAAAGAGTCGGTTCTTAACTGCCCAAACTTTCTCAGATATACATTATACATTAGAAAATATAATAGCGCAATGGAGTTCGTATCGGTTTCAGCAAAGTGGAAGGACATTCCAGATAAAGGCACATGTTGCGTTAAAGCACAAGATGAAATTCACCGATATATTTCGGTGTATTCAAGGTTCGTTTCGAGAAATCGATCAACGTAGCGGGCGAAGCCTGCTAGTTATAAATGTAATAAATCTTGTAGAAAAACAAAACAATTTTTTTATTATGATATATATCAGAGGTATCACTAACATAAATAAAAATATTCATAAATATACCGTAAAATTTTACAAAATAAAGTATGCATGCTTTTTCAATTATAATGTTGATTTTAAATATAGGCATATACAGGTTGTTTAAAAAAAGTGACAAACTTAAAGAAGTGGCAGAGTACGCTACAATTAACAATTTTTGTATACAAAACCAAGTCGCAATCCATTTATTCAGTTATTCTTGTCCACGAATCTATGATAGATATAAGATAGTAGATATTTGATTAACAAATAATAATGTAGTACTAGTCGGATGTGACAATCCCAAAACTTTCTTCTACCTCAGATATTTTGATATTTCAAAATGTTGCTACAAATACCAATATTTCATTTTTATTAGTTCAATACTATATCAACTTTGACTTTCATCTTAAATTTCTGCGTCAGTCAATTAATCGGAGGAAAACGAGTTAATTCCGATCATGATATTTATTAAAAGCAATAGTTTTTCGTTATTCTGTTGTATATCAGCTGTTTGCGAATAGTAGGTTTATCAGGATGGGAAGTTTCCGTCGATTCACGAGCCACCGGTGTCAACTACAAAAAATCAAGAAAACTAGACAAAAATCGCTGTTATAATGCCCCCTTTTGGTGGAATATTTCCAAATTCAGGTGTATCTTCTTGCCATGGCCAAAAACGTACACAAAAAATTTTGGTTCAATTCTATGCATAACTTCATACATTTTTTGATGGTACAATGGCGACATACGGACAGACAGACATTTTCTATAAACATGTTTTTTTTGGGGATCTCTGACCCATAAAACGAGTAAATTCGTCGAAAACCGGAAGTCGAAAAAAATTTCGATTTGAATACTTTCTTCTATTGAAGACAGGGGAAAGTAAAAATTATGTAAAAGAAAAGTTTAAAAAACTGACTAAAATTTCAACTACTTCAAACTATCTTTAAAGGATATTAGGTTCATTATTTATATTAATGAAAAACAGTTTATATATATATAATATATTTATGTGCAGACTTGCCAAGATTTTTTTTTTCTTTTTAATGTGGGATGTCTGATTTTTACTTGAGTTAGCACACTCCTGATTTTGGCTGTATTGCTTCTGAATTTCTAATACTCTTTATAATATTCTGTTATTTTATTTACAAGTGGAATGAGAATGGTGGATAAAAAATTCAGGAAACTTTCTTTTCATGTAATCGATAAGGAGTAGTTACGTGATAAACTATTAAGGTCAAAAATAAGTAATAAGTATAGATTCTTTAAAACATTTAATACTTACTTTATGTATAGAGCCAAGAACAAAATTTTAGCTTTCATTTTAAAATGATATAAAATAACAACTACTAGAATCCAATCAAGACTAAAGAAATGTCTCGAACTGTAGGTCGAGATGGAAATTGCAAATTTACATTTGACATTTTTATCACCGATTTGTTGATTTTGAAAATAAATAAACAAATAAATATTTTTCAAGAAAATATATGTCATTTATTTATTGATCCAATTTAAACGATATAGATAAATCTATTTTTTTTTTAAATAGAAAACCAATGATAGACTCTTTGCGAGCTGCCAAGGCATTTCAAAGGTATTTCGTACGTGCTTTTATTTATTCATCTCTGTTAATTTTGAAAAAATTATAAAAAATTTCCTGTTAGAAGTAAATTATATCTTTACGTCAGAAAATTGTAAATCGGTATTATTACTTTTTAATGTATAAGCGCTGCGTACTATTTTCTCTGTTCAACGATGCAAAATTTTCTGATACATTTACGGACTCATTTTTATGCGTAAAATCATGTAATTAATAGACATGACAATTGAATTGATTTAGAATGTAATAGCACTTTTGTTTTTAGTAAATATATTATAGCTTCAGTTACAAATTATCGCTGTCTTATGACGACGTTTATTGGGCTGTAGCATCCAGAATTTCAGTTTGAAACGACATTTTCGGAAAGATTATTTACCACTCTCGCAAAATCGAAATTAATTTTCAATTTCATTGTTTTTGGACTTAAATACACTAATTCAAATTAATGCGTTACAGAATAAAAAGAAAAAGAGGAATGTATTATAAAGTGGTTAGACTGAATTTCAGAACAACCTTTAAAAGCATTTTATCCAATTACTGACCATGATTCATAAAGTCTTTTAAATAAGTAGATAAACTTTATGAGCATCATTTTCTATTCTAAAATAAGTTATGGTTCATCCCAATAACGCATACCAATTTCATTATGTTAGATGTTGTATGATAGTATTAAAATATACATAAAATCATTATCACCCGCATTCTATGCAATGTATCTGAATTAGATAGTCACATCAAGAGAAGCTAAAACGCGATTTAAATGAATAACGTAAAAGAGGTTTTATATTGTACATGCATAACTGTCCATCCTTTCGATAATTAAAAAATCAAATAACCTACTTTCGACAAAAAATTTCCGGTAATGATTGAAATCAAACAAGAATCTGTAATTAAAAATAAAAAACTTTTTTATTCCTTAAATTTTCTGGTTGAAAATATGTTTATTTAATTTGGTAAGAAACAGGGACGTTGGCAGCTATGCATATTGCATCTATATTTTCATTCTTCTACATAAATCTTACATATATTTAAATGTTCCCAAGTAGATGCATAAATATATTTAGAAAAATGACGACAAATTCCATTTACAACTTTAAGGGTTAAATCTTTTTTTAATTTATGCATTCAATGTTTAAATCATCCTTGTGTGTACAGGCGCGGTAGCAATGTTGAGAGCTTTTGTGCAAAAGTCGTTTAGCTCTTTATTGTACCTCCTTACTTCTCCAAAAAATTACTTTATACAAGTCATTGGATATAAATGAAATCAGAATTGTTTAAATAATAAATTTGTTGAACAACAACAATTAGCAGTAACATTATCAGCAATAATTTGGAATGATTCGACTCATTTGGATCGTAAAAAAGAAAATAAATTGCCACTTTCAAAATAAGTATTTGACAACAAAAGTGTCAAATCACAAATAATTGTGAAAGTTCCTATCGAGCTTTAGTTGCCCAACATATTTTCCTAATTCAATATATCCGTACCAATTTCTGGTCTATGTGTTTCTTTATAAAAGCTTAACAGATAATGTGATAAAGTGTACCAGAATTACATTTATTTATTATTGATAAGACAAAATTGTAGATATCATAAAATTCTACTTACAAAATCGATGCCAATAGTCTATTATAATCTACTAAAAAACAACTTTTCAAAAGTAAAAAAAAGCCAAGCAAAAAAACCCCGTAGGCACCTAAAGAATCGAAGATCTATTCCAAGATCTGTAAATCTAGCAATTCTAGACATGATTATGAAACATTTTTGATAAAAAAAATCTAAAAATTTAAAGATATAAACTGTACATATAACTTCATCTTCATTTAGATCGTGTTATAGAGAAGAAACAATAAATATGTAATTTTACTCAAGTCTGTTTATCCATACTTATTTGCATAAATGTGAAAATATAATTTCGTATGAAAATTCCCCTAAATGGATTATCTTTAATAGTCTATTATTAAAGCCGTATATACATTAGAATTAAATTTTTTCTAGTTAAAAATTGCCTCAAATCTATAGTCTTATCGTTCGTCAAATTTGTTTTATGTTTTATTTTTTTTTTTTTTTAATAGCCAGACACCTTTTCTAAACTCTGACAAAAGGTCACAGACACACTGAAGTTATCCAAATACTTATATCTTTCTATCGTATTTCCTTTTTTGAGTGTGTGTGTGTGTGGGGGGGGGGGGGGGGGGAGAGCACTTAAGAACTTCGTTTTGTTCTTAGAATTCTGAATTAATCATTGAAAAGATCTACCTACATAAGTCTTGTTGCAGAATTTTCATTAGCTAAGAGTTGCATCAACTTATACATCATGTGAATCTATTAAATTACTTTTGTAAAATACTAGATGGGAGCCATTGATATTTCCAGAGCAGTTGCCTACATTTTAAACTTGAGTCATTTACAACTATTCATTAATTTTCTATACGAATTAAGGAAGTCGTTGTTTCCATGGCAACTGTACCTTTCACTATTGCTTGTTTGTTTTATTGAACACATATCAGATCACGTGGGGATCACGGCGGGATTCGAACCCGCCCCCACCTACGCTCTCAAGCGATTAGCGGCGTGGTGTCTTATCCACTCAGCCACGGTGGGCCACTATTGCTTTCTCAAATAATCAGATACTCAAATTTAACCAGCTGAGCTTAGAATCATGCTCATAACAGAGAACATTTATATGTACGAGTGGTGACATATGCACAAGTCGTGTACTCATATTCAAGTTTTTGTACAAAGTACAGTAACTCAGTTTTCAGTAATAGACGTGGAAGATTTCGATTAAACTAACCAGAAAAGTTAACAAACATTGGCTATTTTATTCAAAATCGTCTTAACCAACCAAAGTTAATGTCCGGGATCCAGATAAATTTTTCTCTGTTAGTAAAATTAGATTGACCAATCAGTAGCCTCCATCCTTGCAGGCTTTTCGGTGTTTACTGCAAACATCAAAAAGTTCGCAAAAATGCAGGCTTCTGGTTGATCAATCTCATCTCGCTAATAGCGAAAAATCTATCTGATCCCGGCCTATTCAACGCCCTTTAAATATTCGAGAAAGCCTTGACACGCGTCAGGAAAACGTCACACAAAGCAGGCAAAACAAAGAAGAAAATCATTCATTGGCTCCTTCATATCCACGAGCCAATGAATGATTTTGTTTCTTTGCTTTGCCTGCTTTGTATGATGTTTTTGTGACGCGCGTCTAGACATTCTCAAATGTCTAGGGGGCGTTGGCTTATTTCACCACCATGAAGCCATGAAAGGAGAGGTGCAGACATGTCAATCTTCCCGTGTGAAAAACTAGATACCAAAAAAACGAGTTCTTTCCCGCTCTTCTGCCCTTTTCTCTCTTGATTTTGACCGATAGCAGCCCATTTTGCAGTCTCCAGTGCAAGATGCCGCTAATATATGGCGAATGCAGGAGGGAGGGTGTTAGCGTGACCAATGACATTATAGGCCAGTTCATGACGTTTAAAAGTCACACGGAGTTGGATCATCTTTACACGATGATTAGTACAAAGCGGCGCGCCGATTTTTTTGTGTTCATTGCCGTGTACTGATAATCAACTTCGTGTGACGTGATGAGCTGTCCACAGTTTAGGAACAGCTTCAAATGACATCATCTATATCTACTCAGAGGCTAACGAAAAGGACAGGCTACCGCGGTGGATCCGATTCTTCATTTTTTACAGGCCGCTGGAGTGACGTGATTCTAAAATGCACCAATGAAGGTGTGCGAAAAGAGCATCACGTGACTCCAGCGGTCTGTAAAAAACGAAGAATCGGACCCATCGCGGTAGCCTGTCTTTCTTGTTAGCCTCGTATCTACTCCGAGGCAAACGAAAAAGACAGGCTACTGCGGTTACAGCGTCTAGAATACCTAGTGTGGAAATATGCTATCCAAACAGTGCTAAAAAATTTTATCCCTTAAATGTGCGACGATACTGCTAAAATTCCAAGTGTAGATCGCAGCGACATCTGCGGGATTTTCGTATTACTAGTATTTCATTGTATAGGCTAGCAATACCTTGCAGTTATAGAAAATATCCTGCAGATGTCGCTGCGATCTGTATATTGCAGCAGCATCGTTGCACATTTAAGGGATACAATATTTTAGCGCTTTAAGAATTACAGATATAGCTGATTTCCATACTATGTATTCTAGTCGCTATACTGCGGTGCTATAGCGTCTAGAATATATAGTGTGGAAATCGGCTATCCCAGTAATACTTAAAAAAGTGCTAAAATATTGGATCTCTTAAATTTCAAACGATGCCGAAATCCAATGAGTCGATCACAGCGATATCTGCATGATATTTCCCAAAACTCCAAGACGATTTGGTCTAGACGCTGTAACATTTTTTTTTTACATTTTATTGACATACATCTGACCTGTGTGCTTGGCGTCAAACCCACTGTAATAATACGATGTTTACTTTGAAATTTCAAAATATATCGCAGATGTCGCTGCGATCAGCTCCCTGGATTTCAGCGTCAGTGCACATTTAAGGGATACATCTTTTTAGTGGTTCTTGGATAACAAATTTCCACATTATGTATTCTAGACGCTGTAGCGGTGCATTACACGTGTCTCTTTCTTCTTTAAAAAATATCCTGCTGATGTCGATGCAAATAGCTGTTTGGAATTCAACATCGTTGTACATTTAAGTGATTCAATATTTCCGCGCTTTTTTAAGTATTGCTGGGATAGTCGGTTTCTACAACATATAATCTAGATGCTATAACGGAGCTATAGTTTCTAGAAGATATAGTTTAAAAATCGGCTTATTAAAAACTAAAGGTACTAAACTAGGTACTAAAAAATTGTATCCCATAAATGTTGAACGAGGCTGAACGACGAATGTCGATTGCAGCGACATATGATAATTCCAATGTAACTATTTCAAAAGAAATCAATTTAGAAAACGTTTCGCTCAGAGAAGATCTAGAAAATGTTGCTGCAATCGATATTTGTCATTCAGTATTTTTCAATATTTATGGGATTAAATTTTTAGCACTTTTTAAAGCATAACTGGAATAGCCGGTTTCCGCACTATGACCGTGATCTAGGTAGATTTTCCTCTGTTATCGTAACGAGATTGACTAATCAGTAAGCCAGAATTTTTTCTAACTTTTCCCTGTTTGCAAAAATGTACCTGGATCCCGGCCTATATTTCTTGACACTATAACTATAGCGACTAGCATACATAGTGCGGAAATCAGCTATCTCTGTAATACTTAAAAAAGCGCTAAAATATTGTATCCCTTAAATATACAACGATGCTGCTGCAATATACAGATCGCAGCGACATCTGCAGGATGTTTTCTAAAACTGCAAGGTATTGCTACTCTATACAATGTAATACTAATAATAAGAAAATCCCGCAGATGTCGCTGCGATCAACACTTGGCATTTTAGCAGTATCGTCGCACATTTAAGGGATAAAATTTTTTAGCACTCTTTGGATAGCATATTTCCACACTAGGTATTCTAGACGCTGTACTATAACTGAGCTCAGGAATAGTACAGAAAGCAAACTCCGTATTTTGATACATTAAAGCCGGGATCTAATTAGGAACAAGTATGTCTCTATAACGAAGTAGCTGCATACGGCCAATAAAAGTTTATTGGTAAAAGTGATAAAAACAAATCGTTAAAGGTCTTTGCGAGCGTGTCATTATCGTCAGGCTAATGCATGTTGAATTATTTCCCTAGTCTAATAGAGATCGTCCATGCGCATATCGTCTAATGGAGGATATTCCAAATATGGGTTCGAGGCTGAAAAAGTCACGTGGACCGGTAATTTTCCCAAAGAACTTCCAACTGATAAGAATGGAAACAGGAAACTACTACTGCTTTCTCCCATGAACTGTTGCATTGGCTAGTGGGGATTTACATTACGTAGACGGAGCCTTCCCTTCTTTACGCTAGACGTTCTTGCCTTGACCACGTGTTCATAACGTAGATAGAATATCCTCTATTCAAGAAAGTGGATTGCCGTACTTTCGACAAAAACTTGAAATGAGCATGCCTCCTGTGCATATATCACCACTCTTATGTATAAAGGCTGTCTGTTATGTTGTTGTTTCTGAGCGCTGTTGGTTAAATTTCGATATTTGTGCTTTAGAGTGAGCAATAGAGAAAAGTACTGTTACTATGGAAACAACAACTTCATTAATATTGAACTGTATAGCAAAGGTACAGCATCTAGAATACCTAGTGTGGAATTATGCTATCCAAACAGTGCTAAAGAATTTTATCCCTTAAATGTGCGACAATACTGCTAAAATTCCAAGTGTCAAGTTAAAATTTTTAATTACAAAAGTTTAGCGAAATATAAGGAAACCGGCTAAGTTGAAATTCAAAAGGAAGCTGGAAAATATTCCGTTTTATACGTAATTTATGTTATTTTGCAGAGACCACGAAATTTACCATTTAAGTCAAGTTTCCATTATACACAGACTCTCTTTGCACCGCGTTTTATTGTGTAAAATATGATATGTGGTGACTAAAAAGGCATTATTAATTTTAATTATTAAAAAAAAAAACATTAATTTATCACTTGAAACTCTGTGATTTAAGGTAATGTATTGATTGAGATTTCTTGTCAGTATATGAAATGCAAAGCCTTGAACCTTTTTTAAAAATTTACTTAAATACTTGGTACGTTATAGATTTCTTACTTAGATCGTTACAGCAGTGTGATGTGTATTTTATTTCGACAGCATTACAAAATATTAAAAATGTTGTGTAACTTTTTCATCAGAAATAAGTTTTATTTACATTTAAAATACAACATAAATCTAATTGAGTGATTCCGAATCCCCAATATACAAAAAGTTTCTTATCAACCACAATTTCCGATTAAAAATAAATAAAAAAAATTCTGTCATATTGGGCAGTTTAACCAAATTTTTGGCACGTGGCATTCTCAGAAAAGTCATCAACATGGAACTGCAATTCCAAATGTATCCAATTTATGAGAAAATGTAAAACGCTGTTCAATACTCTAAGTATTGTAAATGCCATGCACGTATGCTCCAAAATAAGCCCGCGAATGAGGTGTGGGGAGGGAGGCTTATAGTGAGAACGTTTTGACACATTTACATATTCATTTTCTGACGGAAAGATAGAAAATTGGAAAATCTGACCATGGAAGCGATTTGGAATCGAACTGTATTTTCCATTTTTTGATCAACCCATTACCTATTGGGTTAGAAGCGATTTTGATCACGTGACACGGCATTTTGCTCCCCTTACTGACTAGATTTTCTTCTTTCATTCGGAAGTTCGGTTCAAAATGCCACTTTTGACAGTATTTCCTGAAAGATCTATTGCGTTTACAAGAAAACGGAAAAAACAGTTCGATGACATAGTTTCTGAATAACAATACCTTCTAGTTTCATGCGTTTCCGAACAAAAATTTATTAAAACTTATGTCAGAAAGTTGACCATATGGATTTGAGAACAGCCTTAAATAATTTTAAATTTATTGTTTACGTCGATTTCATTTACTATTTATTGAGATACATTTTAGAACATAATTTTTAAAATTCCGTTTTAAAAAATGCGGTGTAATCATGGAATTATACTTGTTAGGATAAAAACCTGCCTAAAACGACAGTTCCCGGTCTCATGTGATTCCATCTTAGCAGGTTTCATTGTATGATAGATGCGTTACCTGTTATGGTAAAAACCCGTTTAAAACGAAATTTTCCCCTTTTTTTGCGATTCCAGAAACATTTTCTATATCTCAGCCATCTCAAAAATGATAAGTCTATATACGTCTGTCTTGAAGGGCGGTGGTACATTTTTATGCCTATTCCCAAATGCCAAAATAGCACAAGCATTTTTAAATAAAATTTTTCATTTATAATGTACGAGAAGGAAAGCTTTTACTTATTTTCAAATAAATTTCTTCGTAATTTCTTGCTGTCATTCAATCATTTCAACATTTTAGAAACAGCCGTACTTTGCCCTGAAAGGGTTAAAGAGTAGAGTCTTTTATACGGTTAAAAAATATATTTTGTGTGCTTTTACATAAGAAAATAATTAATTTATTTCATTCTTAAATTTTCCTGTCCTTCTTTCTAATTACATGAGTTTTTAATATTGTTTTAAATTTTCAAAAGAATAAACTCAAGTTCAAATGAACTAACATTTCGAATTATGAAAGTTCGCATTAAGGAAGGCCTAATGATGTATAATGTCAAATGTATATGTTACCGTGAAAGACCGAAATCTGGAGAACGTCGACTTTCACTGGTGAATGTCAACATTCACATAGTTGCTTGGTGTATGTTCGAAATATTTGTTAAATATCCTTATTTCTGACTTACACCGGCAAATGTCGACATTCACCATGCACTAATGGTGAATGTTGAATATGTCGGAAATTTGCATTTACTTCTTCGTGTTTCAAGTTCGATCATTAATTTTTAAATCATAAAACGCTTCAATCGCCTATAATCCAAAGGTGTGCTGCATGCATATTCAATAAACCTACTCGGTTCAGATTCGACACTGGTACTTCTCAGTATATTTTTCTGGTATGAAATTTTGAATATTTTGAAACACTTAGTTTTGTTATTATCTCTATGTAATAATGATAGTATCCTAGTTTTTCTAATATTATAAATGTAAACGTGTGCAAATATTTGGCTGAAGTCAGCGTCAAAATGTATAATTAAATGCCTTTGTGTTCATTTACATTAATTTTATTCCAATGTCTAAAATTTTCACTTAATTTAATAAAATTTACTCATTTTATTTGTTTGAAAATGAAAGTTACAACCAAACTGCAAAAATATTTACTTTATAAAGGAAATATTAATAGTAAAATTGCAAAATATATTTTTTCAACATTGCTCAAATATGTGCAAATTGTAAATTGGCAACAAATGTTTTGGTTCCAACATAAAGTAAATATTTTCACAATATTGACATTTAGCAGCAGATAGTTACAATTTAACATATTGACATTTTATTAAAAATATTTCCAATGTAAATCCAATATTTTGCCAATATTGATATTATAGCTCAAGTATCAGTGACAGGGATAAGTGTTTAAAATTAAACGTATTTTTGTATTGAAAATATATATCAGAAATTTTTAATAGTACTTTTCGCTTTTTTTTAATGGTAGACTTTCGCCGGTCATATAAAGAGAAAATACTATGTAAAATGACTGGTAGAGATTTCTAATTCAGAATTCCGCTAAATTGAAAACACTGATAGCGATGAATGAAAATATTAGCACAATATAGCCAACATAACTAATACTGGTTTTCAGGGAAATTGGGTTTTTAAATTTTTTTTTTTAATCGCTATTTCCAAATAGTACTTGTCGCATTCTTTAATCTCGTAATTTGTAAGGAGAATATTACTATTGGAATGAAATAGTGATTATAAAAAATCCAGAAACACAATCACTAGTGCATTTTAGCATCAGGTGCATTTTTTAATAAGGTTAACATTGCTGTACCTATTATTACTTTAATGTCAAATCAATTTTCATATTTGTTTCTTTGAAATGCCTCAATATTACAAACCCAACAGAATATTCTATTCCTACATTTGATTGAAAGTAGGTTTTATTTTTATAACTTTTATTTTATGTATTACAAGCAAATAAAATATTTAAATTTTAGTAAGTTAAGGGAAATTTTAAACATTGGAAAAAAATCAATATAACGGATAATAAATACATGAAAACATAGTTAACGTTTTTGATTTTGACTTTAGCCAAACACATTCACACTTCCACGTTTATAATATTATTAGGATTAGAGTACTTTTATTAATATACGAAAATAGTAACCAAACTTAAGTGATTTAGAATATTCAACATTTCATACCAGAAAAATATAGTGAGAAATACCAGTGTCGAATCTGAAAAGAGTAGGTATTGTGAATATGTGTGCTTGCACTTAGTTTTAGCAGAAAACACTTCAGAAAGTATCTTAGAGTACTGTTCATGAAAAAAAAAAAAAAAAAAAGTGTTTTCTCGTTTCCTCTCAATTAATGTAATTAATTTTTCAAAAAAAAAAAAAAAAAAAAAAATCACGATTTTCTGCAGTATTCATTCAATATAAATTTGGGTATCGAATAAAAAAATAAAATTTAAGAAAACGTTGAGCGCATCATCAAACCTTGCATAAAACTGACAAAGCTAAGTGACTCGCAGTAGAACAAAGAATTTGACGACAGACTGTAGCCTATTTCTTAAACACCACTTCTCTTTTCGACCTCCTCCAGAACATATCTGTGTTTGTCGACATTCACCGGTGATGGTCCGAATATACAAGAATATAATAACATATTCGGTCTTTCACCAACGTTTTTGGTATGCGTTGCGTTGACATTCACCGGCGAAAGCCGACATTCTCCAATTTCGGTCTTTCACAGTAACATATATATAAAGAATGAATATCTTAAAGTTTAGTTAAAATGCATTTATTTACATTGGTATCATTATGAGTCTATTAATAATGCGTTGAACTTGGCTGTTTTATGCCCAGTTACAAAAAAAAAAATTATTATTTTTTTTTTAATCTCTGAGTATTCCATACACTTTAATAAAAGTTGAATGTAAACATAGACTAGAGTTGCAAGCTCTTCAGAATTTCATGAATAGGTCTCAGCAAATGCGAATTTGAATTTGAACATACAGTGGCACCAAGACAATTGCATCATCTAGGATGTATTTGTCTTAAACGCTAGAGATAGCATAAAATAAATCAGATTATTATTTTTTTGTAAAATTTAAATAAATTAAGTTTTTTTTTTCAAAATAATACGATATCTCATTTTTCATACATTATGTTTTAACAAATAACACACTTATTTACCATAGAACACAAATCATTCTTTTGCTTCAAAATTTTTCCTTAAGGCTGTTCTTAACTGCTCTGCTCAACAAGCGCAAAACGTTTTGACACATTTACAAACTCATTTTTTAACGGAAAGATATAAAATTAGAAAGCCTGGCCATGGAAGCGATTTGGAATGGAACAGTTTTTCATTTTTTGATCAATCAATTACCTATTGAGTTATAAGCAATTTTGATCACGTGACAAACACGTTGTTTGCCCGCTCTTGAGTGCTCTTTCTTCATTCTCGCGGAAATTCGGTTCAAAACGCCCACCTTGACACTATTTTCTGAAAAATTTATTGCGTTTACAAAAAAAAAAAAAAAAAAAAAAAAGGGTGGAAATACCTCAATTACACAGTTTCTGAACAACAACACCAGATAGTTTCATGCATTTCTGAACAAAAATAAATTAAAACTTATCTCAGAAAGTTGATCTTTTGGATTTGGGAACACCTTTAAAGCCAAAATCTAAATCTTTATAAGTACATTAATATATCTTAGTATTAAGAAATATAATTGAAGAGTATAAAAAAAATAAGAAGCAAAATGTGGTGGTGGTTATGAAAAGGAATTAATATTGGCTTATTTCCCATACAGAAATCATAGTGACAAAGTTTACATTAATAAATCATAAGGGAAATCCACCATTTATTCCAAATCTATAAAAAACAATTAATTTCTTATCTTGAATAATTTTTGTCATCTTTTAAATGACCAGCACCGTTTCATTTCGACATAATATTGTATAATTTTTCAAGTATTAGCGTTTAAGGACTGTATATTCTTTGAACATTTTTAAAATTTATTTTATAAAATCTCACTGACATATTATTAAATGGTTTGAAAAAGAAAAAATGATCTATTCAAGGGAAAATGCTATTTTTGAAGGAAAATTTGCAAAAATCAATTACTTTTTTTAAATCACACTAAACGAGCTAAAATAAATATTTTTGTTGTAGTATATTGAAAGTATCGTACGAAACAATTTTTAACCATATGGACGGAAAAATCCAGATTTGTTGTAGAAATTCAGTCGGGCCGGGTTCGGGCCGAGATTTTGACGTTTTTCCTGCCTTGCAGGATTCGGGCCGAAGTTTTAGATATAAGCTAGATTTTTTTTTTTTTTTTTTTTTTTTTTTTACAACGTTGAAACGTATTTGTGCGTTTGAACATTGTAAAAAGAGGAAAATAAAAGCTTATATATTTAAAACTCTTATATATTTAAAACTCGCACAAAGTAATTGGCTTACCGAACTTTTAGCTTTTTTTATCAGTCCGTGCCATTAATATTTTTTTGTATTTGTCGGGTTCGGCTCTGGTCGAGTCTTTAACTTTTATACTGGGTCGGGCTTTAAAAAAACCTTTTAAACCGGTCTAGGCTTATAACAGTTAAAAGTTCGTCCCGACTTTTAACTTTTATACTGGTCCGGGCTTTAAAAAAACCTTTTAAACCGGTCTAGGCTTATAACAGTTAAAAGTTCGTCCCAACTTTTAACTTTTATACTGGGCCGGACTGAACTTTTTTCACTGAGTCGAGTCCGGCCCGGGCGCGGAATTTCCGACCTCTTCAGACCTCTATCCTGACGCCTGTGTTCGCTGCACATATTATAACACTGGATTGGCGCGCCCCTGTAAAATAACACAATTTAACATTTAGATTGGTACATTTTTAACATGCATTGTAAGATGTGTTATTACTTTTTTCATTTATTTATTTCAATTTTTAAAAGGAATTGAGCTTATATTGTTATATCCAGTTGTCTTGTTTACACAATTTTAGCAAAGTCCTTCATAATAAATATATTTATTCACAGCTAAATAAGGTTTTAAGGTGAAAAGTCCTTTAAGGCTGTCCTGAGAAATGTATTTTTCTCCGCTCAAGAACACGAAACTTTCTGACACTTTATTAAACAAAAGAAACAAACCTTTCTCTCACCCGACAAGTTTAATTAAAAAACGTCTAAATAGAAAAACTGTTAGAAAAACCCTAAATTTGTAAAAAGATTTAAAAGAAAAAATGAAAAAAAAAAAACATTATGAGCATTAATCGCTATATTTCAACCCCACTTCACTCCCTATTGCTCCCCTGCCTATCACTTCCCCTTCACTCCCCTCAGATCCTTATCGTAAACTGATCTCAGATACCAATTCGTTGTGTTGTAAAATGCTCCACGCTCTACTACAGATAAACCGATAACTGATCTCAAGGAGCAGGAAAGAGTTCTACTCTATAGCATCAAAATGGGTGCCTCTCAAAGTTTGTTATCAGTATCTTAAAGATTTTCCCTAAGATTCCCCATATTTTCTTCCCTTTCAGTTGCGAAAAAGGTACCTCACCTATTGTATATGCACAATCGCACACGCAACAAAATCCCTACTGGATCGTATTTACTGGTCTCAAATAGGGGAGGTATGATACACTTTTTTTTTACTAATTTTTTACAATCCTTAGAAACCTATTTTTAAACAAATTTTTCGTGTTTTCTTATAAAGTGGCCTTTAATTCATTTATTAAAAATATTGCAAATTTAAAAAATAATCATTCAAAAAATATATTCCAATTATTGTGAATGGTTGGGTCTGTGAATGGTTGGTATCAAATCTCCCCATTGCTGGAGAGGATTGATACACTAGCAAGAGAGGTTTGATACATTGTTATGTAAATTGAAAAAAAAAATGCAGACAATTCAATTTATGTGTCATACAATTTTTTATGATAAATCTTGAAATGTTTAAGTCAAATTTAAAAAGAAATGACATTGACATATTTTTGTTTCAGAATTTTTTTTTACAAGAATACTTAAACAATTGCTATTATTTAAACAATTCTATTAACACACTTTTTAGAAAATAATGAAAAAAAAACCCCTAGAGATCTTGCTGCAAGAAAAAATGAAGTGAACATCGCTGATTTGCAAACAATTTAGCATAAATTTAGCACATTTAAGATTTCTTTAACCCTTTCAGGTCAAAGCATTTTTAATGCTAAAGTGTTGAATAAATGAATGGCACCGGAATTTACCAACAAATTTAATTGGAAATAAGAAAAGGGCTATATTACACTTTCATATTGAATGGAAAATATTTTACAAAATGCTGGTGTCAATGTGGCGTTTGGGAATTAAAATTAAGTGGTTTCATAAACATACCACCACCTCTGAAATGGTTAAAAGAAAAACTAATAACTCTATCATTTTGGTAAGTAAAATCGGGTGGATTTAATGTTTTTTTAATTTGCCCTTCGTCAATTATAGAAACGTCTTCCTTTTCTGGCCATTTAAACTTTTTTCCTTCTACATGACGAGCAAAACGAACTAAGCATCTATCATCGCACTGTTTTTCTATGTAACCTACATAATGTCTATGAATAGTCTCTTTGTTCTTCCTTACCAATTTCAGTAGCTCTTGCTGTAAAACAATAATGAATATTACAGTCCTATATTAGTTTACAACTTAAAAAAACTATTAAATTTCAAATTTACAAGTGTATCATTTCTCCCCAGCACTAATGTATCATTTTCCCCTATCATGCCTTATTGGATTTTCAATCACTTTGTATAAATGCAGTTCAAAATGCCAATCTGCTTTCTGGTAAAACTCACTCTAACAATTTGCGTTACAAATAAAAAAAATTACAAGATATTATCTTCACAATAATAAGAGTTATGAAAGAAAATCAATATTTAAAAAAAAATTACACTGACATTCCAAAAGTCTTCAAAATTAAAAAAAAAAAAAAAAAAAAAACGTTGTCAGTTCTTTACTGCTAAGTCTAGCTAATGATGACCTCTGCTAATAAAAGAAGACGTTACATCTGTTACAATGGCTGTTAATGCCATTTGTTGAGAAAAATTGTCAATGTATTAACCCTCCCTATGTATCAAACCTCCCCTACCTCCCTTAGAGGTCTGCACGGGCCGGAATTTCCAGGCCCGGGCCCGGCCCGGCCCGAACGAAAGCTATCTTGGCCCGACCCGGCCCGGTGTAAAAATTGGAAGTTCGGCCCGAGCCCGGCCCGGCCCGTTTGCTTTTTTACAATTCTCGGCCCGGCCCGGCCCGTACAAAAATCAGTAAAAGCAGGCCCGGCCCGGCCCGACACAATTTCTAAAAAAAAAAAAAAAAAAAAAAAAAACCGTTTTTTCTCAATATACAATTAAAATTCTGTTAATGAATACTACATACATATTTATGGGAACATTTTACACTATATTTTACATTACTATGATGTTCTCAAAGCAGAAAACACACAATAGTAAACATTAACGATTACTTACAGTGTTTTAGTCATCGTGTCTACAGACATTTCAAAATGGAAATAAGGATTCATTAAAAGATTAATGTAGTTCAGAATAAAGGATTAAAAACATGATAACTTTTGAAGCTGTATAATAAAAAGTATATTTGTGAAAATATTTCTCTCATTTTTAAGGCTTTTCTCAAATCCAAAGGAGCTACATTTCGACACATTTATGAATTCTTTTCTTTTCGAAACGCGTAAGATTGGCAGGTATTCTTATTCAGAAGCTATGTAAATGTCGTTTTTTTCATAGATAAAAGCAATATATCTTTGTGAAAATACTGTCAAAGTTAGCGTTTTGAATCGAATTTCCGGAAGCGATAGCACAGGAAAGGAGAAAAACGTACAGTCACGTGACAGGAATCTCTGTTATCTCTGTAAATAATTTATCAAATATGAAAAAAGCTATTCGTTTCCAAATGCCTTCAATAGGCAGGCCTGTCAATTTTATGCCTTTATAGTTAAAAATTTTGTCAGAAAATGTGTCTGAAAGCTTCGCATTGTTGAGCAGTGAATATGAGAACCACCTTAAGGTATATTTCCAAAGATACTGTTAAGAGAAGTTCATTATCACTATTAATACTGCAAAACACAATGACTGTTCCACACATCCTGAGATCGATTAAGACCAGTTCCGTCCCGGCACGAGTCTGCTGAAAAAAAAAATTAAACTCGGAATCAGACATCTTATAACTGTACGATGCCGATCTCTACGATGGACATGTTACATTTCTGTATTGATGTTGTTAAACTTGCATCGGCTCGTGACCCACATTTATACTTCTCGAGAAAATCATATTCATTGAAAATGGCTCGTATTTTATCTGTTTCGCTTAAATTCTTATATCGGGCCGACAGGCCCGATTAATTTTTTTGCCGGCCCGGCCCGGCCCGTTTTGAAATTCTCCTTCATTCCGCCGGGCCGGGTACGGGCCTCGGGTCAAGCCCGGGCCCGTGCAGACCTCTACCTCCCCTACAGTCTCTATAATGAAAAAAAAAACAAAACTTTTAAACGGAAAAATATTTTTAGTTAGAAATTTCAAGATTTAGACATAAGAATAAAGATAATTAAAACACGCGTTTCTCAAAATATTAAATATTTGCCGTCTGAGAAGACTGGGAAACGAATCTGTTCAAAATTCTCGCTGGCCCGGTTGAAATCGTCTATTGCTAAGTTGTACCATTGCTTGTTTACCGTACTGTATATGAAAACAAGAACGAAATAGTTGGATGTGCCAATCCCAAAACTTTCTTCCATCTCATATATTTTAATATTTCAAAATATTGTAACAAATGTCAATATTTCATTTTTATTAGCTCAATACTATATCAACTTTGACTTTCATCTTAAATTTCTGCTTCAGTCAGTGAATCGGAGTAAAAAACGAGTTAATCTCGATTATGATATTTATTAAAATAAATAGTTTTCCGTTATTTTGTTATATATCAGCTGTTCGCGAATAGTCGGTTTTTATCAGGATGGAAAGTTCCCGTCACTTCACGAGCCGCCGGTGTACAAGAGAACAACGTAAAATCAAGAAAATTAAACAAAAATCGCTATTATATTGCCCCCTTTCGGCGGAATATTTCCCAATTCAGGGAGGACCTTTTTGCCATGGCCGAAAACATACACAAAAAATTTGGTTCAATTCTATGCATAACTTCATACAGTTTTCGATGGTACAATATTCAAAATGGCGCAAAAATCGCTATTATAGCGCCCCCTTCCGGCGGATTTTTTCGAAATTAAGGGAGGACCTGCTTGCCATAGCCAAAAACGTAAAAAAAAAAAAAAAAAAAAAAAAAAAAAATGTTGATTCAATTCTATGCATAACTTCATACACTTTTTGATGGTACAATGGCGACAGACAGACATTTCTTATAAACATGTTTTTTGGGATCTCTGACCCCTAAAACGTGTAAATCCGTCGAAAACCGGAAGTCGAAAAAATTTCGATTACAATACTTTATTCTATTGAATATAGAAGAAAGTAAAAATCATGCGTACAGCATAGATTATGAAACACTTTCCATCACATTCACAAATATACTAATACTTATATTGTAATAATATAGTAATCACAAAATACTATAGCAAAACTTCACAGATTATTAAGGTTAAAGATGATGTCTAAATGAACAATTTGGAAAACGCATAACCACAAGGTATTTGAAAATTCAATGTCTGCTATTGCCATGAAAAGTCGAGAAAATATACGATTTTTTTGTGCAGCCCTGTATATGATCTATGGATATGTATGTATACTACATAGTATGCTAAAAGTTAGTTCAGTTAAACGCATAGAACAGTTGAAAATTTCCATTCAGGAATTCCTGCGAGTAAACGGATGACGTTGAGAACTTTTCTGCAACCTTGTATATGATCTATAGAATTCATAAACACTAACAAATATTTAAATAATAGTTAAATTTGAAAACTCATTCCACAACTGAAAACGCACTTCCAACAATTATTGTTCGTAGGTTTCAATTATATAATTGTTCATTTTCTTCTGCAGCCAAATTCTTTTGTGTGTCCCTGTAAAGGAACGATCAATTCTATGCACTCCCTATTCTTTCTATGATAAGAACCTTATAGTACATATCAGTGTTATATATCAATTTCAATATGTTTAACCCTTAAATGCCGGGTGTTGCTTTTCGGCAACATACCCAATTTAGGCTCTAAAATACTATTAGAATAATATTGAAGCTCTAATGCCTAATGTTGCCAATAAAATACATTCTGAAAATGTTATTAAATCGATTTTCAACATGTAGATGGCAACACTTGTGCTGTTTAAGAATAAAGATAGATATATTTTTTCAATTGTTGCTCCATGTTCTTTTTGTTTTGTTTGGAAGCTTGCGAAATACCCTATTTTGTTTTGCAATGAGCAAGTAAAATTTATTTCTTATTATAGTTCTTAAAATTCTTGTGTGTTTAATATTATAGAATTATATCAAGGAAAATTATTTTTTTCAATTAAAGACCAGTATTGCTGATTAGTAACAAATTGTTTTTTAGCCGTAAACCATACTTAAATCAAAATATGATTTTTTAAAGTATTTTTCCCGTAATTTATTTAAAAAATGAAAGCCGAAAAACATTATTACAATGATTTTTCAAAAATCGGGCATTTAAGGGTTAAAATAGTGTAATATCATTAAAATACAATGCGAATGATATTTCCCCATAGACCGTAATGGAATTCTTTTGAGTGTCGCTGTAGATGAACCGTGATTGCTGCACACTTCATTTTCAATACCGAACATGCCATAGTAAACACCAATAACATGTATCAGTTTCATGAAAATTGGACTATATTTACGTGAGTTAGAGCACGGAGAGACAAACCGAATTTCGTAAACACATTTCAACTATGTTAAAAAAAGCTAATCCATGAACTGATATGTATTTCTCCTTTAAAACACGAAAATATCTGCTTTGATTTTCCCTTCTTCCCTCAGAACACAAAAACTTCACCTATCTAACGTAAAAATTATGTGAAATCCTTTAGTCTCAGCTGCATTTTTGTCAAATCGCAGGGGTGTTCCAGCAGCTGCACTACCAGCCCTTTTTTGTTTCCGAAACGGAATATTTGTGTTTGTCTCTTTTCCCTCAAATTACCGAAACCTCGAGAATCCAAGCTCAAAATTTGCTACAATACTCCAATTAACCCTTTCCGGCACAAAGAACTTCTGTTACTAAAATGTTGAAATAATTGGTTCACACCAGGATTTGCGAAGGCAATTTTGTGAAAATAATTGAAAGCTTTTTTCCCCACACATATTAGAAGTGGCAAAAATTAGTTTGCAAATTATGGTGCCGATGTGGGAATTGAGGATTAAAATTAAGTGGGACAGAAACTGGCCCACCATGCCGGAAAGGGTTAAAAGACGGAAATTCCCCCATCTCCCTATAGTAGTCTAGTGGTGATATAGTCGAGCCGGCCAGTGCAAAAAAAAAAAAAAAAAAAAAAAAAAAAAACTAATTTAGTAAAGGCTGAAATTTCCATAAAATATAGTATTTATCATTGCAAAGCAAAAATGATAATAGGGTTGCCTAGTCAAAGCGGGTACAGATAAGAGACATAAGTCACTTAGAGTGTGAATTTCCATCGCTTACTTAGTTCATTAATTAAAAGATGACATCCGTGCTAAAATGAAAATCTTACAATTCTGTATTAAAAAAACGCGGGGTTGCCTTTAAAATCTGGGTACGACCAGTGGCAACCCTCCAAAAAGTCGGGCTATTTTTTGGGCACTTTCTAAGTTCACTAATTAAAAGATGAAACCAACGCTAAACTGTAAGAGCTTACTTATCTCTATTGAAACATACAGGGTTGCCTACTGAAATCGCTGTGCAACTAGTGGCAAACCTCCAAAATTAGAGCGGATTTCGGGCATCTATGTAGTTTATTAATTAAAAGCATAAACCAACGCTAACACGTAGGGCTTAAAAATCTCTGCTAAAGTACCGGGTGTCCCACAAATTTGTTAACATTTCAAGAATTCATAAAAAGTGATGGAATTGGTTTACTTGAATGCGGTTTGCGACAAAAATATTCTCATGCGAGGGATTTTTATTTATTTATTTATTTTTTTGGTAAAAAAAAAAAAAAAAGTTTAGTGAAAAATTTTGTCAATAGAGGGCGCTCTAGCATTCAAAATCACAAAATTTCGTGCAAAATTACGTTTATTTGCATACGAATATTTACAAACTTATAGCAGTTAATATTCTAAGTGCTCGACATCACAAGGAATTATGGAAGCCATGCTCAGTTACTGGCGACCATTACTTGACAGTACTAAAGGAGAAAATCATGCTTAGCTTATTGGAATGTAACCTCTTACGCACCTTCATGCAAGACTCCTCATATCAATTCTCAGGTGATGCAGTTCTTGATAAGCCCATTTGGAGAGCCCCCACAAATCGTTACAGTATCGTTTACAGTCGTTATAGTAAAATTGCTTGGTCCTCTTGATCACCTGACTTAATACCGGTTGAAATTTTTGGTTATGGGGTTATGTAAAGTCTCAAGTGAACCGCAGTAGTTCGTCTTCCTACGGAGTTAAGGTTCCTGTCGCCGCCGGCGAAGGTACTCACGAGCTAATGCTAATCCTATAGGGAGAGGTTTCCCTAATATCTCGTTTGCATTTCTACATTTTTAAATAATTTTTTTTTTGCATTAGATAGCCGAGGTCCGTCTCTACATCGCACCTTTTTTACTTTTTCGATTTTGGTTTCAGATATTTTTTTGAATGACACTTTCATTTTCAGAACCGGTTTTGAAAGTGAAAGTAACTTTATAAAAAATATCTGCGACCAAAATCGAAAAAGTAAAAAAAGGTGCGATGTAGAGACGGACCTCGGCTATCCAATGCAAAAAATAATTATTTCAAAATCTCGAAATGCAAACGAGATATTAGATAAATCCCTCCCCATAGGATTAGCATTAGCTCGCGAGTGTCTTCGCCGGCAAGGACAGGAGCCTTAACGGTCGCCATACGCCACGAAATCTCCTGCATCCATCCGGATATGTTACATGCCCCAGTTAACGGTGTTCCCACACTGTAAAAAAAATTCCGCAACGTTCCTGGGAAAAAATGGGCAGCTGAGTTGCCCATTATTTCCAAGAAACATTTCTTGAAAATGACTGGAACTTTACTGTATATGTTAAAAACTTTCTACAGAAATGCCAGTAAGTTTCCTGCGAAATACCAGGAATATTTCTGTTGACAGCAAAACATTACTGACATTTCACAGCATGCGGGATCCGCAGACGATTTTTACATTTCCAGTTGACAATTTTCGCTTTATTATCATTATTTGTTAGAATGAAAAAATATTTTGAAATTGACATCAAAATTATTATTTATAATTTACACGAAAAAATAAATTTTCAGTTAAAATTCAATAAAGTAAATATATATATGATATATTGTTTCTGAAATTTGCTTAAAATATAAAAATATATAAATGTAAATAATAATTAGAAAAAAAATCTAGACATAAAATATTTTGGATTTTCGTTAGTAATTATGTTAGTTTAAAAGTTAGATAAAATACATATAAATTTTCATGAAAAAAAAAACAAACCTAAACGTAATTGTATATTTTTTCCGAAAAGAAAAAAAAATCAAATTTGCAGCAATTTAAAGTGTCAAATATATATCAAATTTAAATCAAATTGTAATAAAGTGTTAAAATATAAAATTAATTAAAAAAGAAAAAAAAAGTCCAGAGGTAGCATCGAACTCGGGCCGTACGGGTGGCGTGCGAGCTTTCTGCGTCCACACCACGAAAGACACGTTGAGAGCTGCAAACTAATGGGTATTTGAAACATATGCTAAAACTCGGCATCTAATTTCTGAAAATCTAAGTCCCATTTGAAGAAATCCTTTCACAAGAATAATTAGAGATAAGAACTCTAAAACATACTTTAAATTAATCAAAATCGGTGAGAATCATGTTTGATGGTCCCCTGGTTAATGGAGATCCAAATAATAGGTGTATTTTTTTTACACGGTCTGCTCCTTAAACATTCTACAGACAAGTACGAGAGATAATCTCTTAGCGATGTCACGGAGGTATTGTATTTTCATCTGAATTGTCTTGACAATAGAGACGTAAAGGATTATGTCGTCTATTGATTTATTTGCATTCCATATTGATTTTTTTACATTCATTTAAGGAATTCTTTTTCGACACTCGCGCGCGAGCAACGGATTATAGCAAGAAAATAATAAATGGCGGCCGCAACGTTTTGCTGTTTCCAACTTTTGTGTCAGGAACGTTTCAGATAAGAAAACCAGAATTTCACAGGAAAGAGCTAAATTATTCTGAAAACCTGAGAAAAGGCGAAACGTTCCTGGATTTTACATGGAACGTTACCATTTTTTTTTACAGTGCCACTCACTTGCAAAGTGTAGTTTCTTGTGGTGTCGGACACGTAGAGCATTTACTTATAATAGCTTGTAAATATTTGGATGCAAATAAACGTAATTTTCCACACAATTTTGTAATTTGAATGTTGAAGCGGCACTGAAACAAAACATATATATATTTTATGATAATATGAGATTTTAAAATTAGATAATGTAAACGAAATCTAAACAATTTTGATAAAGTTTCAGCTTAAAAATTATAATTGATTAAAAATAATGTTTAAGGGGGCTGGTCATTTAGCTTCGGAATTCTCCTCCGTAATGTTAAGTATATGGGCTTTTGATGCATTCGTATATTTAAAATATCTTCTCGGGAAAATCATATTTTTAACATCTTTTTTCTGTGTACTCTTCTTATAGGATGTCTCTTTTTTTCTTAATTTTCAAAATATTCCTAAAATCTATACTGAATTTAATATTTTATGAGTTAAAAGCGGGCGAACTGTGAGTAAGATTTTAACACTTCATATAAAATTAAGTCTATACTTTTGAAATATTTTGAGAACTAAGAAAAAAAGAGACACCTTTTAGGAAGTGTAGACAAAAAATAGAAGTTAAAAATATTAATTTCCCGAGGAGATATTTTAAATATACGAATGCATTAAATGTCCATAGACTTTACATTAGTGAGGGGAAGTCGGAAGCTGAGTGACCAGCCCCCTTAAGCATTTAGTTTGAAAATTTTTTAAAGGTATGTGGTTGCAATACGATTATCTTTTATAACTTGAAAAATAAACAAATGTATTTACCAGTTTTTAACATAATTACAGGGTGACCAGAAATAAAGTAACGGTCTAATTTGACTTAGTTAATGAAAACACAAAAACTTTTGCACAAACAAATACTTTATTTATTAATAACAATGTATTAGAGAAATAAAATGTCACTTTTCCTCAAAGTGTCCTCCTTTTGTTTTGATGCAGAGACGCAAAAGTTTTGGGAAATTTTTAGCAGCTCGGCCGATGTGATTTGATTCCTTTCCCTAATCAACGAACGCTTAAGAGCTTCTAAACGTTTGTGAGGCTTTGCACAAGCTCTGGCCTCCAAAATCGACCGCAAACTGTAATCCAAGGGGTTGATGTCACACTAGTATGGAGGCCGTTCTTGAACCGAGATGAAATGTGGAAAATTGGCCTGACACCAGTCCTGTGTGGCTTTCCACAGCCCCCTGAATACTATGCCTGGGCGCTTACACAAAAATGACGGCTGCCGAAGGCGGATATTTTTTTCAGCGTGTGTACGGTCCCTTGAATTTTGGTACCAATAATTTTTAAAAGTTTTTCTGCTTTATTTTTCTCAGATTAAATAAGTCAAAGAAATCTTTTATAAAATGCTAGTGTTTAAATTTAAAGGACTGTAGTACATATGTTAAAAAACATCCGCTTTCTGCAGCCGCCATTTTTGTGTCAGCGCTGAGGCCTAGTTTTCAGGGGGCGGTGGGTTTTCGCTCGATGAGAAGGCATGAAATCCTGCTGAAATGTCCAAACCCCGTTTTAAAAATATTTTTGAGCCCAGGGAAGTACCACATCTTCCAGATTCTCTTTTCTGTACACATCTTTATTTAATTTAGACTACAGAACCGATGAAAATGAGAAGAGTTTTGTCTGTTGCACAAATTCCTGCCTACACCATGACAGATTTAGGATTTTGACACTGTTGAACCACGGAAGACTTGCCTGAAGACGCTGTTGACCAAATCCGATCATTCTGACGATTGTACGATTACTTCACCGAGAAAAGCTTTTTGTCAGAAAACAGGATCTGCTCCCAGCTCGCTTCAGCAGTTTCCTGCATCTTTCGAGCGTACTCGTTTGTTTTCAACAGTGACAAGTTGCACTTGTTTGAGCTTGTAAGGATGAAGGTTCAGCTCCTCTTTGGCCATAACTAGAACAGATTCACGAGTAATCCCTGTCTGCCTCGCTATTTTTCTAATCGACACCTGAGGATTTCGAGATACCCGTTTCTTAATCAATTGCAGGTTTCCAGAAGTGTTTCCAGCCCTCTTTCTGCCTCTTCCCGGTCGGCCAAGCTACTTGAATTTCTTGATTGCTTTGGAAATGGTTGCATGAGGCAGTTGAAGCATTCTCACACACGCTTTCCTTGACGATAAAGCTCTAAAATCGCGTTCTGTTTGTTTGCAATACTATTAAAAAATGGAGTTAGAACAAAGATCAATAAGAGAAAAAAACCCCCTGAGAATCGAGTATTAACAAAATCATCAATCACGATGTTACTTCAGCGTTACGTTATTTCTGGTCATCCTGTAAAATGAACAGATCGTAATAAACAACCAAACTTTTCAATTTATAAAGTAATTTTTTTTAGTTTTATTTCTTTTATTTATTTTGAAGGCCAAAAGATTTTTTTTTTTTTTTTAGCTATTCAAATATGTGTAGAATTGTTTCTCAAATGCCTAAAAGCGTTTTATACAGTACAAATAGTTATGGTAAAAATAGCTTGTTTAATTAAATCTGTTAAAATTTTGATAAAAGCTAAGTAAAGTTCTTATAAAGGCTAAGTAAAAATAAATGGTAAGAAAATTTAGTTTTTTTCAGAAGTGAAATTTGCTTTTTCTATTAATATAATATAATTTATTCTATCAATTCTATTTTTCTCATTATATATATATGCTAAGCAATTTAGAAGGCATTAAAGATATTTGTCCAATAATTTCAAAGCCAAAATAAGAAAAATACATGATTTAACTTATTGTGAAGTAAACATTTTAAACTATAGTAAGAATAATTAAGCAGATATTTAAAGCAAAAAAAAAAAAAATGGAATATTTAAAAATTTATGCCAATCAATTTAGTTAAACTTATATTACATTTTGAGTTTTAATACAAATTACACAATTTCCACTGCCAAAAAATTCAATTAACCTCATGAAATATTTGATCTGTTCACTGTGTCAATGTCACATTTTATTTTATTATGTTATATTGCACACTTACAGATATTAAAGCTTCTTTATAAGGCCCTAGAAATTCTCCAAGGTTTCAACTGGTTATCTACTATTACGTGTCTCCTTGAGCATCTTAAAAAGGAAAAGTTGCAAAATTGTCACCCATTATTGCTTGCGATAAAGAGGGCATGGAACACAGATAAGAAAATGTGCGAAAATTTTAAATTGTAATTCTGCAGCCTGTGTATTTTTCATTATGTACACTTTTATTGTAATTTTAATGTAATGTAAAATTTATATTAGCATTATTATATTCTCAGGTGCGGTGATATCTTTGATGGTGAATCTGTGATGATTTCCGCCTGCGTACATCCAATACCGACGCTATTACCGATGTGTGAATTTAATTGTGAAAATTTGATAACTAATTCTAATTGTGTAAAATTACATAAATTATTAATCATTAATAAAATTACGTTGTGTCGAACACTGTGTCAGTTGTCAAGGTAATCACACAGCATATTCCCATTCTCGCTCAAATTTGATCGGTGAATAAAGAGATTTTCGCTGTTAAAAATACTCAAAATCTGTCATATCCTGAAACACGCAATCGTGTGGAATCCAGAATGCCATCTACTGGGGTTTCATATTCTAGTCCATTAAAACAGTCTTCAAAATCTGTAAGGCATATATGCATCAAAATTCTAGCTTCATCATTAACTGATACATATGCCCGAATATCATCTAGTACTATTAAGAAAAAAATCCTTGATGTTCACCCTTATTTCAAGCTAACAAACATACACCAATTGAAACTTTTAAACCACACTCATCACTGCCCCTCACAATAAAATACTTTGATCCTTCTAAACATAGGCATTGTAAAATACCATCATCATCACTGCCTGCTATAAAAAAATCTTCTAAAGATCATCCAAGACACTCTTCTGTTCCGCCCGAAAGCAGATTGTAAAAGCCTGAAGCTTCTCTAATGCAGTAAAGAAAGGAGAAGTCGTGTGCACAGAAAAAGAAAATTGCATCTCAAGTCTCTTCACAGTTTTCCATCGTGAAAAAAAAAATTAAAACAACAACAACAACCAATTAGAAATCACGTCTTTGACCACCATTTAATAAGATCCCAAGCAGCGATATGGGAGAAATTATGGAATCTTACAATTATGACTCAGAAACAAATGAGGAAAATACTATTTATTAGGAATTTGATCCTATGGGATGGATTTTAACGACGGGCTTAGTATAAATCTGTTTATGTTATATAGTAGTGTGGACTCTTTTTTACTTTGCTTTTTGACCAATGATTACTGTACAGATTTTAACCATAAAAATAAGTATTTATTTTTTAACATATTATGACTTGGTTAAATGGTTTTAATTACATTTATTCTCACATTGCATTTCTCATTAAACTTTTTTGTTTTAGTTCAACTTATTCTTATGACCATGTTTTAAGATAACTTTCAACAATAATTTTATGTTTTGTTTTAAATCTTTTGGCGCAGCATGTCCCTAAAAGGACTGTGTGCCATTAAATCCCATTCAAAATTTAATTAAGTGAATTTTTTTTCACAATGCTAACAAGGCGTAAAACCAACAGAGTGAAAAAGTATGCAGGCCAGGGTTCGAACCTGGGTCTTTGGTTCAGCGCACCAACTATCTTCCATCTGAGCCACCTGGAACGACACATCTAACCTGGTACCCTTCACTCTTAAAATTGGTAAGATTGTAACCGCAGCACAGGGTGGGATAACTTCATGAATCACAATCCTGCGGCAAACATGAGTCCAAATTAATCCAGCATCGATACTATATTTTT
The DNA here is from genome assembly GCA_963932465.1 of Maratus speciosus. Taxonomy (NCBI): domain Eukaryota; kingdom Metazoa; phylum Arthropoda; class Arachnida; order Araneae; family Salticidae; genus Maratus; species Maratus speciosus. The sequence goes on along the minus strand of OZ010796.1, from coordinate 150,125,008 downwards.
TAATAATTTTTAAACGATGACTTACGCCCGGGAATTCTATATTTGCTAACAAAGCGTAAAAAAGGAATACAAATTCACGTAATTAAATCTAGAATTCCCGGGCGTAAGTCATCGTTTAAAAATTATTAAAAAATATAGTATCGATGCTGGATTAATTTGGACTCATGTTTGCCGCAGGATTGTGGTTCATGAAGTTATCCCACTCTGTGCTGCGGTTGCAGCCTTACCAATTTTAAGATTGAAGGGTACCAGGTTAGGTGTGTCGTTCCAGGTGACTCAGATGGGAAAGCGTTGGTGTGCTGAACCAAAGACCCAGGTTCGAACCCTGACCTAGATACTTTTCACTCTGTTGGTTTTACGCCTTGTTAGCATTGTGAAAAAAATTCACGTAATTAAATTTAGAATTCTCGGGCGTAAGTCATCGTTTAAAAATTATTAAAAAATCCCATTCAACCAACAAACCTCTATGTGAAAAATATACAGAAAGATATCTTCTTTTTCCTCCAGACGTTGAGGAAAAGACACAACGGGTTTCGGGAGCAATCGATTAACAGCTCCCTTTGTCAGATGATTAATAATAGATGATAATGTAACAGCTGAAATGATTAACAACTTCTATTAACATATGTTGATTGATTGCATCAATTAGTAGCAAGTACAAACTTGATTCTGACACAAATAGCTTTACCGAGAGCTCCTATAATACAGGCTCAATCATCCCCACCATTTATTAGCCCAATGGGGCTCAAAATCATGCTAAAACCAGTTAGCGTTTGGATAATGGCAGACAGCGAATGACAGTGACAGTTACAGGTCCTTTTAAAAAAGGCAACCTTAGCTCTGTCGTTAGACTAATACCATAGACTTCTCATATAACTGGACTCAGAAATAGCAACCCTTTCTTGACGCCGGGATCACTACCCACCGTCACGTGATGGTGGGCAGAGAAAACGCGCCAAACCGGGTTTTCTCCTCTGGTTCCCGCTGAAACTTTCTTGCGTCGACGTTTCTCTCGCATAAATCAAATCTGACAGTTGCCAATAAGGTGATCACCGCCAAAAAAGACAACCTTTTGGCGATGAAAGCAAAAACATGTGTGCCTCAAGTTCTGACCGAAATAACAATGGGATTCGGCCTCTACTTCTTATCTTTACTCTGAGACTAATACTAAGCTGGGCTACAACATGGCGGTTATATTGGACAGCAACATGGATATGCGTCAGTTCCCCTTATAGGAACCTTAGTTTTACCTTTGTCAGGGCGACTGTTTATTTTACTAATCACCTGACGAAGGAGGACTGCTAATTAAGAGCTCCCAAAACTATATAAGAGTGTTTTTTCGGAGCATCTTAAGGAAAAATACTTTCTTTTACATGCTTCTTATTGTTGTAGAAGTAGCTATGACAGTTTTTTAGTGCACATTTTATGATTTTATCTTACTTTTCAAAAAATATCCCTCTTGGTCTTAAGAGTCTACTCTAATCACGCGACAAATCTCGCAAGTTAATGTTAACCGTATTGGAGCGTTCTTTTAAAAATTCTCGCTTGCATTTCAATATTTTAAATGTTTCTTTAATAACTGAAGTCGATCTCTAGCTGTGTACGTTTTTAAGTTTTTCGATTTTGGTTGCAGTTTTTTTTTATAAAGTTCCTTTCACTTTTGGAACCGATTTCTAAAGTGAAAGTATCCTCATTAAAAATTAGGTAAAAAAAAACCAAAATCAAAAAAGTAAAAGTGTACCCGGTTAGAGATAAACATCAAATATCCTATGAAAAAAAATCATTTTAAGATATCGAAATGCAAACGAGATATTTGAAAAGAACGCTGTCATTTAAAAATACATACATAATTACGTCTGGATTACTTAATAATTAACACAATTTGCATAACTACAGACATACACACATTAAAATTTTATTAAAAACAATTAAAATATAGTTAAAAATATATATAAACGTTTCGGCTATTTTCATAGCCCTCATCTGTATACGAGCAGAGTCACAAAACAGCAAGAGCCACAGTAAACGGAAAAACAGTTAAAATCACGATCTAAGTAGGATAAAATAATCAGCAGGAACTTGGGTTGCTTCATCTTTAGCTGAATCGCCAATCAACGAAGCAACCCAAGTTCCTGCTGATTATTTTATCCTACTTAGACCGTGATTTTAACTGTTTTTTCGTTTACTGTGGCTCTTGCTGTTTTGTGACTCTGTTCGTTTACTGATGAGGGCTATGAAAATAGCTGAAACGTTTATATATATTTTTAACTATATTTTAATTGTTTTTAATAAAATTTTAATGTGTGTATGTCTGTAGTTATGCAAATTGTGTTAACGCTGTCATTGGTTTCACATTAGCTTGCGTGTAATTTCGCGCGGATCTTAAGATTGTTTAACTTCACCTTTTAGGTTCCAGATTTATTTGCAATTCTCTCGATTCTTTTATACTTCTGGATGCTAAACAAATCCGTGATTGCATTGAACTTTCTTTGCAACTTCATGGAAAGATTTACCTTCTTGGCATTTGGATCAGAAGTTTCTGAATGACAATATTTATTTCAGTTCTGGAACCTATTTTAACAACAAAATTTTTTATTTTCTCTTAGAAATCCAATATTGGTCATATATATCTTATACCATATTAGATAACTGTACCCAACTGATAACACCGCTATTTTGGTGTTTTGCATCTTAATGAAACCAAAAAGTTTTGAAACGACTAAAACTGACGAAAGTTTGATCGTGGATCAGGAATTAATTTAGACTATTACTTGTTTTTGCGTTTACTTATTTATTTTTTATGAAATAAAAAAAAATATTTGTTAAATTGTAAAAAACACTAAAAATAGTTTTAATATTGTACGACAAAATTAATCTTGCAAAATTATTTTTGCCACGATTAGATTGCCAGTCCAGCTATCGTATTTTCAAGTCGTATTTACTTATTTATGCTACTTATTACGTTGTCTCTCGACTATACCTGAAACAAAACAAAAATGTAAACAAATGAAAACAATATCACATAAAATTCAAAATCGATAAATTTGATCATATTTTTTGTTAAAACCTTAAAAAATATATAGCATGCTGTTATTCATTAATCCCTTCGCGACGAGCGTCACGTATATGTGACATATAACATGCTCTGAATCTTTGAATATTGCTACCGGTGATTTTTAATAGAAATTTTTTCTTTATTGAACAACAGCGTTTTTACAATAAAAGTAGGCGAAAATTTCTTTTCTGAAATGCCGGGGATAAAATGTTAAAAAAATCTGTAAAAGATGTTCTTTCCTAAGGAGTTAAGCACTTGAAGTGTGATCTGAATTTTGATCTGAATTTTGATCTACGATGCCTCAAATAATAAGGGTCATTTGAAAGCATGCCGATCAAGATTATTAGGGATTTAGGATAGGAATCCGTTTTCGTCCTTTTTAAACCTACTTCATATGTATGTACGTATGCGTGTATGTTGTTGTTTGTTCATGTTTTAAGGTCCTTCATATGTATGTACGTATGTGTGTATGTTGGTGTTTGTTTATATTTTAAGGTCCTTCATATGTATGTCGAACGAGTTCCGTGGTTCTACTCTAAACTTTCTACATAGTGGATTGCTTCTAGCTGGCTGCTTCTTATCTGTGTCTCTGTTTGGTTAGTTCAGTATGGATCATTCGGGACGGCAGCCAGGCTGCTATAGGTCTCAAAGCATCCCCCTACCTATCTACTTACTTAGCTATGTATGTATGTATGCGTGTATGTTAGTGTTTGTTTATACACTGGCCTCCAAAAGTTAAGGTACAGGGACTGGATGCTTTCGATTGCACACGTTTTGTCAAATATCTACCAAAATTATTGGCGAATTGTTCTTGAACTTCTGGGATGTAAAGAACATGTTTGATTTCATATTTCTCGGTGAAGATTTAGTCGGGAGGACAATTAGGGGGCTAATAATAAATTTAATAATAAAATAATATTTGCGATTACCTATGTAACGGAAAATGCTGGGAATGGTTTGTCACTCTGTTAAATAACTATTTGGGTCCTGTTCAACGTGTGAGTGCATTTGTGTAAGCATAGCACTCATATTCGTGAAGATGTTATTGTGTCTGTGAAAAATTCAAAAGTTTTTTGCTTATAGCATACAGAGTTTTCAACCAAATTTAACACAACTTTCCCAAAACTTGCCAAAGAATAGTAGCAACAGTATACTGCAATTAAAACATGAATCTATTGAATATTTGATGAGATATGGGCATTTTTATGCGATAATTTTTAACTGCGCATGGCGGAAGATTTCAAAATTTTTATTTCATAATTTGGTAGTGAGTATTTTGGGGCAACTTCTATAAAAAGTCCAGTCAAATATCGCGGAAATTCACAAAGATAGGGTCAATATAGTGAGTTGCTTCCTAAAAATAGCTTTATTATAAGGGATTTCCCACAACTTTTCAATCATCTCACTATATTTTTCTAAGTTTTCACAACATTTGACTGGAATTTTTATAGACGTTGCCCCAAAATACTCACTACCAAATTATGAAATAAAAATTTTGAAATATTCCGCGCATGCGCAGTTAAAAATTATCTCATAAAAATGCCCATATCTCATCAAATATTCAATATATTCAGGTTTTAATTGCAGTATTCTGTTGCTACTATTCTTTGGCAAGTTTTCGGAAAATTGTGTTAAATTTGGTTGAAAACTCTGTATGCTATAAGCAAAAAACTTTTGAATTTTTCACAGACACAATAACATCTTCACGAATATGAGTGCTATGCTTACACAAATGCACACAAACGTTGAACAAGACCCAAATAGTCATTTAACACAGTGACAAACCATTTGCAGCATTTTCCGTTACATAGGTGATCGCAAATATTATTTTATTATTAAATTTATTATTAGCCCCTTAATTGTCCTACCGACTAAATCTTCACCAAGAAATATGAAATCAAGCATGTTCTTTTCATCCCAGAAGTTCAAGAACAATTCGTCAATAATTTTTGTAGATATTCGACAAAACGTGTGCAATCGAAAGCATCCAGTCCCTGTACCTTAACTTTTGGAGGTCAGCGTATTTTAAGGTCCCCGGAGTTTGTTTTTCGTCTTTTTACGATTATGCCAGTGTGTATGTGAGTAAACACGATAGTTCACAAATCTGTTTTTGATTGAGTTTCCATTTGGTGAATACATTACGCTTTTACGAAGAAGAATTTTACAATTAACTTCAATTTCATCAAAATCCACGCGTATCATATTTGATGCTGTCCTTGTCAGTGTGATGCCGAAGGATATGAGGCTCACACTGTATATTATATATCGTTTGTATATTATATTTAAGGCAGTTTTAGGTATATCTGAGATAATATCCTGCAACGCCAGACGGGTCTGCTAATGTAAATAAATTAATTTTATTATAAATTAATATAGTAGTTCAATGTGGATTTCAATCTTAATAAAATGTATTTCTGGCGATAAAGTAGGGGCGTTACTTTGAACCTGCGATTAGAATATAATTTGTGTTGGGTCACATTATCTAGAAAATACGGATTATTTCCATTAACGCGATTACTCCGGCGCGGTGGGTCATACTCGACTGTCTCAGAGCTGCCAAGTCTCCGGCTTTTTGGATACCAGTATTTTAATACAGAAAATGTTGTTTTATTTAATTAAAACAATTGGGCAATTTAAAAGAATAACATTTTCTCTAAAATAACAGTGGTGTGCAAAAAGCCGGAGACTTGATAACTCTGAATCAATCGAGTGTGATGCATCGCGCCGGCGTGAACGTGTTAAAGTGTCTGAAAATAATACACTTTAATTTGCAATGATGTTGCCAACGTATAAATGGAACTAGAGTGATGGAATATTGTTCTAACATAGTATTAGTTTTATGGCACTTTCTTTCTGGCGTTATTAAAAAAATTCATAGTCCGGTATTATGTCTACTGAAATAGCCACAGAGGAGTACGTACATAAAACCCCATTGAATATCTTTCGGATATTCTGAGAAAAAGTGTGTAAACATGTTATTCACCACTAGCGTTTTCAACTGATTTGGAAAGTTCTGGGAGACGTTTATCATGCCATACTTCTCTATACATGTAAGATCCGGGGCTTCAGAGTCTGAATTTCCGCCGGTCTCCTAGAGCATATTTTCTTGGTACAAAATTACAAAATTTTCAGGGGCACACAAATTTTCCATAAAGTGTATTAATTAAGTTTAAGTAAATTATTTTCATAAATACTAAATGTATTTATGAAAATAATTTACTTAAAAAAATCTAAAAATGTCAGCACTTTTAAGCAGCAGTTAAATTATAAATGCATTTCTTTTACATACTCCTCTTTTATAAATTTTGTTCCGTTCCAAGCAAGGAGATTACCGAGCTCATTTGAAAATTTCAAGTGAACTTATTTAAATCACACAATAACATCGGAATAATTTCATCCAAGTTTTGTTCTAAACGTTTATTTTTAAACACTAACAATTGTTGAAATTAGTATTATATCAGAAATATTTCCTTTTTCATGATGTAGATAATTTTCTACAATTTGCTGGGCAGAAAAATGCACATGGGGAGCTCAGCCAATAATTTCCATTGGCCAGCTAAAAAAATGCAATAGGTAATGGAACAAAATACTTTATTGTACACTGAAGTACAAACCTTGTGAATTTTTTCAGCATAATTAACACACCTGTTGAGATATTTAATATTAATGATACATCATATTTTGTATCCCTATATTTGAAGAACGATTCCGACTTTGATGATATTCAAATGATAACTGGTTGTCTGACAATATCATCAACCTAAAATCTCTGTCCAGTAAAAAAAACCTCTTATATGCAGAGAAGGTCTTCTCTTCCACTACACTGTTAGGTCTTCTCTTCCACTACACAGTTAGGTCTTCTCTTCCACTGCACAGTTAGGTCTTCACCAGAGATGGAGAAAATGTCGCTCACTGTGTTCTCATCAAAAAGACTTCTCCATCTTCGATCAGTTATCGTATCATTGAATCTCGCAGGATTTTTTTCTGTATGCATTTCACAAATTTGGCGTTGAATTTCAGCTAAAACGGATGACTAAGCGCTCTTTGCATGCGGCAGGCATTTCGATTTTCATAAACATTAACACAACTCACTGCCAGGCGTCTGCACTGTAAGTCTTCTGTAACACTGACGTTTCTCATTTGTTGATGGGGTCCAAATACTCGGCGCACAGTTGCCTTCTTGCAAAAAAATTGCACAATAAATTGCAAACGGAACTTGCTTCCAGGATAACCCATGTATATAATTTAATATCACAATAGAAATATAGAAATAATGTTTACTAGTTTAGGATTACTATGAAAATTTGTTACCAATAATTCGGGTATGAAAATGTTTAATTTATAAAATATAGATATGGTTCCCACTGATTTTTAGAGCAAGTAGAGCGTTTTTAGATTTCTCAAGTGGCGCGGAGTTAGAATACACTGTGTGTACAAAAATCAATTTTACATACTACATACTAGAAAAATATGTTATGAATCTTCATTAAATTACCTCAATATATATCTTTTTTCTCAAAATTAAACAAATATCCTAAAATTAGTCTTTTTTTTTACACTTCAAATTATGTCGCATTTCACATAATAAAAGGCACTTGATGAGCCAACAAACGAATATAATAATGGAAAAAATTTGATATAAATGTAAAAGGATATTGAAATCCCGAAATTGTAAAACTTTCAGTATAACCCTTTGCCGTAGTTAAAAATTATTTAAAAAATCCTTTTGCATACCGAACAAAGAATGCTTTCTGAAGAGACCATCATGTTTACATTTATTTAAAGAGATGACTAATATACTTGCCTATGAATTAGAAAATGCTTACTCATAAATTAAAGATGAAAATAAGAAAACTGATGTTTATAACGAAAAGAGAAATCGTAAAATTGCAAAATCCTTTGATAGATACCAAAGTAATTAACAATTATTATAATATTTGCAAATAGTGTTTGGATTGGCTATATCTTGGACAATATTGACTATATTGTCGTGAAATGTTGCCCCAACATTGGGATCTTTCCATTTTACCGATATTAGTTCAAAATTGGCGAGAAGATTTTGTCTACTTGTATTTAGAAGTTATTGCCAGTATTTCTATTGTGAAGGCAATATTTGCGCTTCATTACAAATATTTTCAATGTAAAGCAATTATTTCTGTAATTATGGCATTTTATTTCCATTATTTCCTATGTAAAACTAATATTGAACCGATATTGGTACTTATTGGAAATATTTCCGATGTATGCAATTCTTGCGAAATATTGGGACCCAATATAACCAATATTTGTTTCCTACTAGGAACATATCACATCACACACGTAAACTTCAGATGTCACCTCTAAAATAATATTTTTTATGACTATAAGAAAAATAAACTTCTCATTACATTTCACTGAATTGTGAAATGAAGTAGTATTATAAAGATATTTGTAAAATTACTGACCCCGTTTGGTATCATTTAAATAATTAGAATTTTATTTGACTTAAAATGCTATAAAATATATAATGTGAACATTAAAAAGGTCCACAATCTTACTTAACACTAGAACGGCGGCGAGGGGTCATTTTGACCCTTGCCGAATGAATACATTTCGATTCGAACCAGAATTTTTTTTATAATATAAGATTAATATATGCTGCACAAAAATAACTTAAATAAATAAGTTAAATAGTTCTAAATAAAAATTCTGATGTGAAATATTTTTATAAAACTTGAGCAAAATTTCCCGCCGTTCTAGTGTTAAAAGGCGACTAATGTAATGAAAAAGATGTTACAACTTTAAAATAAGCATTTTATTTAAAACTTCTTAGTATTTTAAAGCCTCCCAGGCTCATCATCAGAGAATCAATTTTTTTCCTCTTTGATGATGAGCCTGGAAGGCTAGAAAGCACTAAGAAGTTTTAAATAAAATGTATATTTTAAAGTTGTAACATCTTTTTCATTACATTAGTCGCCTTTTAAGTAAGATTGTGGACCTTTTTAATGTTCACATTATATATTTTATAGCATTTTAAGTCAAACAAAATTCTAATTATTTAAATGATACCGAACGGGGTAAAAAATTTTACAAATATTTCTATAATACTACTTAATTTCACAATTCAATGAAATGTAATGAGAAGTTTATTTTTCTTATAGTCATAAAAAAATATTATTTTAGAGGTGACATCTGAAGTTTACGTGTGTGATGTGATATGTTCCTAGTAAGAAACAAATATTGGTTATATTGGGTCCCAATATTTCGCAAGAAATGCATACAGCGGAAGTATTTCCAATAAGTACCAATATCGGTTCAATATTAGTTTTACATAGGAAATAATGGAAATAAAATGCCATAATTACAGAAATAATTGCTTTACATTGAAAATATTTGCAATGAAGTGCAAATATTGCCTTCACAATAGAAATACTGGCAATAACTTCTAAATACAACTAGACAAAAACTTCTTGCCAATTTTGCACTAATATCGGTAAAATGGAAAGACCCCAATGTTGGGGCAACATTTCACGACAGTATCGTCAATATTGTCCTGGTTATATCCAATCCAAATACTATTTGCAAATATTATTATAATTGTTAATTACTTTGGTATCTATCAAAAGATTTTGCAATTTTACGATTTTTCTTTTCGTTAAAAACATCAATTTTCTTATTTTCATCTTTAATTTATGAGTAAGCATTTTCTAATTCATAGGCAAGTATATTAGTCATCTCTTTAAATAAATATAAACATGATGGTCTCTTCAGAAAGCATTCTTTGTTCGGTATGGAAAAGGATTTTTTAAATAATTTTTAACTACCCCAAAGGGTTATACTGAAAGTTTTACAATTTCGGGATTTCAACAACCTTTTTCATTTAGTCGCCTTTTAAGTAAGATTGTGGACCTTTTTAATTTTCACATTATATATTTTATGTTGAATCAAGGTGAAAATTTTCGTTTCGTCTTATGATATTATTTAAAATGCTATTTTTTAAGTTGTGACTATGTTTTTCTAGGTGGTGCGGTAGGAATACAGAATAAAAAAGGCGTTCAGGGAAATGCAAAATTTTAATATTTTGCCTGATACAAGAATTTATGAAACAGAAATTTCTGTTCGTTAATTACAATTTAAAAATTGCTGCACAATGTTAATTGTGCATTGTTTTACCTAACCTCCATTAGTTTTCTAGCTAAATGAACGAATGCTAATAGACCGGGAGCCGGCAGCACAGACAATTACCTCATCCAGTTCAAGGATGAAATTCTAGGATTAGTTAAATTTTGATTCGCATATTAAAACGCAATTGGTCTGCCAAGTCACAACTTGATGGAAAACACATGAAAACCCGATTTTAGCGGTTGACTCGTAGGTTTACCATTGTGTTTTCCTGGTCCCAGTCCTCCATGTTTCCATACCTTTTGGTGCAAGAAAACACAATGTCCTACGAGTCAGCCGCTAAAATCGGGTTTTCAGGTATTTTCCACCAAGATAGGCCTTGGCAGGTCGATTGCGTTTTAATATGCGAATCAAGATTAAACTAATCCTAGAATTTCATCCGTGAACTCGATGAGGTGATTGTCTGTGCTGCCGGCCCTCGGTCTATAACCATGGAATCTATTGTGAAGCTAATAAAATTTCCAAACGAGCATTTTAGTAAGTTTCAAAGGTGGAGAAAATTGTATTCTTTTAACGAATTTTCGCCTATAGCCATCTTAGCTAACCTGTTTCGTCTACTATCCATAATCTATTCACTTCGTAGTCAGAATTTTACATAGTCGCGAATACATAGTGTGTAATGGGACTTTTGTATCCCTCTTTATAACTAGAAGCAATGGGGGCTGGTCACTCAGCTTCCGATTTTCCCTCACTAATGTAAAGTCTATGGGCGTTTGATGCATTTGTATATTTAAAATATCGCCTCGGGGAATTAAAATTTTTAATTCTATTTTTTGTGTACACTTCCTAAAAGATGTCTCATTTTTTCTTAGTTCTCAAAATATTTCTAAAGTATAGACTTAATTTTATAGGAAGTGTTAAAATCTTACTCACAGTTCGCCCGCTTTTAACACATAAAATATTAAATTCAGCCTAGATTTTAGAAATATTTTGAAAACTAAGAAAAAAAAGAGACTTTCTTTAAGAAGAGTACACAGAAAAAAGATGTTACAAATATGAATTTTCCGAGGAGATATTTTAAATATACGAATGCATCAAAAGTCCATAGACTTAACATTATGGAGGAGAATTCCGAAGCTGGGTGACCAGCCCCCTTAAGGGAGGAGATAACCTTCAGCAGGTCCATATTGCTTGATTTTAACACAATATAAAAAAAGATTGGAGCTGTAAATATCTCTTCAAATTAAACCATTTTTTTGAGTAAATAGTACAAATCTTTGTTTACATACATACATACCGGGTGTCCCAAAAAATGACTGATGGATTTTAAAATTCAATAACTTGCAAACGGTGACAGATATTAAAAAAAAATTCTTGCAGGAAGGTTATGTATGATGCCAGGAGTTTTCTTACTGTGATTCTTGATTTAGTTCAAATTTTAAACAATAGATGGCTCTGCGAGAAATAGGTGCTAATTCTAGAACCGATTTTTGGTACTTCGGCGTCCATTCAAAACATTTTAATCTCCTTTTTTCGCATGGGAAAAGAGAGAGGCCAAAAAATCGAGCCTGGATTTAGCACCTTTTGCTTGCAGCGCCATCTATCGCTGCTATTTGTAACTAAAACTGGGAATAGCAGCATAAAAACTCCTTACATCTTACATAACCCTCCTGAAAACTTTTTTTTAGATATCTGTAACCGTTTGCAAGTTATTCAATTTTAAAATCCATCAGTCATTTTTGGGACACCCGGTACATACACAATAGCACTACAATCCATGTAGAATTTTGACCTCCCTCGGTATACCTCGCCAGCCCTTCCGATCTCTGGTCTTTAATTTATAATTTATAATATGGTTTTGTGTTAGATATTTCTCTACCTCTTCTATCCATCTCTTCCTGGGTCTACCAATACTTCTTTTCCCTACTAATTTACCATTACATATCTTCTTTGTGCTTCTCTCATCCCTCATTCAGATTAGGTGGCCCAACCATTGCATTCTTCTTATTTTAATAGTATTTATTATAGCTTTCTCGTTATATAACTTTGCAATCTCCATATTTGTCCTGATACGCCATGTATTGCCTTCTTTAATAGATCCAAAATTTTGTCTTAGGATCTTCATTTCCCAAGTAATAAGCAAATTTTCATCTTTTTGTGTAGTGGTCCAGGTCTTATACCGTAAATTACTATTGGTTTTATAACAGTTTTATAATTTTAAGTTTAGTTGTTCGGGATATTAGAGATGATTTTAGAATGTTTCGAAGAGAAAAATAGCATCTATTTCCTGTTGTAAGTCGAGTTTTAATTTCTGCTTCAACCATATTATCAGAGGCGATCATAGATCCTAAATATTTAAATTCTGTTACTTCATTAAATTGTAATTCATTATTTATTAAGGTTGCTGTTGCCTGTGATTTCATTCGGTCCATTTTCATATATTTTGTTTTTTCTTTATTATCCTCAAGGCCTAGTTTTTTCCCTTCAGTTACTAGTTTATTGTATGTTTCAATCAAGACTTTCTTATTTCTAGTAATTATACCATCACCATCTGCAAATGCAAGGATTTGTAGGGAGCAGTTCATAATAGCACCTCCCCTGCTCTTGTAGATGCTTCTAGTTATTTTCTCCAGGCATAAATTAAAAAGAATTGTCGAGACAACATCACCTTGCTTTAAACCTGAATTCACTGTAAATTCTCTTGAAAGTCTTCCCTGTACTTTAGCTTTTGTATTTTCTAGAGTTAATTTAATAAATTTAACTATTTTATCAGGTATGTTAAATTCTTTTAATATTTCAAATAACTTATGTCTGCGTATACTGTCATAGGCCTGTTTAAAATCAACAAACAATTGGTGCAAATTAATATTTTGTTCATAGAATTTTTCAAGGATGTTCCTAATACTAAAAATTTCGTCCACCGTTGATCTTCCTTTCCTAAAATCACACTGATAATCACCTATTACCATTTCTGCATACGGCCTGTAATCGCTTTGCAATTATCTTTGCCAACACTTTAACGTTTAATAAGGCAATGCCTCTAAAATTCTGGCAATTTAAGATATTTCCCTTTTTATGAATGGGATAATAATAGCACTATTCCATTCATTTGGCATATTTTCATTCTGCCAAATCTCTACTATTAGATCATGTAACATTTGTACCAACTTCTCTCCACCATATTTCAAAAGCTCAGCACTTATCAAATCTTCACCAGATGCTCTTCCATTTCTTAATTTTGCAATAGCATCCCTTATTTCTTGTACAGTTGGTGGTTCACAGTTTTCTTCATTCATATCATAATCATCATTGTTAAACTGCATTTCTCTTTCGTCATTTGACTGTCTGTTTAACAATTCTTCAAAATATTCCGCCCATCTATCAGTCACATTTGCATGCCCTCCAATAAGTTTATTGTTTCTGTCTTTACAAAAAAGGGTGCGTGGTTGGTAGCCCTTTTTGATTCCTTTAAGCTTTGAATACATTAGGCTTATAACACCTATCGCTGATAGGTCTTCAATTTCCTGAATTTTACTCTGCTCCAAAGCTCGTTTTTTCATACGTAACAGTATTTTTTCTAACTGTTTTAAAGTGATTTTCACTCTGTCTTGCTCTATGTTTCAGCATTTTTTCTCTTGCTTTATTCTTTTCCATAATCAGCTGCCAACACTCATCATCAAACCATTCATTAATTTCCCTCCTTTATTCCTTTCCAACAATTTCCTCGGCAGTTTTCAATATAATATTTTTGCATTTAGTCCATTTACTATTGATTATATCTTCCTCATTAAATTCAATATATTCATTAGCTAGTCTTTCTGTTAATTTACTTTGATAGACCTTTCTTCTCTGAATGTTTAGTAAATCTTTAGTTTTAAATTTTACTTGGTCTTTTTGCATCTCGAAATCTTGTAATTCTTTGTCTGTATTTCATAATAACAAGGAAATGATCAGGATCTAGATCAGCACCTCTGTAACTTCGTACATCCATAACATCACTAGCATGTCTTTTGTCAATCATAATGTGGTCACTTTAGTTTTTTGTCTTTCCATCAGGAGAAATTCAAGTTTCTTTATGTATATTCTTATTCTCAAAACATGTACTACTTATGATTAAGTTGTTAGAAGCAGCAAAGTCCACAGCTCTTATTCCATTTTCATTACACAAATCATGTAAACTAAATTTTCATATTGTTGGCATAAAAGTATATTCTTTTCCAATTTTAGCATTAAAATCACCTATAACAATTTTAACGTCATGTCTTGGTATCTTATCAAATTCATTCTGTAGTTTTCCATAAAAAGTACCTCTTTGTTCATCCTCTGTTTCTTCCGTTGGTGCATGGACACATACTATTGAAATATTAAAAAACTTTGCTCGATACATATTCTTTCATTAACATTGATAAAATCCATAATATTTTCTCTAAGGTATTTTCTTATTAGAAATCCAGTACCATTCGTGTTTTTTCCTGTGCTTGCACTATTAAAAATTGTAAAATCACCAATATCTCTTATCCCACTATCCTTCCATCTTACTTCCTGTAAGGCCAATATATCCAGTCTATAACTATCCATCTGAGTCTGTAATTGCTTCACTGCACCAGTTCTGTATAAACTTAAAACATTCTAAGTTCCAATTCTAAAATTCATAAGTCGTTTTCCAGTTCCAGTCCTTTTAACATCTGTATTTAAGGGTTTCGCAACGAGTTATTTTTTACAGGGAAAGGTTGTCAGCCTTTCGCCCAACCCCTTTTAGTCGCCTCTTACGACATGCACGGGTTACAGGTTACGGGTTATTTACAGTGTGACTATTCTTTAATGCCGGTCACCACACGGCGCGGCGTAATCTTTGTTTACGTATACCTTTAAATACTTTTAATGAAAAACAGTTAGAATTATTTTAATTAAGACATACCAATTATGGATTTTCAAAGATGTGATTTGATATGCATGTGTCGCGCGCACGATTATAAAAAATATATTCGATATATCCACTTAATATTACGTATATGGATTCTTAAAATATTGTACTTTAACTTCAACCTAAAATAATAATCAAGCTTACAGTAGAAAATATTTTTTTTAAGCAATTAAACCATAAAATACAAAATTTATGACAGAATTTCGATAAAAATTTTATAAATATATACCAATAAATATATACCAATAAATATAGTACCAATTACGGGTACTTACTTAAAAATAGGCAGAGGTTATAAAACTATATAAAATACTATATAATACAACATATTAAATTTATATGTTACTTAGTTTTTGAAATATGATACGCGCAATGTGAAAAATATCTGTTTCGAGAAAAATGAGTTTAAATTTACCTTGATTTGGACAGGTATTGCTCCACATATTTTATCATAAAACTGGTTCTAATTGGAGCATTGTCATAGGTTTTTTTTTTTTTTTTTTTTTTTTTTTTAAGTTGAGTAACAACGTCCATGTTATACTTTAATAATAGAAAAAATAATTTTTTTGAATTTTTCAAAAGTTTTAAGGTGATTTCCCCCCTTAATATAAGAGCACACACATAAACATAAAAGGCAGAATATAACCCTTATAAATTGTTTCTAATAGTTACCAAAACGAATTTTTTTTTTTTTTTTTTTTTTTTTTTTGCAAAATAATATCGATGAAGTCTAAATAATAATCCAACTAATTAAAACATGCTTTTCTGTTTATGGTCTAAAAATATATCTTTAAGCCGAACAATACAAAATGCACAAAATACATAATTTCATGAAAAATAGAAGGGGAATTCTACAAAAAGTGGTCAATTTCACGTATTGATCTCTACAGGCGCTGCAACTAGCGAATCCTCAAAAATTTTCTCACTAAAACATTCCATATAGTAGCTACTTCTGTGCGCAGTAAATATATTTAGGTTTTCTTCATTTTTTAATGAAAATTTGCTAAAATAATATAAAATGTCACGACCGTCACGCGTACTCGGTCTGTTATGCTAACTTTTCTCTATGCAATTTCAAAATGTTTCGTTACAACTTTTCGTTGAAAATGACATTCTCCATTTACAAAAAAAAAAAAAAAAAAAAAAAAAAAAAAAAAAGATCCCGTTTTAGATGTATTCTGTAGTTTACATACTGCATTAGCTGATCAAAGTTCATGTAACCAGTCTTTGTGCGGACCGTCATAGATAAAATTTTAAGTTTATTAAACCACCAACAGAGGGATCTAGCATGGATAATATGGAGTTCAATACCTTTTGCTCAGTCGTCAATGTCATCCGAGCAAGTGAAGCCTTTTCTCGTCACCCTGCTAACCAAAAATTTACTTTTATCGGAAAGTAAGTTATAAATATTGAGATACTTTTTGTACAGTCCGTCACGCCTGTTAATTTAAGATAAACGTTTCAAACGTTGATTTGTTCAAGTTACTAACTTTTTACTTAGGTGGTTCAACGTTAGGATCACTAAACATGGTCTGAAG
Source organism: Maratus speciosus (assembly GCA_963932465.1). Taxonomy (NCBI): domain Eukaryota; kingdom Metazoa; phylum Arthropoda; class Arachnida; order Araneae; family Salticidae; genus Maratus; species Maratus speciosus. Next base: position 150,108,390 of record OZ010796.1, on the reverse strand, counting down.
GGGATGGGTGTCTTTTAGTGCCCATATTTAGTTACTTTTGTCAAGACCGTTACACTCCAATTTTTTACAAACATGTTTGGTTAATATTTTTGATTAACATTCCGTTTGTCGCGCCTTATCTGACAGATACACGGCAGAATCTGACAGAACTCTCGTGTGTATTTTAATATATTATTTCTTTTGTAAACTATAAAATATATTAATAATATTAAAGAATTTGATGTAATGTTATTTTTTCTACCTTAAATTGTGTTTTTATCTGTTTTATTTATTAATGTTAACAATATATGCTAGTGTATCTGACAGATACAGCGCGACCACACTTGTTTGAAAATAAACACGCGACTAGCGGAGTGTTAATGAACTTTATTGAACCCTCTTCAGATCACTAACTGATAAATATCTCTTCCAGAAGGGGAGGTTAGGTACTAATCTTCAGTCAAAACATTTGACAAATGAAAACCGTCACAGGGAATGAAACGACCGTAAAAGAAAATGTAAAGACCGTCACAGGAAGGACATTTTTTTAAACTGCTTAGTGGCCTATAAAATCAAGATTCCATGACATAAGGTGTCAAAAGATTTTTTATTACACAGAAGGAGTTTGGTTCGTTGAAAAAAAAAAAAAAAAAAAGAAATGTGGTACTAACCATGGGTGTTTGATTGTTTGGGAAAATCATAAAGGGTCTGAAGGAATTTAGCAGAAACTTCTTCTAAAAACAGATTTTCATTGGGCAAGAATTTTTGCGAAACTCTGAATCTTTGTTTTGTCAACAAGTTGATTGTGTGAAGGTTATAAGCCAAAATAAACCCAATATTATATATTGGAGGAATTTTGTCACCATGATAATGCACGTGATGGTCTTTTCAAAATGTACTGACCAAGTTGTAGAAATCTCTTAAAATATCCTTCTGATAGCTTCTTCAAGTATCTTACAAGGATTGATTCCTGAAAGTAGAAATATTTACCAACTCACAACAACCATGGGTTTCAGGTATACTCGTAGAAAAGTTTTCGTCTTTCCCAAATGTCAAATCGGCCACTTTTTGTAGAATCGCCCAGAAAAGAAATAGCTTATATCGTGACTTGTGAGCCACTGTGTCAGGAGCTCCATACCAAAAAAATAGCAAGTGACGATTTCTGTCTATGATAAATTGAGAGTCCAAAAGTTTCATAGTTTCATTCCCTCCCTATTATTTGAGAAAACCGATTACATAGAAATAAAATACAAACCGGTAAAAAAACACAGCAATCTCCGGGAAGTAGTAAATTCTTAAACTGAAAACTCAACATCAAATAAATAAGTCCTTTTAAAGACATGTAAAAAACGCAATTTTAAGGGGTCTCAGGACTCTTAAAGCTTTAAAATTTTCGAAATTTTAATTTTTTTAGATATTAAACTACTATCTTTTCTGAACATTTTGGTATAAATGTTTCCTTGAAATTCCTATTAGAACAGAAGTTATGGCTTTTAGAATTATACACGCCCAATAGCTGAAGCGGCGTTTCAGAAACTTTGAAGTCAATTTTCTCCAAATGACGTTTTTGGGCATAACGCGCACGATATCTCAAAAACTTCTGAATTTTTTTTCATGAAATTTTCAAAACATATGTTTCATGTTAGTCTGTATAAACTGAACCTAAAATTTCCTTCTTATTGTTCAGAAATATATTCTTTATAGGTGATTATACTGTTGAAAATTTCTAAATTTTGCATTAACTAAATACAACTTTGTATTAAAAATAGAAAAATGCTTTAAATACAAATTTATTTAGGTTCACAGTAATTATTACAATGTGGAGCATAAGTAGGACCCAAAATTTTCCTTCTACTTGCAAAATTTATTTTGTAATCGTGCGCATAATCTGTTATGCCGATTTTCCACTCGTCAAATGTCTGACATTTTGGAGCCCACTGTAAATTTTAATTCTGCATCTTGTAATTTTTCAAATACATGAAATGAAAGAACATACTTATATCTTTCATCCCAATATAAAATTTTGTCTAAAAATCAATTACATTTTAAGATATTATATGTTGAAAATGGTCTTTTATTTTTCGATTTTTCAAATTTTAAGAGTCCTGAGACCCCTTAAAGGTGCAACTTAAATTTTTATATGTATGTGTGAGACATCAATTTACAGATCTAAAATTTTGGCCTCAGGTTATCTATATATATTTTAAATGCCCACAATAACGCACTTTGTGGAAGACATGACGCACTTCCACATTATTATTGAGTGTAAGCGCATTTTCAAAATTTCAGATTAGTAATATCAATATCAATAGAACGGCAGTCTCTTTATATAATTATATTATATATCCTTTCCGATCCTTTTATTATATTTTATATCCTCACCGATTAGTTGCACGCCATCGCTATTCTTCCACATTGTCATTTATATACGATTATAATAACGTTTTTATTTTTAACGAATACATATAACCAATACATCTTGTAGATAAGGTATTTTATGGTCGTAATGAACGATGTATTAATTTTGACAATTTGAGACTCTTTATGTAAAAATTTTTAAATATTTTTTTGACATCTGGAAGAGAAAGTTTATACAAATAGGTACTATTTTTAACATTTATGACGCTAGTCTACGATATCAATGGACATCAACCGGAAGTGAAGTCGGCTTTCACTTTTTCGTCACTGAGTTTCATACGCCTCTTAACTATGATCACCGTAGTTCCATGTCCCAACATAAAGAATGGAAATAAAATGCATTACATGAAGGGGTGTAGCGGATGAAATAACATGGTGGTATACGACGTATACTTTTTGGATTTTTTAAAGAAATTTTGTATGCCCTCTGTTTTTCTATTTAATCTATATAGTCTCTAGTGTTTATTCTCTGCCTAACAGCGTATACCCTCGTGTTTTCTTTTGTTTTACGATTACAAAACGGATTTCATGTCTCCTTTATAAGAACTATTTTGAAAGAACTCTCTGCGTTATCCGTAGTAAAATTTGGTTTATCTGAAGAGAAGTTAAAGAATTTTCAACGTTATTATTCAAGTATCAAGAGCAAAAGACTCTTCTTGCAAATGAACGCAAATCACAACACTAACAAATTACTGAAACTTTTCCTAACATAAGTTTTTTCACGAAGAAACCTTTACTAAAATTCAGTGCAAATTCATGCTTGTGGAATATAATACTGGACACGTTTCTCTAATTTAAAAAAAGATATTTACAAAAAACAATAAAAAAATTCAGTAGATTTCCGAAATTTCCGGGCAGCAAAAGTGTCCTTTTATTTTTGAAAAGTTTCTAAAAACTCCGAAAACCCATCTTTTTCTGTTGTTTATGATTGGCTTTTCTACAAATAGTCTAATGAAAGGTTTCCGAAATCTTTTGTAAAGACGAGGTTACATTGAACTTTTTCAAACTTTCTGCTCCATTTTGGAAGCGTGTGTGCAATTTAGTATAACATCCATTCTTCTTTTTTCTTATTATTAATATTAAGCATAATATTATATATTTTAAATGTTCAGGTTTTTCTTATAATGTATATGTGAAAGAATTAAGAGAAGGATTCAGATTAATCTTGGTAATTTCGTGAACCGAAAATCACCATTGAATAATTTTTTTGCAAGTATATATACAATAGAGTAGTATATATACTAATAAAATAAATAATAAATATAAATAATAATAATAATATAATAATAAATAATATAAATAATAATAATAATAATATAATAATAATAATAATAATATAATAATAAATAATATAAATAATTAATAATAATTAATTTTATAATAAAAATAATATAAAATAATAAATATAAATAATAACTAATAATATAAATAATAATAATATACTATTAATATAGTATATATACATAGAGTTATAAGTATGTTATATTGTTTATTAGTTATTGTTTATTAGTATATATACACTCCCAGAAATGCTTTCTTCAATTCGCGGAAATATTCCTTGCAGCGCTGCTACTTGCATTTATCAGAGAATTGAAGAAATTTCCGTTCTAGGATAGAAAATTTCCGTAATATGAAAAAGGAGTTTTTTAAAAAATACGTCCCTCTTCCTTCCGTGGATCCACTTGGTTTTGAACCTGCGTCCGCGTGTTTCGAATCGAGCATCTTAACCACTCTGCCAGCGAGCACTTAGTAGAGGGCGAGTTTAAAATAAAGATGCGTGTTTCTTCAAATGGGGGATTGGTAAGGCTTGTTAAATATTTTGTTCAGAAAGCTCGGAAATTTAAACTTAATTGCAGGGACATTTCGCCGTTATGAAATAATGGTTGATGTTTTAACACTTATAGAATAATAGAGGATAAAAACTATTACATATTAGACATATATTTAGTAAGACATAATTTAATTGTTAGATGTAAAATATGAATATTATATTTTGAATTAAATTCGAGAAGAAATGTTTCCCTTTTTTAATAAAACCAATTTTTTTATCTTCATATTTTTTATATGTGTTCGTTTAGAATGTATTTTACGTGCAAATATATTTTTTAATTCTCTAAAAAGTAAATTGCGAATAAGTTTAAATGAATGAGAAAATTGCTACTTTATTAAATACGAAAACATTATTTTTGTTCGTTTGTTTTTAAATAAAGTAGAAATTTTGATTTATTGAATTTTCGGTTTTTCATTTAAAAAATAAATTCGAACTTTGGTATTAATACAGCCAATACGCATGCGTGGAAGGAAAAAACGGAATTTCTCCCTCTTTTCCAGACTTCCGGAAAGAATTAACGGAAAAAGCATCTTTTCTAGGAGTAGGAAAATTATTTGTTTAGAAGTGAAGAATAATTTAGTTTATCAAGACGAATTTTTCTAACAGTGTAAATTTCTGATTGGTTATTCCCTTTTTTTTTTTTTTTTTTTTTTTTTTTTTTTAATTCCAAAACTTTCTGGATCCCTACATAAGACACACTCGAATTTATGCATCACTTTCAGATTTGGAGTTTAAAACACATTCGTCGTCCAGCGTGATTTGGCTGAGTTTCTCGCCGAGCCCAAATCCGACCGCCGGCCGGAGCGTCAGAACGTAAACAGAGCCAGGGCTGCCGCAGGCGACTATCTTCTAATTCCATTTCGCGCCACTTTTTCAAAACAAAAATCTTTTACATACGCTTTGTCAACATTTGCAAGAGAAATATACTACAAAATGTTGTTTTTTTAAATAGTAGTGCGAACAGAATATAAAAATAGTCGCCTGTGGCATTTGGATATCGAGGTTCGTTATCGATATAGTTTAATGTAACATGTTATCCTAAATATAAATTAATAAAAAGTATAGTATAAAGCGCATATTTTTAGCATTTTTAAGTTGTATATCCTATATTTGTATTTAAGTGTTTATTCGATTAAATTTCTTTTAAAAATCCAAATAAAAATCCTATTTACTTCACTGTAAAAAAAATAATGCCAGTTTTCAGGTAGGAATCGTGAAAATAGTTGCCCTTATCGTACCGGAATAATTTCCAACCCAGCTCGGAATAAAATCCGTAAAATACCGTTTTACTGTCTATTTCCTTATTTTTGCGGATTTTATTCCGAGCTGGGTCGGAAATTATTCCGGTACGATAAGGGCAACTATTTCTCTGATTCCTACCGGTAAACTGGCATTATTATTTTTTTTTTTTTACAGTGTTGAACAAGAAGAGCGTCACCCGTATTTGGGCGACGGGGTTCCCGCGGAAGCATACTCGTCACCCTGATATGGGTGACACGGCGACGAACGTGTTAAATGTAAACTAGAGTTAAATAATTTTAAATTTCTTTTCTTATTGAACATTCCGTAAGTAGAAACAAAAACGTTTATAAAGAAAAAATATACTGTAACAGAATGTCCTACTTCCAGATTATTTCTCAGGTCGAATCGCTCTACGTTGTTCTTCATGTAGTTGATTATACAAAGGTCCAAGTCTCTGACAACAGGATCTGATCGTTCTCTTTCTTCATTTATTTGCAGAATGTGACGGATACGTGATCGAATTTCACACAGCGTGTTGCAAATTGAACGGAAAGATAGCTGTAAAAGAAAGAAAAGTTTTTAGAATCTGAAAAAAAAGGAGTAAATTTAAAAATAGCTATTTTAAATTTATTTAATATCGACAGATTTGTTAACATTTCTATTGTTTTGATGGTTTAGTGTCCAAATTGTGTAACTCGAAGAATTTAATTTTGTAATAATGAAAGCGGACACTGGATATTTCTTCGTTTGGTTACATAATACAGCAATAATCATATATATTAAAATTTAAGGTAATTCTGTAGGATCAGTTCAGTGCAAAATTGACACATTTGCGCATGCGTGAAATTAAATTTAGAACCTCTTCAATTTAGAGGAAGGTAGGAGGAGATCCGCTTAGCGCAGTGGTCGAAAGCATCAGTTAAAAGCTCTGAATTTTCGTTGAGGAAGCGGGTTTGACCCCAACGACCGGCAAAATGATTTCTCTAATATGTTTGGAGATAATTAATTTCAATAATGACATATTTTATTAGGAGGAGAAGTTATACGATTTATATTTTATTATTATTATTATTTGAATGCTTTATAATTAAATAAAATTTAACAGTGAACAGCATTAAAAAAATACTAATTTTATATTTAAAATATTTAAGCTAAAATATTTTGTATGTAATTATCAATTAAATAAATTGAGCTGATCTACAATTTTTGTTATATTTTCTGATGTGTGTATGTCAGAAAGAAAAGTTTATCATTCTTTTCCGGAAAAAATTAAAAAGAAAATGGAAAGAAAGAAAAATATTCATATAAAAACTATAAAAGAAGTTACCTTGATATTCATAGTTTAATATTTAAAAAATATATAAAAATGTAGAATAAAATTCACGTAATAAAAAAATATATATTATAAATCGTTAGCTGCATCAAGTTTAAAATTTAGGCTTTTAGAGAACAAGACTGATAAAAATAAAATTCATGACAACTTTTAATGGTCTTGTAGTGAAAAAAAAAGTCAATATTGTTATTTTTTCAAAACAATTGAGACTGTAGTAAGTAAAAATAAATGCTGTACCCATTATATTTAGTTAAAGTTGATAAAAAGCAAGCATAACTGGCTATAAATTATAAACTTAAAATTCTTTCACTTCATTGAATAGGTCAGCATGACAGCACCATCTATCGCCTTAAATCAATAGGAATCACTTATACAATATAGCAATTTGACACGATTTCAATACTTAATTAATGTAACAGCAACTACTTAAAATTTCCAGATTTTTTTTAATGAAACATTCAAGTTATAAACCGTCAAACCTTGACCGGTACCCTCAAATAGTTTTAGAATTTATGATTCATTTGTTATTGAAAAAAGTGTTTTAAAGGGAAATCGACAGCAAAAAGATGAACTATTTTTAAAAAGATATGCTAAGAAATTTTTCTGTTATCTGAAAATCAATAAAATTACAGTTCCGCTTTTCAGATATTAAACAACTAATATAATGACATCCAATAGATGGCCAAAATATACTTACAACACGGGTTGTCTACTAAAGTCCTGTCTCACGCCCTTAACTTTTGAATGTCAGCTGCTATAGTGATAAAAGCGTCATCTAACAAGGAAGGTCTCCATACAGGGCATACTCAGAATATGTTGAAAAAATGCTAGTGAAACTACTCATGCATGTAATAAAGGATCCGTTAAATTTAACGGCGGAATTCCAGTAGAAAGTCTGTAAAAGAATAAAATTCTTTCGAATATTTGGCGCAAAAATACGAAAGCGATACGCGATTTGGCGAGCAGGACTTTTTCTCGCCAAAAGCAAACGATTTTAATGCATCTGAAAATTGTTAGTTAATTGCTTTTTTGAATGTGCGGTATTTAATGAATTTAAAGTTAACCAATGAAAGAGTTCATTATATATATTTTTGTACTACATAGACATGTTGCTTGTCGCTGTAGTTATATAATTTTATCACTGGAAAAATATTTTCCATGTTTTGGAAGTTTCAAATATCTATTTTAAGTTATAACCAGCAGACATTTGATTTTTAACATTTTCCAACATAGTTGAAAAGTGTTTATGATTTCGGTTTGTCTGTCCGTATGGCCGTCTCCCCGTCTGTCCGATCTCTAACTCTCGTAAATATACTCGGATTGCCCTGATTTTGCTGTATGTTGTTGATGTTATTCATTTCCATATCCAAGAAATCGTTGTTTCCATAGCAACAAAATCAAATCGGCAGTGCTCAATCGGGCTTATTTTTGAGCTTGAAATAATTTAAACCAATTTAAATTTTGTTTTAAATCATAAAATATGATAGTTAAATTTCATTATAAATACATATAAAAAAAATATAACAAAAAAAAAAAAAAAAAAAAAAAAAAAAAAAAAAAAAAGACAAAACTATAGTTAAAACAAACTAAAAATGACAAACCTAAAGTTATTTAAATTAAACTTATTTAAACAAATTCAAAATAAAAAGTTTTGCCTTATAGAGTATTCGACATAGCGTATTTTTTAAATTTTTATTTCATCGCCAACCGGTGATAAATTGCCAAATAAACGAAATTTTCATTATTTTTTTACGGACACTCTACCGAGGTTCCGCCGATTTTGTTTTTACAAACCTATATATCTACATGAGAAGAACATTTAGTAAGTTTTTCAGATTTTTCTGAGTATGCCCGTATGGAGACCTTCCTTGTAAGTACAATTTAAGTATCTCCCCTAGTGGTAAAATGAACCACGTGCACCTGTCGGAGTTTCCAATGTTTGTGGGGAATTATCCATAAATAATTGGCTTTTGTTAATGCTTGTGTGGGAAAGACAGCGGGCCGCTGATTAGCTTTATGAAAGAAAAGCTTCATCAGGATGCTGGATGACGTTAGAAATGCTTGTCGTCCATTACGATATAGCTTACCAATCTTGAAAACTATACGGGAAGTTGTAGAGAAGCATCGATTTCGTACGATAAGACATCTTGTGCACATGAGTGCTAAAAATAGAATGCTTAAAATGCTCGTTTGTTTGTCTCGCGATAGCCTGACACATGCTAGAATGAGAAGAGTGCAACAAATTGTCACTAAATACCGCTATTTTAGGTGTTCAATCTGATGTCCGTCAGTTCCAATACACATCTAGACGCTTGTTTTAATTTCACATAGCATATTGGACACTGTAACAAGCATCAGTTACGAAGGTGTCGAAGGTCCGGCAACATTATCAGAGGAATTTCACATACCTCCGCTTTGAGGTAATCTCACAGGAATAGATCCAATGGGGTGAGTTTCAGCGAGCATGGACGCTATTCTACGTAATTACTATAGCCAATCATTTGTTGCCCGAATGTCTCGATTTTGCATTTCCCGGATAGTGGGGCAGGTCGATGTCATGATTAAACCATAAATACAGCAATCGGAGCAACGCCAAATTGTTCAAAATGTCAAATAATTCATTTTGTTGAAGCATCAAATATTGGGTTCCGGCTACTTTATCGTCACAAAACACGTCCAAGCAGGCTGTCCTTAAAAATACCACAACGCACAATAATGAGCACCATAACCAATGACAAACTAGTAGGCCACGTGTAGAATTTTTCAATGCCTAAAAATAGTTGTTCTGGAATCTGCATATTTCAGATTTCGTTCGGCTAAATTGAGATGCCTCATCCGTCTAAATAATACGATCAAAAAACATTGTCTGGACTTCTAAAAGGTTCATTATATAATTACACAATCCACAGCGTCGCTGATCATTTCCTGGCAGTAGCGACTGGTAGTCACTACTACTAGGTGGTGGACGCTACGGATGACCATCTGATTGTTTAGACTCAGCCCACACTGAGCTCTTTTCAGAGGCCAAAATAGGCTAAATTCTCTTGTGCTGCTGGGTTGATTACATAGAACGTATGTTAACAAGATAGATTTCCATAAACGCCAATTCAAAAAAAATATATATATATGGAATATTATCTTCGTGTGGGTACACTTGTTTATGAAAAGAATATTTATATTATGTCCGTAAACAAATAATAGAAATTGCGTTATTTAGCAATCATTGTTTATTTGGAGACGCAATATAATTTTAACGAACACTATTTTGTGAATTACGATCAAATAATGGTACATTCTCAGTCGAATCTGAAATAAATTGTGCCGAGAAAATGCGCCACCGAGTGACGTGGTCTGTATTACCAATCCATTTACCGAAAAAGCCTGCGATTTCTCGCGTCTGTAGCTTTTATGTCCCGTAATTCTGATTTTTCCCTGTATGAGGCAATAGTGTTAAAGTAGGAGGAAACTTACTTTTAATTGGGTTAATTACCTTTTGATTGATATCTGGACTGTGTGACGAAACAAGGCTTGGCCGATACCTGGGTGCACATTAGCCACATATAAAGTAAATTTCCTCTATCGTCAGCATGTTTATTCTTAAAGTTACATCTAATTTAAGGATTGAGCTAAATGAATATTGGACTGAGAAACAAACTTAGCAGAGGCAAAAAAGTTTTGTGCATTGGATTTAAGAGTTAGAAAAGGAAACTGGGAATTTTAATTTTAAATTTGGAATTTGAATTTAAATTTTGAATTTTAATAAGGTTTTAATTTTTTATCTTTTTTTACCCTCTCCAAGCTAAGGGCCACCAATTTTGCCTGCAAAGCTGGTGAAACTCAACCAGAAGACAAATTTAGCTAATTTTGGTTTCTTTTAGAATTTGGCTTTAGACTCTCAAGACTACTGGGCATACATATAAAATTTTATACAATGTTTCTTACGGTAGTACTGATATTAAACTATAAAAATTAAGCGAAATATAAATAAACAACATACTTAAACAAGACTGCACTAAAACATATCTCGGAAAAACAAATATTAGTGTGCAAAGTCTGTTAAAAGTCCTTTGAGGTACTTATGTCCTTTGAGGTTCCATAGTCCTTAGCACCACGTCTGAGCAATATCACGCGATATGTTTAAATAATAGTTCTCACTATATTTCAACCTTGGCAGGTATGCATAAATACAAAATTATCTATAATTATTGAAAAATGTAAAATTGTAAAAATATTATAAATGCGATATTAATCAAACACAGGCTCAAAAACACTTATCTAAAATAAACAACGTTAAGTAAAGGTGCTCATAAATTCTTTGGAAAAGAATTTGCAAAAAAATACGTTTTGTTGTGTGGAAATAAATTTCTATACTGAAAAAAAAAATGCTTCATTAAGAGATATAATTCCCTTACACCCCCCCCCCCCAAAAAAAAAAAGAGTGATTTTTCTCTGTGTTTTTAGGGAAGAGGCAGGGAGAATTAAAAAAAAAAAAAAAAAAAAACTGATTCTGGAGCTAATACAGAAAAATTACCTGCATTCTCGTTCATCCGTTACTAGAATTTTGCATGCTCCTGTTCGTTTAATCATCAATAAATGTATGTATTTAACTAATGAGGGTTGATAAAAAAAAGGATTGAAACAGTAAGATAAGTTGCGCCAAATGTTTGGTATTTTTTTGGTTCACAATACGAAATTTACTTTCAAACTCAGTTAATCACCTTTTGGATACAAGAAACCGCATTCCAAAGTGAACAGGTCCCACCAGTGGCTGAGAGATTCTGCTCTCGAAGCTGGTAGACGGGAGGTGCTGGGTTCGAACCCAATCGCGCCCGTCGGTCTAATCGTTCGGAGTTTTCGTGGTTTTCTTCTAGCCATGGATTTCCATGCGTAAATACGGGTTAGGTTCCCTTAGAAAGACCCCCACGAAGGGCACTCCCCCCCTGGGCCCATATCCCTCGTGCAGATAATTGGCCGTCAAAAATCAACCTACCAACCAAAGGGAACAGAGTTTCAAGTTACAGTGATCCATAAAAGTTTTATGCTTTCTAGCTTCTTAAAACTTTTGAAATACACACATCTGATTTCTTTCCAGTTTCGTTTACGTCCAGATACATTTTTTAGAAGTTTCCTCCAACTAGGTTGAAAAATTAAATACCAACCCGATGAGTATCTACTCTTCCTACATCATTGGAACTGATTAGTTATTGCATTACCATAGAACTTCAATCCGTGAAGAGTGTTACAAAAAACTCCAATCTATTATAACTTCTTATGTCTATTATAACTTCTTCCCTAATTTTCAGCAGTTTAGCACTGAAACAGATTTGCTTGTTGCAGTTTGAATATGGTAAGTATAAGTACGGCGTCTTCCTTGGTGTTGAAAGCCATTCCATACAGTGGACAAAAAAGTATTTGCGCACACGAAATATTTTGCACAAATAAACATCTGTGATGAAAATGTTTTAACTGTTACTTTAGTTAATTAGTAAACACCGTATAAAGGTGCATTATTATTTCATTAAAGGATACGGATACACTTTATAAAAAATTAAAATAACATTTTTTTCATGCCAAAAATGCATTTGCACGCATAGTATTTTTCTTTTGTTAAACATTGTTAAATGTTACATTACGCAAATTTCCTGAAATGTGAGTTCCTATTTCCTAAAAGACATAGAAAATGATCGTTGGAATGGCTATTCTGACAGTTTCACTTGGAATAGTTTTAAAAATGTGTGAGTTTTCTGTAGCTTTGCGAGGAAAAAATATGATTCTTCATGATTGGGGACTAAGTTAAAGAGAAATCAGAAAAAAGTTAAATTTAAACTTTTTTAGTGTTTGTTATGTAATAAAAACGAAGATATTGGTTAAACAATGAATCAACATCTGGTCATCCAAAGAAGTTAAATGGAAGGAAACAGAGTTGCATGATTAAACAATAAACAAAAAATACTTTTCTAAGTGCACAAGAATTCTCTGCTAATGTCGTGTCAACATCGGGAACTAGAGCCACACCTCAAACTATTCGAAGTATCTTTCATAACGCAAATATTTTAGGAAGAGCTTCTCAAACAAACCATATGTCAGTGGAATAAATAGGCAGAAAAGACTTGATTTTGCCAAAGCCTTTGTCAACAAGCCAGCATAGAACCACAATAACGAGGTTATGGTTGTTATATAATGTACAAAAAACTATTGAAAACCCCTCCAGAATCACCGGAACCGGAATTTAACTTTTCCCCTCACTTGTATAGCGAAAATATCCCACAAATTCAAAATTAGAATTGGTGGCATATTTTGGATGTGCACGAAAATTTCTAGCAAAGCTGACCGTAAGGAAACTCTCACGGAAAAATGGGCAAAAACCAGCGTCATAGCTGTCAACTCTTACGCTTTTTTGTACCACAAAAATTTAATACTAAATTTTACCTTTTTAAATCGTCGTAATCTGCCGATTAAATAAGGCAAAAATTTCTATTCAATTTTTGGGGTACAAAAAAGCGTACGATGATGGTAGCTATACAGCGTAGAAACCAGTCAAAAATTAATAGAATCAATGCCCAGGCCACTACAGGCTGTTATCGATGGAAAGGTTGTGCAAACCAAGTATTAGCAATATTTGTTTATTTTGAATATTTCCTATTTTTGTGTTATTATTGCTAATATGCAAACACTTTTTTGGCGTTATGAATGTTCATTTCTTCATATTTTAACTTCTTCAGACCTGAATTTAAACTAATACTACAAATGCACATGCATTGCTTTTGTACGAACAAAATGTCACCATAGATGATAGAAAGAGCCCTTTTTCTGAAACTGATATTTAGGGGACTGCTAATTCAAGTTCACATACCGTCAACCCGGGCTACTTTGGTCCTTGCGGGATTACTTTGGTCCATCCCATAAAAAAAGATTTATTCTTTGTATTTAACAAACAGTACAAGATAATTTGGAGTTTTTGCCCTTGAAAAATATTTTATACCCTACTATAGGGTATTTGAATAGTTTGGCGGTAATTTAATTTTTTTTAGTGGCAACACTGGATGTGTTTGTAAACAACTGTTTTCGTGTGTAAGATTTAACTCTCCAAACTTTCTATAGTGAAACAATCTGGATAAGAGTTACAAATAAGGTAAGTGTCAAAATATTACCTTTAGTAACCGGTAACCCATGTGAGATCATAGTTTTTCCTTTAACTTTTTATTTTGACAGGAAATGTTTACGTTTTCATAAAGTTAGCAAGGAAACTAGTATTCCGGGGCTACTTTGTGCAAGGCCTTTTTTAGTCCGAAAATAAGCCCCAATTACTTAGAAATGCCTTTTATACTACCAAATCTCTTTAAAAAAGTTTTAAGTAACATTTTTTTCAAATGTTACTGTAGCAAAATGCTACATTAATTGTTTTTGTTCCAGTTGCTGAGGATAACATGACGAAAACTGTTTCTCGTTTCTTTAATATTAACAATTAGTTTATTGTGTTTAAATGTTAAAAAAAAATTTTGTTTATTGAGTTTGCAGTGTTAATTTATTGGCAAATGCTATTGCAAGGGGCTTTCAATAAAAATGTATTCATTTACATATGAAATGTATTAATTTTATATGAAACTAAGTGAATGGACCAAAGAAGCTCCCAGCAGGGGCTACTTTGTTCCAAAACTTTAAAAATAATTAAAATATAAAAAAAAATAAAAAATTTCCTAATTAAAACCATGCAGTTTGCTTCATTGTTTCATATTAATTGTTTACAACTCCATTTCGACGTTGAAAAATCACATATAATATTTTTTAATAATGAAAATGTGAGTGGAACCAGGAAAAAGTGGCCCAAAGACGGTATATGGATTTAAAATTACATACCTCCTTAAAATACCAATTTAATTATCAATAAACTAAATTTACGCGATAGTAAATTTCTGCACAACCATTTTCGATGACTCTGTATATAAATAGCAAAAGAGAAGATAATGCAAAAAAGATATTCTTTCACTGCTCTAATTTTATTTTCATCAGGGTGGATGCCATTGTCATCAATAATATGTCACAAGAATTGAATTCTCTTGACTGAAAATTTACATTTCTTGTTATTTAGAGTAATACCAGCTTCTTTAAGTTTCTTCAGAATAATTCTCAGTCTTTGGTCATTCTCAGTCTGACCTCACTTAATTCCTAAAGCTGAAATACTTTTATATGCATGGAACTAATTGACGTCATTTTCATTCCAAAAGTTTTGAAGTTAAAGGCTAAATATTTGAAGGATGAAAAGCTTTTAGCGTCATTGAATTAGTGAAATTTCAGTGAGAAAAGTTGGAACTCTTTTCGATAATGGCTTGAAAATCACATAATTTGCAAAATGTAATTTTAGTAAGTTTCATTTCACTACATTGTAAAAATTATTTTCCCTTTATTATAAGAAATTTAATAAAATTATTATTATTTTCTCTAAGTACACAGTTTTTTTTATTTATAAGTTTTAATTTTAAACACTTTCCAATGAATTATATTCCGTGTAATTAACAGTTTATCTGTGGAGATGGCGATTCGCATCTCAACTCTAGTTTCTTAGAAACAACTTTAGACATGATAACATACATTAAGTTCTGTTTCTATGCAAACATATGTTAATTTTAGAAGTTTATTCTAAATGCGCGTTATTCTTAATTTGTTTAATTTTAAGTTTTCTGCATTTGTTTTGAGTTATTGTAAGTAATTACTTTACAGTAATTGTTTCGAAAGAAAATTTGATTTCGTAAGTTGCACACTTTCTTTGGAATTATTGCAAGTTTCATTAAGTGATATATTAACAGGTTTTTTTTAGAGCCAAACTTTCTTCTCATAACAAAATTTGGCTTTTAATTATTTTAAAATATATATTTAGTGCTTTCCCCCTTAAATGGAATACGCTATCAGGCCTTTTTCTGTTATACCGTCAAACGGGGATACTTTGGTCCATCCCATAAAAAAAGTTTTTATTCTTTGTATTGAACAAACAATATAAGATAATTTGGAGTTTTTGCCCTTGAAAAATAATTTATACACTACTATATGGTATTTGAATAGTTTGGGGGTAACTTAAATTTTTTTTGTGGCAACACTGGATGTGTTTGTAAAGAACTGTTTTCGTGTGTAAATTTTAACTCTCCAAACTTTCTACAGTGAAACAATATGGATAAGAGCTACAAATAAAGTAAGTGTCAAAATATTATCTTTAGTAACCTGTAACTCATGTATGATCATAGTTTTTCCTTTAACTTTTTATTTTGACAGGAAATGCTTGCGTTTTCATAAAGCTAACATGAAAACTAATATTTAGGGGCTAGTTTGTGCCAGGCTTTTTTTGGTCCGAAAACAATCCCAATTATTTAGAAATGCCTTTTATACAACCAAATCTCTTAAAACATGTTTTAAGTAACATTTTTTTTTAAATGTTACTGTAGTAAAATGTTACATTAAATGTTTTTGTTCCAGTTGCTGAGGATAACATGACGAAAACTGTTTCTCGTTTCTTTAATATTAACAATAGGTTTATTGTGCTTAAATGCCAAAAAAAAAAACAAAAAAACAAACAAACAAACAAACATTTGTTTATCGAGTTTGCAGTGTTTATTTATAAGCAAATACTACTGTAAAGGGATTTCAATAAAAATGTATTCATTTACATATGAAATGTATTCATTTTATATGGAACTAAGTGAATGGACCAAAGAAGCCCCCAGCAGGGGCTACTTTGTTCCAAAACATTAAAAATAGTTTAAAAAAAAAGAAATTTCCTCTTTAAAATCATACAGTTTGTTTCATTGTTTCATGTCAATTGTTAACAACTCCATTTCGGCGTTGAAGAATCACATATAATATTTTTTAATAATGAAAATATGAGTGGAACCAGGAAAAAGTGGTCCAAAGTTTGACGGTAGTTAAAAAAACTCGATATTTGAATTTTGTTTTATCATTATTTAGTTTGCCTGAACTTTGGGTTCAATAAATGGGATAGGTGCATACCCTTTATTGCAGATTTTTACTTTAGACATCTAATGAAGTACTTTTGTACTTTGGTAAGTCACGCCATTTTCTGTTAAAATTATGACGAGTCACCAGGTGACATCGCAATGTGACTGTCATTTGGAGACTTAACTGTGAAAGCATCATGAAAGTTTCTTTTTGACGAATTCCCAAATGGTATCAAAATGACGTAGATTTGGCATACGTTTAAAATTTTAGGAATTTCACTATGGCCGAGATCCAGATAGATTTTGCGCTGTTAGTGAAATGAGATTGACCAAGCAGAAGCCCTCATTTTTACGAACTTTTCGCTGTAAGTAAGCGAATTTTCTGATTGGTCAATCTCGTTTCACTAACAGCGCAAAATCTATCTGGATCCCGGTCTATATCGTCTTGAAAATCGTTCGTTTGACCGTCACTATGTGACTTCATCGTGACATCATCTTGTGACTCGTCACGAAGTAACAGTCACGGTGGCTACTCAGTGGAGTCACCACATGAAGGTAGCTTGAAAGTAATAAAGACAAATTAAAGATATCACATTTTTGTTCACCATAATGATTATGGCACTTATAACCATTTGTAACTTCAAAGTGACGTTACATCGACAGGCTGTGCTGTTGGGGTAGCATTTATTTGGTACACCTACTGTTTATAACACTTTCTTTTTTCTATTCACAAATCATTTTTGTGTCCTAATTATTTTTTGACACCTGAAAAAGTTCGAAAACTAGCATTTTGTATTTGAGAAATGTTTATTATTATCAATAAATGTAAATCGATATTGCAGTTTTTTTAGATTCACGTGCATCTGTGACTCTTTTCCCTTTAAAGAATGTTTCAGAAAAGCATAATTCAGTTTTAATAAAAATGAAATAATGGTTAAAATGAAGCTTCAGTTACAGAAGAATTTATGGCTATTTTTCTTATTTATTTCTGAATGTTGTAGATTTAAAGACATGTACTGTTACTTGGAAGATCCCAAACAGGAATTTTTAATTATGAAAGCACCTTTTGATGATGTTCCCTTTATCAGTTTTTCTAAGATTCTCTCCTCCTAAACGTTTCAGATCTTTTAATTTGCGTTTATTCATACTTCTATTATAATTTATTTCTGTTGCTTGGGAAAGCTAAAGCCTATTAATTTTCAAGTTCATAAAGATTTCTAATATCTTTTATTGATTTTAATATAGAAATTTGTTTAGTATCTTTTAATCTATTATTTATTGGGTTGGGATGGGATTTGTTAAGCAAAAGCCTGTATTGCCAATGTTGCTAGAGGAGGGATACTTTTAGGGAGGACGTTTCAAGGGAAAGTGACTTGAATTGCCGTTCTAGTACAAGGAAAACCCCGAAATTATTGCATAGTCACCCCAACCAAACCGGTATGGTTTCAAACTGCGAACTTCGTTTCAAGCTCCGCATTTTGTGATCAGCATGATAATCACTGGGCACTCCTAACTGCCTATATATATATATAAATATATATATATAATACAAAGTCTTTGATTAAATTGAATTAATTTGCCAAAATATGGTCTATATTTAGATGATGTAACAATGTGACAACTGCAAAATACTTTTAGCTATGAATCACAAATTCGGTTCTAAAATTTTCTAAAAAAAATCAGTCTTCAGTTCGAAAATTTCGACATATCGACATCCAAAATATCGCGAATTTCGACAAAAGGTCGCCGAAAAAAATCAATTTTGCCAATTGTACGCAGAAAAAATTGCCAATTTCGTCAAAGGATCAAGGAAAAAATGCGAATTTCATCAAAGCATCGAGAAAAATAATCCCCGCAAATTTTGTCAAAAAATCGCAAAAAACCCGCAAATTTCTTCAAAGGATTGCAAAAAAAGGAAGCAAATTTCTTCAAAGGTTCGGAGAAAAAACGCGCATTTCGTCAAAGGATCGCGAAAAAACGCGAATTTTGTCAAGAATCGCGAAAAAAGCGAATTTCGTCAAAGAATCGCCGGAAAAACGCAAGCTTCTTCAAAGGATCGCGAAAAAAAACGCAAATTTCACCAAAGGATCGCAAAAAAAATCGCAATTTTCTTGTCAGGATCTCGGAAAAAAACAACAAGAGTCGTCAAAGGATCGCAGAAAAAAAAACGAATTTCGTCAAAGAATCGCGAAAAAAGGCAAATTTCGTCAAAGAAGAGCCAAAATATTGCGAAAAAAGCACGAAATTCATCAAAGGGCTGTGGAAAAATGCATAATTAAGGGATCGAAAAAAAAAAAAAAAAAAAAAAAAAAACGCAAAGTTCGTTAAGGGATTGCGGAAAAACGCGAATTTTTCCAAAGGATCGAGAAAAAAGTCAAATTTTGTCAAAGAATTGCCAAAGAAAAGCCAAAATATCGCGTAAGAAACGCGAAATTTGTCAAAGGGCCGCGAAAAATGCATAATTAATGCTGGTAGGAGATTTCCCCTCTCCCTTCTCGCCTGTGCTGTAACGTTTCAGAAGATTTTCTGTGAATTTCAGAATTTTTTTTCTCAGAATCACCCGTCACGTGTGGTCAGAAAAGTTTATTTCAACAATTTAGCTAACGGAGGAATAGGAAGAGAACTTTTTGACAAAGCAAGCGCTTTAATTTTGGAGTACCTTATTTGCCTAGTTAATTTCAATTGATGAAAAATATAAATATGTATTTTAAACGATGTTAGCTATAACATTTACCTTAAAAAATTATTTTGCTGTTATTAGAAAAGAAATTGCTATTAGAAAGAAAAAAAATCAGTATAAACAAATGTGGTCTAAAAATTCTGGGACGCCTAATGGCTTTATAAAATTCTTAATTTCATTTATATGTTTTTTCGAAGGATATTTCCGAATAGATTGACTAAAGTATAGAGTATAAAAATATAATAAAATATTTCTTTTCTTCATTCTTTTATTTTTTTTCTAATATTATTACTTTGTAAATATAATGTTGTTAAAAGTTTTCTAAAAAAAATGCAAAAATTTTACTTATAATAACTAAGAATTGCGATTGAAAAAATATGACGGGTGTATGTGTGGAGGAGGTTGGGGTGACACCTTTTAGGGGCTGTGCATATATAACGTTATCACTTTAGGGGGGAGGGGGGTCTGGCACTTTATATCGTAAGATATCGCTGGGGGGGGGGGGGTTGCTTTTTGATAACGATATCATTTTCAATCCAACCAAACTTTTCTTTTTTCAGTAATTTTTTCTTTACATCCAAATAATCTGTTAACTTTTTTATTATTACTATTTTTATATGTTTTTATGTAAATACAAAGCTATTATTAAAGCCGTTACATTTTTATAAAATCCTTTCATTCCAAAATTTGGAATACCTCAACGTTTGGCATTCCTTTTCATCTGCTTTATGCGCATATAATTCGCTGTTAGAGAAATCAGGAGCATAATATGTAGGAAGTGATCCAGCAAAGGATTCAAAGAATGTTGTCCACTGTTTTGTTGATAAGTTCTTCTTTTAACTTACCCGGGCAGGGGGCAAGTGCAAAAAGACAATATTACTTTTGAATGCATTATGTAACAATAAGCTATTATTAAGTACCTTTAAATAGTAACTAACTCTGTTAAATGTTATTTGATATAAATTTATTTCACGTAGTGATATTTTATTGTCTTCTGGAATCCGTAAAGTAAAGAAAGAAAAAGATGTAAATTTTTTTTCAGACATTGATAACGTTAACATCGGGGGGGGGGGGGGGGGGTGTCGACGAATGATAACGGATGATATCGTAAGGGAGGGAGGGGGTCCAAAATTTGCAAAATGTTGATAACGTTATATATGCATAGCCTCTTACATCCGCCCCGGATGTCACACATTCTAGCTACGCCACTGCGCAGCTGTACCAATGGTTTGAGGAATTCTCAACTCACGGCTCAGCCGACGAACAGAAGCACTTGAGCTCTTTTCAACTGCCTCACGAATGCTCTTGACGGTATCGTCAGATGTTGATGGTCGTCCAGGATGTTTTTCATCCGCCACGTTACCGCTTCGTCTGAATTTGTTCACAAGTAGCCTGATATTGGTCCTTGTTGGTGGCTGTTTTCCGTATTTTCGATGGTACAGCTGACGCACCTCCTCATATGTTTTATCACCCAGTTTCTAGGAAACGATCACTATTCTTTGTACTAAGGGGAGCATTTCTTCAAATGCATGTGAAAGAATTAATAGAATAATGTTTTCATAGAAATGGGTTATTATTTTTGGAACACCCTGTATAAGAATGCATCAAATAATCTTAGACTTAACATTACAGAGGAAAATTCGGAAACTGAGAGACTAGCAGCCTTAACCATTTTAACCCTTAAATGCCGGGTGTTGCTTTTCGGCAACATACCCAATTTAGGCTCTAAAATAAGATTAGAATAATATTGAAGCTATAATGCCTAATGTTGCCAATAAAATACATTCTGAAAATATTATTAAGTCAATTTTCAACATGTAGATTGCCACACTTGTGCTGTTTAAGAATAAAGATAGATTTATTTTTTCAATTGTTGCTACTTGTTCTTTTTGTTTTGTTTGGAAGCTTGCGAAATACCCTATTTTGTTCTGCAGTGAGCTAGTAAAATTTATTTCTTATTATAGTTCCTAAAATTCTTGTGTGTTTAATATTATAGAATTTTATCAAGGAAAATTACTTTTTCAATTAAAGACCAGTATTGCCGATTAGTAACAAACTGTTTTTTAGCCGCAAACCATACTTAAAACAAAATATGATTTTTTAAAGTATTTTTCCCGCGATTTATTTAAAAAATGAAAGCCGAAAAACATTATTACAATGATTTTTGAAAAATCAGGCATTTAAGGGTTAAGACTCCCTGTATGGTACCTTTGAACTCTAGGTTTAATAAAATACGGACTCCTTAGTTAATAACGCAAATTTCTGTTTTGAATATTAGTTTGTTTTCGAAAAAAACTTCGAACAGTCCATTTTGCCAGATTTTGCCAAGATTCTGAAGAAATTCGAATTTTTAAGCCGCTATGAAGGTGTGGGAGTGCTGTTTTTGCATGCGGTGCACTATAAAAAAAGACAAATATTTCTCAATCTAGGAAAAAATGATATAACCACGAATGAAAATATACAATAACCTCTTTTGAGTTACTGTCGATTTTGAAAGGCGTTCTTTATCTTTAGAAACCTCAGAAACTAATATGTTTTTGAGATTTAAAGAAGCATTTACAAAAACAAAGTTTCTTTTGCTGCCACTGATTTTCGAAAACATTTCCGAGTAGTTTTTGTAGTGTAACACATCGGCTGATAAGTTCCCGGTCTGACACACAGATGGCGCCACAAATACAGAATTAATATTCTGTTTAGTAAGTACTAACATTAAAAAGGTAGCTGTAAACATTTTATGACGATTTGACGGTTGCTTCAAAAGTTACAGTGGTTTTAGTGAAACAACTTTTTGTATTTTCAAAACAATGAAAAAAAAAAAAGAATTTCGTTTTTGATAAAACATTGCTATTTGATAGGGAAAAACACCGTGGAAACAAAAACTTGACTTGATAAATGTTATCCGGACTCTGCACCAGGAAAATCGACCCTTATTGTCTGGTTTGCTGAATTTAAACGTGTCGTACAAACATCGATGATGCGCAACACTCTGGTTGCTCAAAAGAGGTGGTTGTACCGAAAAACATAAAAAAAGTCCACAAAACCGTTTTAGAAAACCGTAAAGTGAAGTTGCAGGAGATAGCTGACACTCTAAACATATCAAAAATATGTGTAGGTTTTATTTTGCGTGAACATTTGTCTAAGAGAAAGCTGTTTTCGAAGTGGGTGCCGCCCCCCCCCCCCACGCTACACCTTGTCACAGGTCTTTGGCTACACTTTTACACACACACGAATTACACTTCGAATTGCTTCTGTACCCACCCTATTCTCCAGATTTGGCTCCCAGCGACTCTTTCCTGTTCGCAGACCTGAAAAAAATGCTCGCCGGCAAGAGATTTGACTGGAATGAGGAGGTGATCGCCGAAACAAACGCCTATTTTGAGGCCAAAGATAATTCGTTCTTCAAGAAAGGTATTGAAATGTTAGAGAGGCGCTGGAATGATTGTATCGCTTTTAAAGGAGCCCATGTTGATGAATAAAATCAAATTTGACCAAAAAGGTTGTGTTTTCTTCATTAGACCGGGAACTTAACAGCCGATGTGTTATTAATCAATTTCTCAAACTGGAATATAGATTTTTTTGGATGCTATCCATTCTAAAGGGAGCATTCAAGTTCAATAAGCGTGCTTTACAGAGAAATATGATAAATTAACAGCATTAACATTGACATTAAAATTAGTATTATTTTGTTACTCTTGCATGTATAAATTCAGTTACACATCTGGACGTGTTAAACTGAGAATGGATAGTATCTTAAAAACCGATATTCCGGTTTGAGAAAACTGTTTAATAAACTAGAAAAACTACTCGAAAACATTTCCGAAAATCAGTGGCAGCAAAAGAAACTTTGATTTTATAAATACTTCTTTAAATATCGAAAATATATTAATGTAAGAAGTTTCTAATGATCAATAGTGCTTTTCAGAATTTTGGGTAATTTAGAAGAGGTTATTGCATATTTTCGCTCGCGGTTATATTAAACTTTCTCAAGGGGACAGTTTACCTTTTCAACAATTTTTATTTTATTTTGAAAAATATGGTTTAACACTAAAACGACCGGAAATGTTACTCAAGTTTTATAACAATATTTCACACCGGAAATTTTATTTAAATCTGTTTAACATATTTATTTAACATTTTCTTCTTTGTGTCTTTTAAACTTGTTTCACAAAGAAATTTGTGGTTCGAACCGAAATATATTCATATGGTAGGGGTCAAAGTGACCCCTCATGGTCTTTTTAGTGTTAAATGGTGAACTCATTGCATTTCAATGTTCAACTAAAAATACATTTTGGAAAAACTGCATATTTAATTACAATTTTTAGAAAGTTTAAGAAAATTTGAAGTTTTTAAAATCCCCACTACTTTTTAAATATTAATATTTTTGACCAGTTATTTTTTGTCAGATTTTTAAATGTGTATTACACAAGACTGCGCATGGATTTTCAGATACATCTAATATTACATTTAATATAGTTTTTTTTTTACTGATACATGTAGTAGAGGTCTGCACGGGCCGGAATTTCCAGGCCCGGGCCCGGCCCGGTATAAAAATTGAAATCTCGGCCCGAGCCCGGCCCGACCCGTTTACATTTTTACCGTTCTCGGCCCGGCCCGGCCCGGCCCGTACAAAAATCAGTGAAAACAGGCCCGGCCCGGCCCGACTAAATTTCTACAAAAAATTCAGTTTTTTCTCGACATACAATTAAAATTCTTTTAATGAATACTACATTCATATTTATGGGAACATTTTACAGTATATTTTAAATTACCATGTGTTCGCAAAATACAAAACACACAATAGTAAACATTAACGATTACTTACAGTGTTTTAGTCAACGTCTCTACAGACATTTCAAAATTTAAATAAGGGTTCATTAAAAGATTATTGTAGTTTAGAATAAAGGGTTAAAAAACATGATAACTTTTGAAGCTTATAATAAAAGGTAGATTTGTGAAAATATTTCTTTCATTTTTAAGGCTTTTCTCAAATCCAAAGGAGCTACATTTTGATACATTTACGAATTCATTTCTTTTCGGAAACGCATGAGATTGGCAGGTATTCTTATTCAGAAACCATGTAAATGCCGTTTTTTCTTAGATAAAAGTAATATATCTTTCAGAAAATGCTGCCAAAGTTAGCATTTTGAATGGAATTTCCGGAAGCGATAGCACAGGAAAGGAGAAAAACGCACAGTCACGTGACAAGAGTCTCTGTTATCTCTGTACGTAATCTATGAAAAATGGAAACGCTATTCGATCCCAAATGCCTTCAATACTCAGGCCTGTCAATTTTATGCCTTTATAGTTAAAAATGAGTCAGAAAATGTGTCTGAGAGTTTCGCATTGTTGAGCAGTAAATATAAGAACCATCTTAAGGTACATTTCCAAAGATACTGTTAACAGAAGTTCATTATCACTATTAATACTTTTACAAAACATAATGCCTGTTCTACACATCCTGAGAACGATTAAGACCAGTTCCGTCCCGGCACAAGTCTGCCGGAAAAATTAAACCCGGGATCAGGCACCATGTAACTGTACGATGCCGATCTCTACGATGGACATGTTACATTTCTGTATTGATGTTGTTAAACTCGCATCGGCTCGTAACGCACATTTATACTTCTCGAAAAAGTCATATTCATTGGAAATGGCCTCGTATTTTATCTGCTACTCTCAAATTCTTATATCGGGCCGATAGGTCCGATTAATTTTTTTTATCGGCCCGGCCCGGCCCGGCCTGCAGCCCCGTTCAATTTTTTTGCCGGCCCGGCCCGTTTATTTTGTCTGTCGGCCCGGCCCGGCCCGTTGAAAAAATTGTCCTAATTCTGCCGGCCCGGCCCGTTTGAAAATTCTCCTCCATTCCGCCGGGCCTGGTATGGGCCTCGGGCCAAGCCCGGGCCCGTGCAGACCTCTAATATGTAGTGTAAAACGATGAAATCTAAACACATCTTCATATGTATTTTTATTTTTTTTTTTAGATAATAACAACCTGAAAGGTAAATCCATGCGCAGATTTATCACATATATAATAAAGAACACGTACAAAAAATTTTAATCTCTATCTCAAGTACAAAAACAGCATTAGCATTTTTAAAACATGAAAGTGAAGAAAATATGAGCATGGAGAAAAAGTCGTTTAAAGTTTTCATTTGTGTGGGGAATTGCGCTGGGTATATTAACAAAATTTACAATATCTCGCGATATAATAGGCATTCTCACAAAATTTTAACTGTCAGGAATAAAAATCTGGTGACATTAAACTTAATAAAATAACATTTTAAACTTATAGACGAATGCCTTACTGATTCAAAATAAAGAAAAAATGGTGAGCAGCCACGATTTTTTTTATTTAGCTGAGGTTTAAGTTAAACTTGCGAGTTTAATTTTCCTTACCATTTTACCTCTCTAACTTTTTATTTTCTTCTAAATTTTTACTTATAATGAATTTGCATAGTACCCACAGAACATTCAAATAAGAAATAATAACAATGTAGTATTTTTAGTACAAAATTTTGGTATAACATTGTCTTAAAGGGATGTTAAGGAAGGGACGGTTAGGAAAAAAAGGGGACGGTAAAGGAAAAAAGGGGGCGGTAAGGACAATTATCACCTTGTTTTAGGCAAATCATGTTAAGACTAAGTGATAGACACAATGTTCATTGATTTTTAGCAACAGTTATTTACATTGGATTAAATTAAAAAATAATAATTAATTTGCCTAGAAAAGTGCAAGAATAAACCTTGGGGACGGTAAGACTACCAATAACGCCACGATTCTTGAAGTAGATATTTAAATGCTGATGTGAATTCTTCAGTAAATTTCCTGTTAAAACATTTTAGCCATTCTTTCTCTAGCATACCTCTGCATGAGAAAAAAAAAGTTGAAAAAAATTCTGTGACTGCATCTGATGTGATTTTTTTGTGTAATTTTAGCAAGAGGGACGGTAAGGAATCTAAAATCCAAGGGCAGAGTTCAAAAAATAATAATAACCTTGAAAAAGGTCTGCAGGTTAATTTTTTGCTACATATTTATATAAAACAATAGTCCCATTTTTGGAAAAAAATTAAGTCGAGTTACTTTTATTGAAACAATTTTATACAGACAGCTCCAAACTTAAAAATCAGCATCAGGGACACGGGACGGTAAGGGATTTCGTGGTATATTTGGACCCCCAACATCGGCCAAAACTTATTTATCTCGTTAATATTGTTATACAGTCATGAAATGGGATGTTTTCTAGCATGAGAAATAAAAAAAAAAACTTCAAGAATATGTACTAAAATAAAAATTATTTTTCAGGGACTTAAAAGTCAAAATTATGTGAGATAATTGCCGTATGGGTAAAAATGAGGAGTCAAAATATTCACAATTAAACAGGCTTTCATTTTATATTCAAAAACAAAAGTCGATTTTTTGATCAATTTTGAGTCTGTCCTCTTAAGAACTACTTTTATTTTTTTTTTACAGGGTGTAAGATGTCAGAATGGCCACATTTCAACCGTTCCTCGCGCGGACATTTACAAAATTTTTACAGAATTTTTTAAGCAATTGAAAAGATTTGAAAATAAGTCCGAAGTTATTTGATAAAGCGGAAAATGGTTTCAATAGTGAAAAAAATGGTTTTGCTTCGTATCAGGTGACTCTGCTATTGCAGTCTGTAAAGCCTCATAATAATGCCCAGAATTTAATCGTACCCGCTCCGAAGGCAGTAGTCAGACTAATACTAGATGAAAAGGCAGCAAAGCCACTCTCTTAATTTCACTATCTGATATCACAGTTAAGAATCGAATCAGGCTTCTGTGAAAATATTACCATTTAACTGAACGTGTAGGAGCGATTAGATAAGAGTATTGGTATATTCAACAGCTTTAATAACCTTTGTTCATTATCAGTTTCGTATTACAGTATGCGAAGAATTTTTTTCTTGAAAATCATTTTCAATTCACACAACTAATGCAGCATTGCTCACCTGTTTAGACAGTTTCATAAACTAAAAGAAAATGAACTGGTCAAGATGTATCAAGATAAGTTCAGTTATGAGCGGGACATGGTGCAATCAGTGTGGTTAAATCTTTAAGTTACTTGATTTACCATAGTGGCGACATGTTAAATTGAATTGTATTTCATTCTATACATGCATTCTGACACGCGTATTAAATTTCAAGGATAGTTTATGAGTCATCGTCATTAATTGAATAGATAGAACATTATAGATGTTACTGGAACAAATAATAGTAATATAAATCCAGGAAAGTCATGCACCTAGTGGGAATGATATACACGCTTTCTACGTTCGTAAACTATTTTCACAAAGCAGTGCCGTTCTACTCGGCCTCAGATGCACCAATGATGGCATGCGGGCAGTAAATTATGAATGTTCGAGAGGTTTTTGAACAAAAATAGACTTTATGAGCCCGCCATTGTCACCAAGCTAGTACTTGCTTATCGTCTAATTCTTGTAAGTGAATTTGTCCAAGTAAGTATAACTCCGACATGTGGGTTGCCATATTTGTACAAAAACGTTTAATCTGAGCATTCATCTTATGCATATGCAGCTACTCTTTTTAAAAGTGCTGTAAGCACTCAATTTAAAAAGGTGTAACTAAAATCGGAAGTCCGTTAAATCGCCAATTGTGTTAAGACCAATATTTAAAATAGGTTATTACACTTGAAATTGCGCTGTATATAGTAAATGTAAAATATTAAAGTCCAGTACATGAAAACAAAATCCGAAAGATGGCTATAACTTCAATTCTAATTAACGCAAGAATAATGAATAAGTACCGTTTTACAACACATAAAGGTTTTTTTTTTTTTAATTTACAAAAGCCATCAACATATTTAAAAACGTAATACTCTCATTTTCCAACTAGTAACGTACCACTTAAACATGTTATTTGAATTCGCCCTTCCCCCCACAAAAAAAGCTCAGAAACATATTAGGGTGGATCAAATAAAATCGTAACAGGAGCTACAGAATGAAATTACATAGTTTATTTCACACGTCATCGACAAAGCTACACAAGCACTTTCCTCACTATTTCACCAAGCGGTAAATACGTTGCTCACAGGCAGAAATAGGAACAGTTTCGAAAATTTTCTATGACTTCGCTGTCCGAGTAAAAACGAAGACCCTTCAATACCTTTTCCAGAGGAAAAGGTCATATGACGAAACATCCGGGCTATACGGTGGTTATTCCAACAATGTCCATTGAAACTTCAACAGATTCCCTCATGAAAGTGTTTGTGTCTGCCCTGCATACGACTAATCACAGTGCATGTTTTCCGTATGCTGCCTTCATTTGCCGATGCACTTCACGAAATACAACTTCTTCGTCCACTAAATAACAAATAACAATGCATTGTTCTTTTTAACTTGCAAATATGCCACAGACGCAGATGAATAACATCAACAACCAATTGTCTGCTAGACGATACCGTTTGCTGACCGTCAGAACAAATCGCGTGCTGCTACGTGCAAGTCAATTTCCGAAGTAATGGTTGATTGCTTAAGTCTTGCTCTACCTCTACACAAAGTTTCACCACACTCATACAAAGGTAAACCAAATTATAACCACTGTTTCGTTTTCATTTGGTCCGTCCTTATAGTTTATGCATTTTTAAAATTAAATCTTCGTACGATTATATGGGGTCAAAACTTGAGGATGCTAATGCTAAATTTATGTGACAAACTTTAGTTTTCTATCTTCCTTAAAAAACCATCCGATTATTTTTTTTTCTTTTTGTGATATAAAATGCAAGGACCCAAACGTAATCTAGTTATTTTCTTTATTCGAAAACATTCGAACTCTGAAATTTATTAATAAATTCAGATTATTGAGTTATGAATCATACCTACATAAATTTTTACATAAAAGAATCAGCATCATACAAACATGGCTATATGCATTTACATCTCATTCCTATATTTAGTTTTCGAGATACAGAGAAATTTTACTTTCCGATGATCTAAAGGGAAGGAATCCTGTTAATGTCTATTGTATCCATTGAAAAGGAAATCTTATATAAAAATAGGAAAAATATTTAAACAGAAAGCTAATTTACAGTTAGAATATTTTCATAAAAATTCTCTTATAACGAAGCCTATTTCGTTTCATTTGAAATGAAAATATGTTTTATAAAAATTATAAAAAATATATTGTTTGTTTAACTGCATGAAATTTTATGGTGCTAACGTAATACGAATTAAAATGTAATTATTTTTTAAGTTTTTAGAATTTCTTCCGTGACGATCAGCGTCGAAATAATTGCAAGTACTAATTAAACAATGTATGTCTTTTAAATAATAAATTTGAAAAGTAAGAAATTGGGTGGATTGACGTGAAAATTATAGATCCGTAAATGCATGCACTGTTAGTTCGATCGACATAGTGATATGCATTATTATAAATAAAATAAAATTGGAATCCATTTCTTCTTTTTAATAGCGGCAATCCCAAGGAGTCGTTAGTCGGCATTAATAATTTAACCCTCAAATTCCCACTACAAGAAATTGCTATTGGAAAAATTATTTTTTTTTCTTATTTATGCTGTTGTGGGTCAAAAAAGCAAAAATATGAAAAAAAAAATGAGGTTTTATTATATTTTAAAGGATTTCTGTATCGTAGCATAT
Organism: Maratus speciosus; assembly: GCA_963932465.1. Taxonomy (NCBI): domain Eukaryota; kingdom Metazoa; phylum Arthropoda; class Arachnida; order Araneae; family Salticidae; genus Maratus; species Maratus speciosus. Next base: position 150,078,326 of record OZ010796.1, on the reverse strand, counting down.
ATGCTACCATAGGCAGATTAAGATGAAATATGAAGGATTTTATCATATTTCAAAAGTGTTTTATTTTGTGAAAATAATTATAATTTTACATGTGGTATGATCTAAAACAATTTCTTTCTTAGTTTCTCTCTCTCTCTCTTTATAGATATATATATATCCAATGTTTTCATATAATTTTATTTTTTCCACCATTTATACAATTTTACACAATAATAATGGTAATAAAACCTCATTTTACTTTTTTATTTTGTGTACAATTATAATATATAGCACTAACGTAGTATGTAGCGGAAAAAAGGTTATTTTTTTGCCGATGGCAACTTGTGGTTTGTTTCTCTGATATATATAAAAATAAAATTTTGTAATTATATCTATCTTTCTAAAAATATACACAATTAAGAAGCTAGAATCGTGAAATTTTACATACAGGCGCATTAAAATATAGCAGAGGCACAAAATGCAACCAGGATTCTAAATAAACTATAGTTCGTTTTTAATTAAAAAAAGACAACAAGATAACAGTCATTTCCAGTAAGATTGCCTATTTTTGTAGCCAAAAATTTAAAACGCACAATAAACACAGCAATTAATTAAAAATATAGTAAACTAAAGCACAGTTGATCTGTGTGGGATCAGGCTAGTGTAATCTATACCACACAGAAGAAACAAACAAAATATGATATACTTGAGTGATACGACTCGACAAAAAAAGTTTTATACTTAGAATTTATGTTTATATTTATACTTAGAAATATAAGGTTCAAGATATTAATTCGGATTTATTTCATAATTTTCTCTATTTTTATATTCAAAAATAAATTCAATATTTTGTTGAAAAATGTAAACACAAAAATAATTTCATTTTATTGTATATGCAAACTATAAATTTCAACTAATTTATTTCAGATTTATTTAATAACATGAGCATGTAAATTAAAAATAAAACAAGTATCTTAAATACAAATCTAACACTAAGAAGTACAAATTTCAGGGATGAGAGAGCCTCGACCCAAAGGGTTGGTTTTCACCACTAAATTTGAATACCATTCTTTGCTTTATTAAATCTCAGAAATCATGTCATTAAATACGGCAAGAAATACTATTAACATTTAGCGGTAGCTATTCGTCATTTGGGTCGGAGCGCTCTCATCCCTGAAATTCCCTTTGAAAATAATATGGTAGCAAAAATGCTACCATGGGCTCATGATCACTAACGCAAGTGGTAGCAAATCTGCTACCTTCATTTTAATTACCGTAATTTCCCGCGTATACGCCGCGGCTTGGCTAAGACTTTTTCAAACCGGAAATTTTATTGAAAAAAAGAAGTCAAATAAGTGCTAAGCAGAAGTAAGTCACATTTTATTTAAAATAAATTCTGGTAGGAAATCCAGTTATCTGAGGTGCGGCGGATTCGCGCGAAATTACGGTACTCATTTTACCTTTAAAAAACAAATTTGCATTGAACTTTTTTGTGCAGAGAATAGAAGTAACTCTTTTTAAACCTGTATATCATATGTATTTAATTTTATTTCAATAAAACATTTGAAAAATCCAGCAAAAACTTACCACTGTAAATGCCATTTTGAAATTTTTATTAGACATGTTGCTTCAAACTAATTTATTTCTTATTTAGTGCTGCATCTGTGCATTCAAAATTCATTACTAATATTACCTAAAGGTGCAATTATTGCAGTAATGACTCAAAATATGCAAAATATATCCAAAATACGAGGGTGAGTCGGAAAATAAGTTTCCCCTGCCAACTGTGGACAGAGGTGTGTAAAAGACAAAAAATGGAATGAAACATTAAAGATAAGACGTAACTTTATTTTTCTACTTAAGTGCCAAGTGAGTTGAGACATTTGCCATACACTTTATAAGCTTCATAAAGCCCCCCCAGGAAAAAAAACAGAGCTCTGCATACAAAAGAAGTGTTGAACGGCTTGTGTGACTTCAGCATTGCTTACAAAGAAGTAGTCAAGCATTGCTTTCGTCTGTAGTGGCCGTGCACGTCCGTCCAGGTCTCGGTCTGTCCAGCACTTGCTGACGCCCGTCATGAATTGGCGGCACTATCTCCGCACCATTTGTTTCGACATCCCATCTGGCCCGTGGACTCCCACGTGGCGGTTATGGATTTCTATTCATGATACTCCACGTGCCCATTCATAGCGGACAAACGCTCTCACTTCCTCCTTTGACCACGAATTCACAACGCACTTTCTCTCCATATCTACTGGGAACAGAATGATGCAGAGCCCTGATTTTTTCAAGGAGCGCTTTTTGAAGCTTATAAAGGGGCATGACAAATGTCTCAACTCACTTGGCACTTATGTAGAAAAATAAAGTTACGTCTTATCTCTAATGTTTCATTACATTTTTTGTCTTTCACACACACCTCTGTCCACAGTTGCCAGGGAAACTTATTTTTCTGACTCACCCTTGTATATACGAAATATACAAAATATATTTAGGAAATTTCGTGCTAAAAGTTAAAGTTGAACTTATGGTAGCAGAAATGCTACCACGGGCATTAGAGGGTTAAAGCAGTGATTACCCGTACTATCCCATCACAGGCAATATCAGATATTTCCTCATAAACAGGATTTGATGGAGAGAAAAGGTCGAAAGCTCACCATGTGATAGTTTACCTCTCGTAACTTCATCATTAATACACTTGTGGCTGGTTCTATCTCCTCAATAGCTATCATCTCAAATTTCACCATTCAGATTACTCTAAAAATAGTTGATCTCAGTTCAAAGCCTATGCACTAATTTAATAAGGCTCTTTCAATCACAGGTACTATCATACTACCTGAAATATATGCTATTTTTGCTCTCTTCTTTCGAGCGGCTTGAAACATTTTTCGAGTAACAGCTTCTAAGTGTTTAAAATTTGTGTAAAATCCAAGAACAGGTAACAACTATTTTTAGAGATGTGTGGCTTTGATGTGTGGAATTCAAGCTGATATCTACTGTAGGAGATACAAATAGCGATAGGTTCGTCATTGACGAATTTACGAGAGGTAAACTACACGGCACTTTTCATCCGTTTTTCTCCTGAAAGACATGTTTATGAGAACACATCTGATATTATATGTGATAAGTTAGTAACGTGTGATCGCAAGCTTTAAGAGCGATTACTTAACAAATGTGATGTTTACAGTTGCGGGTTCTGTTCAGTTTTCAAAATAACCTTATTTGCTGCGCGAAAGATTTGCTTGAAATAAGCGAGAGGAAATAACACATATTTTAGATCCTACGATAAATGTGATTGAAACTTTAGGTTTTAAAGAGATTGTACGATATCGCAAGTTGCGTTTCTGATTCTTTCTTTCAAAATCTTTGCGCATGTTTATAAAGTGTGCTTGAAATTGTAATGAAATTGCATTTGAAATTCAAATGTGTAACTAATAAAACATACTATTGAAATATGCAACCAGGAGGAACCAAAACTCAAATTCAATTAATAATCAACTTAAGATAGGGTAAATGATGATAATGGAATTTGGAAACAGGAAATGCGAAACGTTGTTGCTCATTTAGTGAACAAATTCATAGGGTTTGGTAAGGTAAAATGAGTATAAAAATGAGGGTTTTTTTTTCAAATTTTAATTTCAAATGCAAAAAAATCCTATTTGAAAGTATTAATTTTTTATAAGACTAATAACATTACATCTATCCTGAGTAAAATAAATAAATTTTGAAGAATATTAATTGTGTTTTTAACATGACAGCAATGCCTTCTTTTTAAGATGTCATTATAGCCATTTTACCACGTGGGATGATCTAAAATGAATATATCTTGGGGTAAAATGCCTAATGCTTAATATTAGCTTAAAATATTGCATAAAGTAGATATAACAGCTAGAATCTTTTTTTAATATTGAATTATTCGACATTTATTGAATAAATTGTTTTTTACGTTTGACACACTTCACTTATTAAATTTATATTGTACGCAATTTTTTAAGACTGGATCTGGCAGACTTTTAATTATTTCAGAAAATTTTTCGTCATAAATGTCATCTCCCTCAGTAAGTGAATAATCATACATTTGTGATTTGTTTCAAACACTTGATTATAAATAATCATTTTCAATATTTTTAGTACCTCTATCAAGGAATTTGGAGGTAGGTTTTTTCTTCAACGTATTTTCGTATTCTTCAACTATCATTCTTTCTCAATGTTATTTACGAGTCAAAGATAGATTTTTATGCATGTATTGCATGTATTTTTATGCAGAATGTTTATAGATAATTAATGTTCCCACAGTTTAGTAGAGTTTTTGCTCTTACTGTACAATCTTGCTTTTTCTTTCTAATATTAACCATTCTATTACATCTGATTTGGTTCAGACAACACTTTCGCAGTTTTCACATGAGTTCGTCTCCTTTCTCTTTTGGAATTTTTTATGGCTTTTTAAGTTTGCAATGATTATACTGGTGTAAGAGTGTACAATGTATATTTTAAAAGTTTTTTTGGAAAAAAGGATATTATAAGGATATAGATTTAAAGTTTTCATATCATCTTAATCTGTTTATGAAATTTCATTGTTCCATATCATTGTGCCAACCTTTAGGGAATTTTTCCAAATCAAAAAACATATTTAACTCAAACAACTTTTGAACCAAAAATTTCTTTAATAAAATTTAATAATTATTTATCTTGTTTATATGTTTACCTCCACCTGACCTTACACTTAAAACCTAAAGCACTTGACCTAAAAATTTTTAAATTTCAGAAACTAAACATTAACTCATTTGCATCATTTGGAAAAGTGGATAATTGGTTCTGATCACCAAAAACGAATTTGTATCAAAATGGAAATAGTTCAAAAGGTATAAAAACCGAATGACGTAAACAAAAAAATCAAAAGTTTATTTAGCTCGATAAAGTTCATACATTCCAAATGCATGGGAGCGTATGCCTGAAACTTTCACACATAAATTAGCTTTGTACTTAAATTGCTTAAATCCAAAACTTTTTAATTAATTATTTTTATGTTTTTCAAAATTTATCAATCGTAATATTACAGCATTGATTTTATAAATCATCATTTTCACACTCAAAATAACATTATTTTTCTGTGGCGACAACTGAGCACTAATATAGGACGGGGGGCTAACACGGCGCACAGTGGGAGGTAATGACCAAAATCCGCGACATTGGCCAAAATTAAAAAATATATATATGACTAAAAAAACTGGGCGAACTTGTTCTATACATTCCAGAGTTTATGAGAAATCAGTAAACGGGACAAAAATACAAACCTGTCCAGTTTATTGTTCTGGGAAACGGGCTTTGTTCTCCTTTTCCTTATGCTGAAAAAAATTTCCGTGTAACTTTACACCAAAAATGGTGGTAACTAAGTTGCCACTAAAAGTGGTGTAAGGAAACACCGCCAGTAAATTGATGTAATGAAACACCGATAATAAACCGGTGTAAAGAAACACCAATTTTGGTGGCAACCTAGTTGCTACCATTTTTGGTGCAAAGTTACACCACCACTGATTAGCACTACTTTATAAATTTCTCAAGTTTTTGAGGAAAAAAAAATCTTAAGGAAAACGTTTTTCATTTTAAATGAAATATCAATTTTCAAATTTCACTTTAAAAATAAAACATTTAATACAAAAGTAAATAAAATAATGAACAAAACTTTCCACATTATCCCTTCCCTTCCCATAATTACCTCATTATTATGCGTATTCAGTACTGCAATTATATTTACGAATACTGACATATAATTATACAGTCGGACCTCTATTTAACGAAGTCGCTAAATCCCGAAAAAAAGTTCGTTATGTGGAAAATTCGTTAAATAGAGATGAACCCTTTTAAATACTTTAAACTACACAAAACAGATTTTTAATTCAAAAACATTAAACATTATTAAAAAACTTAACTAATCACCCTTTTTTTTGTAAACCATCTTTATTTTTTTTATTATTATTCATTTTACCCATCAAAAAGAAATCTGTAAAGACAACAAGAATTTAAAAAAATATTGTCCGGGAATACACTGTATTTTCAGTTTTAATTAAATATTTACATTAAAATTAATGAATTTTAATGACATTATCGTATTTATTATAACAAAGTAATTTTAAGCATTGTATTACTACATGCGTCCTTAAATTTAATTACTGAAACTTATTTACTACAGAACAGCCCTTTTAAGTGTGAAAGGGGGATATTGAAAGTTTGCGTTTCCTGGATGAAATGCAAAGAATGACAGGGATTTTACTGCTCTCGTTGAGTTAGGTACCTGGTAAAACTAATTCAAGGTTATTGAGCTTTATAAAATGTGTAAAAGAAAGAATAAGTTTGAAGTGTCCGGAAACATTTTGAGAAATAGGGAAAAAAAAATTATATCAGAAGAAAAAGTTCGTTAAATAGAGAATACACTTCGCTATTTGGAGGTTATTTTACGAAGAAATTCGCAAAATGTTGTTGGTTCCGAGGAAAAGTTCGCAAAATAAAGAAATTCGCAAAATAGAGGTTCGTTAAATAGAGGTCCGACTGTAGTTCATAAAAGAGTTAATATGATTAATTAGCGATTCACCTAACCCAAAATTAATGCATTTTCTTTAGCTTTTGCAGGGGTTTTAATCCATCTTCCCCCTCCCTTTACTGTTTCACTTTAACAAAGCTTTAGATTTAACTTTTAAAGTTCAAAATAAATAAAATTTGAGGGGAAATGAGCCTGAATGAATCAGCGTTATATGTTGCAAATTGATTTCCCACCTACATTGATGGAACAGAGGCGCAGCAGTTGGGCGTTTGACACCACTAAATTTTAATAGAATTCTTTGCCTTAAAAAATTCAGAAATTATGTTTTGATATAAGGCGAAGAACACTAATAAAATTTAGCGGTGTCAGTTGATTCTCTGCTGCTACACTGTTCCATCACTGCACCTATTGCCCGTGTATTTCAAACTTTAAACCCTTCCCATTGCAATGTGCTCAGCGAAAATGTTCTTGTTTGTATAAAGTAGAAGAGATTTTCCATTCAAATAGAAAATTTTTTGAGAAAAACACTTCCTTACATTTTGAATCTTTTGAATAGTGCTATAAATGTGGATGTGGCTTGCGCTTTCCAAAACATCCTGACCACATCCTGACCGCAGTAAAAGAGTGCAGCTAATTCTCACGAGAACTGACAAAGCTTGCAATTTCTAAAAGACAATAAACCTGATGACTTAGTGATTATGAATCTCCAGCCTGAGAGCGAAGGTTCGATTTAACTTCAGAGTTCGGTTGCGGGCTGTCATGGGAAGACGTCCATAGTCAGACTCCGAGAGCGCGCCGAAGTATTGAAGGCCGGTAGATTGCCGCAACCCCCCCCCCCCCCTTTATCCCCGTAAAACTGTATATAATTTGTATTTGTCCTGTAAATATAATTCATGCCTTACTCCAGACATTAAAATCGTGTTATTTCTACACCATCGAGTCATCAATGAGAAGTCTTTATCACCAAAGTTCAATTGCAGTCAATTCCACATAAATATAGTAAAGCTCGAGACGGACGAGCCGAAAAACATTTTTATCATTGACATGATTGTGAAATCGAAAATAAAGAAGGCCGTGATATAACTTTCTGTGCTGACATAAATTTTTATGCGATATGACAGTGCTTTTTGAATTGAATTATTGCTATAAGTTGGATAATTAGCTATGAAATTGCATAAAATTTTTGAGGGGGGGGGGGGGGTAAATAAATTTACAGACGAAACTTTGAAAAAATTAGACCAAATGGCCCAGGCACGACCCAGAAATAGGGACTCATGTCAAATTAAACAAAGGAATATATATGACATTGCTAGTTCTAACAACAAGTGAAATTATTGGAACTGGAGAGATAAACAAGCTGCCAAAATACGGTGCCGGCTCGGACATGAGGGTTTTACAATTTATTAAATAAATTAAAAAAAATTCAAAATACACTATATTACTGTATAAAACATATTAATGCTCAAGAGGACACTCATATTAATAACCTATGTGAAAATCACAGAAATTCCATAGTAAAATTTTATTAAAACTATACTGAGAGCCCAGGATTAAAATGACAGAATGTGTAAACAAACCGATAGATCCTAGTAAAATTAATATTCCAAAGGGAAAATATTGGAATATATTAACAAATAAAGTCTCAAAATGAATTTTAGAGTATCCTTATTGATAAGTGAATAGCGATTTATCATTATGTATTATTAAAAAGTATCAAATTGGCAGTAATGCTGAGACACTGTTACTCGGAAAACTTTATTTACGGGAGGAAAGTTAAGCATAAAAAATGTTCCTGAGCTCTCTATATCTTATATACGCAAACATGTATGCATGCTTCAAATACAAACAGTTTATATGCAAACAATATTTAGTCCTGTTTCTTAAATCTATGAAGAATAATTACTTTGCTTACCTTATGTTTTCTAATTGAAATTTGCACTATAAACGATAAAATTTCATATCTAAAATGGCTGCTGTCGTCTGCGGACAAACAAAAAAAGACTGATGACAAGGTGAAATATTTGTACAGCTCTGGATCGCAAGTAAAGAAATACGCCAGCTTTGGTGTTTGTCTTCTACACTTTATTTGAAAGAGTAATCCTTCTCAGAATATGATAGCACTTATTTCGGTGTTTACACCAAAAGTAGTGAATATTTAACCCACATTTGGCATTTCATAAACCCAAATTCATCGTATTAATACTCCCTTCTTTTTACTGTGTAGGTATTGGGTGAACGAAATTCAAAATATTCACATCCTCCGTGATCTGCTCTGCTTCGGTAGGCCTGTAATCATATATAGACTTCTTTAACCCTTTCGGGACTAGTGATGCATATATGCATCGTCAAAATGTGCATGTGGAATTTGATTTTGGCACCATTAATATATAAATTTAATATTTGTCGTTTTTAATTAGCGTATTTTTTGGTATTTCAGAAGTAAATCGAACTGTTTAAAAAAAGGCGGTGACAACCAAATAAAATATGCGTAAGAGATGCCAAAGGGTCTCCAAAGGGTTAACCCTTTCCGACGCAGTGGTCCCACGTCGAACCGCCTAATTTTAATTCCAAACTGACAAACGCACCAAGAATATTTTAATAAAATTTTACTTTTACAATGAAAGTTTAAAGTAACAGGTTTTTAATTTCTAAAAAAGTCGTTCGTAAATTCCGGTGTCAGTCAATCATTTCACCCTTTTTCGAAAAGAATACTTCTGTGCCGGAAAGGGTTAAGGGGCCGCTTCAGCGAAACTCCTCGATCGTCAAATGCCATGTTAACTAAAGGGAAAAATTTAAAGCGCGATTACTCATTACTTAATATAACTATCGAAATACGGTTTTCACTATGTAAAAGTAAACGTCAGATGTTGAAGATGTGTGCGTTTAAACGCACATCTACGACATTTGACGTTTAATTTCTGATGGTGAAAATCGTATTTTGATAATTACATTAGATAATGATTAATGACACCTTCAAGTTTTCTCATAGGTTAACGTTGAATTATCGGAGTGTTTCAGTGAAGCGGCCTGTTAAGGCTCCTGTCCCTGCCGGCGGAGGCACTCACGAGCTAATGCTAATCCTATGGGGAGGGATTTTTCTAATATCTCGCTTGCATTTCGACATTTTTAAATAATTTTTTTTTGCATTAGATAGACGAGATCCGTCTCTACATCGCACCTTAATTACTTTTTCGATTTTGGTTGCAGATATTTTTTAGAAAGACACTTTCATTTTCAGAACCGGTTTTGAAAATGAAAGTAACTTTATAAAAAATAGTCCCGATTTTGTCTGGTAAGATGTACTACACCTATCTAATCATATATTTCTTTTACTTATGCATCTGCTATTTTGCATGTTGTTTGCAAAACATTTATCATACGCTCTTAAATAAACTGACACAATTGAAAAAAAATATTTTTGAGAAATTACTGAAAAAAATCACAAATATACTTCCCCATCTGATATTAACAGAACGCTTTTTTTTTTTTTTAAATAACGTAATTAGATTACTTTAAATCAAATTTCGGTTATGATGCCACCCTACTGTTAACAAATTTTCAGATAATAGCACGTAATGGATTCATATAATTAAATTTGATTCTTTTAAATCTAGATATGAAAATTTCGAATTAGTTCCCAATTGACTTTTCTGGAAATATTCCATTTTTGATACCCATCACTTTACGGAATAAGCGAAGCGATATGTTTTACTTCATTTTCATTAGACTTATTTAGAAAGAAAGTGTCGTTTATTTAGATTAGAAAATAATCATTGTTTTAATCATACCTATAAAATCTTAATTAACTGTACTTATCAATATACAGGGTATGGCTCAGTAGAAATTCGACAAACCGTGTACAATCGAAAGCATCCGGTCCTGCCTCTTAATTTTTAGACATAATTGTAGGTTCGGTGCTCAGCTCATACACTATATGGCCAAAGGTGACCGGTCACTTGCGATTTTAGACGTTTTGTTAAATATATAGAAAAATACATGAGGAATTAACCTGAAACTGCAGGTGTGTAAACAGCATAGTATAGGTCATATATTTCCGCGAAGATTTTCCCCCGAAACCGCATAGGGGACCGTCAACAAAGTTGAAAAAGAGCGAATATGTTTTGGATAACCCTGTAAAAACTAATATAGCAAAAGCGTTCAAACTCGAGATTATTAATGAGTGGCTTATTGTAATGTGTGGTATGTGTTCATTTTTATGAGGATAGTATGTATACTCGTAGAGAAATTAAGGTTTTGCTTATAATTTGCAGAGTTCTTAATATAAAAAAAAGTTCTTTTCAGAAAATATAACAAACATCATTGTACACAATACTCTGCAATCAGAATTAAAAAATAATAAAAATTGGATGAAAAATGAGCAGGCTTACTAAAAAATGTTTCACTGCGCATGCGCGACTGCAATCAAAATATAATATGCATAATGTATTAGCTAAGTATATAGAGCAACTTTTGCGAAAGTCTCAAAATCATAGCTTTAAAATTCTGAAAATTATCGTCGATAGAATAAGCTCGAAATCCGTTGTTCCAAAAAAGAAGCAAAAAGATGAGGGATTGTATCAAATATCTGTTGATTAGTGCCAAGATAGCGTACACAATATTGCACGTACTGCTATATTTGGATACAACCCCTCATCTTTTTGGGACTGTTTTTATAAAAACCTCAATTTCTCTACGAGTATACATGCTATCCTCATAAAAATGAATACAGTATATTACAATAAGACACTTATTAATAATCTAACGTTTGAACGCTTTTGCTACATTAGTTTTTACAGGGTTATCCAAAAGATATTCGTTCTTTTTCAATTTGTTGGCGGTCCCCTATGGGGTTTCGGAAAAAAATCTTCCCGGAAATATATGACCTATACCTGTTTACACACCTGCAGTTTCAGGTTAATTCCTCATGTATTTTTCTAGATATTGAACAAAACGTCTAAAATCGCGACCGGTCATCTTCGGCCATATAGTGTATAAATACTATTTTAAGCAATACTTTATTAATATACGTGAATATTAAAATGCAAGTAATAGCCGTTACTTTCTCCTGATACCTAATTGCCAAGTCCCAAATTAATGACGGACAGAAGATGTAGAGACTAAGAGTGATTTGGAATGAAAATGTCAGAATTAATAATAGTGCTAAACTTGATAGTGCTAAACTTGGCGCTACATGATCCTAAAACTTTTTACGGTTAAAGAGAGACTTGGCTACATTTTTTACGTGACATGTTTTTGATGGGGTTTTAATTTTCAATGTTATTCCTTGTATATTAATGCTATGTATCTCATGCAGGTTTATTTGAAAAGAAGGCGGTGCGCGCAGTATGACAAATGTACGTAAAAATAGAAAAATATAATCTCAAATTTTAGGTGCGCGTAATACGCCAATGTATACAGTGTGATTCATAAAGATTGAAACGATAGCCTATTTCCTTAAATATTGCCCCTAGATACATACTTCCTATTGCAAAGCTTCATAAAAAAGGTTCAGAATTTGATGACACAAGTTGCAACTCCATAGGGGGTCTATTTGAAAAAAATACAAAAACTAAATTTTTATACGGCCCCCGTAGGGTAAAATTTCCTACTAGGAAAAATTTCCTCATCCATTACTGAAATAAACAGAAAAAATTCATTCCATCTTGATATTTGCAAAACTCACAGAGATATTAAAATCCAAAATTCGTGACATACTCCACTTAAGCTGCATACACCACTAGCACTGAGCAACCTGATGTTGATGCATTTCGAATAGGAATCATCCACAAATTATACGTTATTAAAAGTCGATATAAGACAATGCCCCTCCTTTTTGACATAAAAATAGAAGCGTTTAGATTTTACGTTAAATGTGCTTCCGAAATATGCTGGAGGTCTTCACGGGCCAGGTTCGGGCTCCGGCCGACCTATAGAAAAAAGATCGGCCCGGCCTGTACAAAACCCCGTAATTGGCTAGTCTCTATATAATAAAAGGCAGTGTAATGCAGGGCGGGGCGAATCCATCAATCTTACTAGTCTCCGAGGAAGAGACTCAAGGGTGAAAGGTGCCATTCTCCCATTGGTTGGCAAGAAACAAGAATCCCGCGATTACTTCTCAAGGTTACAAATCCTGATAATTGAGCAGTAGTAGACACTTCTTCCTAACTGAGATTATTTCAAGTATTAAGTTGCAATCATATTAAATTTTCTTTGCGACATGTAAGGAATTTTAATCACGGAAAACAATGATATGGTATTTTTTAAAATATCCTTTTTTTCCCTGCAAAAAATTGATAAAACTGACTTTCTTTTAAAAAAGTAATCAATTTAAATATTTTGAAACTTATTTTTAAATTACACATTACTTATATTTTCCTTTTCGATATACAGGTGTATGTTAATTTAAACTTAAAAAAAAAAAAAAAAATCAAACATATTCCATGTTTTAAAAGTAAAAAATTAATATTGATACGAAAAGTAAAATTAATAATTTTTGATTTATAGCTTTGCATCAGGAAGACAGAAGCTTAGGGGACTAGTCGCCCCCCCCCCCCCCCCAAAATAATATCCTGGCATTTTGTAACTCATTTTTAAATTACACATTGCTTATATTTTCCTTTTCTATATACAGGTGTATGTAAATTTAAACTAAAAAAAAATATATATATATATCTATCCCATATCTTAAAAGTAAAAAATTAATATTTATACGAAAAGTAAAATTAATAATTTTTGATTTATAGCTTTGCATCAGGAGGACAAAAGCTTAGGGGATTAGACGAATGGGATTCAACCCGCGATACTTATTTATTAATCAATATACATATTTAAAAAAAATTGGAGGGGGGGAGGAAGGGGGGGGTGTAAACGATAAAAATACAATTTCAAAGTGTTATAAAAAAAATAGTATTATTTCAATAGTTGCAGCAGACTGTTTTAATTACGCACTTTTATTGCATATTTATTAAATTTTTCTTTTATTAAGAAATCTTAATTTTGTTATAGTATATTAGCCGGAAAACCTGGTTTACCCAGAAATATTGTAAAAGCTAATTGTGTGTTTATTAGAACATAAACTAGCCAAACTTTGCTCATCTAAACGCTTCCATATTGTCAATTATTTTTTTTTATCAGTTTTTCAAATTTTAAGTGAAAAACACAATTTTTACCCACTATCCTAGGACGGGTATTTACACTAGTTCCGGTATAAAAGCTAAAATTTCGGCCCGAGACCGACCCGGAACGGAAAAAAGTTAAAATCTCGGCCCGAGAACGGCCCGGCCTGACTGACTTTCTACAAAACATGGATTTTTACTTCGATATGGTTAAAAATGGTTAAATACGAGGAGTTCTGACCAAAAATACTAATTTTAGCTTTTTTTTTCATGTTTATAATATTCATTTTTAAAGAAGCGTCCTAGGCAGTGATATTTATTTTTTTAAATGAAACTCTATATGTATGTAAATGTCTCCTTCTTAGCAGGTGTAAATGTATTCTATTCTTTTCTCACAAATTATTATATTCATTTTGCATGGATCAACACATTTTTCCGTGTAAGACAGGATTCCATCATAGACACGGTCTTTTTCACATGGTTTATACTCTATTTTAATTTTATTGCCTAGAAATCTACTACACTGCAAAAAAGAATCTGTGAACTGTTACATGAATTTTTGTTGTTGCCGTTACATAAATAGTTCTAGGAATCCCAGTTTCATAGAAAAATTTTAGTAACTTCACAGTTTTTTTTTTTTTTTTTTTTTTTTTTTTTTTTTTTTTTTTTTTTTTACAGTGTATTCTTAAAAAAAAAAAAAAAAAATTGTAGAATAATGACGATTTAAAAATGTATGCATTTTTTACAAAACTTCTGGGCGTGGCGAAATTTTACGGATTTATTTTACGGACCAGACTACGCTGAGACAATGATTTTCATACGAGCTGGGTCGAGACCGGAACTGAAAATTTCGGCCAGGGAAGAACTAGGAAGAATGAAGCAAGTCCCGGCTCGTTATGGAAAAAATACATTAGGCCCGCCCCGATCCTTCAGAAAAATGTAAGGGCCGAGCCCAGCCCGGCCAGGAAAGAGTAATGTCTAGGCATGATTCGGCCCAAACCGTCAGGAAAAGTAAGTCCTGGGACTGGTGCGGCCCTGTCCGAAAAGAGTGAAGACTAGACCCGGCCCGAGTGTCGTGAATGAAAATAGGCCCCGGGACAAGCCCAGTAAAATGAAGGCAAACTTTCAAACGGGTCAAGAAGCCAGTATTTTTCTACTAAAATGCACAATAAATGATCAACTAAAAGAATTTCTTCTTAGTTGCTCAAATTTAGTCCGATGCATAACATAATATAATATCTCAATCGCGTTGGCGTCGTTTTCAGCAATGCGTAAGTACATTTCAGCTGAAGGTCCATATTGGTTTAAAATAAAAGGTCAATTTCACCATTTCGTTCAATCCAAGATTTGTTTGGAAATACTGACCAGCGCAGCGGGCGTACCCTGCTATAGTATATATATAAAGAGTATATATGCTATAGTATATATGCTATAGTATATATATATGCTTATAGTATATATATATATAGAGAGAGAGATAGAGAGAAAGTAAAAGACGGTGGGCGGATTTTATGTAGTGCATGCGAAAAATAGTATGGCGCCTTTTGAGAGAAAATTTTTCTCATGTTATGCATGAAATATGGAACATTTTCTAATCATAAGTGCATACACTGTAAAAAAAAAAAAAAATCTCTGAAGTTACTAAAATTTTTCTAGGAAACTGGGATTCCTAGAACTATTTATCTAACGACCACAACAAAAATTCATGTAACACACACTGTTACTTAAAAAATTTTAGTAACTTCACAGATT
This sequence comes from Maratus speciosus, assembly GCA_963932465.1. Lineage (NCBI taxonomy): Eukaryota > Metazoa > Arthropoda > Arachnida > Araneae > Salticidae > Maratus > Maratus speciosus. The sequence continues at coordinate 150,062,945 of OZ010796.1, read as the reverse complement.
TTTTTTTTACAGTGTATGGTGATTATAATGGTGATTTTAAGGGTGTATTCGAAAAAATATTTTTCCACCCTCAACAGCTCGAAATTTTTTGAGACATTTTCAGACTCATTTTTAAAAGTAAAAACATGAAACTTGATGGGGTGATTTCTGAAGACATGTTTAACATGCCGTGTGATTTCATTTTCAGCTCAATTAATTAGAATTTGATTTTTAAACAATTATTTTTTCAGTATGACCATTTTTTTCATTCCCAGATCGCCCGCTTCGGAAAATTCGGTTCAAAACGCCAACTTTGACAGCGTTTTTTACAGTATTTTCAGCATTTATCAAAAAATTAAGAAGCACGGCACATTATATAGTTTCTAAATAAGAGAATTTCCCAGTTTGGTGCGTTTGAGGGCAAAAATGAATTTTAAAATGAATCAGAAAATAAGCAGTTTGGATCGGAATACACCCTTAAGCCAAATTTATTAATTTTCAGTCTCGACACAATGCATCAGAATTTCATCACAACAATCGTCTATTTACATCATGAAAAATTTGTTATAGAAGTTACAGCTCATGATTTATAATAAATTAGCAGACCCGTCCGCAGTTGTCCGTGATTAACTTAAATAGGGGAGACTGGGGAGGGTTGACACACTTTTTACAAAATGATTTTTTCTTTTTTAAATATTCAACCTAGAATAAAGTTTCATATATCATTTTATTCGTCATTCAATCAATTATCAAAATAAAATTGCGACATAAGTGCAATATATAAGAAACTTGAAAAAATATTGATTTTAATCATGAGAAATTAATGGGTCAAGGCTCCCCACAACGGGAGGCTTGACCCACTCTATTTTATTTTGAAATATTTGTTAAGGAAAATAAAATCAGTTTTAAAACAGACAGAATAACTTTATGCTACAAGGTTTAACTATTATAAAAATTATTTGGGAAAATGTGATGTGTAAACAAACGTGCTTAGACGGAATACCAGGCATAGGAGAAAAATTCCGTTTTAAACACCAACTTTTTGTGACACTCGATCTGGCAACACTAGTTGCCACATAGCTTGGCTTCATATTATTGTGTTCATCTTGGTGAAATTTGCCTACATACTTTCCTAAAGTGTTTTGATCAATGTCATGTTCTTTTGCAGAGGCATGAAAACTTAAAATTTCTTAAGGCTGCTGCTTTCATCCTTTCTAGTCTTTTCCATTCTGTCTATTTACTTACTATGGGTACTATTTAGATTAAATAAAAGTTCCTATAAACTTTCCAATTTATACTTCATTAAGTTTTTTCTTGCTTCTATAGCAATTTGCACATCTTCCTTTAATGAATTTTAAACGTTTTCCTTTCTTTCACACCATTTTACTGTAGCTTTATAGAATAAATGTGCAATATTTTAGAAATATAACCATTAACCCTTTAGTATGTACAGTGTATGATAAAAATATTTCCAAAAACACTTAATTAAGGGAGTTTTGACCATCTGGTCAAGTCTCCCTTCTGTGATTAGGTCAAGCCTACCCACATAGCCACCTTTTTAAAGTATAGAATAACCTAATTTACTGTACAATCTTTATGCCCGGAATGAAAGCTCAATATTTCTGCATTACATAAACATATTTACTTAAATTTCTATGACATATTTTATCTGAAAAAATCTTACAAAATGTTTCTAAAAAATACACTTTTTAAGCTGAAAACTCTTCACAATTGATTTTTCAGCACCTGTTTCAATTATCTGCTTGAAACAAAGACTATTCTTTGAGCATTTCAGTAGCTTTGGTAGGCACCTATTGGCGAAACTCTGAAATTCTTTTAAATATGAAAACTGAAGGGTGGGTCAAGCCTCCCCTATGGTCAACCCTCCCCGGTCTCCCTTACACCTAAAATTACCTAATTATAATATACAAAAGAACCTAGTGGTGAGGACACACATTGGTGAAAGTTCCACTGCCTTCGGCATCGTACTGAAAGATCGTTAACGCAACGATCACTGTATCGGCACTTCATTAATACGCGAAATCGATTTTAAAAAATAAAGAATAAAAAGCGTCTTCGCAAAAAGAAAAAACTAATTTGAAAATTTTCATCGTGTCCCATAAATCGTTAAAGTAACATTCGTTAAAACAAATTATTTCGTTAAAAAACGAACATTAAGCTCTATGCCGTTAAGGTCGCCCGACAGTTTCAGGGAAGCCCAACCCTTCCCGTTTTTCCATGTCTTGGATTTAACCAATTTCCCTTTTAAATTTGTCCGGTTTTAATTTTCAATTTTTTTGTTTTCTTCTTGGCTTTCGCTAGAGTTTCGGCATATGGGACGTAGGAGGAACCCACGGAAACGCCGCTCTCCACGAATTCCGAGGCGGTCTTAAAGTTTCGTTTCGTTAAAACGCGCAATCATTTAAAACACGAAATAAAAAAAATCTTTCGAAAATAAAAGCCGAACGGATTTAAAAGCATTCTTTTGAACAAACCTCGTTGCACAGTAGCCGATTATCGACATTGATATTGGGAGATGAAGTGGTTTTTCCTTTTGCCTTTTTGAAAAAAATGCGTTTTCTTAATTTTTAGTTAATTTCGGTAAAATTCAGGATATTAATATTTTTTGAATTTTTTTTTAAAGATTAATGAATGTTTGCCGATACAGGGATATAAGATTGAATTAGTAATATTTCAAATAGAAATCGTTTATTAAAAAACAAAGTCCTCATTTTAGGCAGAAAGGAGGCTTTTTTAAAAAATTCGAACAAAATTCAAAAATCGCTTCACGAATTTTGAATAAACTTTATTGAAAAAAGGATAAAATTTACTAAATTGGGCTTAGATTGAATTTGGATTGCTTTTATAATTCTCTGAAAGCCGAATGCGAATTTGAAAAATCGGAAAATACGCAAAATTATGCTTTCTATCTAAAGTAACAAAAAGTCTAATTTTATAAACGAAAAATTGGAATCTCAGACGGATTGGAACTTGTATTCGCCTATCCGGAACCAAATTTGAAGATATCTACGTACGATAGATTTTCCTAACTATCGCCTACAGGCAGACAGAGACAAACACTTCTTTTTATTAATACAAGAGGGTAAACCCAGACTTTTCGGGTTACAGAATATTGGTGTAAACAATCATACATGATATTTCTTATATTAACTTCTTCCTTTTCTCTACAGATACTAAACACAGATCAATGAATGAGGTATTTTTTGAAAAGTTCTGCAAGCGGTTTTACTTATATATCGCTAAAACAGGTTGTTTGGTAAAAAAAAAAAATTGCAATCAGTCAAAAATCAATGAAAAAAAAAAACCACATCAGCAAATAATCTCAATAATTGCGGCGAGAAAGCCTCGTAAAGGTCTACTTTTTCTTCCTTTTTTAATTGATAACTCTAATACATTTTGTACATTTAATATACACTGCTCAAAACAATTAGGGGAGCACATGGTTTTAACGAAATTGCGCAAATATTTACAGCAATAAGTAACGTAAAATAAAGCATCCATAATTTAAAGTGCTGTAGAAAACAGATAAAGAAAACTTCACATGTAAATTAAAGTTTATGACGTCAAAAACTGGAAAAAGGTGATAAGTGCAGAAATCGGGATTTTGCAGAAACGTCTGTTTCACTGACTCAGTTGTAAAATTCAATTGCTCAGCTAGTGTTTTGAGAAAAGGTGGCTTGAAAATGTCACAACAACATGATTTATCGCAATCCATGTCTTGACGTGTTATCGGGACAGTTGAATTTGGGGAAGCACAACGAGGTGTAGTGGACGCTGTTGGAGTCGCAAGAAGTGTCCATGAAAGGCTGTGGAATCGATTCCAAGACACATGGAATGGTAGTCATCGACAAGTGCAAGGTCGAAAATGTGCTAACACAGAAACTGATGACCGATATATCCTGTTAACAGCCCGTCGAGACGGAACGGGCAATGCTACTCAGCTGAAAACACAGTTGTTCTTGGCCAAAGGACGAAGGGTGTCCAGCCAAACAGTCCGAAATAGGCTTCATCAGGGTGGTTTCTATGTACGTAAGCCAATGGACTGTATTCCGTTGACCTCAAGCCACTGTGCGGCCCAAAGAATGTTGGGAACTGAACATCGAGTTTGGATGCAACGTTGTTAGAGTGAAATTCTGTTGACAGACGAGTTCCAATACAGTCTGGATGTGACATCTGATGTGTTTTGGCATGGAGAGAAATAGGCACTCAAAATAATCCCACATTCGTTCGTGAAAGATCACATTACAGACGAGATGGGTTGATGCTCTTGGCTGGGATCAGCATAGGTGGACGTACGGGCCTGCATATCATTCAAAATGGCACTTTGACGGCCCGGAGTAATACAGACGAGATACCGAGACTTCATGTCGTATTTTATGTTGCAGTAATTAGTGATTTCTTTTTTTCCATGCATGATAATGCCAGACTTTATACAGTTCGTCTTGTGGAAAACATGCTTGAAGCTAAAACAATACAGCATATGGAATGACCAGCATGCTCTCCTGACCTAAATCCGATCGAGCATGTTTGGGACATACTCAGACGACGGATTGCTGCGAGACCGAAGCCTCCTTTTACTGTCCGGGAATTGGAGATTGCAATTCTTGAGCAGTGGAACAGTATCCCCCAAAGTCTTATCGATAACCTCATCGCATCCATGGAAAACAGGTGTGCAACAGTCTTAGCTGTTCGAGGAGACCACACGCCATATTAAAAATCTTGCATCATTTCTAAACAATACTTTTTTTATGATTTACATGAAACCAAATTGTTGCCCTAAACCATCTTTTCATGTTCTTTTCATCTTTTCAAAAAATAAAAGCTCTCTTACCATTTTTTTGCGTCTTTTTTTATGTATTGCGCATTGCTACACATGTACTATCCATTTTATGCCCATACATTGCTGTTTTGCACTGTTCTCTTTACTTTTTTGCTTGCTCCCCTAATTTTTTTGAGCAGTGTATATATTTTGAATGCTCACTGACATTACTAAAAATCATATTTATATGATAAATAGCAATAATGCGCTCAAATAAAGTTTTGAAACGTATTAAAAGCAATACTTTAATGTTAACCGCACTTCAAGAGTTAACAGCCGGATAAAGCGCCAAAAAATCTCTATTTATAATCAGCCTTTGTGATTCTGTTCATTTCAGTGGTTTAAGTGCTAAAATCGATTACATGTCTTAATTTTGAGTTTAATTTATATTTTAGTGTTTAATTAATTGATTAACGAATGTTCTAATTTCGTTATGGAATATAAGCTGGAAACGAATGAAGACCCATTTATATTAATTTAAGTGCAAATGTATTTTTCTTTCGCAATTGTCTACGTGCGATAGAGATAGCTTTGGGGGAAAAAAATCATACTTGAAAATTATTTTAATAACAATAAAAATTGAGTAAATTGAGATACAGTTTTCAAACAAATGGCGATATAGGTTTCAAATAAATTGCATTTGAAAGTACATTTTTTTCCCTTATTCCATGGTGTAAAAATTGAAAATGTGCGGATTTCGAAATTTAAAAAAAAGTTGCAATAAAATTAAATTTAATCGTTTGCTGTTGCCACCGTCAAAATGACGTCAGCGTTATGCACATATACGTTTATCCTTTATAATACAGATAGAATATATACATTCAGTGTTAGCTCAAAACATCATTCATTCAGCTTAACCCTTTATCCACTGACGGTACTTATAAGTACCATTCAAATAACTTGTTATAAAATTCATTTAATACATCGATTAGTAGTAATACAGTTTAGAATGAGTTATAGATGCATTACTTTATCTTGTTCCAAAAGCATTATTGGCTACACAAAAAAAAAAATATTTTTAAAAGGATGATATTTCATTTGCCTTTGTATCTTTTCAGCTTTCTTGGCGTTGGGAAGGGGGGGGGGGGTTCAATTCGGAGATATTTCTATATTTCTATTGTAAGAACATTATATTTGTACATTTTCTAATTCTACAAAATACTAAGAAAAATATCTAAAATAAAAGATTTGAGTGGGGCTATAAATATTGAACAAAATCACTATAAATTCAAATTTAATTATTCCTTCTAAAACCTCCAATCCTTCTAAAATCCTTTTAAAATTTATTAAATGATTATGTAAATCTTCTAATGTAGTTTTAAAAATCCACGAAAAATGCTTTAGATTTTAGAAGATAAAATTTTCATGAATTCATAATTCAGTACATAAAGGGTTACAGGATTTTTCTCCAGTTAATTAAATCGGCAGTCTTGAATTTGCCAAAAATTTCATTAATACGAATTTTAATATAATTCAAACTAAAACTACTAATAAATATTTTTTTTTTATTATTTTCAATTTTTAGTGTAAGCTGAAATAACAGCTGAAATTTTTACAAAAAATGTTTTTAGAAATAGTGCAATTGACAAATGCAGGCTTAGTAATGTTTCGAAAAATTATAACCATTTAAAGAATTGAAAAACTACTTTAATGAATCGAATGATAATCATTCCTAGATGATAATGTATTAATTTATTACTATTCTCACAAAAAACTGTTATTACAGAGACACTTCTCATAAACGAACACAATAAATTTCGACACCAACTATGTGAAATTTGAAAATAAGACGCTTGTATTTTTGTATTCTCTGACGAAGGCTATGTATATAGTTGAAACTACTAAGGATATTAAAGTAATTTAACACATTTTAAAATATTTTTTCATCTTTTAAGTAACTTGCACCTTGTGTAATTTTAAGTTTAACAATAAAGTCTGTTTTATTAACAATTTCAAACTAAGATCGATTGGAATTTATTATAACAGGTCGTAACGAAAGTTTCCCGCCACAGCTAATACGGTTCGTGCAAACCGAGTTAGCGTTGACGTGTTTACTCATATTTTGTCAAACGATTTTTGGCATTTGAAAGAAAAAGACTTGCTTTATAACACTGTGTTGTGATATTTGTAAAAAAATATCGTTATCATTAAGTACAAACAAGATGTCTGAAATGGAATTAACACGCTACCAGATTAGAACCGCATCATTTAAATCCAGTTTTGTTGCAAAAAGTCAGCTACAGAATGTCACCGAGTAAAGTGTACAGCTTTAGGTAATTGTGTTGTATCATATGACACTGTGAAGGTTTGGCGGAATGGTGGTTACATATAAAATTACAGTTAATTATATATATTATAATTAGTATTATGTAATGGGATTTGGCGGAAAACTTTCGTTACAACCTAATATAATTTATATTTTGACCAAGCAACACACACTTGTCAAGTTTCTCGAATTTCAAATATTTCTCTTTTCTAATAAAAGAAATTCTCTTAATAAAAAAAAAATGCTTTTGTTTCTCAGATGGAAACTATAGTCTGAAAAGAAGCAAATATTTTTTTCCGACAATATGCCGAATATTCTTAAGCAGCTTGAATAAAAAAAAAGAAATTTTAAAGTAAATTGCAACATTTATTGACACATTTATTTGTAAATTGTATGACACATCACATTGTATGGCATTTGATGATTTTAGCATTCAAAATATTTTTTCTTCAAATAATTTCACTAATATGAGGAATAAGAAATTTTGTTGTTTTCTTACTTGAGCTGTTGTTGCTTTCATATCCATGTTCTTTGAATTCAAGATATCCATAGTGTAATTTATTTTCATTAACATACAAAAGCTTGATTGAGATTTAGAAATAGAACGATAATTTCTTTTAGATATTCACATACAAAATAATATTGCAATTTAAATAACAAAAAAAAAAAAAAAAAATCTAATAGCAAGCCTTAAGAAAAACTTTTTTTTTGAAAAATAACTTGTAAAGTCGTAATTCGTCAATGCTAAACTGTATGAGACATATCGGTTTAAGTTGAATTAATACATATACCATCAACATTTTCTTGGCTTTTGATTATAAGTAATTTTTAATAACTTTTAATTTGGGAAAAGATTTTTCAACTTTGATAAATAAAACAGATAAAATAATTATAATTTGCATTTGAAAAATCCCCCCCCCCCACCCCTACTACGAGGGAAAGTATCTGCTTTGGAAAACTCTTTGATTTTTTAAACAACAAATTTAACTCTACTTACTTTTTCGCTTCAATTTTTTTTTTTTTTTTTTACCTTATTAATGTTTTGTCTATTGGTTTAAATATTTGTAACGTATTTTAAAAATATCGTACAAAAATAGGAAAGATAAAAATATGGAAGTTTTTTTTAAATGATTGCTACTGAAAATGTCAAAACATTTACTTAAAAAAATTCTTCTTTATTCATGCTGCTTAATGTATAATTGGCTTATTGAAAAAAATATACATTTGCCTCTTTTAGACTGTAATTTTATCTGAGACAAAAATCTTTTGTCTAGGATTTTAAAATTCAAAATTCTTTTTTCAAACAGATTTTAATAATATGAGCAATAAAAATTTTTGTTGTTTTCTTATTTGATCCGTAGTTGCTTTCATGTTCACGTTCCCTGAATGCAACGTAACTATACTGTAATTTATTTTTATCTCTTGACGGATGGCAAGTTTCTGGACGAATTTAAAGTTATTGAACATATCACTAAAATGGTATACTTCACTCAAGTATAATATATTAAGAATAAAATGTTATACTCTTAAAAAATCGCCTAAATAAATCCATTTTCCATGCAAGGAAAAAATTCAGTATTTAGTTTCTGATGCTTCAGGCCCCACCAGTGGCTGAGAGGTTCTGCTCTCGAAACTGGTAGACGGGAAGTGCTGGGTTCGATCCCAATCGCGCCCGTCGGCCTAATCGTTCGGAGTTTTCGTGGTTTTCTTCGAACCATGGATTTCCATGCGTTAATACGGGTTAGGTTCCCTTAGAAAGACCCCCACGGAGGGCACTCCCCCTCGGGCCTATATCCCTAGTGTAGATAATCGGCCGTCACAAAAAGCAAAGCAGCAAAAAGTAACTGATGCTTCAGATTCACGCCTCTGGTAAAACACATCTCCAATATTATCTTCATCTGTTTGCTAAGCGAAAATTATCATTAGAAAATATACAGGGTGTCCCACAAGGTACGCAGCGTCTGATATGTACAGATTCGGATAGAGCACGTCGATATGAGTATTTTGAATGGTAACAAGTGGGGTCCCCGAACATGGCGTGATAGTGTAAGTAAGGTGTGAAGCTTGTCATATGAAAAACACAAGGAATGAGAAAAAACCAAGAAATCACGCTATATTCGGGGACCCCACATGTTACCATTCAAAATACTCATATTAACCTGCTCTATCCGAATCTGTGCAAATCAGACGCTGCGTACCCCGTGGGACACCCTGTATATTGTTTTAAATAGGAATTCTCTATGCAATGTATTTAAATGCACAAATTACAAGTAGAAATTTTACATTTGTCCATTAGAAGAACAAATATGGGCATTTTTCAACACTTGTGCGGAGAATTAGTTCTTTCTGTTATAAATAGTCCATTTGGTATTTAAAATTTTATTATAGCCAAATTATTACACATTATGCCTTAAAGATAAAAGAGTTTCCAAACACTTTGTAAAAAAAAATGCGGTATACTAAGTGTACAATAATTTGTACAAGACGCCAATTTGTTTAATGTGTGTTTTTGATTGTGTGTAAAATAAGCATACTTCAGGATCAGAAATGAACTTTCGTATGAAGTAAGTCATAATAGACACATGTAATGCACACTACCTTTTTTTAATATGAAACCAAACACCACCACCCAGAATCCTTAATCTAGCATTTACTCATCTTACCATCCATTATTTTTGCAATATAAATATGAAACAGTGCTATATATTGTTTGTGGTTAATGGATAAACTTTTGAGAAAAATGATGTTATAAAGCATTTTAAACTAAATTTGTTAAGCTGCTGTTGGTTGATTGTGGACGCTAAGGTTATCTTCTGCACACGAGAGCTAAACAGACCAAGGACTTTGGTTTAAAGTTAAAGTTTTTAAGTTATTATTTTTAAATATGGGACTGCATATAGTGTGAGTCCTGAAAAAATAATTTATTAATTTATTTAGAAAAACAAAAATATGCTTACATCAGTGAAAGCATGAAAAAGAATTTACATGGAATTTAAAATCTGATCTTTGTCGTAAATGTTTATAAGCAATGAATCATTGTCTTTTAGATAAATTATGAGACCTAAAAAGTTGACAGAATTATTGGTAAAATGGCCAGTTGCTTCCAAGTTACTAGGATATGTCACAGGTACAAAATATGATTGAGTAGCTCCAGTCTAAATTAATATAATGTTACCTAACTATTTGTATAAAAGTATACTGTTTTTATGTTTTTTTTATATTAATAGAGATATATATCAGCAAGTAAGTTGGATATAACTCCATCTTGTAGTATTCCTCGAGTTAGTTTGTACAGAATTTTGTTATGTAATAGATAATAATTAAGTAAAACAAAGCTGATAAGAGTATAGAAGTAGTCAGCATCTATGTTTTTGATACTGGGCAATAATGTTGATGTTCAGGAAATAATAGATTGATGAATTTGTGTAAATCTGTGAGGTTAATATTGTTGAAACGATCTTTGAAGTCACACGTTTTCGGGAATTTAATATTGTTGATATATATATATATATATATATATTTAACAAGTTGAAAGCTGTTCTTTATGCGATTTGTATTATATATTTGAGCTGTATTGCTATATATTTCACATGGAACGTTTTATAAAACCAAGTTTGTTTTATTGTTACAAGTATTAAAGACTAGATCTGAATTTAATAGAAATTTTATGAAATTTTGGAATAAGTACAAGATTTGGATAATTGTGACTGTGATATTTAATTTTTAATAGATTATGATATTGTAAAATTTGATTACTGTTGGTTCTAATTGTTTCTGTAGTTTGCATAAATATTTAACAGCACTTTATGGAGTCGTTAAATAGTTGGTGATAATAGGATTTATAAATAAAAGCATAGATGTTAGACGATTTCTTTATACAGGTACCCACTAAAATACTGTCCGCCGCCATTAACTTCAGCACGGCAGCATCTATTATCATAAACGTTGTGTTTAGTTATATTAAAGTGGCTATGCGTTAGGCGATGAGACTACTTACAGCACCACCTAGCAGAAAACTGCGGAGTTAGTGCTCATATTTTGAAAACGGTACGAAATAAGGGGAATAAGTCAATTACCAAGTTATGAAGCGTCCTCGATTGTCCTACATCTAAAAACAACTTTATTAGAAGCCCTGAAATCTATATATCCTACATCCAATCAGGGCCTGGTTATCCAAAAAGCAAAAGTGGGAGCACAAGCTTCCCCTCTAAAATTTAAGAGAGGCCCGAAAATTACTATAAAATAAGGTCCCTAATTCCCATTATACATTTTTTTACAATTTTTTGGATGAGGAAGTTCGTCTAATGCAAGAGAAAATAAACGCTACTCCAGGAAACTTATCTAGCATGGTAATTTGAATGTGATCAAAAGGCTGTTAGCCAATCATATCCAACCAATCTTGATGTGCAATTTAGAAATAACCTTGTATCTCAAAATACAACAGCTATACATACCACAGATGTAGTATATCTATATTATCTACAGGAAATATGAAATAAAAAGCTATTTGATGAAATATCTGAACTCAGCTAAACCCCTTCTGGCAATAGTGTTTGTTGTTTTTAAGCATTTCTCTGAATGTAGAATTTAGAAAATTTTCCTGAATGAAAGCCCCCCCCCCCCCCCCCCCGAAATGATACTCTGCTTCCCTTAGATTCAGAGGCTAATCGGGTCCTGAATACAATCACCAGCTTAAATACGTCACTAATTGAGCAAGGTGGAATTTGGGGCATTCTCACAATCTTTTGACTTTTGGGGGAAAAAAATCTGGCAAAATTGAACTTGCTAAAATAACATTTTAATCTGATAGACGAATGCCTTAATGATTCAAAATAAAGAAAAAATGGTCAGCAGCGAAAATTTTTTTATTTAACTAAGGTTTAATTGCGAGTTTAATTTTCCTTACCATTTTACCACTAAAACTTTTTATTTTCTTCTAAATTTTTACTTATAATGAATTTGTATAGTACCCACAGGACATTCAAATAAGAAATAATGACAATGTAGTAGTTTTAGTACAAATTTTTGGTATAACATTGTCTTAAAGGGGTGTTAAAGAAGGGACGGTAATGTAAAAAAAGGGGATGGTATAGGAAAAAAGGGGCGAAGTGGGAAAAAAAGGGACGGTAAGGATGGAACAGCAAGGAAAATTACCACCTATTTTAGGCAGATCATGTTAAGAATAAGTGATAGCCACAATGGTCATTGATTTTTAGAAACAGTTATTTACATTGGATTAAATAAAAAAAAAAATAATTTACCTCGAAAAGTGCAGGAATAAACCTTGGGGACGGCGAGACTAAACAATAAAGCCACGATGCTTGAAATTGATATTTAAATGCTGATTTAAATTCTACAGTAAATTTCCTGCCAAAGAATTTTAGACATTATTTCTCTAGCATACTTCTGCATGAGAAAAAACTTGAAAAAAATTTTGTGGCTGCATCTGAAGTGATTTTCTGTATAATTTTTAGAAGAGAGATGGTAAAAAATCTAAAACCTAGGGACAGAGTTTAAAAAATAATAACAACCCTAAAAAAGTGTGTCAGGCTAATTTTTAGCTACCTATTTATATAAAAAAATAGTTCCAGTTTCAGAAAAAAATTGCACCGAATTATTTTTATTGAAACAATTTTATCCAGACAGCTCCAAACTTAAAAATCAGCATCAGGACACGGGACGATATAGGAGTTTTCCAGGTGTTTGGACCCCCCCCCCCCCCCCAACTACGTCCAAAACTTATTTATCTAGTTAATATTGTTGTGCAATCATGCAATGGGATGTTTCCAAGTATATGAAATAAATAAAAAACACAAAAAAGTGTATTAAAATAAAAATTATTATTCAGGGACATGAAAGTCAAAAGATTGTGAGAATGGCCCATTTATTTGCAAATGGACATGTTAGTTATCTTGAGGAAGAGCAATGACAAAATAATAATTTTGATGCTTGAAAAGATGAGATGATAGTCAACGGGATGACAATCCAATGCCAGCCCTGTCATAATTTGCCTTCTAGAGAGCATTATGCTTAGCATTGGCCCAGCATAATTTGCCAGTCGATAAAATTTGCTGAGGAGAACTACATAAAGATGCGTATGTAGGCACGGAATTAGAAGAATTAGACATTGAAAAAAATTATGTAACTAAAAATGAATAATTAAAACATAATTTGGATTAACCCTTTAAGAGTCGCTCTTGATAACTGTAGGCTACTTTTTTCTAAATTCAGATTCTTTGATTGTCATCACTTTTTTGAAGTGGAAATATTCACCTTATTTAATGGCAAATAAAATGATGCTAGAATAAAGCCAATTACGTTATTAAAAAAAAAAACCGGTGGGAATATAACAATCTGAACAATTAAAATTTAAATTTAAAAATCAAAAAACCCGACTGGATAAAAAGCGAACTAATTAATTAATTTCTCATCAATGTGAAACTATTTTTTATACTACTTACCAATTTTTTTATTTACTTGTACTAATGACTTGTGTTAAGTTGTGTTTAATTGTTAGTTCGTGTCTATAAGCACTGTTTTGATAAGGCCTATAGATGTCTATGCTGGTTAGGTTGCAGAAAAGCTAGAGACCCTACCTACACAACTTCCAGGTTGTGTAATATTTAAGCGAAGCTTCTGAATGTAAAATAGTTAATGAAACATCGTCTTCATTTTGAAAAGACCTATCCAATGATATGCCACTCCGATAGGGTGCGTAAAATTTTTTTTCGTCTCTACCACCATTTTGTATTTTACGGCCGCCATTTTGAATTTATAAAAACAAAACCTAGTCTATAAACTATCGTACGGTTAAGACGAATCTATTGAGACCTCATTCATTAAAAACCATCCAGCCGTTGGGATGTTTCGAGGGTATAACGAAATCCACATACCCAGATACGCGTGAAACACATAACCCTTCTTGGCAGTCGGGTAATAAAAAAAAAGTAGCCTGCACTGCCCGTGAAAGTCACGAAAGCGAGAATTAAGGGGTTAAATAGAAAAACAAAAATTGTTATATGCACATGTTGAGAACTATATTGTTATTTTCTTATAGTTATACTCAGAATTTAGAATGACATATTCTGTCTTTCATTTCCTACGTTCTTCTTAAGTATTCCAATTCGGAAATATCTGTTTATTTTACGGAATGTCGTTCGGACTTTATGAAAATGATTTTCACAGTTAATTTCTACACATAAATGCATATTCCTTACGACAATCTGAGTATGTTATATTGCCTTGACATTTTGCTACACGGTTAATAATCTGCAGCAAACTGGTCAGCCATTCGACCATTTTACAGATTACAGTTACTTGACTATATTATAAAGCTTTCTCATTTGTCAGAATGCAAGTAAATTAGGGTTATGTAACCGTTTTTCTATTAAAAACGATTGAATTAATGAACGGTTTGCTGCAGTTTTTCAACAGTGTAGAGCATCGGCTCGAAATGTTCATAAATTGTTTTAGTATAGTCAAGTAATTTTTCTCCCACACTTCTTGGGTGACTTTTTAAATTCTGTTTGATGTTCGTGGATGACACCTACCTAACGCTCCCTTTAACAAGTATCTAGCTCATGATAATTGGAAATTTGTGGTGGCAAAGGGCTGAGGTTTAATTAAGTAGTTGTAATAAATATAAAACAGCATTTTTTATCCATCAATGGAAGAAAACCCTCCCAACTAAATGGGTTCGCGAGTTCTGCTCCCGGCTGGGTACGGTTCGCTCAACTTTTCATCCTTTCGGGGTTGATAAAATGAGTACCAAGCTTGCTTGTTAACTAAACACTGAGGGCATCGCGTTAGGATGACCACCTGGCCGGGGCACATGCTGCATAGCACCTCGGGACCCAAGGTCAAGTAAACAGAGTTGGGCACTGTAGGCCCTGATCCTTCATGGATCGTACAGTCACAGGTTTAGTTTTTTTAAATGGGTTCGCAAATCTAAAGAAAAGTTTCTAAGAGGATTCATGATTGCTGTTGGATTTTTGTGTTGCTGTTGGCTCGAAATGTTCATAATTTTTTTTAGTATAGTCAAGTAATTTTTCTCCCACACTTCTTGGGCGACTTTCCACAGTCTGTTTGATGTTTGTGGATGACACCTACCTAATGCTCCCTTTAACAAGTATCTACCTCATGATAATTGGAAATTTGTGGTGGCAGTGGGCTGAGGTTTAATTAAGTAGTTGTAATAAATATAAAACATCATTTTTTATCCATTAATGGAAGAAAGCCCCCCAACTAAATGGGTTCGTGAGATTTGCTCCCGGCTGGGCAAGGTTCGCTCAACCTTTCATCCTTTCGGGGTTGATAAAATGAGTACCAAGCTTGCTTGGGAACTAAATACCGAGAGCATCGTGTTAGGAGGACAACCTGGCCGTGGCACATGCTGCATAGCACCTCGGGACCCAAGGTCAAGTAAACAGAGTTGGGCACTGTAGGCCCTGATCCTTCATGAATCGTACAGCCACAGGTTTAGTTTTTTAAATGGGTTCGCAAATCTAAAGAAAAGTTTCCAAGAGGATTCATGATTGCTGTTGGGATTTTTGGTATTAAAATTTAAAAAAACATCAAAGCTAAAGGAAATTCACTCTTTTACCAGCAAACCATTTTACAAACCATTATGTTTGAAGAAATTTCAGTTTTATAGGGAAAAATATATACATCAATAAAATCGATCTTCATATGGACAAAGCCTCCAGTCAGTCACACTTCCAGGTTATTTGTCGTAAATTTAGCGAAAATGAACCACAAATTGGAATAAATAGTGTCCAATTTAAAGAAAAACATGGAAAATCACCTGCTCCATAGAATTTTATGCTTTGACTTGTTAAAGGGAATGGTAGGAAAATGCCATCTACGAGCAATAAGGTCAACTTTGGCTTTGGAAGGCCGCCGAAGAAGAATAAGAGAAAACTGACATCAGTGTACTAAGGAAAATACTACTATCATAGTGAATTTTATCCAAAACTATAGCCAAGAGTCAAGTCTATTCAATGGAGTGAGAAGGTTACTAAAAATATAGAATTTATGAACAGATACTAACTGTAAAGTCGTTTCCATAAAGTGCGAACGACCTTCTCTTTAGATATCATACGAATTGAATATTTCCAACTGAGCGAAAAAATGCCCAGGCTGGGAATCGAACCCAGATCCTTGGCTTACAAGGCCAATACTTTTCCGTTTAAGCTAACTAGGCCGACAACCAGCCAGCTTTCACTCAGATAACCTTATTGGTAGAACATCCGGTCTGTCATGTAGACAGCTCAACAGAGTAAACCGCAGGTAAAGGAACTCCATATAAACGATGGACACGTAGATGAACTATTATTTTAACACAATCAAACTGATTGGTAAAGTTATCATACGAATTGAATATTTCCAACTGAGCGAAAAAATGCCCAGGCTGGGAATCGAACCCAGATCCTTGGCTTACAAGACCAATGCTTTTCCGTTTAAGCTAACTGGGCCGAGAACCAACCAGCATATTTCGCTCAGATAACCTTATTGGTAGAACATCTGGTCTGTCATGTAGACAGCTCAACAGAATAAACCGCAGGTAAAGGAACTCCATATAAACGATGGACACGTAGATGAACTATTATTTTAACACAATCAAACTGATTGGTAAAGTTATCATACGAATTGAATATTTCCAACTGAGCGAAAAAATGCCCAGGCTGGGAATTGAACCCAGATCCTTGGCTTACAAGGCCAATGCTTTTCCGTTTAAGCTAACTGGGCCGAGAACCAACCAGCATATTTTGCTCAGATAACCTTATTGGTAGACCATCTGGTATGTCATGTAGACAGCTCAACAGAATAAACCGCAGGTAAAGGAACTCCATATAAACGATGGATCGCTCAGTTGGAAATATTCAATTCGTATGATAACTTTATCAATCAGTTTGATTGTGTTAAAATAATAGTTCATCTACGTATCCATCGTTTATATGGAGTTCCTTTACCTGCGGTTTATTCTGTTGAGCTGTCTACATGACAGACCAGATGTTCTACCAATAAGGTTATCTGAGCGAAATATGCTGGCTGGTTGTCGGCCCAGTTAGCTTAAACGGAAAAGCATTGGCCTTGTAAGCCAAGGATCTGGGTTCGATTCCCAGCCTGGGCATTTTTTCGCTCAGTTGGAAATATTCAATTCGTATGATAACTTTACCAATCAGTTTGATTGTGTTAAAATAATAGTTCTTCTCTTTAGAGCCACATTTATGACCTTTTTTCGGTTTGTTCTTTTTCTTACTGTTTTATTATTATTATTATTATTATTATTATTATTATTATTATTATTATTCCTTATTTTGCTTTTGCTATTTAATTTTACTTTATGGTTTTCAGTCTATTTTATGTATGCTGGGGGGAAAAGTTGAGCTCATAAAATTAGTTTAATACCCAGTTATGTCCTAAATCAATGCCGAGATTCCCCATACATTAAGTTCTTTTTTAATTTTCGCAGTTTAGTATTTTCATTTATTGTAAAACTAGCAGAATCACCTGCCTTTGCGCATGTTAACCCTGAAGACCTTACAGGTAAAATAAATAAAAATGCAATAATATAGAAAATCATGATAATTGAGCTCTGCAAATTCTCGCGCATAAATCATTAAAAGACAATTTAAAAAAAATGAAGTAGCTTTGCAGAATCATAGAGAAATACTTAGGTTTATAAATGAGAATGTGCATTTTCTTTGGTGCATGTAACAGAAAAAAAAATACAACTTCTTTGACAATACGAAAAAAAAAAAAAATATCAACCAGATGACATAGCATTCAGTGAAACTCGATTTCGTATGGCATCTCCATATATTATGAAATTTTATTCGTCTAATCTTCCATAACCGGGTTCATAGCCGATGTTGGCGATGAAATCACCAAAATAGCTGTCGCTGAAATACATGTTTATTTATTTTTAGCAGATTGGTTAAACTGAATTTCATGCCTACCTAAAACTGCACCTGAGATTACCTCTGATTACCTAAAACTGCAGCTGAGACATAGGGAAATGGCTTAAAACGTCCGAACCCCCCCCCCCCCATTTAACACCCTTGGTGGTTGAATTCTTAAAACCGCTGAAATACACGCTTAACTATTATTTAGTAGATTTGTTATGCTGAATTTCATGCCCTACCCAAAACTGCTCCTGAGATATAGTGAAATGCACTAAAATTTTCGACCTCTATTTAACACCCTTTGGGGATGAATTTTCACAAATCCTTTCTTCTTCCTAGGTCATAATAGCAATCAACTGTACAAATTTCGTGATCCTGACTTTAATCGTTTCAGCTCTGCGTTGATGAGTCAGTCAGTTAGTCAGTCCGGAATTCTCTCTTTATTATATTACTACAGATAATATTATGAATCGTTTGGTAATTATCGACAATACTTCTTTAGTGTTTTATTCATAATTTACTCTACTTAATTATATATATAGATACATATATGTATAGCTAGAGATTTTACATTTTAGTTTAATATTCATATTTCAATTTTTAGAAATATATTTTCGAATGGTATTAAATCAAATATAACAGGCATTATTCTTATGTATAATCAAGATTTGTACTAGAGTTATCTAGTGCATTTTTTGAATAATTTGCTCCATGGTTTTATGAAAACCTAGCATTATCAAAGAGAACTGAAATAATTTTTTAATTGAGTGTTGCTTGTCGGCAAGGGATTTAGAAGGAAGTGATATTGATTTTTGACTTTTCGCTGTATAATACCGCCTGAAGTTTATTTGCTTCTTTTAATGGTTGTGACAGGTCTGGGGTGTGTTTTTCCAGCGTAAAACATGTTTAACGCAGTTTTAATGTCACAAGTCATGCACCTGTCTCCAATTCAAATTTCAGATTTATTTAATAAAAAGTTTATTGTTCATATTGTTCAGTTTATAGATAGTGTATATGTGGTTATTTATGTTGCAGTTTTGTATAAATTTAATAGTTCATTGTGTTTTAACTTTTAAGTTTTATTTTTTCTCTAAGTAGTACAGAATTATTGAATATATATGTAATTATATGTGTTATAAAATTGGTAAGATGCTCTATAAACTTTTTCAATTAGGATACCGTCCCCTTAGTTGCTAACTTAATTTCTATATCTGTCCCAAGTAGCACCGCAAATCGTTAGAATCCAATAAGGGATGCTATAAAATTCCACTTAGTTTCGATAATCATCAGTGCAGGCGTATGTTCGATGTCTTGACACTTCTTAAACATCATAATTTCCTTGCTACTTCAAATCTCAATTAAATTCAGAAGTAACTCGCAACTCATGGCCCAATTATTAAGTATTTATAACTTTTAAAGCTCAGGAGAGCATGAACATGTAACTTACACAAAATTGAAAGCCAATTATCCAAAATTACTCAGGAGCATCTAATATAAAACAGTCTACGGCTATAAATTGTAATAAAGTAGTCTTCAAATGGTGATCTTCTCTTAGAACTTAAAATTCACGCAGATTCCTACGAGCCGCGATTGGGAACATACATAGGCTCGGGGTTTCCTGAATTGACACCGGTGGGTGCCACCTTTAGATGACTGCAGCTTCAGCTAAGATAGCTCTACGCTTAATAAAGAATTGCATGAGAAAGCTGTGTGTTCTTTAAGTACAAATGCCACCAGCCATGACTCCAAAACCGAGCGTTATAACACATATATAATATACCTTTAAAATTGTTAATTAACTAACAAGCTCGCATAACAAACATGACCGAGTCTCTTATTTAAAAATGACAGGTAGTAATATTTTACATTAATTGTTATAATAAAAAATGTACATAAAAATGATATAGAATATACGAGGACGGATTAAAAAAAGGTTACAAGCAGCAGCATTTGAATAGTAATTATTATGGAGTGAATATGTTTTCTCAGAGTAGAGACATATGGCGCTAGTTGTCTTACAGCTGTTGTGCGGGTAGGTAGTGTAAGTTCACAAACGCGTCAGAACGAGTTAAAAAGCAAGACGTTTAGAAAAACGTCCTCGCTTGTGCTACTTTGACAAGGTTACGTGAAGCCATTGAACGCAAATGCCCTGGCATATTGAGTGATGGTTTCATCCTCTTGCATGACAATATCATCCCCATACTTCTCGCCAAACTAAAAAAATTGCTGCAAAAGTTCAAGTGGGAAGTCTGGCGCCACCCTCATACAGCCCAAATTTGGCACCCAGTGACTATTTCCGGTTTCCGAAATTGAAGGAAACACTTATCTGGAACAAAGTTCCCTTTAGACAGTGATGTGTAAGCATCTGCCGAGAAGTTCAATGGGCAGGGACGTGATTTCCACCAAGCCGGATTAAACAAGTTGGTCTTGCGTTCAGATAAATACCTAAATAGATTTGGTAATTATGTAAAAATTTGATCGGCAAGTATGCCTTTTAATTCAGTTTTGTATATTCTGTCTATTATTAATAAATAATTTTTTAACCTTTTTTAATCCATCCTCGTATACAATATAGAAATAATAATAAATATCTTACATCTTTAAGTTATATTCATTTATTCATATAAATAAAAGCCGATTTCTGTTGGTATGTTCGTTATGCAAATCTTCAATTTTTGACATATTTGCACGAAACTTGATGTGCATACGTTTTAGAACATGGAAAAGGTCACTGTTAACTTAAAAAAATATCAGACCACTCTCTACCCCCTCAACCACCTTCCATAATTTAACATTATAGAAATCTCTCTTTTTTAAAATTTTCTAATTCAATCATTTTTTTCGTGTTGCCTCTCACGAAAAAAGGCACAATATTTAAAAAAAAAAGATACCGCATGTACTTTGTTTTTATAAACCAATAAAAATTCAGACTCTCTCGTTATAGTTTTCGTTTTTGAAATCAACGTCATTCTAAGCAGAAAATGCACATTTTTCGTATATAATAGATAAAAAATTTAACTAAACGTGCATTAAAAGGGCGTAATACCTTCATTTGAAATTTTTTATAAGTTAAAACATCTATTTTAATAGAAACGTTTCAATTTCTGTAAAACAATTTAGGAAAATGATAATAAAACAACAAAGAAAAAACATGCGTACGGCATAGGTTATGAAGCACTTTCCAACACTCTCTGAAAATTTTAACAAAACTTTGTTATTTAGGGAAATAAGGTAAATAAGATAACTAAGTAAACATTTAAAAAATTGATTTCAGCAGTTACCGTTCATAGCCAAATATGTATCCCAATTATTTTGAACAGCCCTGTATTTGATCTTTGTGTTGATATATATATACTATATGATGGGAAAATTTACTTTAGCTAGAAAACGCATAAGAGGTTGAAATTTCTCTGCCAGCAATTTATACTAATAGATGAAAACATACTTGAATACTTTTGTACAGCCCTGTATTACCTAGTACCTTTATTATACGCCACTATTTAGCTAAAATATAATTCAAATTAAAACACTCTTGAAACTACTGAAATCACATTTCCAGAAATTATCATCAATAGACGGTATGTATCCAATATAGTATCTGAAATCTTTTGTGTTTCCTTGTAAATGCTATGCACTTCGTATTATACATGAAATAACTTATGGTAAACCTCAGCGGTGTATATAAATTTCATTATATATGAAATAGTTTAACATCATTAAAAAAAGCCGCAAACAATCATCCCCTCCTATATCATTATGTAACGGAATTCTTTTGTGTGGCCCTGCAAATGAATAATAACTATTCTTTGTACCGCATATTCTACAGAATGCATATTTTAGTGGACTTGATAAATGCATATCAATTTTATTATGTTTGAAAGCATGTAACATCATTAAAAATCATTTGAAACGATTTTTTTCCATTGGCCGTAATGTAACGGAATACTTTTGACTGTCCCTGTAGATGAACTAAACATGCTACAAACTTCATTTGAAATAGGGATCGTGCTATGGTAGAAGTCAATAACATCCAAAAATTTCAGGGCAATCCAAGTATATTTACGTGAGTTAGAGCGCGTGCAGACGGCTAGACGGCCAGACAAACCGAAGTCATAAACACTTTTCAACTTAGTTGGAAAGTGTCAAAAAAGGTTGCTAGACATGACGTCACTTTTTATGAAACTGACGTCACTGTTTAATGACGCTTTATTCTTATTGGAAACTCTTCATCTTCTTAAATTAATCCTTAAAATTACCATTTTTAAGCCATACGAAATAAAATTTCAGTAAATACTAGGCCATTTGGATGTATTTATTGCATTTTTCCGCGTATTTAAGGGAATCATATACTTCTGTTACACGCACCAAAGAAAACAAGCATTCTGAAACACTTAACAATAATTGCATCAAAAGAACGTCATTTTTACAGAAATTCAATTTCGCGAGTTTCAAAATTAAGACTAAAAAATTTGAGGCTTTTCACAAACGTCAGGTTAAGCATTATTGCATATTAATGTTCTGCAATCGAGTTACATGCCAAGTATTCGATAAAAACACGAATGATGCTATATTATTTTAAGCAGTAGTTGTTCAAATAAAAGGTGTAATTCACATTTGTTAAAGTACGGCAACTAGCGTACAGCCTGGTTACCGAAGATTAATCCATTTGCATTTAAAAAGATAAAAATAGTTCAGCATTTTTTTCGGCTAATATTCCATAGCGAAATTAGAAATTCGCCAAAAGAAAAAAATACACAAGGTATTGTCATCAATGCAATTCAACAACTGGGATTGCTGTATTGTCATCAATGCAAAGGTATGCAACTGAACTATTCATGTCACCACTGAAACTTTCAGGATCTATAAAACAGCAATTATTCTTTCCGAGTTTCTATGCCGACAATCATGCTTTTTGGCGCGGATATTCAAGAAGCAGTAAAACTAATACGCATATTCTACGAAAATTAGAAACTTGACCTTATTATTAATCTTTCGTAATAGAGCCAAATGGCTTATTTGAACAAATGTAATTTGGTGCAAAAATTTTGTTGAAATCTTTAGTTGTACTCACATTCATTTTAAATGACAATGTAGCCATGATGACACATTTGGAAATGAACCTTATTACGAGATTAATATTAAATAAACGAAAGAACGCATTTTTAATTTGCTCTGGGCAATCAATTGCCAATTGTGAGAAACTATCCATCACTATAGCAAACAACTGTTCATTCTTGAGACAGATTAAAAAAAAAAAAATGTCTGTAAAATTATTAAAAAAGCCATAAAAATCACTTAATCGAACTATAGTTTTAAAACAAACATAATCCAAAAGTGCATTTTTGTTCCTATGCGACAATGTAATAATTAAAATGATACGATTAGAAGAGATGCAAGAATAATAGAAGCGAAAGTTATGGCGCCGGCCGTTGCCACAATTCTTATGCAATTCTAAAAATAGATATTGGGTTTTGGCAGTAGCATAAAAGTGAACGACAAGTTTTTGGAGACGACAGAAATGTCCGTTTTGAAAGAAATAGGACATTGTTGTTGAAAAGGTTTCTAAGAATAGTGATATATATGGCAATTTCTTTCGCCATGAAACGCTGACATGCGGCGAATTTGGATGTCCATTTTATAATAAACTTCAAAATTTTATTTGAATACGCAATTGATATTTTTCATATAAAAATGAATTTTGGTGTTCTTCATTTGAAATCTAAAAATGTATATTAAAGGTGCAAAAATGAGAGTTTTCGATTAAAAATAATGTTACCTAACGTTCTAACACTAGGCAGCATGTTCTATAACTCAGGAAGGCCGAATTGGATCCTCCTGTATGTTTGATAATTTGTTTAAGTGAAAAGAACAAAAATAATGTTATCATTTTTCGTTTTTTTTTTCCCTTCTTGCATCCTCTCTTTATTACACATTGAGGGAACGCTTCAGAAAAATAAGTAGTCCCTTCCCAGATAGTAAAATCTCAGATTAGCCTATGGGGGAATGGGTAGTCATTTGTTTAAATTTCTCTCTATATATTATCCCAAGAAGCCTGAGCAACGCGGGTGGTAATGCTAGCTCCAAATAATTCACCAATTTATCTATAGTAAAATTATAATTAATTTTCCTAATTATAAACTTTTATCTAATTTTCATAAATATTTTCATGAAAGAAAACTTAATATTAATTTAGTCTTTAAAATTTATATTTATATATAAATCCCATTTCAATAAAAGAGATAAGTCAGAAAAACATTGAGCTTTTTTTCACGATTTATTGACCAAATTGATGTAACTTATCATGATACTTTAATACAATATATATAGAGTGTGATTCATAAATATCGAAACAATGGGCTATCTCCTTAAATATTGCCCCTAGCCACATACTTCCAATTGAAAAGATTCATGAAAAAGGTGCAAAATTTGATGAGATAAGTTGTAACTCCATGGGGGGGGGGGGGGTCATTTGAGAAATTACAAAAATTATATTTTTATAAGACCCCCGTACGATAAAATTTCCAACTAGGAAAATTTTCCTTATCCATTCCTGAATTAAACACAAAAAATTCCATCTTCATATCTGCAAAATTAACAGAGATATGCCCGTTTAAATAATTCGTCAGATTTAAAGGGATTAGACACAAATTGAAATGCGTGTAATTCAAGAAACAATGTTACTTTAAAAGTTCCAGGAAACATGTAAAAAATATATTTATTGAGTTAGAATTTTGATATTTTTTTCCTTTTTTGTAATGGTTAACCATGTAATTTGAAAAAAAAAAAAAATCACATCTTAAAATTTTTCATAAAAATTGTGATAATAAAAAATGTCTCATAAAGTAAGAAAAAAAATGATTATTATTTTTATTAAGTGGGGTAATTTAAAATTATTATAATTCGAAACATTGTTTATAGAATTTAACATTTTTTTCATCTAATTAAACAGGAAAATATAATTTTAATTTTGTCTCAGGATTTTTTTCCAATATTAATTTTAAAAATACTAAAAATATAAGTATAAAAAATGATGTAACTTATGTTTAAAAAATCATATCATTAAAAATAAATATTTTTTTCAAATTTGCCCAAACAAAATTAATGTAAATTGATCAAAAAAAGACATTTCCAAGTTTGCACACTTTTCTTTAACTATTCTTGAATTACAATAACTTAAAGACAAGAAATGGTGAAAAAAAAAACCATAATGCAAAAAAAAAAAAAAAAAAAAAAAAAAAAAAAAAAAAAAAAAAAAAAACGCTATTAAAGTTTTGAACAAAAATTGGCTCCTAATAAAATGTTTAAATGCTTTTTTAAAAAATTGCAGGTGAGTAAGTAACTCCTTCCTGAAGCTTAAACATGCGATTCGGTTCAATTTTAGCTCTTTCCACCTTCTGTCTGTACTATTTAAATGTCCAACAGCTGATTTAAAACAAGGTTTTTTCCTAACATGCCGATTAAGAGTTTTTTCATAATTTTAGCCCTCACAACTTCACGTTTTATATCGTTCCGGCCAGGCCATTAAAAAATGTCTGTATTCTGAGGACGCGCCAGGTCCGGACATTACTTTCTCTGATGGGTTGGCCAGACCTGATATATTTTTTCATACTGAACTGGGACAGGCATTCGTCTTCCTAGGTCTGCACGAGGCGAAATTTTCAGTCCTGGTCTCGACTCAACCCGTATTAAAATCATTGTCCCTGACTGACCAGATCAGTGCAAAAATGAGTAAAATTTGGCTCAGTCCAAAATTTTTTATACAAAAAATGCATATATTTTTAAATGGCCATTATTTTACAATTAAGCTTTAAAATTCATTGTTTTAAAGGGCAGTAGATTTAAAGGCAAAAAAATTAAAATATAGAAAACCATTGAAAAATAACCTGCCTATTTAGAAATCCTGTCTTAAATGGAAAATGTATTGATCTATGCAAAATGAATATTATAATAACCTGAGAAAAAAACTGATTACATTTACACCTCCTAAAAAGGGAACTTGTATGTAACGCGTTTTTTCTTTCCTATGGGATTCAGCCTTGGAAGATTTTACTGTATAACATTTTTCAAACTCTCCAAAACATGGATAATGGATTAAACATATTAAATAATAAGTTAAACATTTACATAAAAATAGTCATTCATTAAAAAAAATATGTAAGTCACGAATTTTGGATTTTAATATCTCTGCGAGTTTTGGAGATAGCGAGAGGAAATTTTTTTGTGTTTAATTCAGGAATGGGTAAGGAAAAATTTTCTAACTGGAAATTTTATCCTACGGGGATGGTATAAAAATTTAGTTTTTGTATATTCTCAAATAGACCCCCCCCCCCCCCTCCATGGAGTTGCAACTTATGTCATTAAATTTTTCACATTTTTTTATGAAACTTTGCAATTGGAAGTATCTGCCTAGGGGCAACATTTAAGGAGATAGCCTATTGTTTCGATATTATTGAATCACACTGTATATATATATATATATATATATATATATATAATTGCTGAAAAAATTATAAAAATCATACACACAAAAAATTATATGTATGCATATATATATATTCTTATATATAAAAAAAAGATTTGGTGTATGTGTATGTTTTTACATACGTTATACACTAAAAACATAAAAAACATAAAAAACAAAAATACCATTATGGAGGGTTGAGGTCGGGAATGCTAAAAGAAGTTTAAAACCTTATTTTTTTTATGTGTGTGAGCGTGTATAAGTGTATGTATATATGCTTATATATTGTATGGACATGTAATAATATATATATATATATATATGACTGTAACTATTGGTTGCAATACATATAATAATAAAGCCAATAAACTTCTATTAAAAATTCTTAATCAAATATATATACTCACTACAAACAATGATAATACACATTGTATAAAAAATAGCTATCAACTGGTCAATATTTTAAAAAATCTTCATTGTGTATATAATATAACGACATATGACTTCAAAGATCTTTTTAATAATATAGACTTATTAGATTTACATAATATTATAAATGCATTATTTAAAAAGTATTATAAAAAACTGGAATTACCATCTAATATTGATATCACATATTTTAAATCATTAACAAACTTCATTATCTATAATAATTATATATTGCAAGATAACACATTATATTTACAGCACGTTGGTACACCACAAGGTGGTTGTACATCCAGTTTATTATCAGACTTATACTTATATCACTATGAACGTACTTTTACTAATAATAATCTACATTTATATCGTTATATTGATGACATAATTTTAATTGCCACTGATCAATCTAAAATTTCTCAATTTCCAGTTGATTATCCCACTAATTTGGAATTAACGGAAAACCTCTTATCTAACAATACAATTAACTTCTTAGACCTTAAAATTACAATAAAAGACAACAAAACAATAACAGATTTATATGATAAACGTAAAGAATTTAAATTCAAAGTTAATACATTTACAAATTTTAAATCTTGTCTTCATCATTCTGTATATCGAAATATACTACTTAATCATTCATATAGAATAAAATGTTTATGTTCTTCTCATCTAATTAACAATAATATTAAAAAACTAATTTATGATGCATTAAATCATGGTTTTCCAAAAAAATTCATATATTCATTAATATACAATTAGTACTTACATGATCTTTAAAAAAAAAAAAAAATTAACACATGCGTAAACAAAATTACAAAAAAAAATTTATAAAATAAAAAAAAAATATTTATAAAAAATTAAAAACTAAAATGATAATAAAAAATTTCTATAGGATGGTTGGGTGGGTAGATGTTAGAGTACGGAGGAGGGTGATGTTGTCTGGTTAATACGCAATGGTTAATAAAAAAAATGATGGGGCTTTAGTATTATTACTACATTTCTAATACGTATTTTATATGGATGTTCATTTGATGTTTTATATGTTATTGGTGACTTTTCTTTTTATTTCAATTCATATTAAATTTAACTTATTTAATCAAATTCAATATTAACTTGTTTTTAAAATTTAGTCTACTCAGGACAATATCATATTAATTAATAATAGTATACCATCTTTTTAGTGATTATTATACATATAAGTTTATTTGATATAACTAATGTTATACTGTATGTATTAAAATTGGATAAATAGTTTTTATTATTATTCCTCTATACTTTTTAATATTGTTTTATTTTCAACTTTGTATTCCAAGATTAATTATCGATTTAATTTGTTTGATTGTCACAATCATATTTTTTTTTAGCTTTTTTATGGCTAATATGAAGATAATTCACACACTATATTTGTGATCTTTAGGATATTGGGAATTTTAGAATCTGACAATCTTCTATAAACATCCATTTTTTATTTATTTATTTATTTATTTTCTTTCCTGTTCATTTTTTATATGTAATGGTAATTATTAAGGTTTTTCCATTTCATGCCATTTGATAATGTTCTGTTTTCATCTTGAGACTATTCTTTTGGTTCTATTGGTTGTTCGGGTACAGGAGAAAAATTTTTTCAGCTTTTAGCTTTTTTCTCACAGAAAACACCCGATTTGCTTATATCATTGAATTATGTACTCTTGAAAACGTAATTCAATATATAAGTTTTTCAATTTTTTCGGAATCCATATTCTTCTTTTTTTTTATTCTTCCTTATTAATTCTTGTAATTAAGTATAAGGTACTTTATTTTATATATACAGTTCTAAATTATAGGTTTGTGGCATCCATTTTTATTGTCAATTCACTCACAATAATGCGGCTTTTTATGATGGTCGGTAATGTTTATTTAATGGTTATATATATATATATATATATGGGGTATCATGCATTTAACATAACAAATTTTCACATTTTGCATCGTCATTTAAGGATATATTTTACTATCTCAATATTTCTCATTGCTTTTTAAATTTTCACATTTATTTACAAAATACAAGGCTAAATTTTACTATCTCAAATATTCCTCATCTTTTTAAATGTTATTTATATTCTCATTTTTTTATATTACAATTTTTTTGTCTTTAAAACGTTAATTTAATCAATTGCCCTTTTATTTATTTTTATATAATTCTTTATTTATTTATTTGTATTAATTTATTCCTTTTCTTTATTTTATTTTGTATTCACTCAGTACTTATTAAATTTATTCCTATTTTTTCATTCTAGTTTAACTAAAAGTTAATCTAAGCCTTTTCTTGCTTTCTTCAACCATTTTCATTCATTTTTTTGGGGGCTTAAGGTGGCAACTCTAAACATTATTGTTATTAATCCAGTTCCAATTTACATTTTTCCTTTCTCACACCAGATGGCAGCACAGTTATGGGTTTCACTCAGATGCTCAACTGTAGATCACATGTTAAAATAGTCTTAACTTTGTTTTCCATGCTGATATGCAGTAGTTTTGACTCTTAGTATGTCATTCAGGTATTGTACTCTAATAATTTTTAATATACTGTATGAGGTGTATCTTTCTTTGGATCTCTTAGCTTTTTATTATCTATTTTCTGTAATGTTTGCGTTATAAGGAGCTAAATTTTGTCATTTTAGGCTTAATGCCGAAATTGGATGAAAAATGGGATGAAATAACGCATCTTCTATTAATGAACTCACAAGCTCCTCTGATGATTCTATGAGTCATTCATAGTTTCTTATTTTACATACTGGTTTCATATGTTCATTTCTAAATCCTCTTTAGAACTTTATCAATTTCTTCATATATTTGTGATTTCAAATTTATTATATATATATATATATATATATATATATATATATATATATACACACTGGTGGACAAAACTTAAGGACCACTGTTATTTTCAACGATTACAGTTAGAAATAGATCCGCAGCAGCACGTGTAAATTTGCATGAATGCACGATGTACTCTGTTTTGTAAAACGTACGCAAATTTTGTACTTCCGCTTTTGTCAATCGCGTGACAGCATAGATAAGAGATTCTACGCAATTGGCGGGTGCTGTGAGTTGTCATTAAATGTAAAAATTGAAGGAGATGGAGATAAGCTTGAACATTGAAATTTTGAACATATCTTCGAGGCATCATTTAGATAACATTACTCGTGGTAGAATAATCGGAAAGTTGGAAGAAGGACACAAAATGAGAGATGTTGCCCGTGAATTTAACATCGCGCACATAAATGTTTCTAGGCTATGTGCGGCATTACAAAATAGTGGAATATGTACTAGGTACACGGGAGGAGGTCGTCCTAGCAGTACGATGTCCCAAGAAGATCGCTATATTGTTATTTCGGCAAAAAGGAACCGAAGCAGCACAGCTGGTCAATTAGAAAATTTTGTGCTGCCACAGGAACTAAAATATTGCGTAATTCTGTTGCAAGACGTTTGAAAAAGGGTGGACTATACGCCCGAAGACCTGTTGTGCGTTTCACTCTTGAGACGCCAATGTAGCGCCCGTTTACAGTGGTGCCGTATTCATCGCATTTGGACTGATGACGACTGGTCTACCGTGCTCTTCTCAGATGAGAGTAGATTCAGTCTATCGTCTGATTTTAGACGTAAACTGATATGGCTCAAGGTTGGTAATACTTACTGTCGCGAAATTATTCTAGAAAGAGATCGATATGCGACATCAAGTTTTATGGTGAGGGAAAGCATCATGTTCAATGACCGCACCGATCTCTATGTCCTTGACCAAGGGTCCATGACCGGTAGACAATACATTGAAGACGCCCTGCTTCCACATGTTCGATTTTTTCGAGGTGCTGTCGGCGAAAAGTTTAGTTTTATGGCCGTTAACGCACCTTGTCATCGCACATAGTCTCTACAAAATTGCCTTAAGGCAGAAGATATCCATCGCATAGACTGGACAGCACGTTCCCCTGACCTGTATCCCATTGAAAATGTATGGGATGACTTGGGGAGACGTATTGCAACGTGACAATTTCCTCCCACAAACAAGGAAAACCTCATCCGTGCAGTGAAGGAGAAATGGGGCAACTTGTCTCAACAGCTACTGAATCATGTTGTTCTGAGTATGCTACGCCGTGTTAAAAGTTGTCTCACATTACACGGTGGCCGCATTTCTTATTGATATGGCACTGACGATTGTTAATTGTGAGCATTTTGCTTTGTTTGTACAGCCATGTTTTTGGACAATATTCACGTTTCAGAAAAAGAACCTATGGTAATACCCTGTATACATCCTTTCAACAATATTTTTATATTAAATCGTATGTAACATTCTGTTAATACTGTTTTTTTCTTCTGGATCAGCAATCTGCCGTAGATTCTCATTTACGTGTACATTTCTTCTTGGTCCTTAACATTTGTCCACCAGTGTATATATATACTAGCAGTTACCCGTGACGTCGTTCACGACCATTAAAAAAAATAAATACATTAATTAAGAAAAACATTTCACTCCTTATAATGAAAAACGTATATAATTAACCAAATCTTTATCACATTTTATAGCAGATGATACGGTATATCTTATAGATATGGGCCTTAACATAACTCAGTCATATAAAAGTGAAATTTTATGCAAAATAATATGAATAATCGCGAAAATGAAACTGCAACAAATGAAAAAATCGTGAAAATCGACGAATCTTTCTTCGTAGAACGAAAAAATTATGCTGGGAGAATTCTATTAGAACAATGTATTTTAGGTGATATTTTGGTGTACAATTTGTATATGTATGCATTGCATCCTATAAGACTACAAAAATCTATTTTTAAAAAAAGCATTTAAAAAAAGATCTTTTTAAAAATGACAACATATATTTACTTTTCTAAAGTTAGAAGATATGTGGAATTAAAATCCGGTTGCCAAACCGCGATTTAGAAACGTGTCTCCAATCGGAACATACGTGACTTAACTCTGTACTTTTTATTGCGTATGCCACGCTCCAATATACTTCCAGTTTGCTAACCAAATTTCAATACTGATGTTTAGCTTTAAGTTTTATGAAAGAAAAAGCAAATTTCTTTTAAAAAATAAAGTAGTTTTTATTCATAGTTTCTGAAATGAACGGCTTTAAGAATTAATACTCGTCAAAAATTGTTTTTCTCAGGCAATCGAGTTATTTTTTTAAGATTTTAAGAATAAAAATAATTTTTTTCGCTAATCGAGACGTCATTTTCAACATGGATTATTTTAAAGTGCATATTATTGACATCTTTAATTCATTTTCTTTTCAAACTCTTAAAAAAAATTTCAAATCTAAATTAAAAGTTATATCTTTATATTAGCCGTGCGCAGACGGTAAACAATCAAGAATTGTTAAAAATGTTCTTTAAATAATGAAATTTAATACTATAACCCAAAACTATTTTCTTTTAACATCAAAGCATATCCGTTTTACTTTCCATGACGTCATTGATACTTTCCGTACTTACTCAAATTCAGGCATTATATATTATTAAGAAATACTTGAACAGTTCTGTCTTATTTCCAATATGACGATGCATTCATCTTTTTTTATTCTTAATTTTTTATTTCATTTTCTTTTTGACGTGAAAATCTTTCAATAGAAAATTAATTGTTGAGAAGAAATTTTTATTCCGGGTTTTGATGTTAATATGACGTCATTTTCGACATGGATAATTTACTGTACATATTATTGACATTTACAATCCATTTTCTTTCCAAATTTTGTTTATGACTTTGTTTTTCATTTTGAATTAAAAATTAAATCTTTACATTATCGATGCACAGACGATAAACCTCCAAACAAACGGTTGCTATTTTCATTTCTTATTTAAAAGAATTCGTAGAAAATGTTACCATCGCTTTTAAAGTATTAAAAAACTTAGCTGTGAGATAAAAATATAATTTATAACTATAATATACAAATTAAATAGAAAATACAACGCAGCAACCGATTTTTTGGAGTCAGTTTCCAAGGAAAAAGTCATGATTGACGTCGTACTGAAGGCATCTATTCTTAATTTTTTTATATTTCAATTTCCTTTTTCTCGTGGAAATATTCCAATCGAAAATTAGTTATTGGAGGAGAAGTTATTATTGCGGATTTTTATTTTTTGGCAACGAAAAAGAAATATTATTGAATGTTAAAAGAAAAAATGTCAATTGAATTCGCTATGAAAATAATGAAATTTTGAAATATTAATAAAAATATTTGAATACAATAATTAAAAATTAACCTATGTTCTTTTCCGGACTATAACTTATTTATATGCAAAGATACAAAGACAATAATTCATCAGTTTTGACGTTGACTTCATTCAAACTTTCGGACACACTTTTGCATTTATAATATTATAAAGATATACAAATAACAAGCCATACAAAACTCGAACCCAATCACCTGTAATATTTATATATTTTTGTATATAAACACTAAATTATTTAAATAAATGAATTATTGATTTTACCATGTAGTTTGCATAACCATATAATTTAGCTTGATTACTGATAAATTTAACGTTTTAAAAAAAATTGTAATCTGAGAATAAATATTTTATTTTGTGGAGGTATAATTCGGTAAAATATTTTCATGAGCAGATTTATTTAAGCATGAAATAATACATAAATATGTTTCCCGAAAAAGAAAATCAGTTCTTTTATCACAAATGTCAAATATTAATACGTATATATTAATGTCCATAATATTAATAGGTGTGTGCGGGGGGGGGGGGGATGAAAGATGAAACTCATACCTGTTATGATAAGTTATGTAAAGATAAAATTGAAATAATTGTGACATCTGTAGTAGAATTTCAAGCAGAAATTACTATTAATTACATAAAACATGTAAGTTTTCATCCTTGCACGGCCTATAATAAGCTAAAAAGGGGCAAGATTTGGACTATTGTATATAAAAAACACCACAAAAAATTAAATGAAAAAATGTGAACTTATAAAAGGAGCAACATTTACGTATATTGATGAATAAAATTCAGAACCGCTTGTATGAGACAGGCATGCCTGAATTTCATGATTAGAATATGTTCCCAATAGAATTCTACAAGATGGTTTGAAAAATAAAAAGAATCTTCATAAAGATTGATATATTGATTAGGAAAGGAATCGCAGAAAAAAGTAAAAAGGCTTAAGTCAGAAATAATTGAATTAAATAAAATATGGTGCTACTACCTACTAAGATAAATTGCAAGTAAAAATAAATGATAAGAGTTTGAATTAATCCGAAAATAAAGATGTATTTATTACTCATAACAAAAGTGCATGAAACTTTCATTTTATATATTGGTACTTAACTTATAAAATAAGTTATGAAAATAAAAATAAAAATAAATAATGGGTGGCAGGAGAAAATTTACATCTATAAATTAATATTAAAAGATGTTTTAAAATATTTATAAAAAATAAACCAAAAGAAAGAGGCGGGAGGAGGAATTAAAAAATACAAGTGTTAAACTGCCAAAATATATTTATTTATATAAATGTAAGACGATGGATGAATTGAATTCAAGAAAAAAAATGTCCCACATAAAGCGAAGAAGTTAATTAATAATTAAAAAGTAATGAAATTAAAACAGTGATAAAAAAGGAATTGAAACTATTGACATTTGTTTGAAATAAAGTGTTACAAAATTAACTATTGTGTTAAGGGAAGGCAATTAATTAAGCATAATAGCTCGATAACCATGAATATATATATATATAATAAAAAATGCACATTATATTTCCATACGACACCACCCGCCCTCCGTACTCTAGCATCTAGCCCTATACTGCCATTTTTTTTATTTCATTTTCATTTCATTTATACATACTAATTTAACAATACGCAGTTATTTTATTATGTCGAAAAAATACTTCCCATCATCTATACTCTAACATCCTCTAAGGTCTAACCATTCTGTTTAATATAATTGGGATCATGGACGAACTAATTATATAAGGT
Organism: Maratus speciosus; assembly: GCA_963932465.1. NCBI lineage: Eukaryota > Metazoa > Arthropoda > Arachnida > Araneae > Salticidae > Maratus > Maratus speciosus. The sequence continues at coordinate 150,028,090 of OZ010796.1, read as the reverse complement.
AATCCTTATCCTTAAAATATTGTAAAAGCGAAAGTGTGCGTGAATGTTTGAGTTAAGTCAACGTCCAAACAGACGAATTAATGCTTTTGTATCTTTGTATATAGACACATTATAAGCGAGAAATGAACATAAGCTATGTTTTATTTATTTTATTCAAATATTTTGCTTAATAATTCAAAATTTTATCATTTTTCAGCGAGAATCAATTGACATTTTTCCTATAAAATTTAACCATCTTTCTTTTTTCGTTGCCAAAAAATGCAAAACCGGGAATAATAATTTCTCCTGAATAATTAATTTTCAATTGAAAGATTTTCACGTGAAAAGAAAAAATGAAATAAAAAAAATTAAGAATTAAAAAAATATATGAATATGACGTTATATTGGGAATAAAACGGAAATTTTCAAGTATTTCTTAATAAAATGAGATGCATTAAAATGAATAAGTACGGAAAGCATGCGAATATGACGTCATATATTGGAAAACAAAACGGATATGCTTTGATTTTGAAATAAAATGGTCTTGAGTTATGGTATTAATTCTTATTATATAAAGAAAAGTATTACCAATACTTGACGCTTTATCAACTGCGCAAAGTTAACATAAAGATTTAATTTTTAATTTAAAATTTAAATAAGTTAAAAATAGTTAAAAAATAATATGAATAGTAAATGTAAATAATATGCACCGTAATAAGTTAAAAATAGTTAAAAAATAATATGAATAGTAAATGTGAATAATATGTACCGTAAAATTATCAATGTCAGAAATGATGTTATTTCTGACATCGTTACTGACAACAGTTATTTTTATTCTTAATAACTATAAAATTAACTCGATTTCATAAAAAAAATTAATGGGTGTTAATTCTTATAGCCGTTCATTTCAGAAAAATTGAATAAAAATTATTTATTTTTTTACTAGGTTGAGCAAAAGTTCTGGGAAATTTGTGAAAGTTGCGTTTTTATGCGCAAATTAACAACAAAAGTAACAAGGACTATTCTTCAAAGTAGAGACCATCATAGTCCACGACTTACTGCCATCATTCTGCCAGATTCCGGTTTGCTGGAAGTACCATGGCGGCTTCTTGGAATCGAAAAACTTTTGACATGCTTCTTCAACTTCACTAAAAGATTCAAATTGACTGCCCTTGAAAAAGTGTTACATTGATCGAAAGAGGCCATAATCGGATGGAGCCACGTCTGGAATATAGGCGGGGTGTGGGAGAATTTCGACGCTGTCCAACTGTGCAAACTTGTCCTTGGTCCTCTGGGCCACGTGCCGTTTGGCATTGTCCTGCTGAAACAAAACGCGCTTTCGGCCATTACCGTCTCAATACTCAAGGCCTCCGGATTGATTTCGTGACGTACCAAATGAAGATTAACCCCTTGAAGGGCATATATACCGCCACCCCTTAACCCTTTGAGGGGCGGTGGGATATATTTTATCCCACCTACGATTAATCAGGTTTGCACCAGAAAAATTTTAGGAAATTTTAGTTTTCTGACTTTAGTGGAGATAAGTCGTAAAATTGCTTTTCCTTATTTTGAAATAAAATTTTTCTAAATTTTCGGTGGGAATTAAGCATTACACAAACGCAATTGCTTTCCCTTCAAGGGGTTAATCTTCACTTGGTACGTCACGAAATCAGTCCGGAGGCCTTGAGTATTGAGACGGTAATGTTTCGGCAGACCAATCTTGGATACTTCTGCACCAATTTGTCGTAGACGCGATCCTTTTGCTGGTACTAAAGCTCGGCATTGATGGCACGACCATCATACATGATAAAAATTCTGGTAACTATTAGATTAAAAATTTCCCAGAACTTTTTGCTCAACCTAATAAAAGAAATTTTTATTTTAGTTCGAAAAACATTAAGATTTATTGTGATTGCGTCAAAGAAAAATAATTTTCTCTCGACCAGTATTGAAATTAAGGCTTGGGATCTCGAAGTATATTGGAGATACGTTTGTAAATTGTAGTTTGGCAACCTAATTTTAATTCTACTTTCCTTATAGCTTTAAAATTCCATAGCTGCCAACACTTACGGTTTTTTGTACCAAACAAATTAAGTTAATTTTACCTTTTTTAATCACCGTAATTTGCCGATTAAATAAGGAAAACATTTTTAATACCCGTTGGCACCTTCACTGATTTTTTTTCGTTTTTTCTTATCAGTCGTTCGCCCATGAGAAACAAAGTCTTTCAAGAGTGGGTTTATACCGGCCGAACCAAACATTTCATTTGAAGTCAATTCTGATTTATATTTTAAGTCGGTATGCTGCATTATACATTTCTTCTTTTTTCTCCTGCATTTTAATTTAGTTTAAACAAAACTGTACAGTCTCATTTTGTATAGCAAAAATTTTATCTTACGACTCATTGTTAATATTAATTAGAGGTCAGGCTAGTTGTTTTAGGACGTCTACGGTCATTTTATGTACGTGAAGTCTAAAACAATTGGTATTTCCAGTTTAACCCTGTAATGCCCATGTTAGCATTTCTGCTACCATCACTGTTGCCGATTTAGTGGAATTTTTTCATTCACGTATTCCGAATTTACAACAGAAATTTTTGCTTTATTTAATAACAGACATTTTGTTATTAAATAAACCGAAATATATTATTTAGACTTTCTGGTATGAATTCCGATTTTCAGGAATGCATTCTACAACGGGCCTTAGAGGGTTAAAGAAACTTCAAATTACTATGAACATTCAAAACGGAAGCTAAGATTAAGTCAGAGACATCTTTATTTATTGAACACATACACCTGACTTGCGTGCTTTACATCAAATGTCTTCTTATAAGTCATCGTCAATATACAAGGACGAGATAGCCACAAGGAAATTTTCAACACCAGAAAATTCAACAAAGAATGTGCAACGGAGCCAGCGGGAGTCGAACCCGCAGCCCACCTACATTCTCAAGCGATTAGAGGTATGGTGCCTTAACCATTCAGCCACGGTGGGCCTACCTCTTAATTATAAGTAAAGTACTTATAGTTACAAACTTAATTGCCGGATTATAGTGTAATTCTCAAGCTATTAGACAATGGAATATTAAGAAATAAGGAGCAATGATATTAAGCAAGGATTTTTTTTACTGCAGAAATTTGTTTAGTATTACACAGGCTCATTACGCAAGTTTATATCGTTATCATTTATTTAAGGCAAGTTATCAGTTTTAAACCTTAAAACATTGTTCGTTTCTGAATAAAAGAAAACGTTTCATGAAAATATTGAAATTAGAACCGGGTCAATTGAAAGAAATCGAAAGTATGTCACTATACGGCCATTTTAATTAGTTTTCAACTTTGCTTTCATTTTTATGAAAACTGTGCTTTTGACCCTTAAGCGTACTGTAAAAATAATTCATTTGGCTACAGATAAAGTATTTTGCATAGGTGTATAGAAAATTATTATACCTGCAATCTCTACCTATTTTTTGTCAATTAAACTATGTAAATTTCATTTGTTTTGATTAGAATATATTTTTAAATGCGATATTTATTATCATTTAAACATATAGCACTAAAATAATTTTTGTACAAGCTAATGAAATCAGGTGTAGGCTTATATCTAATGTAGTTACTTTGATGGAAGCCAAAAATCGTAACTAAATATCAGCCTTTGTGATTGCAAGGCTGCGTACAGCAGTTGTATTAAATTTTTATTCTTCCAATGCAGATTGGATATGTACAGTGTCATTGATTAAGTTTTTACTCATCGCACTTTATAGAAACTATTTTTAAAATTAATTTCTATGCATTAATGTCGTATTCATTGCGACAGTTTTGCTCTATAGAATACTCTTGACGCTTAGCTATAGCTCTGGATCAAAATTTCATGATAGTAGAATCTTTCTTAGTACAGTCAAGTCAAATTTTTCCTTACACCTTCTTGGCCGGTTTTCCAAAACCTTTTCAATGTTCCTATATGGCGTCTTCCTAAAGTTCGCTTTAACAAACAAAATGCATAAAAGTCTCATAAACGTCAGGTGATTTTACAGGTGTTGCTGCAAATGAAACACGATTTATTCCCATTTTTTATTTTGTTTTCACTGAATATGCATTAGTTGACTTAGAAGTGTACACTATATATAAAAAAAAAAGTTTTGTAATCTAGAAAAATATAATAGAACCACGAACGAAATATACAATAGCCTCCTGTCTATGAAGTAGCGAGATTGACACAATTAATTTTAATTAAGTAGCAATTTTAATACCCTTTGAATCTTTTTACCGCTTAGACCAATGTCAGTCGGGTGTCTATTTTGCTGCTTTTCTGCTTAAGTATTATCCATTCTTCAGCATTCCATTATCAGCATTGTGAATGGATAATACACTGCAAATAAAGGCGTCTTAAATTAAGATACATATGTGACTGAAAAAGAATTTCAGACACTTAAGTGTCTGAATCTGAAAATTCAGTCACAATAGATGTCTTAATTTAAAACACCTAAGTGTCTTACTATGATCATAGTGTACACGAACTGATAAAAGTGTCTAAAAAATCTGCAAGTGTCTAATTTTAAGACACTTTGTAACTCCGCTCCGCATTCACCAGGGGGCACTCTCCGTTGCGCATGCGTCTTCCTTTCGAACTCGATGTTCGTTTGTAATTCAAACTGAATGCTTGTTTTTATGAACGCGTACATTTTAAGTAATAATTTATTTTGACTTGATTGTTTTTTGTGGAATGTGAAGTTCCGGGATTTAATTTCTATCGACATAGTGGTACTCCGTATTAATATTTATCTATAAAACTAATACAGTGTTCTTCATCTCGTCAAATTTGTAAAGAGAACTGTTGTCTGGCGGGCTATGTTTTCAGGATGGAAATTTTCCATCCTTTTAACAGAGCTAGCCGGATGTGCAAGGGGATTTTATTTTTTAAATATCCAAGTCTGCCTAATTAACGGATACTAACGTAGCCTCCAATCCGGACGTCCTCTGGGTGAATGTGCTTTTGGAATAATCAGACCTTTTCCCAGGTAAGTGGGGTCTTAACTATGTATTTAAAACTCTCTGTGATTGTTTTCTCTTTAAATGAAGACCTCACACGAGTCTATACCTTTATTAGTTCCTGAGTTATGCCAAAATATGTTCAAAGCATTTTGCCTATGGTATTTCCATGTTAAAATTTTATTTTGCTAATATTTAAATTTCTACTCTTCAAATCATCTGCAATCATATTTCTGTATTATTTTCTATCCAATGTTATCTTTAAAATAAATTTAGGTGTCTCTGCATGGTGTATATTAGCGGTTACTGAATTTATTAATTTTACACCTTCCTAAGCCTTTTCTTATGTAGCCATTACTTTAAAAATCGCAGTGACATCGCCTATTGATTGGCTCATACTTCTTAATTACCATCAAGACTACCTTAATAGTATTTTTTGGTGTAATTATTACTCTGAAGTACCCTTTTTAGTTATTTATTTACGTATACAATATTTTTATAAGCATTTAATGCGGCAGCATTTGTAATGTTTACATCGATTTTTACATTTCTGATAGATTTATTATGTGTTATGTACTGGAATTCAAAAGCATTTATAGTAAACATTCCTGTTAATAGCTGCTTATTTATGCTTTTCTTGTCTAATGAAGTTTTCTTCTGCCTCATAGTGTGTACATCATAAATTTTAAAAAAGAATATAGTTCGAACATCCTTCCATTCATTGATTCCCCCATATATTTAATGCAGCGAATTACTTGTGTTCATTTATTTATTTTAAAATGTTTTGACTGATAAAACTCATTAAATCCGGTCATTCTAATTAAAAGATTTCTCTTTGCTATAATTTTAGTGTTTCCGAGTATTTTAGAAATATCCCATTTGCCATACTGAAAATAGTCAACATGTAATCTTTTTATGATTCAAAAGTCAAAAACCACAGTGATTGTTTGAACGGAAATTGACGTCACTAATGTAGACGTTGAATCAGAAAAAAATTTGTTGATGTCAACAAAGATTTAGAAAAAGGATCTCGCGTTATCTGTAGTCACTTTGTTAAATTTTAATGATTATTTTTAGATTCTTAAATTCATGTAATCATGTACCGTTAACGTAATTGTAAGAATGCGGTAAAAATATACAGATATATTTCATTTGAAATAATTATATAATATTGATTTTTTGATTACTTTTAGTTAAAAAGTAATTTGAAATTAAAAATGAATACAAAGTAAAGAGGTAGATTTTTATAGCTAGATTTTGCACTTAAAACTGACACGTACATTTATCGAATCATAATACAGGGTTGGACTTTTTCCAGAAGGAGGGCCTGATTAAAGCATGGGCAGTTCCTCCCCCCCCCCCCTACGATTTTACGTGCTCCAAATTCGATATGGATTTTTTTTTTTAAAGCTTATATTTTAAATGTGTTTCAACATTCTATTGATTATAATCAGCATTTTGAACTTTAAAAGTAGAATTAGATTAAAAACTAAATAAAAAAATAAATACAGTAAAAACTCTCAATCGCGGCCACCTCGCGAATTGAACGCGTTTTGGAAGTTGAATTTGCCTGCTATTCGATTGTGTTCGCTTTTATGAGGTAAAAAAAATGTATTTATCTTGAAAAAGGTCAGTGTTCGCTGAAGAAAATTGTCCTATGAAAGTTTTGTTGTAAAATCTCCATAACGGACACTCCTACATAGAGGACACAACTATTTAAGAAGCACATTTTTTATTAACAACATGCACATATTTTATATTTTTTACCTCAGAAAAACAGACACTTCCGAATGGCGAACAAATTCCACGGTTCTAAGGTGCCTACTATTGAGAGGTTTTACTGTATTGTGACAAATATTTTAATTTTTAATCTTATTCTACTCTATAAATTCAAAATATTGATTATAATCAGTACAAAGTCGAAAAAGATTTCAATTATCAGCTTTATGAAAATTGCATACCATATTTTGGAGCCCCTAAAATTAGGCTGTGTGTGTAGGGGGGGGGGGGGGAGAAAGTAGAGCAGAATAATGGCCATATACTTTTCTAGGATCAACGTGGTCAAACATGGCTACGTGTAGTGCTTTAAAAAAATGGCTGCGATTCAGACGTTTGAAGTGTCTAAAATTCAGACGCAAAAAGTGTCTGAAAAAATTCAGACATTTTAAAATGTCTGAAAATTGAACACTCCGTTTCAGACACTTAAGTGTCTGAATTTAAGACATTTCGATTTAGAGTGTATTTAAGCAAAAAAGCAGCAAAAAAGACGCCCGTCTGACATTGGTCATATCCTGTGATTTCAACGTTGATATAAATTTACAAGGATTAATCAAACATAAAGGAGTCTTTTTTAATATCAGCAGAAACTTTTTGTACTTTTCGTCATAGAAAAGGAATACGTTGTTGTTTGCGCCCTAAAAGTACATCTGGTATAGTTTTATTCTTCATGCGTTTACCTATTTAGTCACTAGTACTATGAGTAAACATAAAGAGCGTAGTGGGTTGGACAAAGTATAATTATGAAACGTTCAATAAATGAAATTAATGTAAAACTTATTGAAATTTATCACAGGTTGAATATGCAATTCGGAAATGACAACCTATCGAGGTATAAAGTACAGTAATACCCCGACTTATGTCACCTCCAGACATGGGAGAGTTCCGACCCAAATGACCAATTATTACCACTAAATTTTAATAGCATTCTTTGCTTTATTAAATCTCAGAAATTCTGTCAGTAAATAATGCTTGAAATACTATTAAAATTTAGTGGTAGTAATCGGCCATTTGGGTCGGAGCGCTCTCATCCCTGGGGGTGACATAAGTCGGGGTATTATTGTATAGAAATAAAACCAGTTGATTAAAAATGGTCGTTAAGAAGATAAAAAAAAAGGAGATCTAATATAAACTGCAGGCTTTTCCATATGAATCTCGATTTTATTGATGTTTTTTTCATATAAAAGTGGACTTTTTCCTTGCAATATGGGTTCTAGAATAGGTTGCTGATAATACAGTGAATTGATTGATGTCGCATAGGGAAGTTGAGGGGTGATTGTCCTGAGCAAAAAGTCTTTAGGGACGCCAAAAATTCTTGAATAAAATCTGTATCATATAAACTCCAGTGCCCACGCAGGTGGGGTGCAATATTTTAACTTGCACCGAACGCTCAAAACCCATCCTATGGTAAGGAATGAATTTACTTTAGCTTTACTTGATAATTTTTTGAGTTTTAATTTAGTTTCGTAAAAATACAAAAGCAACCCTGAATTCTTTTAAAAAATTTTTCCTGACATCCTCAAACCAATTTCGATATTTTTCTTTCTTGCACTGGCCTATTAAAAAATGCACTTTTTTCGTTACAGCCAATTAAATAAAGACATGCTTCATTTAGTTGTATCATACATTTCCAGTTATCACCGAATAGATTTCTGATAAAGTGAATATTAGGAAGACTCCATCCATTAATATTGAAATGAATTTAAAAAGCCGCCCAAGATATACAGTCGTCTCTCTGTTTAACGTCGCTCTACTTAACGACGATCTCTGCTTAAGGACGATATTTTGCGGTCCCGGCTCCTTTAAGTAAAAAAATCTCTATTTAAAGACGAAATTGTTTCTATTTAACGACGATTTTCGCGTAGTTTTTTTAATCCCTAACGTTTAAACGTAGGAACTTCCTCTGATTGAAAAACAAATTTTCTTGCAATTCAGATGAGCACAGGTAAAGGATAAAGGAGAAGAGTGTAATGGACTTTACCCATGTGACGAAGACGTTTTAACAACCGACTTCAGAAATTTATATCAAATTTATGAAGACATCGCAAATGAAAATGCAACTTCAGATGCAGAAGATGGTGATGAAGCTGATGATATACAGAAAGCGAGACAGCACCTCCTTCTTATTCAGATGCGAATTCTGCCCTGGATATTCTTCGCCAGTACATTATTTCATCAAATATGGAAGATGACTCATTCAACCTGCTTGAGAAGCTTGGAGCAAGGGTACTAAAAACTAGACCACCATTGATTTTTTAAAAACTTAATTTGTTTAATTAAATGTATTATAAATATTTTTATTGTACTGTAAGTAACATTGTTTAATTAAATGTATTATAAATATTTTTATTGTACTTTAAGTAACATTGTATGCTGTAATGTTGTTCTTGTATACAGTATAATCACATTTCTGAACACGGCAATATATTGAAGAATGTATTGACGGTCCTAAGCCTGTAAACTGTGAAGAAGAATGTTTTTCAAATATTATTTTTCCAGAAATTCTGTTTAAGGACGATCTCTATTTAAGGACAATTTTTTGAGGGTTCTTGAAAGTCGTTAAACAGCGAGCGAACTGCACTTTTTTATATGATATGACGTTACTCATTTTTCCGATTTTTGTTACAACCATAGAAAGATTTTCTGCCTGAAATAACTTCTTTTGAGTAATATATTTGTACTTTGCAGATTGTTCGGAAAACAGAATGAAAAAAGTACTTTTCATTTATAGTAAGCGTAATTGTGGAAGAACGTGGCACTGGACTTGTAGGTTGGGCAATATTTTCAATAATTTTTTACCCCATAATATCCAAATATCATCCTGCATGCACTTTCTTGTTAAAGTTGAATTGAACAGTATTGAATACCTGATCATAACAAAATCGCCATTTGTTTATAAAAAATTGTCATCATTCATAAAAGCACTGGGACATTGTTCAACTTTGGTTTTTTCATTGTTTTTAGGGTTCCGTACTTTAAAAGTGAAAACGGAAGCATTATAAGATCACTCCTGTGTCTGTCTGTCTGTCACAGCCATTTTATTCATAAACTATAAAATGTGGAAAGTTCAAACTGGGGGAAGTAATAAAGACTATTGACTCACATATTTACATATTATTAAACATTCACAAATATATTTAGGAAAAATGTAGAAGGGCTAATTAAGTTAGACTTGAAAAAAAAACCAATCTTTTCTTTGTATATCGTGTGCGGTATCGTGTGAAAGCTTTCTAACACTGAACTCAAAAATACATTTCTTTTTTATTTTAGGTATTATACTTTCAGAGATGTCGTCGAAAATGTAGTGCAAAAATATGCCCCCCCCCCATCTATTTCCGATTCTACTGAAACTAAAATTATAAAAAAATTGAGGTAGTAGACGTTAATTTAAACCTTTCAGAAAAACTATAGCGATTACCCTAGGTGACATAGTTTCTGAGAAAATCGCATTTTCTCGTTACATACAAAATTTGATTTGCGAGATTCAGCAAAGGTGTTGAGGAGCGCTGGAGATACCTATCCTAGCAGAAATATAAAAGTATTGTTGATAAAGATTTTCGAAAAAAATAGTTTTTAATTAGCCGAGATATTAACCCTTAAAGACATGGACAGTTTGGACATACATAGTGACAGAAGCTGCGTACCCTATGCACCATCGGCTTTTAAAACCTAGATAGCAACTTTTAATGATATATTTGTGTAATGAAATGCCCAGTAGCAGTACAAAAACAATAAAAGTCAAATTGTTAAAAACAGACTAATTTAATTAGAATTAATCACATAAATACTATGACAGAGGTGCCAAGTTCGCACTAATCTTCCGTAATGCGTAGATTAATTTAACCCAGTTTAACAACGTTTCGAACCAGAAAAATTATTTGATGAATCTTTATTTATTTAATTCCATATTTCTACGTGGAAGTTATTTAATTTCATCTCTGAAAAAAAAATTCTGGTGCGAAATGTATTAAACCAGGGTTAAATTAACCCACATATTACGGAGGATTAGGGGCAACTTGGCACCTATGCTATGGGATTCGCGACTAGTTTGCATTGAGTAGATCTCTCAATACGCTTCCCGTGCCTTTAAAGGTTAATTAGAAACCTAACTGGAAAAACGAGGCACGGACCAAGGCGGCGTTGCAACTTTGCAACCTCCTTTCGAAACGCGCTTAGCACAATGCCAAGTTTGATCTTTGAAGAAGTGCTTTGTTTACACTGTAAAAAGAAAAGATTATTACTACGCTTGAATTTAGTTTTATGAAATGCCAAATGAAGTATAAATATGCACTACTTTTATCGTCAGTACCGAATTAAGTTCATCATAAACCGATTAGGATAAGATTAAAAAAATATTATTTAGGCTTCATGTGTCTTTGAACTTTCATGGTATATCCATTTATACTTTTCTAGTATATACAGCTCTACCCAACCCTATGTTGTATTGTTTTTTACAAAATCTTGTTATTCTTCTAGCAACGATTTTTATAATAATGCAGTTACAAATTCATATATTTGTTGTACGAAACAATCCGTGCGCGAGTAATATTCGTACTTGACCGTTTATTATAACTCAAAACTGTCTTTATTATTTTTAACCTCTTAAGGAGTCCCGGGCTAAAAATTCTAAAAAAAAAATGCAATTTTTTATTGGCTTAAAAAAATACTGAGTTTTAGCGTTAATACCGCAAACCGCATGTTTTTATCTGCATTAGATCCAGAGATATAACACCTTTTGCCTTGAGAAGCAATACAAAATTAAAAAATATCAATGCATATTTTTCTCTTTATATGAAATTACTTTTACCACAAAATGTTCTTTTTGTGAAAATTAAATTAATTTTTAAGTAATTTTCAGTTATTTGCTTTAAACTTTATTAGAAATTTACATACAAGTGAAAAAAAAAACAAGAAATTTGTGTCAAATTGTTGAAAGGTAAGTAAAAAAAAAACTTTAACTTCATTTATCTCAGAATGAATTTTTTCATGATTTGTCAACTTTAAAAGAATGTACCTAAAATTCCTTGCAAGATATATGTATTAAATTTTCAACAAAGATTTTATGCTATATTTCCAAAAAAAAGTTTTCAGGATTTTTAATTTTGAGTGATAATTTTGAAAATATGCTAATTATTGCAAAACTCACTCATAAAAACTTCATTTTTTTACTTAAAATTTTTTCATAAAATTCATAATCAATATTTTTAGAAATCCCGAAGAAAAATTAAAATGACACATTTTCTGTACACAAAAGTGTAAAAATTTTGTAAATCGAGTAAGTACTTCCAGAGTTATGTCAAAAGTTAAATATGTTTAAAATTTTAAAATTTAAATTAAAAATAAATAAAAATTTTCAGATTTTTTTTGCATGCAATATTCTTATTATATTAAAACATATTTCAGAAAAAAATTTCATAACAAAATCTCTATAAAAAAAAAAAAAAAAAAAAAAAAAAATAGAATTTTGAGCCCCGGACCTTCTTAACTGATTTGCTCTTGCGCCGTACCTGCTAAAAGAGTTGTTGTCCCTTTATTCTAGAGATTTTGGATGCCATTTTTTATAAAAGCAATTTTCGTCTTGTTTAATTTCTTCTTCAAAATTTTTTTCATTAAATAAAGCAAAGATTTCTATTCGGAAATAGGGGTATTTTCTCATACTTTTGTCTCTAATTTGTTTATTATGTTTTTCAAGAGAAACAATTAAGAACTTAACTAACATGGTTAATTTCCTTTTCGGTATCATTTCTCAGTCCTATATTTTTTCTGTATATTCCACTAACATCCCTGCAGTATTGAACGCTTTTATTTTTGCTGCTACAGCCATTATTTTGAACAAAAAGTAGATAACGATTTTAATTTTACTTATCAAAAAATAGTCTTGACTGAAAGATAAAATAAATATTTGCAGCTTGCAACATAATTTTTTTTTTGCAATGATAAATTGAAATAACTGTAAAATTATACGTAAATTTCATATACTGTATAAGCTTACATAAAAACAGCAAGCAATTTCAAAATTTAAATTTAAATTCGACAAGTATTTTTTGTATATTAAAACGTTCATTAAGCAAGTAGTTTCCAAATGTATTGTAATCACATGCATTTGGGAAGCACTAAACTCGCCAAATCTCATTTGTCATTTGTGTTTTGGTGTTAAAAACTTGAATTTTCTTTTCAGATTTTCTAATGGAATTCGCCCCTACGTTTGACTAATCTTATATTATAAACATATGTTAATTCATCATATTTGTTTCAAAATATTTTGAATATACGCTTTGAGGGAACTTTTTTTTTATAAGTGAACAGTTATGGCATCGAAAAGTTTTGTAAAAATAAAAATTGAACCATACTATTTATGGATATCTACAGGAAAAAATGGAAACACGGATTTAGATTCTTCCCGTCAATAGTCTACTCTATTTTACTCTAGATCACTGTTTTAAAATCTTTTTTGCATAACGGCACATTTCAACTATTGGTTAAATTTCTTACGCACACTAAAATTCTTATAGTGAAAAAAAAACACAAGAAAGACCCATACGTCCTTTTTAAAATATTACAAACACAAACAAAATGCTCGATCAGAGCCAACAAAGGCAAAACAGCTTATTACAATTTGAAATTAAAAGAATGTTAAAACTCTTATAAACTGTACTACGGCACACTGGTTGAAAACCACTGCTAATAAAATGATTTCCAACGTAACAGTGTTGTTACGTAATCTCTATCACTTAGTACGGTGAGAAGAGATCTGTAACTAAAAAAGTTGTCTCAAATCAACGGATTCGCTTTATTTATCAAATACTGGCATTCACCACGCGCGTTTAAAATTTCTGCGATCAAATTCACGAAAGCAGCTTAATACAAAAAGCAGAAATAATAAAAACGCAGAGACTCGTGATTCAATTTCTAAATTTGTTGGAACGTTTGCTTTGATAGCGAGAGTTCTTACTCTATGAAGAGTGCAAGGTGTCGTTGAAGTCTGCAAGATAGCAGACAACGGTTTACCACTAAACTCTGTTGTTCAGTGTCGATTAATCTTATTTATACTCTTTATTTCTAAAATAATCATATTACTTCATTGCAGATAATTTAGACTATTCAAGGTAATTCATTCCTTATAGTCCAAGAACCAACAGCACAAAAACCTATGTTATCAAGCCCAAGAAAAAAAACCTTTATTTTATGGGAAAATAGAAGTAGGGTAATCTAATGATCCATGTCTGCCGGAAGTGAAGTGGTGCATAAGCCAAAAATTAATACCATCAGTGGTTGCCTCGTAGGTTTATCATTGTATTTTCCTGCTCCCATCCTTCCATGTTTTCATACCTTTGTTTGTAGGAAAAACACAATGATAAACCTACGAGTCAACCTCTGGTGGTATTAATTTTTGGCTTATGCACAACCTTACTTCTAGCAGGCATGGATCATTAGATTCCCCTACTTCTACTCTTCCATAAAATAAAGGTTTTTTTCTTGTGCTTGATAACATAGGTTTTTGTGCTGTCGGCTCTTGGACTATTATAGGCCGTTGAATCTTGATGTCGGGAAGTGTTTCATGCCAAATTTTACCATCATCGTGATAGTTTCTATGTTTTCAACACAATCACCAACACAATTCATTTCTAAGATAATCTTCTATTCCGAGCAATACATCATGCTTGTTATTCACAGATTTGCATAACTTTTGAACAAGTCAGCGATATATAAATTATTGGAAAATGAACCAATCAATGTTAAAGATAAACGTCTGTTATTTAGGCATAATTTGAACAATATGTATTTCATTTCTGTTTGTTTTACATGATATTTTGAAAAAGCCCAAACATCACGCGCATGCATATTTTGTATAAATATGTTTTTGTAATGTTAGTTATTATTGAATGATAATTGATTATTATAAATTCATAAATAGAATTTTTCTTTCGCTGCTAGAATTCACCTGACCGGAATATAAATCCCATTTCTCTTTTATCTGTCAAGTTATCAGTAGATATGTGAAATCGAGAACTTTAAGGATATCCGATTAAAGCTGAAAATATTTTCTCTTCTGTTTCATTTCCCCTTGATATAGCAAGTAAAATGAAATATTTTGGAATTTCTTGATAAGAATTATTACTATTGTGAACAAATTATTTTTATATTATTCTAACTCCTTTATCCGAAATATCGCGCAGTTTTCAAAATCATTTATAAGTATTGACACAATCACGAACTCACTTTCCCTCATATTTCGTGCATTTTTAACACTTTCTGACATAGTTGAAAAGTGTTTGTGAATTCGGCTTGTCTGGTCTGTCTGTCCGTCCGTACTCTAACTCGCGTAAATACAGACCGATTACCATGAGATTGATATCTGTTATTGGGGTTGACGATGGCCTGTTCGGTATCGAAAATGAAGTGCGTAGCATTTACGGTTCATTTACATGGACACTAAAATAATTACATTACATTACGGTCTATGGGGAAAAATCGTTTGTGTAATAATATTACACTATTTTAAACATATTGATATTGACATATCTCACTGAAGTGTAGTACAAGGTTCTTACGATAGAGCGTGGTGATCATAGAATTTATCGTTCATTTACATGGACACACAAAAGAATTTGGCTACAGAAGAAAATGAACAATAATTGAACTATTGAAGCCTACGAACAATGATTGCTGGAAGTACGTTTTTAGTTGTGGTATGCGTTTTTAAATTAAATTATTTTTTAAATATTACTGGGTTTGTATAAATTCTATTGATTATATACAGGGATGCACAAAAGTTTTCAGCAACATCTGTTTATCTGGCTGAATGGAAAATTTCGATTGTGCTATACATTTAACTAAACTAACTTTTAGAATACTATGTACTATGCATGCATATCTATTTATCATATACAGGGCTGCACAAAAAAATCGTATATTTTCCCGACTATTCATGGTAATAGTAGAAATTGGGTTTTCAAATGCATTATGCGTTTTCCAAATTGTTCATTTAGACGTCATCTTTTACCTTAGTAAACTGTGAGATTTATTTCATTATTCTGAATGTGTTCGAAAGTGTTTCATAATCTATGTCGTACGCATGATTTTTCGTTTTTGATAACGATAGAGTAATGCGAATTTGTATTCTGGGTAAATGCGGCGTAACAAATCGAATGAAACCAAGAAATTTAGGGCTTCGTATCGAGATTTTTAAAGTTCGTATGAAAATATATATGTGTGCGACTCCTCAAAAAAATTCACGATACAGGATTGTACACTGTAAAAAAAGACAAATATTTCTTAATCCAGAAAAATATAATACAGTCAAGCATGAAAATATACAATAACCTCCTGCGAGTTACCCATGATTCCGAAAAACTTTCTTTATCTTTAGAATACTCGGAAAATAATACATTTTTGAGATTTAAAGAAGCATTTATAAAAATAAAGTTTCTTTTTCTGCCACTGATCTTCGGAAGTGTTTTCGAGTGATTTTTATAGTGTATTAATGAATTTTCTCAAACTAGAATACATATTTGTTGGATGCTATCAAATCTCAAGTATACATTTTCAAGTTCAACAACCATGTTTTACAGACAAAACTGATAAATTACAGCATTAATGTTAACATTAAAATTAATAATATTTGTTACTCATGTGTGCATAAATTCAGTTACGCAGCTGAAAATGTTTAACCGAGAATGGACAGCACCCTAAAAAATAATATTCCGGTTTGAGAAAACTTATTAACGCTCTGTATAAACAGAACTCGGAAACATCTCTCAAAATAAATGACAGTAAAAGGAACTGGTTTTATGAATGATTCTTTAAATTTTAAAACTATATTAATTTGTGAGGTTTCTGAAAGCAACGAATTGTATTCGAAATCGTGTGTAACTCGGAAAACGTTATGGTATATTTTCCATCGTGGTTTTATTAATTGTTGATATCTCGGGAAACATTATGGTATATTTTCCTTCGTGGTTTTATTAATCGTGGGTAACTCGGAAAACGTTATTGTATATTTTTCTTCGCGGTTTTTTTAATCGTGCGTAACTCGGAAAACATTGTGGTATATTTTCCTTCATGGTATTATTATATTTTCTTTGTTTCAGAAATATTTGTCTTTATCTTAAAGTCATTGCGATTGACAGAGCTTACAACCCTTCTATTATTGATGCTGCGTTATTTAAATTAGAGCACGTTCCTCAAACTCACCTCGGTCTTTTTCTCTTTCCAATTGTGTTACCTTTCTTTCCTAAATCCAGCTTTCCCATTGCTTAAATTTCTTAAGCAATATGATTTCAAAATAATTTTTACCCCTACCAATAAACTTACCCTCTTCACACTCAAAGATCCTATTGAGTTATCTACTTAATAGGGTATCTATAATATTAATTGCCAGTGCAGTCTTTCGTATATTGGACAAACCAAACGTGGCTAAAATTCTGATTAAAGAACACTAACAATATATTCAAAAACAAGAAACCAATAAATCTTCAAGTGCAAAACATTGCTGTGAGATGAACTACACTTATGACTTCAATTCTGATAAAATCACCCCTAAAACCACGTCTATTCATAAACTTAACTTTCTCAAAGCCTTTCATATCTATAAAAATTATGAAAATATTATTAATTGCGAATTCGCTACTACCCCCATTATCAGATTACAGGAAATATTATATAAAAACCTCTTTTTCTCATTTTCTTCAAGCATTTTTTAATATTTTCGGTTCCATTAACTATGCTATTTTCCTATTGGTTGTCAACCGTAATTTTCTGTTTTCCTATTGGTCAATACACTTTTCACATGACTTGAATCTGCTACTCTCCTAAATATTTTTAAAAATTTCCGTCATTCTTTGCACTGAGGACGGTACGCTAAAAGCTACCGAAACTAGTATGCTATAAGATATAATGTTCTGACGCTATTAACGTTGTTTTTTCTACTGACACTGAATAAGAATTAGGGTTTTGGAGGCCGTCTATGTATTAAAAATTTAATTAAATTTTATATTTTCAAAGACAACACGATTAAACATACTGTGGCAAATATTTTTAATTTACGTGTAGATACCAAATTTCAAGTCATTTGGATAAAAAAATTTGGAATTAAAACTGTCTGACGTCTTTCCCACTTAATGTTAAATTAATTATATATAATTTATTTATGTCTCCTAAATTAACAAATATATCACGCCGATTTTTTTGTACGAACATGCTAATTAAAATCCCAAAAATAAATAATCTTATATGTTATACAATTTTATTTCATGAAATATGAATTAGGAAATTAATACAAAAAACATGAATTACAAGGTGTGTTCAAAATGTAAGATACGTTAGCCAACTAAAAAAAGCGAAATGTAATGGAACAAAATACTTGAATGCGCATTGAAGTACAAACAATGGACCAACATAATTATCAGTTCTGTTGAGACGTTTTGCCTAACAATATATCCAAATAATATATCAAAATATGGGAAAACTTTATCGTCTTTGATGATATCCAAGTGGTAAGAGTATCTTGTTGTTGTCTAACAGTATAAGTTGTCTAACAGTATCGTCAACCTGAAATCTGTGGCCAGCAAGAAAAACTGTCAATTTTAACGGTTAGCACATTCTGTGTGTACAAAAACCATATGACTAAACGCACTTTGGACGGGACGAACATTTCGTGAACATTGCTGCAACTTACTACTAAGTATCTGCATTGCTGTCTCCAGTAAGACTGGCGTTTCTGATCAAAATTTAGGTCCAAGTACTTGCGGCATTCTTGGGATTACAAAACAGCTGCATATAAATTTCAAACCTGAATTTACATTCTGGATGTCCCAGATTCAGCCAGGTGGGGAGGCCTACCAATTGGTTTGAGCTCAACTAGCCCCACCCATCTGGATGCCCCATGTGTAACTTATAGATATTTTAATAGAAATCTGCAAAACTATTTTATTGACAACTGCAGTTTTACCTTACTCATGTACAGGGTGGCCATAAAAATCTTTACCGGTATGTGGGCCCCTAGTCATCGTATTGTTCAAAGAAATTGGATGCAATTTGCGATATAAGTATTTTATGGCATGGGCTCGAGAATGAGATACAGAACAACAATCGAACTCTCACATTTATGGTTACAGCAACAAAATTTCAAATGGTAATACTCGATGCTTTCATCGCAAAAGAGCCTTTACAGTAAGAAACAACAAATAGCGTTAAAAGTTATTTTTATCAATAGAAATGATGATAAAAAACAAAAACAAAGAAGCCCTTTTCGTGCTCCACGTGTGTTGCAAGAAACGTTGGTGCCATCGTCAACTACCTCCATTTTCCCGAATACATCTCAATCAGTTTTTATCTCTTTTGATGTGTTTAAAACTCTAGATGTACAAGTCTAAACCGCTAAGTCTGACATGAAAAACGCCATCAAACGAGAGATTCTGCATTATTTCCATGCTTGGTTTATTGTTGCCCAGTCTGTCGCCTGCGATATGTCACAGTGAACGAACGCAAATACTTGACATTTTTGAAATTGGAGTAAAATGATTTGCTTTTGTCGCCGCCGTGGGCATCGATGTTTTCATCGCAAAAGGGCCTTCACAGTCAGAAACCATAAATAGCGTTAAAAATTAATTTTAGAAATAGAAATGATGATATAAAACAAAAGGAAAGAAGCCTCTTTCGTGTTCCATGTGTGTTGCAAGAAACGTTCGTGCTATCGTCATCTACCGCTATTTCCCCGAATACATCTCAATCGGATTTTATCTCTTGATGTTTTTCAAATTCTAGGTGTACACGTCTAAACCTCTAAGTCTGACATGAAAAACACCAGCAAACGTGAGATTTTGCATTATTTTCATGCCATGTTTTTTTGTTGTCCACAGTCTCTCGCATGCGATATGCCACAATGAAGGAACGCAAATACTTGACATTTTTGAAATTGGAGTAAAAGATTTTCTTTTGTCGCCGGCGTGGGCGCATATGTACTTCGCTTTGTTTTTCTCTGCCTTTATTTTGGCTAGTTCCAGGCGTACTTGTTGTGTAAGTCACACGGGTGCAAACGACTTTTGACTACCAGTATTTTAGAACGAAAAAATGTGACTTATTTTACCGAAGATATGTCATTAATTGAATAAGGCGAAGAAAACTTTTCGAAAATAAAAATTGGCCAAAAAGCATAGAAGTTGTCAACTGCGTAACTTACACTACAAAAATCCATTGAACTAGCCTTTTATGTCGCCATTTCTACTGGTAAAATTAGTTTTTTTAAATGCCATTTATGTTTTTTCACCGTGGGGGTCATTTTGCGATGAAAAACATTGAGTTGCCATTTGCCGTTTCGTTTCAAATTTTCAAAAAATTTTCACTGTAGCCGTAACTGCGAGAACCCGATTATGGTTTTTGCCTTATTCTAGCAACCATGCCATAAAAATGAACACATACCAAATGACACCCCGTTTCCTAGCACGGTGCGATCACTAAGGACTCATATATCAGAAAATATTTTTTATGACAATAAAAAAATAAGTAATAAAGACAATAAATACTCACAACAAAAAAATTCTGACAATAAGTAAAGTATTTTTATAAAAAAATAATAATTTTCTTGAGATATTTTATGAGGGTAAAATATCGTCTTGAGATCTTTTACAATTATAATGATGAGAATCAAATCAGCTGAAGGTAGATTTGTTTATTTGTATGTGCAAAAGAGAGAGCATATATGAGTTGGAGTTTTAACGGCCTATTATCCCACATGCCTGGTCTCCTACGAAGTTTGACACCGATTTTTTTAAATAAAACAAAAAGGAGTTTAACCCTTTAGTGGGCGGTGTCCAAAAAAGGACACCTAATTTTAATTCCAAAACTGACAAACGGCACCAAGAATATTTAATTAAAAATTTCCCTTTAGAAAGTACGGAAAAACAAGCAAATTTTTTTTTTTATCTTCTAATAAATTCGTTTATGAATTCCGGTGTCAGTCCACCATTTCATCATTTTACAGACTTTCTCCGCGCCGGAAAGGATTAAATGAGTATACTGACTGTTTCACATAAATTAGTTTATACAGGGCTCCCACTCGGTCCGTTGTTTGAACACCAGTTTTTTTTCTCAAAGAAAAATCTTCTTTATAATTTTTCGCCGAAATTTATCTGGAAAGGTGTTTTTGTTGATATTTTTGCAAAGACCTACTACGAAGTTTTCTCCTAAAACATACTGGTTTTCAAAAAATAGACCAGCGGGAGCCCTGTTTATAATAAATACAATTTCATATTTTAAAGTAACTTATTTTTGATTTTTGCAATTTTAATGAAAAATAACAAATGTTTGATCACTTACTAAATGTTATTTACTAATAATGTCTCTACGAAAAAATAATAATAGTTTACTATTATTTTTTCAATAAATATATTATTTGAGGTACCAAGAGTGCAATGCACGGCAATTTAAGCCACACCATGAAAACTTTTATAGATATACCCATTCAAATTATTCTTTGATGGATTTTCATATATTTTCTGAACGTTAACCCATTTATGCCTGAAATTTTGTCTTCTCAAATTGGTTGTTAAAATTACTTTAAAATGTTGCAAAATGAATTAGAAAAATACTAAAAAAAATTATGCTAAAATATTTTTGTCTTTATTTGATAAAATGTAAATGTACTAAAAATAGAAATATCCATAGATGGAAAAATGCATAATTATATGTTTTGTCTAAATTTATATAAATTGAGCTTTTAAATTGCATTTTATATACTATAATTAGTATTTTAAGAACTATTAAAAAATATATTTATTTCTTTACAGAGACTAATAACATTACAAGTATTATTAATAATAAATTAAGAATAATCGTATTTGAGGCTA
Source organism: Maratus speciosus (assembly GCA_963932465.1). NCBI lineage: Eukaryota > Metazoa > Arthropoda > Arachnida > Araneae > Salticidae > Maratus > Maratus speciosus. The sequence goes on along the minus strand of OZ010796.1, from coordinate 150,006,501 downwards.
AAAAAAAAAATTTATTTCAACATCATCTTGAAAAGGACTTTACGTAAATAACTCTCCCCTAAATGGCTAATAGAAATATGTATCAATCTGCGTCTAGCGCCCTATATTTTGTACGTTGCAAGCATGCATAAAAAATAGGCTTGAACATATAATTTCGCAATTTAAAAAAAGTACTTATTTCAAAGAAATACAAGCTAAGATTATGACCGATTTACTTGGATCCTTGATACAAAAAACACAATTAAACTTACTTTTTACATTTGGCTATCTCGATAAATGATAAATCTATAAACACCAAAAAAATGCCTTCATTAAAGCAAAAAACACCAATCTTATGATACCATTTCTCGGTAACAGATAAAGACATTTATAGACAATTACTTCATACATCATGTTGTAAAGAAGAAGAAAATTATAAGAATTTATTAAAATTCGAAACGTCCCAAAAATGGGACGCTAGGCATAAGCGGGTTAATTTATAAAAATAACTGCGAAATTTCAGAAAATTCTCACATGTTTAAACCAATAGTTCATTTCATGACAGCATTACATAAATTGTAGGATATCAGTTTTATATATATGCAGTGATGGAACAGTGGCACACCAGTTGGGCGATTGTCACCACTAAATTTTTCTAGCATTGTTCACCTTGAATGAGTCTCGCAAATTCTATCCTGAAATAAGACGAATAATACAATTAAAATTTTGTGGTGTCAATTGATTCTCTGGTGCTACACTGTTTCATCACTGTATATGTAATTTTTTTGGAGTAAGAGCGTTTTTAGAACAGATTGTTCATGAAAATCATGCTTTTCAGAAAACTCCTTTAATGATTTTATGTCTGAAAACTTATTAAAAATTTTCACATAAAGGTCTTTAAAGTATCTCTAGTTATAATGTTTTATCTTCCTTAATCTCAAATTTCAGAAAATTCTCAGATATTTGAACCAATAGTTCATTTCATGATAACATTACATAAATTCTAGGATATCAATTTTATATAAATATAACCTTTTTTAGGAGTTACAGCGTTTTTAGAACTGATTGTTCATGAAAATCCTGTTTTTCAGAAAACTCCTTTAATGATTTTATATCTGAAAATTTATTAAAAATTTTTCTTTAAAGGTCTTTAAAATGCCCCTAGTTACATATTTTTTATTCCTTAATCTCAGTATTAGAAGTTCTTTTCTTTCTTAACCCGGGAGAACGCGCGCCCTTAATAGTGACATGAACATGCATGGTGGGTCTCAGAGGCCCGTAAACACTTTTCTTTTAAAAACATTTAATTACTCCTGATTAAAATATAGTTTTTGCTGCCACATTTTATAAAATATAAATAGGAATAATGAGAAAACATACTTGATAAAAAAAAGTATCTAAAAATTGGAAAATGTGTATTTTTTAAAAAGAACTTAATGTACTTGGGCTATTTCCATGCGAATTTGTCATGTCTGTCACATACTACGATTTTTGGCTACCAGTATTTTAGAACGGAAAAATGTGACTTATTTTATCGGAGATATCTCATCAATTGAATAAGGCGAAACAAACTTTCCGAAAATAACGGTGGCCAACAAGCATAGCGATTTTCAGCTGATTAACAGACATGACAAGTTCGAATGGAAATAGTCCTTATTTAAAATATATTTTAACATGAAAAAATGCAAGATTACTTAAATAATACTACTAATTTGTCACATCAATCATAATAATGTTATATTATTGATATTTATGAAATACTTACATATAAAGTTCAAAAGCATTATTACAAAAATAAAGGTTATTGACACAAATTACATATAATGGAGCCTTGTTCGCCGCGTACCTTTGTTTCACATATTTTACATGTTATTTTGTGTTTTATATCCTTAGCAACAGGGCATATATGTGACATATTTTTCTGGTGGAGCTCTTAATTTAAAACTGTTGTCTAATTAATCCATCTAAATCAAGTTCTCCTTCTGAAGAGGATTCATGAGCACGGAACTGTTTCTTGTCAGTTATATCTTCATTAATACTTTCATTTATCGATTCTTCATCTGTTGATACTTCAGCAAGCAATTTTTACAAACGCTTCATTTCCTCTTTATAACCCAAACAATGATACAATTTGAATTTTTCACAACAACGCGTTTCAGTAAAAATATAAATGCGAGAGCGCGCACTGGGTCTCTGAGGCTCGGATATCCAGTTTTTCGACTAAATATATCTCCCCGTAATTTCACATTCTAATGTACAAAAAGAAAATAGCCTTGAGAATAGGTACTGGTAGACTAACCCATTTTCACCGCTTGGAGGTTGTTTTACACTACAATTTAAAAACGACCGGGCCTATGAGACCCAGCGCGCGCACTGACGGATTAAGGCTCTTGAAAAGCAGCTCCCATTTACTAAAATACGCACTTCTGGTTTGAGACCTGAAACAAATACGGCGCTGACTACAATTTCGATGATCATAAAAGTAAAGCAAAAACAGTTTTATATATCTAACAATCACTGTACAGTCTTTCAAATAAAACAATTCAATAAATTTGTAATATTTGCCGAAAATTGTCTATTTAAACTAGAGATTGATTCTGACATTCAAATGCATCCTTCGGGTATACGCAAAACAATAACTGCCAATAGTCTTACTTTTTTAATAAAGAAATTTTGCAAAAATAATGCTACTTATTTTAATTTGAATTAAACTAAGAGTCACATAAAAATAAGATTTTTTTAAAACAAAATTTCTGGAGGTAATTAACAATAACAAAAAAGTGTACGAAGGTTGGCAGCTATACTTTTTCTTCTATTTTTTCAAAATTTCTGGTGGTAACTGTTTAAAAAAATGATGAAGGTTAGCAACTATGCTTTTGCGCATGCCCGGATGATTCATTCGAATGGCAAAATCTTTCATCATGCCCATCGCTAATTTAAACGTTGTGGAATACCTTAAACGAACACTGTCTTTCCTGATAAAAATGTTTTGCAGTATAGTAAAGTTAAATTTTTGGGAGGATTAACGCAGCACATTGGTCCTAAAACATTCCATTCTGATCAGAATGTTCATGTTCTCCGGGGTAGTCTAAGAACTCTGTGTAATAGAACAAAAATTTCACCGTGAATCACTGGATTATATACCTTGCAGTCCGAATTTAATATCGTGGACCAGCATTTGTTTTCATCATCTTAAGCTGCGATCACACGTTCCCCTATACTATCATGGGGAAATTTGGATAGCTTCTCTAAGTAGGTTTTTCAAGAGAGAAACGGTCGAAAACGCACGAAGTCGTCACTGACGAATTTGTCATTGTTTGTATGTCCAGGATAGATATCAGCTAGAATACCCTAATCAGAAGCTTTAAAAATATTTGATTAGTTGTTCTTACTTTTAGAGGTTTCCACTAAATTTAAAACACTTAGCAGCAATTACTCGCCGAATGTTTGGCGTGTTTCTTGGATTTTTGGATTCCGTTCAGTCTTGAAAATAACCTAATTGCAGAGTAAAAGTTTGATGAGAAGAAAGGGTGAAAATTTATTTTCACCAAGAAATTTTCCTTTGGATGTATTTCTTACTTGTACTCTCTTCGTCTGTCCTTTTAAAAGTGCTGTCTCGTGTTTGTCCTTGAAACTTGAAAAGAGCATTGCGAAGGGTTATGAGATAAAGAAAGGAAATTGGTGGGTTTATGTCACTTGAAGCATTTCACTGTCAGGGTCAACTCGGAGACAAATAATACGCTCGAAGTAAAATTATTCAATTTCAGTTGTTTCAAAATATTTGCCTATATCTGGCCCGATATGCTGATTAATTTATTTCCAACATTAATCTGACTTCTTGCTGGCATTGCCTGTAATTTATAATTAGAGAAATCGCTAGTTATTATCGAGATGGTATCCTGTCAATCCCATATAGGACTACCGTTCATTTACCGACTATTCTTATAATAGGCCGAAATTTAGCCGATACCTCTTGCTGTTGGCGATTGATACTGACTGCAATATCTATCTGTTGTATTTAGTCACATGCCTATATCTGTTTTTGAGTGAATAAGCAAACTATTCGATACTTATGATAATCATTTATAGATACTCATTAATTACATGCGTTTAACATTGCTCTAATTAATAAAATTATTATTTTTTTGTTGTTGTTCATTTCAAGATGACATCGTCAAATCCTAGAGAATTTGTCCATCTTTTTCTACAAAATAATGGAACTTTCAATGGTGACCTAACAACAGAAGATATAGAGACATGTTCGAAAAATCAAAGACATTCTGGACAAGGTCGATGATCACGACACAAACAGAAACGTTTTTGGCACACTTGCTTTTATGCAACATTCTCATTCATTTGAGCAAAAACATATTGATACCAACTTGCTGTAATTGATTTGCAATATTGCAGATCAAAAACTGCATGTATAGCAACTGCTTTTGCTTAAAATAAAAAGTGTCCGATGACTTTTTTAAGCTAATTTTCTACCTTTTCGAACATGTTAGTAATATTAAAGATAAAGTCTCATCTTATTTACTAGACAATACGTAATATATGAAGATGAAGATGTGAACTATTCACCCCAAAACAAAAACTCATTATAGTTTTTTTTTAAGTTTCTAAAGTATTTGATATCAATTTTATATCTTTTGCGAGCTACTGTGTTTTAACAGTAATGGAATTGTCAAAAAATTATATCGAAATTCCTCAGAACAAAAAATTTGGAAATGAAAGATTTGTTAGAAGATAATCGCTACTAATCAAAGAATTTAACACTGAGGAAACAAAAAGAAAAGCTCTCTATCATTACAAATACTTAAAAAACGATATCTTATATTCATTATAAATTTATATTTTAATTTTATTTGTACACAGCTATTTTTTTCATACACTATTATAATATAACCATCAAATTGAACTATCAGATCATTAATTTATATTTATAATTCTAAGATGATGATTTATCGTAATTTTAATTTACAATAATTAAAAACATTGAAACATAGTCACTGCCGATGTGCTCTTGCAAAAGACATTTTATAAACGTGTATGAACCATTGATAAACTACACGGTGACTTTCTTAAAATGCAACTCGGAACAAGGAAACATACATTTATGATACATTTTTGTTTACATAAATCGAACAGTAACAAAAGATGTTGAAAATGTCCCCCAGCACGAAGATCAGTCACTTTTTCCGTGAATAATTTCAGTTTACATCGCTGTACAGGCGGGTTCAGTACGTCACCATACGCATGAAAACGGTCGACAGTTCATTTAATAGTGCTCTTATTCAGTACCTGTTCATATGGAAATGCATAAGAAAACTTGTTTTGCAAATTTCGGTACAAGTGGGACACAAAATAATACTCAACAAAAGAGTCACGTTGTACACGTTCAAAAACCCTGGCAAGTAACAACAATTTCGACGCGTTACGTCACACACAGAACAAGGTGCGAGAAGAAAGACACTTCTTACACACACGTCCAGTGTTATCCGTCCAGCATTTGAACATTATCTCTTTTACCGTTTGTGAGGCCCCACCAGTGGCTGAGAGGTTCTGCTCTCGAAGCTGGTAGACGGGAAGTGCTGGGTTCGAACCCAATCGCGCCCGTCGGCCTAATCGTTCGGAGTTTTCGTGGTTTTCTTCGAACCTTGGATTTCCAAGCGTTAATACGGGTTAGGTTCCCTTAGAAAGACTCCCACGAAGGGCACTCCCCCCCCCCTCAAGGCCTATATCCCTCGTGTTGATAATTGGCCGTCATAAACACAAACCAAACCAAACCGTTTGTGAGATAACCCCCTCCCCCCTGTTTAAGATATCCATTTGGATCAAGTAGCATTGCAGTTTAGATTTTAAAACTGTATAAATAGTGAATTCTGTTAAATAAAATTATCCAAAACATACACACACACACACGCATATATATATATATACATAGGGTAAGTCGGAGTAAATTGGTGCTGGGCAATTTGGTACCTCATTTTGAATTATTATTATCATGACCTTATTGTAGGGCATGAATCTTTAAAAAATTTTTAAAAGTACGTACACATGTGTATGTGCTTTAAATGAGAGGCTCACAACCAGAGTAAACCAAGTCCATTTTGAAAAAAAAATGAGATAGTCCATTTAGAAGGTGCATAAAATCTGTTTTATGCACTCCCACAGTGAACCAAGGCTGTTTTCATATACTTTCTCATATATGTCATCTGTTTACAGACTTTGTTTACTGTGAAACTGGATAAAATATATTTTATGCACCTTTTAAGTGGAATAACTCAATTTTTTTTTCAAAATGGACTTGGTCTACTATGGTTGTGAGCCCCTCAAATATATCCCTGTTATGTAAGTTGCACATTTTCAGCAAGATAAAAAATATTTTCTGGAATCTGTCGAAAACTGCGCAAAATGACACTCTTCAGAAGTTTCAATATCCCTCTACTTAGATGAAGGTATAGGAAAACTGAGATGATGTACATTTGAATAAAAAAATAGTACTGACATTTTGAAAGCACACTATAATAAGTATTGCCTTTTTTCCTTCTGCATCTTTGAAAATGCCCCAGAAAAAGATAATATTGGTGCAAGCATCAAATTGTCCAACGTAAAAAAAGCGAGGTAATTTGGTGCCTCTGTATTTTACTTATAAATTGATTTATTTTTACTGTAGTTTTATTATGTTTGCTGATGGTCACTAACGTTTTGTTTATTAATTATTTCTTAGAATTATACAGTTGACTTCTTTATTACAGATTGATTTCTTTTGTAATTTATTACATGTGTACGTACAGCAATGTCTATATCTATTTCTTGAGAAATTATTTGAAAACTTTTTTAAAAATTTAATTATTATTCAGAAGGTATTTTATCTAAAACATCATAATATATATTATAAAAAATTTCCCTCTATATTATTGAGCTGGGTTATTGTATTAAAACCTCTTAATTGTCATTTATGCTCTCACGGATGTATAAAAAAGCGTGCATTAAAACTTTCCTTTAAAATATTTACGTCATATTAATTTTGTTATGGTTACTTTAGTTTGAAAGGGCATCTTTTAAAGAGCTTAAAACATTACGAATTTCGACAGAGCCTCCAAAATTCTCCATGTAATTGCAAGTTCAGACTGTCTCTAAAAAACATATGCTTTCTAAGAAAAATTCACAGTGATATCAAATGTTATCCGAGGTAAAGTTATCACTGTTCTGAATAGCACATTATTAAAGGTAAAAAAAGCATGCACCTCATCACCCAAAAATATACGATTATGGTGTGGCAGGGGTTACAAACGTAACACTAAATTACCCCTTGACGAGTAATTTGGTGTTTCCTAGTTTTCTTTTTAATAGCTCTAACGTACTAAGTACTGTCCAAAATTACACCTTTCTATTATGAATTTGTCCTTGAAAAAGATAATTTTTGCCTGGCACATTTCACACTTTCTAAAGACCCATTTTTTTTTTTAATTTTTAGTAAAAAAAAAAAAAAAATAATAATTAAGCACCAAATTACCCCGTCTTGCCGCCCCACCAGTGGCCGAGAGGTTCTGCTCTCGAAGCTGGTAGACGGGAGGTACTGGGTTCGATCCCAATCGCGCCCGCCGGCCTAATCGTTCGGAGTTTTCGTAGTTTTCTTCGAACCTTGGTTCTCCAAGCGTTAATACGGGTTAGGTTCCCTTAGAAAGACCTCCACGGAAGGCACTCCCTCCCCTTAGGGCCTATATCCCACGTGCAGATAATTGGCCGACATAAATACAACCAACCCCGCCTTACCTTTAGCATTTTCTTTACAATAAGAAATTCATAAACATGACATATCTTGTTTTATACAGGAGAGCTATCTATATTATAAATAACAAACATGTCTGTGCATAACGCTGATGTCATTTTGCGAATGGCAACAGCTGACGATTAAATTTAACTTTTTCAAATTTCACTAGTTTAATTTTTTAAACTTCTAAAAATCGCACATTTTCAATTTTTATATCGTCGTATACGAACGAATGTACTTTTAAATACAATTTGTTTGAAAACTGTAAATTGACTGATTTACTATGGTTTTTCAAATAATTTTCAAGTAGGAATTTTTTTAACCTTTTCGCGTGCCGCTTCCATTACGAAAGAATAATAAACAATTTGCACATTATGGTTCAGCCTTTGTCTCTAGCTAATTTTCTATGACGAAATTAAAACTCTATCCATAAATAAATAAAAGAATAATAATGAAATAAAAACGCAAATTCAACATAACGTAACATTCAACATAACGAAAGTATAGCGAATCGCCCATAATAGACAATAATTTTGGAACGAGACTGTAATATAACAATTATTTTTTTTTTTAGTTAGCCAGACTCGTTCAAAGATTTGCATGTACAAGTAAATATTAAACGCTAAAGAAAATAACAGATCGTTTATTTAAGTAATTTTCAGTATATCTGCAGAGCAAACGATTTTTTAATTTCCTTTTCCGTTATTACCTGTCACCCTGGGCGCGTTCAGAGGCCGAAAAATGGGTTACTCGGAAAATTGGGGAATGACGTCATATTGGTTTCTTCGGGGCTATCGAGAAAGACAGGCTACCGCGGTGCATCCCATGTGTCTTTTTTTACAGACCGCTAGAGTGACGTGATGCTCTTTTGGCACACCTTCATTGGTGTATTCTTGCATCACGTGACTCCGGCGGTCTGTAAAATAGAAGAATCGGACCCACCGCGGTAGCCTGTCATTTTCGTGAGCCTCGAGGTGTGGGATGTGACGTCATTGGTGCGATGTGTTCTGGGGTTTTTCAATGTAAGATTGGATTAAAACGGCTCTGAATGCTTTTGGGAAAAGTTGTGGGTGTTTTCTCATGGAGGAAAGAGATAGATGGAGCTGCAGTATGCCTTAAAAAAGGTTTGCAATATGAAACCATTTATCGCTCAAATTTAAACGTCCAAGAAAGCCCAAACAAAACAAGCACGTGGAAGGGATTTTGTATGAATAAGACGAATTCAAAGAGATGAATCACAGCTGAAGTATATTTTAAGAAAAAATGGTACATTTTTTAAAGGGCCTTTGTTGTGTTGTTATTTATTAAAATAAATGTTTGCTTTTAAGATAATTGGAATTGGAAAATTAGCAATAAATAAATGTCAAAAACAGATTAAATAAAATATTGAAAACATCTGATAAAAACTAAAAATTTTATTATTAAAAGTTTTCTTTCTTTAACCCTTTCCAACATAGATGAAAAATGTTTGTCTTTGGTTTGTATGGCCTTCTAGCCGAGCTCTAACTCTTGTAAATATACTGGGATCACCCTACATTTTTCATATGTTATTGGCGTTTACTATAGCGTGATCGCTATTGGAAAAAAAAAAACTGTGGCACTTATAGTTCATTTGCATGGGCGGTTAAAAATATTTTGTTACATTACGCTCAATGGGAAAAATCGTTTCAAGTGCATTTTAATGATGCTAGACAATTTAAAACATAAAGAAATTGATATGCATTTATAAAGTGCAGTAAAACATGCATTTTGTAGAATATGGGGTTTGCAAAGCATTTATTATTCATTTACAGGGCACACAAAAGAATTCCGTTATATAATGATATATGGGGGGGGGGGGGCTGTTTACAGCGATATTATGTTACTGAAATATAATGGAATAGACATAAATTACTCAGATTTACTACAATGCACTTGCGGTGAAATATGATGTGCATAGCATTTATCTTTCATTTACAAGGACACACAAAAGATTCGGATACACTACTGTATCTAAAGTATTTGTCAGTATGTCACACAAATTTTGTGGGCGCTCTATCACAAGAACTATTGCACGGAATTTAATAAAAATTTATATTCATGTAGTCCCTAATATAAATTGCTGCTGATTAGTTTTTGATGTAAATCACCCAACAGGTGGCGCTGCTATGCTGCATTTTTCGCGATTTCAGCAGTAGTTGTATCTCAAGAACTATTACATGGATTTTCATCAAACTTCAGTTTCAGTTGGTCCTTAATATGAGTTGCTGCTGATTACGTTTTGTTGTAAATCGTCCAACAGGTGGCGCTGCTATGCTGCATTTTCTGGGATTTACACAATTTTCGCAATAGCTCTATTTCAAGAACTGATGTACGGATTTTCCTCAAGCTTCAGATTCAGTTAGTCCTTGATACGACTTGGTGCTGATTGCGTGTTGGTATAAATCGCCCATCAGGTGGCGTTGCTGTGCTGCATTTTTCACGATTTCCGCAATAGCTCTATCAAGAACTAATGCACCAATTTTCCTCTAACTTCAGAGTTAGATGTTAACACAAGTTGTTGCTGACTAGATTTTGGTGTTAATCGTACAATAGGTGGCGCTGCTACAATTTTCATGATTTTCGCAATGGCTCTATCTCAAAAACTAATGCACGGATTCTCCCCAAACTTCAGATTCAGTTTAACGTTGACATATGTTGTTGTTTGGTGGTTTTGGTGTAAAGCACCAAATAGGTGGTGCTGCTAGGCTGCAGTTTGCTGGATTTACACGATTTCAGCGATAGTCATATCTCAATAACTAATGCACGGAATTTCGTATCTTTAGAATCCTCATGATGGGTATAGACTGCCATTTAATTTTGGCAGTGTGCTAGCGAATTTTGAAGTATTAACATGTATGAGATAGAAGAAAGTTTTGGGATTGGTATAGATGGAAGTTTTTTTTTTTGTGAGTGTCAATTTTCTGAAAAAAAAAAGTTTTTCTTGAGAAATGCATAACAATTTTGTGAAAAATAAAACTTTGTATCGAAAGGTCAAGTCCAATTACTCAAATGCGAGCTAAGCATTTATTGATAATAATTTCATTCTAACAGCTAAAATTTTCCTATCAGGTGGACTTATTTTTTTGCAAATAATAATGTTTCAAAACTCAAGTAATTCAAACTAATTAATGGAGTTTCTTTGATGGAATGAAATTTTATAATTGCGCTCCAAATAGGCCGCCATTTTTGACTGTATCAATCGCTACTAAATTAATTAAACGTCTTTATTTGTTTTTAACAGCATATTAATAATTGCATGTAAATAGATAAAATATAATGATGAAAGCATTCTTTTAAAATTATATATGAAAACTTAAATTACAAATACTAATCGAAAATCTAGATTTTCGAGTGCAAACGATTTTAGGACAATAACGAAAGAATGTTACCCTTTCAAGTAAAATCTTAAAAGACGCTTCTGATATTTATATTTGAAATACATACAATAAAATAATCAAATAATTCTGTGAAGTGATATATTCAGCGCATAAGTAATTTTTTATTGAAATTTTAATCATATCTTGAATAACAATTTCCGACGGTAAAAAATGAAAGCAAAGAAATACATGTTTAAACCGGTTTGAATTAATAGGCGTGTCAAAGAACGTGGTTTTGTTTGGGCTTTCTGTAGCGGATTTTAGGGTTACTTTTTTGGCGTCACCTCCAACCACCTTACTGCAACTCCATCTATCTCATTCCTCCATGGTGTTTTCTATTTCCGTTTACAAACATGGCGGGAGCTGAACTTTTGATAGCGCAAATATTTTTTGATTATTCCTCAGATGAGGAAGATTATGATAGTTTCCCAATTAACACTTCTTATAAGGAAAGGGAAAGTGTTAATCTTTATGTGGAAAATACTGTCGCAACAATGTCTGGTAGAGATTTTGCTAGCCATTTTAGGTTAACTCGGAGATGCGTTCATTCAGTGGGAGATACGTTATGTTCAAATTATGCGCTTATTTTTATATTTTATAAGATTTATGATTAACCAAAACTGCTCAAAAAACGAATCAAAACTGAAATATTCCGGTTAACAGTCACAGTAAGCTATAAAATGAGAAACAAATCAGATTTTCCAATCACGTGATCACTTTATCCAACAAAATTCCGTAGGTAATGTGGGTTACCCGAAGTCTAGGTAATTTCCATCTCTGAACGCTACGGGTAACCTGCAAAAAGTCACGTGATATCGGTCTCTGAACGCTTTGGGTTACACATGTGTAGCCTTATGAAACTCAGATTGCGGCCCGTGAACTCGCTCCCTAACAGTAGAAAAATGCAAAATAAAAACCTTTACTGTTTCTCTTTTTCGTTATGATCATATTTATTTATGTTTTTGGTACCTTTTTAACACCATTTTTAGTTTGGAAGTATATTTTGTCAAAAGAAATAAATATAAAACTAAAAATTCTTTAAAAAAAAACACCCTTTTATAAGATATAAAAATGAGAGTGCTCGTGCTACATGGAGAAATTCGGTATCTTCTTTACACATTGAAGTGACGTCATATAAAGCATGTGCATTTTAATTTATAAAACGTAAATTTGAAATCTGACATGCAGCTAACTTTGAAAGAACGCACATGCTGCCTTTGTTTACTTTTCCATTTTACTATGCGCGTAATATTTTTTGTGTGAGAAATATATTATTTTAACAGTTAAGCTTAACGTTATTTCTTGAGTTGAGTTTTTTTAAAGTATGTGTTTTCTTTAATCCCGAGATATTTTAATCACAATAATCGGGTGTTAATGAACTAGTCAGATTATCTGCTGAATATAAATTATTGTGATTGGTTCTGTATTGGAGAGTAATATGCAGTATTTAGATTTAATTAAATAACTGTATTAAAGATGAATATCATAAATTTTGTACTGAATCGTGATCGAATTAATCATGAATACGCCAGGTGGCACTGGCAAAACACTTTTACTTAATACAGTTAAAAAAGTGAGATCAAATAATATGATTGCGTTATCTGGTGAAAAATCTTCTGGGATAGCAACTTTGTGATTAGATGAAGATAGAACAGCACACTCAAGATCAGTGTTGCCAGTGGGCTACTTTTTTAAATTCAGATTTCTTCATTGGCACCACCTTTCTGAAATGGTAAAATTCCCTTTGTTTTCACAATTAATATGTAATTAAATAAGCCGAATTTTACTATTTTAAAAAAGTGGGGCCGATCAAGAAATCAGAATTTTAAAAAAGTGGTCCACTGGCAACACTGCTCAAGATTTAATAAACCACTGAATTTGAACGAAACATCTATGTGTGCCATTAATAAGCAATCTGACCTTACTGAATTGATAAGAAAAACGAAGTTAATCGCCTGGGATGAAGCACCCATGATGAGTAAATTGGTATTTGAATGTGCAGACTGTATGCTTAAATGCATAAAAAACAATGATTCCCCATTTAGTGGAATAGTAGTAGTTGCATTTGTGGAGACTTTAGACAAATTTTGCCCGTAGCGAAGCATAGGAATAGAGTTTATATTGTTTCGGCCACTTTGAAATGTTCTAATATTTAGCGAAATGTTAAATATTAGTCATCTCACAATTAAAATGCAAGTGAATCAAATTCAAAATACGAACTTTTCGGATTATTTAATTCAAGTTGGCGAAGGTCAAAAGGGTGACTTTACTGAATTCATCATTGAACCAAACAGTTTAAAAAGTCTCATTGAATATGTATATCCAATTATTGAAATACAAAGTATTAATTTGACAAAAAGATGTATTTTAACCCCTCTGAACGAATAAGTTAAAAGAATTAACAACATAATAACAGAACAATTTCCTGCACAACAGAGAATTTGTTACAGTGCTGATTCCGTTTAAATCAGTGGTTCCCAACGTGGGGCGGACGCCCCACCGGGGGGCAATTCCAAATTTGTCCCTCACCCGTTCGCCATCTGGTTGTTTTGGAAAAGTTATGTTGTAGACTAAAAATAAAAAAAAGACATGCAAATTTTAAAAAATATAATAAAAAATAAGTATAATTTTTCTTTTAAATTAATAAAAGTTTCAAAAGGGTACAAAACCAGAATAATTTTAGGAAAAACCCTTAATGAAATTTTTATAACTTCCATCCCTTCCCCACCTCTTTTTTTTATTATTCAAATTTTTTATAGTTTTTCCGGTTGTACACCTTGTTTTTAAATTTTTCGCAATACTTTAAATTATTTATTAAATTAGTCTTATTCTTGTTCGCTCTGCTATGCGTCACATGAAGGAACTTTTACACGCGAAACTAGTTAAGGATATTTCTAAATCTAATCTGACTGCGTTGAACATATTTAACGTAAAAAATATTTGAACTATCTAAACCAGGTACTATAAAATTTATAGATCTTAGATCTTAGAAAAGCAAATAGATAAATAGTAAATATCTATGGCTCTAGTGGCTCTCTTACATAGTAAATAAATATACAACACAACATATACATTTTAAATTTTAAAATCACATAATTCACTTTTTAGTTAATAAATATTACAGAGTGCGGAGGAGAGGTGGGGGGGAGGAACATCGTGATTTTACAGATGCTTCGGTGGGGCGTGGCCAATAAAAGGTTGGGAAACACTGGTTTAAATGAAAATCAAGCAATATGATACTAAATTGAACGTTTGAACAATTTAAAACCAACTGGTATTCCGCAACATGTTTTACGACTTAAAATCCAATTATACAGTTGAGAAATCTCAAGCCCTCTTTGGATCTTTCCAATGGAACAAGATTTTTTGTAAAGGTTTTAAACAATCACCCAGTCGAAGCTGAAATGATAACAGAAACTCATATAATCAATCGAGTTTACATTCCAATAATAACTTTGATGCCTTCAGATTCTGAATACCATTTTCATTTTAAAAGGAGACAACTCCCCATCAAGTGATCTTTTGCGCTGACAACAAATAAAGCTCAAGGACAACAATATAAAAATATTATAAACAGATAAAATCGAGCAGTGTTTTTAATAATTCGATTTAAGAAGGCTTGATTACGCCAAAGACAGGTCCAGAGCCTGATATTGTGTTGCCTTCACCCCCTCCCTTTCCTTACACTTTCACAAAAAATAGAATATTTTCTATGCCTTAGAATACATACACTATATGGCCAAAGATGACCGGTAACTTGCGATTTTAGACGTTTTCTTAAATATCTATAAAAATACATGAGGAATTATCCTGAAACTCCAGGTGTGTAAACAGAATAGTGCAGGTCATATATTTCCGTGAAGATTTTTAATGAAACCCCATCGGGTACTGCCAACAAATTGAAAAAGAACGAATATCTTTTGGATAACCCTGTCAAAACTAATGTAACAAAAGCGTTCAAACTGTAGATTATGATTAAGTGGCTTATTATAATAATATATGTTCATTTTTATGAGGATAGCATGTATACTCGAAGAGAAATCCATGATTTCATAAAACAATCTCAAATTTTGCCAAGTGTTTTGCTTATCATTTGCAGAGTTCTTAATATAAAAAAAAGTTCTTTTCAAAAAATATGACAAACAACATTGTGCAAAATACACTGCAATCAGAATTAAAATATAGTAAAATTTGTATGAAAAATGAGTAGGTTTACTAAATAATGTTTCACCGCGCATTCCCGAATGCAATCAAAATATGATGTGCATAATGTGTTAGCTAAATGTATAGAGCGGTTTTGTAAAATTCTCAAAAACATAGGTTGAAAATTTTCGTTGTTAGAATAAGTTCAAAATCCTTTGTTCCCAAGATGAAGCAAAAAGATGAGGGGCTGTATCCATTGATTTGTGACAATATAGCATACGCAATATTGCACGTATTACTGTATTTGGATACAGCCCCTTATCTTTTTGCTTCCTTCTGGGAATAACGGATTTTGAGCTTATTCTACCAACGATAATTTTCAGACTTTTCAAACTATGTTTTTGAGACTTTCACAAAAGTTGCTCTATACATTTGGCTAACATATTATGCACATTATATTTTGATTACATTTGGGCATGCGCAGTAACTCATTATTTAGTAAAACTGCTCATTTTTCATACAACTTTTATTATTCTTTAATTCTGATTGCAGCGTATTGTGTACAATGTTGTCTGTCATATTTTCTGAAAAGAACTTTTTTTATATTAAGAACTTTACAAATTATAAGCAAAAAACTTGGCAAAATTTGGGACTCCTTTTATATAAACATTAATTTCTCTACGAGTATACATGCTATTCTCATAAAAATGAACATACTTTATTACAATAAGGCACTTAATCATAATCTACAGTTTGAATGCTTTTAGTACATTAGTTTTTACAGGGTTATCCAAAATATATTCGTCCTTTTTTAATTTGTTGACTGTCCCCAATCGGGTTTCGGGAAAAAAATCTTGACGGAAATATATGACCTGTACTATTCTGTTTAAAACTTGGAGTTTCAGGAAAATTCCTCATGTATTTTTCTAGATATTTAAAGAAAAACGTCTAAAATTGCAAGTTACCGGTCATCTTTGGCAATATATTGTATATGGAAAATAGACAAACACATTTAGATAAACACAGCTTTCTTTTTTGATCTTATTCTAATCTAAAAGTAGAAAATGTTTATTATAATGAATAACAGTTGAAAACATAATTAAAATATCAGATTTAAGAAAATTGTTTAAAAAAAATTAGACCACCAAACCAGGGCATAACTCAGCTGCATCATGATTTAATCAGATTCGGCATTTAAGCTACAGGAAGCTTTAATATTTGTAAAATGAACTTAATCGCGTTAACACAATTTAAGTGTTTCCAATCTATATAAAAATTTTCAAAATTTTCATCATATGAAAGTATTGTGAATCCCGTAATCATGTATCTATATTCTCTGTCTCGCATATACACCGCTATTCTTACGCCATTTTTTTTTAATAATTTTAAAGACACGTATTTTTACTGTTTTGATCATTTTAAACACATATTTAAGTATTTGTTTAACCTCTTGCGCTGGAAATTAATTGGCAGAAGCCGTCCATATTTTAGAAAAATATTTCACACCAGAATTTTTATTTAAAATTATTAACTTATCGATTTATCTAGTTTTTTTTCTTTGTATCTTTTAAACTAGTTTTATAAAAAAAATTCCTGGTTCGAACCGAGATATATTCATTTGTCGCGGGCTTTCTAGTATTAATCCAAGGCGACGTACAGTCGTGGAAAAAAAAAAGTAAACACCCCCTACTAACTCCTCAACAAATTATTGTAGAAGAAAGTTACTGGTACCGAAAGATTGGAAATAAAGTTTACTTTTAAATGATATATATAAAATTTGCTTAGGGAGCCATCTACTTATTAAAACAAACCATAACTTTGTTTTTTTCAATAGCAGTACACAATTCTGTTAGCATAAATAAACTCTACACCCTTCAATTAGCCTAAAAAAATTTTTTTATGCAATTCGAACCATAAGTTTCCGAGAAATTAATTATTTTAAAACGAGCGTATTTTAAGGGCTGTATCCAAATTGAAGTTCCGTACTCGATTGTTAACCGAGAGAGCCACCTTCTTGATCAAGGCACCACTCAAGCATTCAATGAAGCCTGCTAGATTAACGGCAGCAGAAGAAATTTCAAAATATCTAGTCACTTCTATCACAGACGGCCCCTTAAAACATCTTTTTGCCGTTTTTAAAGCATAATTTGAAAACTACTGGGAAGAAAATTGTGAAATTTGGGATTTCCATAAAGTAGGACTTAATAAAACTAAATCCATCAAAAAAAACTGTAGGTTGCAATTCATAATATTTTCCAATATTAATTTCATAATTCATAATTCATATCATAAAATTATAAAAATTGCAAATTCAACGTATTTATGTTTGGGTATATTAGTATTATTGCTACACAAAAAAATTAGCACATTAGGAGCATAATTTCAGGAGTTATAAATAAAAATATGGAAATGTAATTTAACATTAGAAGCATTAAATTTTGAATGTTTTCAATTCAGAAACTTATCATTCAAATGACTTGAAATTTGGTATCTAGGCATAGTTTTAACCGAAGATTTGAAATATCTGGTTAAAATTGGGTATTGCCATTGAAAAAAATGAAGTTTAGATTCGTTTTAATATGTAGATGGCCCCCTAAGCAAATTTTATATACACCATTTAAAAAGTAGACTTTATTTCTAATCGTTCGGTACCAGTAACTTTCGTCTACGATAATTTGTTGAGGAGTTAGTGTGTTTACTTTTTTTTCCACGACTGTACCTAGCACGTCATTCCAGGCCAAAAGATTAAAGAAAAACACTGTTAGAGGATCATGCTAAAATACATAATTTACTAACTCAACACAGCTTAATTAAACACAATTGCTGCTTTACACATTATTTTAATACAATATAAGAAAAATACCATATAAACGTACCTCGTTAATCCCTTAAATGTCTCTCCGCATTTAGGACATTCAGTTTGTCGTTAATAAGTATATTAAAAAATCGAAGTCACCAAAATGCGTAGAATATTTTATAACTCTAATTTTCAAATTGGTCGTTTTTTCTTAAGTTTACACTTGAAATAATGAAACATAAGTCGTAGTCCTTCACGTCCATAGAGTTATTTGATCTTTAAAATGTATAAAGAAAAACCGCGAACCACTTTCGGGACTTTGTGCCTCATTTAGGGAAGATAGGGGCGCTTTATAATGAACGACGTTTATTTTAATGGGAATTTTTGTTTTAAGAAAACGTTTTAAATGCAGAGAATTGCAAATCGGGTTTTGTTCCTGAAGTTCGGGCGTCCCATTATATAGCATTTATTTACTGTGCTTGCCTTAACATATTAAAAAAAAGAACATTGTCGTATTTAAAGGTCATGACATTTAGACACAATGACCTTACAGGTTATTCAATATTTTTTGAGAGTTAGAAGGAAGGTAAAACTTTGGCCTTGATACGAATCTTTTCTTTATAAATCTAGCAAAACTTAAATATTTTAAGAACCAGTTGACCCGTGTTCCGCAACCCTTTTTATCTCTTGGTACACTCGGAACCATAGTTAAACTTCCGCGGCACACTAAACTGAAAACCTGTGAATGAAAATATGTCTTTTTTAATTTAGTATTAACACAGAGAAATTGTTGTATTATAAATAAGGAAATTAAAATATTTGTTACTCTTTGTAATAAGGAGATTAAAAAAATATCGTCTTTAACAATATTTTTTCCGGATAGGCTTACAAGGCATCTAGTAAATTTTCTTCAAGGATCTAGACGCAATTTATTTTCGTTTCGAAAATTATTCGTTTTTAAAAGCTTATTTCTCGTAAATGCAACATTGAGAGCGGATGATGTTTTTTTGTAATAGTTGTATATTGGCAATTGAAGAAATGACAACAGATTATAATACATTTTTAAATTATTTTCATTGCAATTCTCAGACGTTTCTTATTAGAAATATTTAAACACTGAAACAAATTGGGAAGCAAATGCAGCTTTATGACACTAAACCATATTACGCATTAAATTGCAGAACTTAGAATGTTGCATTTTGTTGTTCTTTCGTTAGTTTGTAGAGTATTGATACAGCTTTATGGAAAATTTTCGCGCCACATCTTAGGACCTCTTACGGCGCACCAGTGTTCCGCGACATACCAGTTGAGAATCATTGGAGTAGCATAGCTGCCAACTCTTACGCTTTTTTGAACCACAAAAAATTAATAGTAAATTTTACCTTCTTAAATCGTCGTAATCTGCCGATTAGATAAGGCAAAATTTTCTATTAATTTTTTATGGTACAGAAAAGCGTAAGATGTTAGCAGCTATGGAGTAGATTATGGAAAATTGCTGTGGGCAATGTTGGGGAATACGTAAAATGTTCATTGCGAGGCTAACGAAAACACGGGTATCTCTAATGCGCTACACATTCGTCTCTTTTCGGATAGCTTGAGTCATGTGATGCTCTTTTCATTACGGAGGTGCAAGAAAAGCACGGATGCAGGTGCACGAAAAGAGTATCACATGACTCTAGCGGTCCGAAGGGAGACGAACGCGTGGCAGCCTGTCTTTTTGATTACTCTCAATAGAACGTTAATCATTTTATAATGATCTTTAATGATCTCCCAATAATGACCTTTAATATAGTCTTGAGAGAAATTAAATCGCGAAAAATTGCAGTGTTCACTGTTTCGTTTGAACGTTTTTAAAAATCTCATGCTGCACAGGATTCACATTTTTTTGTAATTCTATTTCATTATAAATTTAAAGGTTAAGCTGTTTCTCACTCGTTCGAGAAATGTCAAATTCGGACTTAAGTGTTCGCAATCGGTTCTAACCTATTTGAAGCTAGCTAGATTTAATAGTCTGTTTAAATATAATTTGCAAGAAATTATCTCAACGTCCCCCCCCCCCCCCCAAAAAAAAAAAAAAAAAAACTAATCTTGCAGTATTTCAAAGGAAAATCAAATTTCAAATTATTTACTTAAAACGCTAACCTAGTGAAAAAGATTCCATGCCGGACCCACTAGGCTCTTTCTTTTTCCCTAGGCCTTTGCGTCTTTTAAGCAATTAATTTGAAATTTGATTTTCATTTGAAATATTGTATGCAAGGCAAATGTTCTCTCTGGAAAAATTTCCAAGTATTAATCTTACAGTTTCCCATTCTGACCTCCATTTCATTTATAAACATTTGGCTTTATACCCTAATATTACATTATAGACAGCAACCCAAAAAATCTACATATTTAAAACGCAAAGCCGAATTCTCAGACAGTCCGAGGGAGAAAACTACTGCATCAATTTACTTAATTGTGGTTTTAAATGTGAGGAATTTAGCCTATAGATGTGTTAAATTTAGTTTTTGTGATCATAGTTACTATTAATATTAACGGAAAATAACAGTTAAAAATTTCTGTCTGCGCATGCGTAGTGATATGTTCAAAACTGTTTTTAGGTGCGTGCACTTAAGCTCATGTGCAATACAGTGTGTCCGTAAAGCCATGGTGCACTTTTGAACTGTCACAGGAAACCAACGAAACAAGATGGAAATGTGAAATTTTCACCAAATAAAAGAAAAACTCTCGAAGTTTCATACCTATTCAATGCAGTTCGATGTGGCCTCCATTTGAAACAGAGAATCACAGACTTTATTCACTCTATTACACCAGACGTCCTTAACTGTGTATAAGAAGAACTTGAATATCGTTTAGATGTGTGTAAGGCAACAAATGGAGGCCACATCAAACTGCACTGAACAGGTTAGAAACTTGGAGAGTTCTTCTTTTATTTGGTGAAGATTTCACATTTCCATCTTGTTTCGTTGATTTCCTGTGAACAGTCAAAAGTGGACCATGACTTACCATACGGACACACTGTATATCAGGATTCTTCTTTAAACTAAGTCAAAGATTCCAGGAATTCGTTGAGGAGTAAAACATGCTCTTTCGTTTATTATTAATGGAAGATAGAATTATATCTATTAAGGGAGGTGGAAATTGCCTATTTCGCGCTGTTTCGTATTACATTTATAATAAAAATGATCTTGAAATCAGGTTAAAGACTGTTAATAAAATTGTGAATCAGTGATAGTTTTATAAGGATTTTGCCGTGAATTTAACTTACCAAGCAGTAATTGGTAGCGATGAAAATTTTTTTAAACGTTCAAGTTTTCACGGGTACAAAGTAGCAGTTATTATTACTTATGGACAATCTAGAATATATTTTTTACATTGTATGGTTTGATTCTTTTTGAACAGACTTCGTTAATTTAATTAACCAGAAAATGCTATAAAAAGATTATACAATATACAATAAATAAACAAATTAATTATCTTTTTTGCTACTTACAACTACTGCCGAGAACAAGATTTTGGATTTCAAATCATGTGCATGTTCAAGTTCTGGAATGCTGTCCAATGCATCAAGAGTATCAACCCTGGACTGGGCATATAAATTCCCATATCTTCGTATCAAAGCAGTTGGTCTTCTTTCTCCTATTACAACATTTTCGAACCGAATTCCTCTGTCAAGCATCCTTCTTGCTTGCTCTGCGAGCCTGAAATCAAAAAGAAATATTAAGTTTTACATACTAATACTACTACATTTTAAAATTATGTTTTATTTTATAACCTTGTAAGTTTCCATGCAGCGGCTTTATAAGGAATGTTCTAATTCATTCAATAATCATGATAGTCAGTATTCCCATCTACAAGACCTTGGTGCAAGTTAGGACAGAGTTTATAACCGGTTGCTACATTCTATCTTCAGTTTCTTAGGTTGGACATAATACGGTAGCTACTATAACTATTTCGTAAAATGCAACATTTAAGTAAAGAAATGATGCATTATGTGTTAAATTTATAAGTTAAAGTAGATAACGATTGCTATCATATTTGTCTTTTTTAATGTGGATACATTCAAAAACACACAAATCACACACATTGTGGATACATTAAAAAACACAACGAACAGGACTACGACACAACCTGGTTGTGTCGTAGAATGTTCTGGAGGTCATGTTGAACATTTGTTATTGGAAGAACAAATGAATGGAGCTTATTGTTGTCCTGTTCATTGTGTTTCGGCTCGTCAGCGCCCTCTACATGTGATTTTTTAACTAATTTTTTTTTGCCGCTAAAAAAAATCCGACTAATGAGCCCTTTCTTGCAAACCGCACTCCTTTATCATAATTTCTTCCTTTTTTATGAGTTTTTAAAGTAACTTTTGGCTCACTTGGTACATTTTCTGATTTACTATAATTCATAGGTTCTCCATGGATTTATAGTCTGGATTTCTATTGAGCCTGGTGAAACATAATTTTTCTTTAAGTATTTCAATCAAATTTGTTGATATTCATATTAAGTTTGCCGAAATGTTATTTTAATTTAACTATCAAAATCAAATTTGAGTTTTTTTTCAATTTCAAATATCCATTAAAATTCATTTCCATAACTTATATAAAACGACATAAGGTAAGTGTTTTAATGTTCATATACAAATAATTTTTCTATATCTATTGTATCTTCTGTTGAGTTTTAAACATTTGTTTTCTTTTCAAAATCTTAACTATATGATCTTTACAACTTGGTGAGAATGGTCATCACATCGATCTGACATGAAACTGTTATTCCCCAAAAAGTGTCACAGAGTGCATGATAAGAATTTTTAACATCACATTCCTCAGTGACATTTCTCCGGCCACATTTTCTGTATAATATTTAAATGCTTGAACTTAATGCCTTGGTTCTGACTTAACCAGTTCATCATGATTATGTAGTTGGCACTCCAAGTATGTCTTAAACCATCACCCGCTGGTGTTGCATTCACGCAACAGTAAAATTAAATGTGCATGCTTAAATTTACTATCTAGCTACCACTATTTTTGAATTAAGAAATTTGCCTTATTTAATATCGGAAACTTTGATAATTAAATAAAGCGAAGATTTACTTTCAAAATTTGCGGTGCCAAACCTTTTTCTGCAAAAAAATGTGAAGATCCCTATGTTATAGTTTCGGCGATTAATGGGATAAAATATTAATGTATTTCGTTGGTCGCGCTCCGATAGAGTGATTTCATGGTTGTGACGTCAAGGTAATGACCATCGTGGACTGGCCATGTATTCCGTTGGTCGCGGTTTAATTAATGGTATCACTATGTAAACATTTTCTTTTTAAAAAAAAACACTCACTCTCTTAAACTGCTGCTGAAGAAAATTCAATCTTTCCCATTTCTCCTACATCATCATTACGACTGACGGAAAGTCATCTGCGTAACTGGACTTTTAATTACGTATATATCTGCAGAAAATACAGATAGAAAAATTATTTTTTGCCCAAATTATTAAGACCTATGTGTAATTTTAATAATGTTAACCGCTTGGGGGATTTTTTAATAATTCATTCGCATAAGTTAGAACTTCCTCGTAAATAATCGCAATGGCTTGTTTTTCTTAACTTTTAATGTTTAGGTTAATTTTATTTATGTTAGATATTATAGGCTCTAACCAGAGAAATACGACCACAATTATTACGCAGGAATGAAGTATAAGATAGAAGTTTTTGGGAAATATATATGTTTTGTAGCCGAATTTTATGGAGTGTCTAGTTCTTCCGAGCAACTGCCAACGATGAAAGACTGTCCTTTTGGGAAAGTGCCAATCAGCAGGAAGAAAATTGCTGATATTCAGATTAATTTGAATTCTATAACATGAAGTTGAAAAAAGAGTGAACACTGACTATGAAGAACCGTGAAGGAATATTTTTGAGTTCTTCATTTTTGTTTTTCCCAAGAACCTCAAGAGTTTATTATGGTTTTCAAAATTGTATTTTTTAAATGTTTCATCTGTTTATTATACCATTTTTCTTCGGCTAGTTTTCGGTACCATAAAAAATATTTCATTCAACATTTTCAGTTTACCTGGAATGTTTAAAATTCAGAAGTATCTGAAAACTCCTTTTTAACATTTGAGTTTATTTTAAATTTTCTAACTGACGAAAATAAAGTTCAGTAATGTTAATTTTTATCCTTAACCAGTTTATTAATGTAATAAATATCGCAAAACAGATGAAAACGTAGAGACAGATATTATATAGCGCAGAAACCACATAATTGCTGGGGGGGGGGGGGGGCGGTTACTCACCTTTCTTAAATCCTAATGAATAAATTACTTTACCATTCGATATGAAAGGCTGTTCTTCAGAGTCTTGTATTTTATCCTAAGAAAATACCTACTTTTAGACTAGTTAGTCAGCTTTTCTTAAATATCTCAAAACACGAAAATTTATACTTAAATGGTTTCGGAAATAAATGATTATAATTAGTTTTAACTCATTAACCGCCAAAACTGTAAAGTTGAAATTTTCAACTTTTTAGCTGAACGCGTTTGCCAACACAAACTCTGAAAGATAATTTTCGCTTTATATGACCTTCAAATTTTATGTCTTTAAGTAAAACCAAATTTTTTTTATTGAAGAATAGTGGTGGGTATGTAAATAACTTAAATATGTGCGTCTATTTTGACTGTTTCATGAACGTAACACCAGCGGGTAATGGGTTAAAAGGGTGAAAAAATAAGCTTCAATATGTGCATTATTTCTATATGCGTTGTAAGATGGTGTAAACATTTCTATTTTAGTTTTTGTATAGATTTTAAATACTCAGTTTATCTCTTTCATGGAGGTATTTCTGAGGCTGAGGTAACGCACTCACTAGCAGAATCAGGTGGTGCAGATTCTGTATTATCTCACGACGTATGACTTTTTTGTTCTTTTTTAGTATCTTTTATTTTTTTACATGTTATATGCTTTAAGCACAGTTAAAAACTGTTGCAACATAGAGCATTATTATATTTTCGTAAAAAATGTATTATGTTTCGGAAATATTCATGAAATATTTTCTCTGTAGTTTTTAAAATAATATATGAAATGCAAAATTAGTATCTTATGTTACATTTACATAACGAATGTAACAAAAAAATTATTTTGATGCATTTTAAAAATTTTCATCTTCATTGTCACAATTCAGCTCGTCATCACTTTCCGATAATACGTCATCAAAGTAATTATTAGCTTCTTTATGTTCTATTTCGTCTACTGAAAATAAACACAATCCGTATCATTGCGTGGTGTAAAAAAAAAAAAAAAAAAAGGCCTTATTCTTCGATTTTTTCCTTCCATATGAGATAACAACTGCGTTATTTTCCAAACTGCAGGCTCCCAGTGGTACATTTTTTGAAATACCGGTATTTTTGAAAAAAATTATTTGAGCTAGGTTTTTAAAAAAATCAAAAAGAAGAATTTTCATTGAAAAAAGTGGTATTAAAAAAAACGGGCAGAGTAGGAGACATAAAACTGCGGCACGAGAAGCTCTTTAGCAAATGTATTTTGATATTTAATCAACCAAATTAGATTTTGTTTTCGTTAAAATGCATCAAGTGTTATCGTGAATTTTTTTTGCGCACAAGATTGTCTTTCATTTTGATTCAAATACTATTTTTGATTATATTATTATTTTAATTTTAGATAATTTGACAAAGAGTCTTATTTATCTCTCAGAATCGCTACACTTTTTATAAAATATGTTTCTTTATCCCACCAAAAAAGATAAGCCCAGACAGTCTAGGTTTGGAGGATCTGTTTTGGCGTCTCAGCTGGGATGCACATTTATTCTCGTTTAGTCTGAAATATTTTGGGACGAAGCAGAATTTTTGACCTAAGAGAATGAGCTAAGATAGAAAAACCACACTGTAAAAAAAAATCTGTGAAGTTACTAAAGTTTTTCTAGGAAACTGGGATTCCTAGAACTTTTCATGTAACGTCAACAACAAAATTTCATGTAACAGACACACTTTTGCGCCGAAAATCAAAAAATCTGTAAGGTTACTAAGAATTTTTTTGGAAACTGGGATTCCGAGAACTTTTCATGTAACTGCAGCCAGGGTTACAAATAAAAGTTTAGTAAGATTACTGAAATTTTAGCAGATTCATTTGTAAAGTTACAGATTTTTGTAGCTTTACAAAAACTAGTTTTGTAGATTTGCAGCTTTTTTTCGTACAGTTACAGGTGAAAGTTTAGTAAGCATGTATTTTTACATCTGTAGAACTACAGATTTTTTTTTACAGTGCATTTGACAGAGAACGAGAAGTTTTATGATTGCAATGGATCATAAAATCTAATACAATCTGAAGCTACCCACAGGTAGAGCATAAAAATGAAATGATTTTTTCGTTGGTTTTTAAAAATTGTTTTCTTCTACATTTCACAAAATATCTTACAGAAATTTGCTTTGCTTTTATGCATTTTTAGGAGCGTTCTTTATTATATAAATACGTAGCACCTGTAGTCGTCATCTGGTCCGCCCATCGGTCTGTCTGTCCGTCTGTCCACACATAACAGCGCAAAAACTACCAAACCGAATGGTTTGAAATTAAATATATACAATCGTTCCAGAATTTTGTTGAGATTTTTCAAATTTTATGAAAATCGAAACAAAACAGAAAAGATATTAATAAAAGTTCTCTTCATTCTATTAAATCCTATCATACGTAATTAATTCAATGATATACCATGATAGGTCATGATTATAGGTTGCCATGGTGATTACGTGATATTTAAGATGGAGTCTTATTATTTCCGTGTTACAGAATTTATTATATAATCGTAATAAATTTTATATTCATGCATTTTTGCATAAGAGTGCAACAGTTAATGCACCAAGATCTGAATATTTATAAAACTAGTTATAGTACGAACGAACCTCATTTACCACGTTTGACGTACAATTTTCAAGTTATTAGAGTTTGACCACAGAATTAAATTCTTAAAGAATGGATGTTTGCTAACTACTTTTTCAATAAACTTGTTATATATCAATAGTTTTGTTAATTTAATGAAAGAATAACTATTGTATACATGCAAATTTTTTTCCAGAGACAGAATGAAATAGTAACGAAAGAAACGTGAAGTGAAAACAAAAGTACACTGTA
This sequence comes from Maratus speciosus, assembly GCA_963932465.1. Lineage (NCBI taxonomy): Eukaryota > Metazoa > Arthropoda > Arachnida > Araneae > Salticidae > Maratus > Maratus speciosus. The sequence goes on along the minus strand of OZ010796.1, from coordinate 149,979,277 downwards.
AAAAAAAATTTGTAAAGTTACTAAAGTTTTTCTAGGAAACTATGATTCCAAGAAATTTTTATGTAACGGCAACAAGAAAAATTCCTGTAACAGCGTGTGTTACAGAAATTTTTCTTGTTGCCGCTACATAAATATTTCTTGGAATCCCAGTTTCCTAGAAAAACTTTAGTAACTTTACAGATTTTTTTTTACAGTGTAGTGTTGCAAGTTTATAAAAAATACTATTGAAAATAATTCTTCCACAGTTCAAAAAATATCACTGTTATAGTATTATGTGGAAGACTTTTAAAGTTGCAATAAATGTCTAGTATTCACATCTAGAGATAATTCATATAAATTTACACAACTGTATTTATGTATACAAATAGATTCAGAATTTGAATTTATTGAGAAAGTATATATGTTGCCTATATATTTTAATTTTACAGTGACTTTTTTAAATTTAAATTCTTATGTTAATTTCAGGCAAATTCATCTAAAAGTGGATGAGTGTATAGGCCTCATATCACCCGAAATAGGTCTTAAGAATTCGGCTTTACGATTTAAATATATAGATTGAAATTTCATTACGATTCTAGCAGTTATACAAAAAACTGACAGATTGACAATGAAAATTCAAATGAATTTAACTTTGTTGGAAGCGTTTAATGTAATAAATTTTGTTTAATACACATACGAATTAAAATTTTATTTGTCAAATGTACAAATAAAAAAGGGAATCTACTGTAGAGGCTCCATATAATAATCCCTTAAATGATAATTGTTCCCGGAATAGACATAGACAGCTCTGATATTGCTCTGAGAGTTTTTTATTGATGAAAATTTAGAAACAGAAGAGAATTTTAAGAGCTAATGTATATATTTCACTTTTTTTCAAAGGCTCTAAAGTAGGGTGTCTTCCACCTTTTTACTTAAAAGTCGTTTACCACCGTAAATTCCAAAAGGTAATCTTCGCCATATTTAATCTGAAAGTTTCTGTCATTAAATAAAACAAAAATTTTTAGGCCAAAATAGGGGTGCATCGTGACCCGCAGGCTCCATGTTAAAGACCTCTTACCTTAAAGTATTGTAAAACTTTCCATATACTTTAACAATACCAAACGAATTTAACAAAAAACTTTATGCTGTCGGGATACTGGAATGCATGATCCTAATCCGTATTTTTACTAGATGCAAAAATAGCACTGAATAATTGGTTAAATATTTGAGGCTTTTTGCATGGGTTGTTCTAATACAAGGAACGCTGTAAAGTAGGTGCTTATATCGAACGTGTACTGCATTTTCTCAAAGTTTGTGATAGAGTAGAAGAACTGAGACATATGTTTTGAAAACGATTTTTTACCCTATTTGCAAATAATAATTTACCTATTTATAGTATAGTAAAGTGGGGACAGATGCCGCAGTTTTACTTTTCTTCTTGTATAATGTACAATAAAGTAAAAAACAACAAACTAAGTGCCAGAAATCATTAACCAAACCCTTTAGAACCAAATATCTAGGTTAAACAAGTTAAAGCCCTCTTAATAAAGCAGGCATAATTATTTTCCCAAACGTCCTTTTTTAACATCATTTTTTATGTGCTGGGTAAGATGCCGCATGGGGTGTGGTAAAGATGCCGCCTGGAGAAAAAAAGCTATGCTGTTTATTTTTTTTCAAGCAAATCACATTTTTATTTCCTCAAACTACTTAAAATGAAAATAAATAACAGCAAACTTACATAAATTATATATATCACTAAATTGTGGAAAGATTAACGAAATTGCAATAGAGCAAGCTCAAAAAATAAAACTTAAAACAAAAAATGAAAATGAAAAGAAAAACATTTGAATTTACATGAATGGACAGCATAATTATTGGAAACAATAGACAGCCTAATTACAAAAAATACACAAATCACTGGTTTACTTCCGGCGAATATTGCAGTTTGCTCTTAATGTAAGTATTAGTTCTATTCTATTTAGGCCCTAGCTTGTTTATTTTTGGCCTTTCTTCTCATTCTTTGATTTTGTATTTCCATTCGTCCACAATCACACCACACTTTCCATTGCAAAAGTAAAGTGAGCCTTTTTCATGCAGCTATTGATTGAATTTGATGCACTGAATCCTTCCGCTTTAGACTTTGTTTCTTGATAAAACTCCAGACACTCAACAAATCCAGAGTCATCAAATTCTAATCAAATACTGCCATCAGAATCCATAAGAGGAACTATTTACTCATTGTCAGAAGATGGATCATATTTTAGTTTCTTCCTCAAGTAAGGTGTTTTGAAGTTTGATCTTTCCCTTCCCTTTTTTGCATATTTTACTTCCGCCAAGCTGAAGTTCTTTGACGCTTTCTAGTTTCTTTTATTTTTAATTTTCTTCTTCTTTTTTCTTGTTTATAAACTCTGTGCTTGTAATATTTGCATCCTTTTGCTTTCTCTTACTTGTCTGTATAGGTTTTTTGACCGTTGGGATAGGAGATATTTTGTTTAACAGTTTAGACGGTGAGAATTGTAAACGACCTACGGTTTCCTTATTCACACATGGTGAACCAACATTGTTGCTGAGAGTATTTTGATAAGTAGCAGAATGCGCTACTATAGGTTCATTTAAATGTAAGTTCTACTTAATTCGCAGTGATGAATTTATTAAACCGAAAAACAAAAATATATTTTGCGGCATCTGTCCCTCAATCTCGGTGCGGCATCTGTCTCATAGTGGTGGGTAAGATGCCGTGCCGCCATTTTGTGTCATGTGAGCGACGTGCGAGAAAGGCAAGCACATGTCTGTATTCTACAAGGATCTAGTCTACAGTTGCAATCGGTTTTGGGATGAAATCTCTGTTTATTTGGCTTAAAATATGTAATAAAACTTTATTAGAATAATTTTAGCAACTCACCACTCAGGTTCGAAGCATAAAAACTGGCATAAATATGTAAATACTGGCAATTAAGCGGTGGAAACGCATACAAAACAGCACACATCACTTAGGCACACAACGAAATTCTTAAATTGGTGTAGGGAGCGCTAGTGTCGCCAATACAATCTCTGCGGCATGTGTCCCACCGCGGCGTCTGTCCTCACTTTACTATATAAGCAATAATACTTCTGAAATGTGATTGAAAATACACTTTGTTGCACATAAATTGCAGGAACGGAGCTTAAAATTAGCTGGCATCAAAACTGGGTGTACGTCTTACTTTATTTTCAAGGTTTTAAAAAAAGTGCATATGATGCCTGTCTTTAGTTTTACTGATGCCTCATATTTAAAAGCGTTTTTCAATAATTCAGTTTCTTTGATATACATAAAATTATTAAAGATAATAATTTTATTTCGAATTAGAATAACTACTCTTAATTCGATTATCGAGAATGACCTAATTCAGAAAGTGTATTGTTTTCCACCCGCAAAGTCAAACAACTTAATAAAAAAAAATCTAAAATACCGAAAACGTATATAAATATTATTTCATTTTCAAGGCTGGAGTAGCACAGTTGAAGTTTTTTCCAACAGAGCGAAAAATGTCCAGACCAGGAATCGAATCTGGATACTTGGCACGCCGTGCCAATGCCTTACCCGTTAGGCTATTCGGACGATACCTGGCTGACATAATTCACTCTTATTTGTTGGACTTGGCTGCGAACTGCAGCACTAGTTTCATTCATCCGAGCTATAACTATAGCATTCACATGATGAAAGAACTTTCATCATGTGAATGCTATAGTTATAGCTCGCTGCAACTTTCATCATGTGAATGCTATAGTTATAGCTCGCTGCAACTTTCATCATGTGAATGCTATAGTTATATCTCGGATGAATGAAACTAGCGCTGCAGTTCGCAGGCAAGTCCAACAAATAAGAGTGAATTATGTCAGCCAGGTATCGTCCGGATATCCTAACAGGTAAGGCATTGGCGCGGCATGCCAAGTATCCAGGTTTGATTCCTGGTCTGGACATTTGTCGCTCTGTTGGAATAAACTTCAACTGTGCTACTCCAGCCTTGAATATGATTTAATCCAGTTGAAAAAAATATTCGTTCCCTTCATTAGAACCTATATAAAATTTATATTTTATAAAAGTATGATAAAAGTAAGTACTTAATAAAATATGAAAAGGTAAAGAGAAATTTACTTGCTTTCGACTTGTTTAAGATTTTGCTTCAATTTCGTGGGACATCGAGCGCACTGCCATTACCTTTTGTCTCGCTGCGAATGATTAGTGAGCTTTGCCTAAAGCGGGCATTGTGTATGTAAATTGTCAAGACGTTATTCAATCTCTACTTTTAAATTCATTTGTTATCTGAAGCACCATTTTTATTAGCAAATATGGGAATTCAAGAACACTCACCCTGTTTTGGCAGAAAATAAAAACCACAAACCCTTCAATTAAATGGGAAACTGCTATTCAGTTCTCATGAAATACCTTCTCTCATTCATTACATTGAAAAATTTATAGAATCCTACGTTCCTGCCAGCAGGCACCCAAACAGTAAATGGCAGAGTGCCTTGATTATATTCATTACTTTGTAATATTATTTTGCAAGGAAAAGTTGCATATAAATGCGAAAGTAGCTGTAAAAAATTGGAAACATTACAAGCAAGTGGATTAGATAAAATTGTTAACAATATGCATCATTTGTGACAAAGAAAAAAAAAGAAAGAGTTTGCAGAAAGAAGCAGTTAACTCATTTTTGGTACTTTTGAGTAGTCCACGTTCTTCTTTAACTCCTTCAAGGGCAGTGGTTCATTTTTAGACCACTTAATTTTAATTCCTAAATGTCGCATTGGCACCAGAATATTGGAATCAAAATTTTCCTTTTATTAAGTACGTGAACAAAAGCTTTTGCTTATGTTGAAATCAATTTGTTTGTAAATTCTGGTCACTCATTTCAGCACTTTACGAATAGAAGTACCTTGCCCCTGAAAGGGTTAAGAAATCTCTCAGAATAGGTATTTTATAATGCTATTGGCGGCAAAGCATGCATAAGGACATGGTCTAATTCATAAGTGGAAAAAATACTTTCCACGAAACATTAAAATTTAAAGTTTAAAAGTTTTTGTTTTATTTCCCCCAAAGTGTCAAAAATGGAATTAATTAAGCTGCATTCCCTTCAAATACTTTTGAATACCCAAAACAATCATTTTGAAACCCGTTAATATTTTACTGCGCTAATAAATAGAGAATTGCTTGGCTCTAAATGTGTTAAATACCCATACAAAATTAAAAGCATTAGCGAAATTTTGCTGATTGATTCAACTGCCCGGTGATATACACTATCTGATCAAAAGGTATACGGGCACATTCGATTTTAGATTATTTAGAGAACATCTGGAGAAATGCTATTTTTGGCGAATTGTTCTTGAACTTCGGGGATGCAAAGAAAGTGTCTGACCTAATATTTTTCAGTGCAGATTTTGTCCCGTGGACAATTAGCGGACTAACCACATATTCAATAAAAAAATTAATGTGCGATCACTGTATCAGATAAAGCTCGAAATGATTTGTAGCTGTAGCGCATTACTATGTATTCATTTGTGTAAGAATAACACGTATATTCATGCAAATATATAGGTTTCTTTTAAAAAATACGAAAGTTTTGCTTATAGCATGGACGGTTTTCAACTAAATTTAACATCATTTTATGGAAACTTGATAAAGTACAGTAGAGATGCTGCGATTAGAATATAATTTAAAAAAATATTTAATGAAATATGAGCATATGTATGAAATGTCTATGAGCATGTGTATGAAATAATTTTTAACTGTGCATGCACGAACGATAGCAATATTTTTTGCTTAATTTAGTGGTCAACAATATAAGACAACTCACATAAAAAGGCCTGTAGAATATCGTGTAAATTCAGAACGATATCGTCTGTATAGTGGGCTGAATTTCAGTTGCTTTCTAAAAGTCGCCGGATGATAAGGTATTTTCAACAAATTGTCATTTCTTATTAACTTCTAAAAAAAAATTATATATATTTAACGTATGTCTTGTCCACGCAGAGGTTTTGAAGAGATGCTTCGAAATTGATAAATTTTTCTTAGTTCGAATGGGCTCGTTCTGATAGTTCTTCCAAGAAGAACAAAAATATCAATAAAAATGACAAAAAAAAAAAAAAAAAAAAAAAAAAAAAAAAAAAAAAAAAGAAAATCATCATTTGTAGAAAATCTTCTATCAACTAACTATTTTTAGAAAGCAACCTAAATTCATCTCACTCTGTCGCCGATGTCCTTCTAAATTTTCACGATAGTTAGAAAGGCCTTTTTACATGAGTTGCCTTATCTACATGATTACTAAATTATGAAAAAAGTATTTTGTTATCATTCGCACACGTGCAGTTAAAATGTATTTCATACAAATGTTTATATCTCCTCAAATATTTAGTATATTTATATTCTAATTGCAGTATATTTTGTATCAGTATATTTCAATGCTTCTACTATACTTTGTGAAGTTTCCTGAAAATCATATTAAAATTTAGTAGAAAACCGTGCATGCTATAAACAAGAAACTTGCGGAAAATTCTTGAATTTTTTAACGAAACCTTTATACCTCCATGAATATACGTGCTATTCTTGCAAGTATGAACACAAATATAGTTCAGCCCCCTTCCATAATCATGTGCTACATCTACAGATCATTTTGAGCTTTTTCTGATAATAAAGGTAGATCACACACATTATTTTTTTAATTCAAAAAATCGTTTGTTGTCGGATCCCTAATTGCCCACATGACAAAATCCTCTCTGAAAAATATTAGATCAAACATGTTCTTTACATTCAAAGTTCAAGAACAATTCGTCATTACTCAGGATTTTTGACAAAGTGTGTGAAATCGAAAGTGCTAATACTTTTGATCAGATGGCATACCTGAGCCATTGAACTATTAATAAAGAGGAACTGGCATATTCTGAAAATACTGAAGCTTCAACTGTAACCGCTTTCGCAGGGGCTGATTACCTCCGTTGAAAACTTCCACGAGTAAATTTATATAGACATTTTCTCCGTATCTAAAGGCATTATTAATACAAAATTTCAGTCATAAATAATGGGAGAAACATTTTTTCAGTTTTACTGCTGTAAGTTTGCTTTTGCAGTAGTCAGACCCTTCGTTTCCGCCATATTGTGACAACCGGTGAAACAAACTTACTGTTTTACCAGTGAAACTGACACCAGTAAAAACAAATAGAAGTTTTTTCCATATTTGTGAGAAAATATTTCCATGAATAAGACACTTAAATAAGGCAAATTTTTCTATTCAATTTTGCTGGTGGGGAGTTTGCCCCGGCGGTATTCAGAAACTGTAGATTGGATTTAGAAAAAGCAGCCACCATCTTGTGACAACCTCCTCAGTTACTTCACTCGCAATTGGTAGACAATACACTATATGTCTCCCCCTCTTTATTCATAACTCCATTACCTGAGCTGCCCAGTAGAAGTAAAAGTTTTTCTTAAGTCCACTGTGTTAACCGCAACGCCTCAGGGAGTTATAATTGCAAAAAATCCGGTGTATTCCCAAAGAAAGCGATTTATTCCCGAAACCTTGTTTATTTGCCCCAAACCGGATTTTTTTTTTCAGTCTTTGCAATTTGACAGTCAGCGGATTCAGACATTTTAACCCTTTGTTGCATACTGTCCACTACAGTGGACAAAATTGCCATTTTTTTTCTTATCCAACCTATTTTCTTCATAGTTCCTTTTTAAAGCTTATGCTACTTTTTGACATTCATACTTGCAGGGAAAAAATCGAGATGGCGAAACAAGTTGGTTAACTTACTTTTTAAGATCGAATTAATGTGGATGTCCCGTCAGAATGCCTGTAAGTTGTTCAACATGAACTAAAATGTTTCTAAACCTATAATAATATTATTTAAATAATACTTTGTTTATTAATTATTGTTTTTAGATGTCTTGGCCTAATGGGCAATTGAAAAACGAGTATAAAAATACTTTTTGTTTATTTTATGGAATGTTTTATATAATGTCCACTATAGTGGACGCCATGCACAGCATCAGCATTGTAACATTTTATTTTGTCAACTGAAGTGGGAGTCATGAGTGTGAACAGTGAAAATTTTAAAATATAATTTTGACATGTTTATGTCCTTTTAATACTATGCAGGCATATTTTATATAAATTTTCATCTCTTTCTCATTTTTAAAAGTTATAATTGCCTGACTTCATTTATTTACGCAATTTATTAGTTTTAAAAAAATTGCATATGTGCTCTGTTTGAAATAGATCTGTATGACAATATTGAAAAACAATAAAATAACAATAAACAATTTTAAAATTAATATCTATGGAACATTTTTTAAAAATATTTTTAAAAATTTTAACTGAAAACTTATTTTGTTGTATACAGAAGCTTGTTTCTAAATTGCGAGATACAATTTGGAAAATTTAAACTGGCTTTAGCAAGTGGAGTCATTCAGTCAGTGACGTGACAATCTGGTGAACCGCATTTGATTCCAAACTCTGAAAATATGATGTGCTAGAAGACAAACAACTAAGACAATTGACAGTAAGAGCAAATTTTGTACGCAAGGACATCAGATATGACAAGGTGGAACACTTTCCCCTCAAACATCCCAAAGTGCACAGGGATGCAAGATGGAACTATGTAAAAGGAAGTCAACTCATATGTAAAATGTAAAATTTACCTTTACATCGATGCAAAAACTGATTGATTTTATAAATTTCACCATCAATGAATGTTTTCTAAATTTTAACCACAATTATTTTTAAAATATGATAATATTATAGAAAAAAACTATTATAAATCTTATTTTCCTAACAGCACTAGATTTCAATTCTGTGTTCATAGTGTCCATTCTAGTGGACAAGCTGTAACTCAAATAATAAAAAATTATTACATATAACATAATTTTTTTCTCATTCAGCATGATCCTTTTAGTAGGAAAATACTAAATTTAACATTAGGTTTTTGACAGTTTTAGAGTATGCAACAAAGGGTTAAATTTTAGTTCCTGCGACAAAATTTTCATCAGAGTTTTTTTTATATAACTACACTATAAGGCCGAAAGTCATCCGACTCTTTCAGTTTTAGACGCTCTGTCGAATATTTAGAGAAATTCTTGATGAATTGTTCTTAAATTTCTGGGATGTAAGGGATATGTTTTGCCTTATATTTTCCCGTCACGAGAACCTTTAGAGAACCAGCAACAAATTTAATAAAAAAATATTTTTAATCATTCTAAATCATAAAATACTAGAAATAATTTGTAGCTCTAAAAAATTCTTCTATAGGTTCTGTACAACATTTGTATGCGTTTGTCTAAGAATAGCACGTACATTTTTAAGACTATAAACGCTTGTTGTAGAAATTAAAAAAAAATTCCGGATGTTTTTTCTCTAAAACATGCAAGGTGCTCTACTAAACTTAACTCCATTTAAAGAAAACTTGACACAGTGCAGTGGAAGCATTCTACTGCAATTACAAAATTAATATATTGGATATTTCATAAAATATGAGCATTTGTATGAAATAATTTTTAAATGCGCATTAGCGAAAGTTAGCACATATTTTTTCATGTTTAGTAGTCAACCAACCTGGTGATTCAAAATATATGTTTGCTAGAGCTCTGCACGAGTCCGGCCCTGGCTCGAACACTGACCTAGCAAAATAAAGACAAGCTTTCAAACGGGCCGGATAGGCAGAATAAAGGTAATTTTTTAATGGACCCGACCGGACCGATTAACATATAAACGTGACGGGCCGATCAAAAAGTAAACGGCCCAGCTAGGTCGATCAAAAAATTAAGCGGGCCAACCGACTCAATATAACAAGTTTAAAATGTTCGGAGTAAGCCGACAAAATATGAATAGTTTTCAACGCACCTGGTTGAGCCGAAAATAAGTTATAAATGTGCTGCACGAGGCGATACTAGTTTGTCAACATCAATACAGAAATTTAACATGTCCATTAGGGTGAGCCGAAAAGAACTTTTCTTCGGTTTTCGATGATAGGTATTATCGATAAGGTGCCATTGATGGCACTAAGTTTTTACAAAAAATTGAAAATTTTCGGCCATCTCCTTCAATTGCCGAAAATGTCTTGAAATTTTCTTAAAACGCGGATTTTGGAACTTTTTTAGCGACATTTTTCAAGATGTTAAATTAAATGTATTTTGGTTGTATTTATTTGTATAGTCATATTTAATGAGCTGAATGCCTAAATAAACTCTGATTATGTAATTAGTTAATTGCTATGAGCCTTTTAAATTAGCCGTTTTTTATAGACATTTCGCATATAAGTGGGAAAATGTAAGTTTTGTTTGAGTCTCCCTTTGAATTCGCTGCTTTGTCTTTCTATGTTCCTTGCTCTTTCTTTTGTTCTTTCCGATGTTTTGGTATGTAATATTTTCGGGTGATGGAGCAAGTCCGGTTAGGGGTGAGAGGGTGGAGCGGTGTGGGGTGGGGTTTGTTTATAGCTAGGTGTATAAAATATTCCTAGCTCCATGGTTTACAGTTTCTAGATGAAACAATTGCGAACACAATGAATCATCGTGAGGATTAGGGAGAAAATACAAGAAGGGAGAAGGTGTAACGCGGATGTTTATTTATTATTTTTCTGTGCTTAGTTTGACCACGACATTTGTTGAGTGTGAAGGTGAAACCTTTGTCTCGTGAGATACAGTGTTGTTGTGGACCATTTAACGTGCAATTGCTGTTTTTTGTGCATTTTATTATGACGATTTTAGCAATGGCTATTGCGAAGGACCATGGCCGTGTAAAGAGATACGATAGTGTGAAAAATAACCTTTTTGGCGTACCATACGAATTGAAAGACTTGCAATTGCCAAGTTATACTGACATCATGCGCCACTATTACTGGGTACGAACTCACATAGATAAAAATCGTTATATTTACCTTCAACCAGCGGATGGTCTTACTAAGAAGGTAAGTAAAAATATTATTAAAATCTGGATAAATGCAACCACACCAGTAGTTTCCAAACGGATCGTTATTGGAAAGATTATAGACTACTAAAACAAGTGTCAATTATTGGAGAAATCACTTAATCACACTTATGTAAAAAAGAAGACGACCCGCGAAAAATTATAAAGAAATGACAAAACCTCACTCTTCGTCACTGCAACTTGTAATTGTAAAGCTTTGGAAATTGTAGCTGCAACATCAGGCATAAAGTTCCAAACCGAGAGGTGAAGTTTCTGAAGTAGCAAAGAACTGTTCGAAAAATGGTTATCGAAAAAAGAATGATTTAAAAACGAGCAAAAGCTTTACAAAAACAGCAGTGGCACGAAAAATGAAAAGGGTTCCATGTTCAACAAGGGATAGTAGTTATGCGCCGAGGCCCTGAACAAGTGGAGTTGGATCTAGACCTAAATTATAAATATCGTCAATAACCAAAAAATTAAAAGATTAGCATGGAGAAGAATTAAAAAATGCCGCAATTCAAAGAAGAAAAAGGCCAACAAAGTGTAACAGTTCCAGGTACCATAGCTGAACTTTGAGGCAATGTAGTACTATAACTGCATCGACTAGGTCACCTAAATCAGCTAGTCTCCAATAGCCAAAAGACTTTCATCAGAAGAAATTCAAGACAACATAAATTCAGGATCCATTTTAAAGAAGAATCATTAGTCTGCTTTCCAAAAGCTGCTTTCCCAGGCTGTGGAAAGAACAGTTAAAATTGTGACAGTAGCTGCATCAAAGATATGGGACCTTCAACAGAGCAAAGCTGCAATCAAGGAAATGTATGGAAAACTTAATTTCGAAAAAGGAATTCGTAGTCTAAAAAGGTACAAATTCTAAATATATCATAGTGAGCGGAACTTGCCGTGCTACCTCCTCGTGGTGAATTCTGGGTTGTTTCTTGTTATCTCGAACGCAAAACCAGCTAAAAGCTGTACATTTTCATACCAGATAGCACCTAAAAAATACTTAATCAGAGCTTATTTAAGCATTTGGGACACTAAACATGACAATACAATTAAATACAACCAAAATAAAATAAACTTAACATTTTGTAAAATTTTGGTTAAAACGTTCCAAAATCGGTGTTTTAGCATAACTTCAAGGAATTTTCCAATCAAATCAATCCAAATCAAAGTTGTCCAAAAGATCTTAAATTTTTGGGCCAACAATGTCACCTTTCCAGCACTACCCATAATCGGAAATCGAAAAAAAGTTTTTTTTTCCGGCCCACCCTAAAGTCCGTCGTAGATATGTGCATCGTTTACATTATTTCAGACAGTAGTTACATTATTTCAGAGCACGGGTTCAATTTTTTTTAGCAAAGTTGGGCTCAGGCTTACATTCTCGTCTGCATACTCGCGCCAAGCAGGACCTGGACTTAGTTGTTTCCAGGCCATGTCGGGCAGGCATTTTTTTTTCTTTTGTAAAAATTATAATAATAATGAGTTTTTGTCATATTAATATTTAGAAATACGGAATATTTCGAAATATATTTTAATAACTTACAGAAAAATATTTTCAAAAATTTACTTTTATTTATTACCCAGCTTCAAATGTCATGAGGGTTTTAACCATTTCTTCTTTTATTCAAAACTACATTATTTTTTTTAGTGATTCTTTATTTGAATGTAATAGTAAAAGAGTCTAAATAACCATTAATGCTGCTATTCTTTATTCTATGGATTGCGGATATAGTTTGAAATATGATGTACACTTTTCTAATTAATAAGTATGCAGTATTCATTAAAAGATTTTTAATTGTATGTTAACCCATTTATGCCTACACTGTTAAAACTTTCTGTAAAAAACACAGAAAAAAACAAGACTTTCTGTAAATTTACACTAGTTCTCGGTTAAATTCATTCGATTGAGTTTCTCGGTCAAGACTCTCTGTAAATTTACAGTAGTTCTCGGTTAAATGCATTCGATTGAGTTTCTCGGTCAAGACACTCTGTAAAGTTACACTAGTTTTCGGTTAAATGCATTCGATTGAGTTTCTCGGTCATCGTTTTACAGACATTTCCCTTATTAGTCCAAGAGCCGACAGCACAAAAACCTATGTTATCAAGAACAAGAAAAAACCTTCATCTTATGGAAGAGTATAAGAAGGGGAATCTATTGGTCCATGTCTGCCGGAAGTGAAGTGGTGCATAAGCCAAAAATTAATACCTCCAGTAGTTGACTCGCAGATTTATCATTGTGTTTGCCGTACAAACAAAGGTATAAAAACATGGAAGATAGTTGTACGGCAAACACACTGAGAAACCTACGAGTCAACTACTGCTGGTATTAATTTTTGGCTTATGCATCAATTCACTTACGGCAGACATGGATCACTAGGTTCCCCTACTTCTACTCTCCCATAAAATAAAGGTTTTTTTCTTGCGCTTGATAACATAGTTTTTTGTGCTGTCGGCTCTTGGACTATATCTTGTACCTAACACCCTGTAGGGATTTCCATGGTTTTATTTACAGATATTTTTAGCTTTGTTAAAACTTGTAATTCAAATACACACGTTTAAAAGTCTTTTGAAATTTTATAAGAAATATTAAAGAAGAAAATTTTGTTTAAAAAGTGCTTTTTTTTTTTTTTTTTTTTTTTTTTTTTTTTTTTTATTTTTTAGTTAGAATATTTTATAAAGGGAAAATTAGTTTCCTCGGAGTTAGTGGGGATTTTTATCGACAATCGACAATCACTTTGTAGTTTTTCCCTTCACCATGTGCCAGAAGCTTGGTAATATGGTAATATTAAATGTAAATTGTGTAGTATTATTTTAAAGCTTTTATTATTATTATTATTATACTATTATTGTTATTATTATGCTATTATTTATTATTTATTATTATTATTATTTCATTGGTAAATGCGTTATAAAAAATACATTAATCTTCTAAAAACATATTACAAAAAATTAATAAAATAATGAAAACGTAAAAAGTCCCTTTTAAATAATAAATTATATTTTTTGTTTATTTTTTTTCTTATTTCTTACTAAAAAATTCTTTAAAAAAAATATTAGCGCATTAAAAAATAAATAGTATGCAGCGATTTCAAAAAATTCTCTAAAACATTATTGTTGTAAAAACAAATTAAATTTAAATTCTTTTATAAAAACAAAATCCATTGATTTTTTTAATTTATTACTTAAACTAGTTAAGCCTTTATGCACTGACGGTACTTACATGTAAAGAATAGTAGTTTAATAAAATTTAATGTAAAATTTATTTACTTTCCACTACCCTGCTCAATTAAATTTAGATAGAGTAGAGAAATAGTCGAAGCTAAATATTTTGAAAAAGCGGTAATTTTCTTAATCATTTTCTTAGTTATAATTTTTCTTAAAAAAAAAAATTACTTGAAATATTTTCAACTGCAAAAGCCTTTCCATTTAGAGGATCATAATACATTTAAATACTTTGCTTTTATAAGAATTGTGATATTACCATAAAAGTATTTTTATTAATCTGATTATTTTTGTAAATATTTTACAAAAAAATATTAATACTTGGAAATTTTTCCAGAGAGATACATTTGCCTTGCATACAATAATTCAAATAAAAATGAAATTTCAAATTAATTGCTTAAAAGGCGCAAGTGTCAACCTAGTAAAAAAGATCCCATGCCGGGACTCGATCCTGGACCATCAGTATAGCGCACTGACATTCTACCGACTAAACCACATGGAACGATACCCAGCCTGGAACATCTCACTGTATTACATGTTGGCAAAGCTACAAACACAGCACAAGATGGAATATTTTTCCGTGAGCCACCGACATGGGGCAAACACGAAATTTAATTAAATCCAGAATCGATTGAAACTATATTAATACTTGGAAATTTTTCCAGAGAGAAACATTCGCCTTGCATACAATATTTCAAATGAAAATCAAATTTCAAATTAATTGCTTAAAAGGCGCAAAGGCCTTTTGGGCTACAAGGCTATAACTATTGTAGCCTTACTAACATATAATATAGTGAGAAGTTCCAGGCTGGGTATCGTTCCATGTGGTTTTAGTCGGCAGAATGTCAGTGCGCTATACTGATGGCCCAGGTTCGAGTCTCTGCATGGAATCTTTTTCACTAGGTTGACCTTTGCTCCTTTTAAGCAATTAATTTGAAACTTGATTTTCATTTGAAATATTGTATGCAAGGCGAATGTTTCTCTCTGGAAAAATTTCCAAGTATTAATATAGTTTCAATCGATTCTGGATTTAATTAAGTTTCGTGTTTGCCCCATGTCAGTGTCTCACGAAAAAATATTCCATCTTGTGCTGTGTTTGTAGCCTTGCCAACATGCAATATAGTGGGAAGTTCCAGGCAGGGTATCGTTCTATGTGGTTTAGTCGGTAGAATGTCAGTGCGCTATAATGATGGTCCAGATTCGAGTTCCGGCATGGAACCTTATTCACTAGGTTGGCCTTTGCGCCTTTTAAGCAATTAATTTGAAATTTGATTTTCATTTGAAATATTTACAAAAAAAGTTATAACTACCGATATATTTAACCAGTTTTAATGAAAAAATATACCTAAATTTCACATTATTATTACATAAAAATTCCAGTATATCTTCAGATATTAAAGAAGATAATTATTGAGAAGAAGCAATTTCTTGATAAATAATTCCGTAAATAAAGGATTAAAAAATTCAGATTACAAAAATAATAGGTATTATGCATCGGTCCAAACTGAATTAAAATAAACCGTTTGAGAAATTTTCTAACGAATATATTTGAAGCGAAATCTTTGAAAAGCACAAGGACAATAGATTTTTCCCTCGCTTCATTATAAAAGACATGCTTTGAAAACAACAGCATTAGCTCCCACGGCTCACTCAGTGAGGTGTTTTTCTCCTGCCCAGATAGCTCGGGTTCGAACCCCAAGCCGTCTAGAAACAAATTGTGTAAAAAAATTAATTTAAATGGTACAGCAGTTCAAATATGCTCGAAAAATTTTGATACTTCGAAGTTCTAAAATTCACTAATTTTAAAAACTAAGTTAGATATTTTCATTAAAAATAAATTTATTTACAGAGTCTTGTGTATTTTTAACGATGTTAATTTACAGAGTCTTCTGTAAATTTACCGAATAACTTCTCTGTTATTTAACAGAATCTCTGTATTTTTACATAAGACTTAAGATAATGGATTACCAGTAGATTCTCTGTAATTTCACAGAATTTTTTGAAACATTTTAGCGTCCCAATTTTGGGACGCTTCGAATTTTAACAAATTTGTAAAATTTTCTTCTTCTTTATAACATGAAAATTATATGAAATAATTATTTATAAGTGTCTTTATCTGTTAACGAAAGATGACAGCATAAAATGGATATTTATTTGCTTAAATGAAGGCTTTTTTCGGAGTTTATAGATTTTTCATTTTTCAAGATGGCGAAATGTAAAAAGTAAGTTTATTTGTGTTCTTTCTATCAAGGATCCAAATAAAGAAGTCACAATTTTAGCTTGTAGACTTCTTTGAAATAGGTATTTTTTAAAATTGTGAAATTATATGTTCAAGTCTTATTTTTTATGCATTTTTGTAACTTTCAAAATATAGGGCGCTAGGCAAGAATCGGTACATATTTTTATTAGCCATTTAGGGGAAAGTTATTTATGTAAAGTTCTTTTCAAGATGATTATGAAACAAAATGGTTTTAAGCCTCAGATACGATTACTCTTAATTTATTATTACTGATACACTGTAAAAAAAAAAAAAAAAAACGACCTTTTTATAGTACAAAGTACTGTTCATCTCGCGCACAAACTCGATCACAGTTGAATGTACTGTATCTTTCTTTGGTTTCCTGACTATTTAAACATGGAAAATACAGTAGTTGTGTAAAATTAACAGCACAATGTACTGGCAATTTGGACGACAGTAGTTTGTGCTGTCAAATTTACAGTGGTTTTTTTTACAGTGTACTTATAATGTTATTAGTCTCTGTAAAGAAATGAATATATTTTTTTAGTAGTTTATAAAAATACTAATTTTAGTATATAATATACAATTCAATAGCTTATTATGCATACATTTAGACAAAACATATAATTATGCATATAATACTATTAGAAATATTATGCATATTCCCATGTTTAGTACTTTTACATTTTATCAAATAAATACAAAAATATTTCAACGTATTTTTTTTTTTTAGTATTTTTCCTGTTCATGTTGCAACATTTTAAAGTGATTTTACCAACAAATTTGAGAAAACCAAAATTCAAGCACAAGTGGTTTAAGAAATATCTGATTTTGTAGTAGAAATTGAGTGGGATCGGGTCAGATTTCATTGATATTTTGCACAGGCCGTGTACTGCGAAAATATAAACGGACCGGGCTCGTGCAGACCTCTGATGTTTTATCGATTATCCCATTAATCGCTGATGAATGAAACATACTTCCAATTATATAAAAGTATAAAAAAAAATGCACAGTTTTTAGATACGGCTGCTATTGATGCCTATTTTAGATATGGCATTTGTGTTACATATTAAAATACAAAATTTAATTATTTAAACACACGCTGTGTCCAAGTTACATTTAGAAAAGTGTTGTCTTGCTTCTAAGAAAAACATTAAAGAAAATCTCATTCCTTTACACTGTAAAAAAAAAATCTGTAAAGTTACTAAAGTTTTTCTTGGAAACTGGGATGCCTAGAAGTTTTTATGTAACGGCAACAAGAAAATTCCTGTGACAGACGCTATTACAGAATTTTTTGTTGTTGCCGTTACATAACAATTTTTCGGAATCCCAGTTTCCTAGAAAAACTTCAGCAACTTTACAGATTTTTTTTACAGTGTACGACCAAAACTTATACCAAGTTAAGATACTTTCTGTTTTATGCAATTTCAGTGTTTCCTGGCAAACGGAAAACAGAAATTTCATAAAATTTAATGTATCATAACTCTGTAAATTTTGGTTGTATAGAAATAAAATTTTTATAAGGTCCTTCTTAGACGTAGGACAACATTTTTTTTTTAAATATAGTTTATAGGACTCTGGGAGGATATACATGTAAAATTTCATAATTTAATATGTATATATTACCTTGTGAAACAATTTCCGTATCTAAAAGCTCTACCGACGCCTATCACGTAGTTGGAAGTATTTTTCTGTCATTAGTGGTTTAGGAGTTAATCCAAGAGACATTTATTTTTAATCATTCGGTACAGGACAACTTATATAATAAAGTTAGCCAAACATCGCGAACATTCAAGAAGATATCGACTATGTCCTTTTAAAAAACATATATTCCGAAATTAATTTTCGACAAAATTATTAATTCTACCCTATATTTTTTTTAAAAACAGGAATAGATTTCTAGAAACTTCAAATAAGCAAATACAAAATTACAGCTCATTCCAATCATTAGTTTTTGAATTATATTTAAAAAACTTCCTGCAGCGGAATCTACTTTGCTACGATTAAAGAGAAATTTAACATTACGTGTTCCAAACGTTAAACCTTGATAATTCCTAAACTATTTGACCGACTGATTTACTGTTTGGTATCCGGAAGTAAAGTCGAAATATGCTGCCAAAATTGGGTGTTCGGGTTGAACGTTTCAGTGTTTGGTAAAATTTTTGTGTGAAGACGAGCTTATTTTAAAAACAAACAAACAAACAAACAAAAAAAAAACATAAATTGAAAGAAGGTATAATTCTTAATCTAATGGATGTTTCCGACTTTTACTATAAAAATTTGGTGATTAAATTTTATGTTATGAATACTGATGCACATTAATTTTCATATTGAAGCGACGATTCTGATAATTAGGATTTTAAGACAAATTTTTAATATGAATACTGACGAACCCGTTTAAGACGCGTTTCAAGGGAGTGGACAAAAGTCGCGTATTAAGTAGGATATCTATTAAACGTGATTTGTATAATGTTGCAAGAACTGGGCTTATTTACATATATAATCGTCTAAATGAACTACAAAGCTTTCATTTAGGGTAAAGTGCCCATATTTCGTCCCCCTTAACTTCTCCGCTTCAGCAAAAGTGGCGCCACTTATGATGCAAGGCAAAGGGGACGGGAGGTAAAAGGGGTCAGTGTTGAAAGTTTCGTTCGTCAAGACGCACACATAAATTAAAGAAGGCGAATTTCCTACTTTTAGAAGAGCTGAGTTCTTATTACGTCGTTTGTAGAACGTTATTTACAGTACTGTAATTATTTATTTCTTATCCATTGCATTTATTTTACGTTGATAAGATGCTGACTGTAGCATACAGTGAGTTTTAGGACGCTCAGTTCATCTTACGGGAACTGAAGCTCCGTCATATTGGGAAATAGCGTGGTCCCAATTCCGTCCCCCTTGCAGTTCTTATTTTCGTCCTGGGGACGAAATTAGGAATGCTTTTTCACGGCATTTTTTTCAATTTTTTCCTCATGTTTGGATGGCTAATGTTTCGTTATGTTATTCTTCCACCGATAATTAGTACATTTATTTGTGCCTTAGTTTATTGTAAATTAAATTACTTACTCATTTAGAAATAAATTTTGATTTAGTTATAAGTTAAGCCTCGGTGTTTGGATGTTTTGAGGGGATGAAATTGGGACCATTTTTTTTTCTTTTGCATTTTTTAGATACTTTTGAAAAAACAATTTTTCGCATTGTTAAAATTATTTTGTACGACGTTTGAGTATGTTTCTATGTGTGTGGGTAGTCAACCTATGTAAAATCCAAATTTGGTAAATTTTCACTGAAAATTACAACTTCCAAGGGCCTAAAAGTGACTGGGGGACGATAATAGGGCATCTTACCCTGTACGTTTACTGTCGAAACTTGTGTCTTTTATGTATACTTAGATTAAAATTTAATTGTGTTCAACTTTGGTTCTTTTTATGGGACAGACTGAAATAACAATTGAAAAAAAATGAATTCAATCGTGTCCTTATTGTTAATTAACCCCTTCGGGACGGGAGCCTTTTACGAAAATTTTAATCTTTTCTCACCGTTTTTTAAAAACAGAAATTTGGGTCTTCTTGAATCGAGAAAATGCGCTGATTAAAAAAGGCAAATTTTACAGAAAAATTTTACTGGTGAGGAAAAACATGGATTCTGAGCGCTTCATGCGGCACGTATACGTGTCGCTCGTCCCCAAGACTAATTGTTTTACACAAAAGGAAAATATTGAATCCATGAAAAACAACTCAGTTATTAAAATCATATTTAGTAATTGTGATAAGGAGTAACATTATAATCTATCATTCAATTTTAATACAATAAGAAAAAAACTGTCTTATTAATCTTCGTGTAAAAAATATTGATAGCATAGCAAAAAGTCAAAAAAAAAAAAAAAAAAAAAAAAAAAGTAGAAAATATAAAAGAATTATACTACTGCAGTCGTATTTGTTTAATTTTCACGAATTTAATTTTTTTGCCTATAACATGCTTTATAAAGCATAGTAGTGATGTAATGCACATTTAAAACCTCACTAACACAATACAGATCTCTAATCATAATAATTTTTATGACGTACTTGATCATCCTGAATTTGTCTATCATTCTCTACTACAGTAGAAACATACACGAAGCGATAGACAAATAATGCGGGATCACAGAAGAATTGCAGTGTTGCTAATTTAGGTGTTTTTTTAATTCAAATATCTGCCACTATTTCAGATGAGTAATGTCCACCTTAATTAATTTGTTATTAAATGAAGAAAATATTACTATTCAGAAGAAGTGGTTAAAAAAAATCCGCAAAATTGGCATTACTGGAGAAGAGAAAAAAAATTCGCATGCGTCTTAAGTGTGATTTTTTGGCTCAAAGGACCGAAAATCTATCGCGTAATAACCATTCGCGTATTAAACGAGATTGCGTAATAACCGTGCGCGTATTAAACGTGATATTTTTACATTAGCTTTATGGGCGATGCTCAAGGCACCGGAAAAAATCCGCGTATTAAACGGGGTCGCGTATTAACCGTGAGTGTCTTAAGCGGGCCCGACTGTATTTGCATTTCCTGCAATAAGGGTTTTTTTGAAAAGTCGTTTGAAAAAGATACGGTAAGCTGGGGTAACTGGACCCACGAGGTAACTGGGCCATAGGCTATTTTATAAAAAAAACGGTGATGTTTTTTTAAGTTTTAACTTTTGCCAACATTGCACCCCCATCTCTACTTCTTAAAAGAACATGTGTCAACTCAATCATAACTCTGACTTTGCTGTGATAGGTTGCCGAAAATTTAGTTTTTTTTTTTTAAATAACGTCCATTTGGTTGAACTTCCTCGGCTTTTTATTAAAATACGGTAAGTACTTTTATTAATCAACATTTTTATTTAAAGATTAGACACATAAATACATTAATATTATTAGGTATCTCATATTTACTTCAGGTTTCAAATGTAAGGCCGGTGTTCCAGTTACCCCACAAATCTTTCAAGAATGGGGTAACTGGGACATGTATCAGGGGAAACGGGACCATATCGGATCCAGTTACTCTAAGAGTTATAATATGTTTTTGAATTTCTCTTACTAATCAATTAATTTCTCCTTTTTTTTTTTTTTTTTTTTTTTTTTTTTTTTTTTTTTTTTTTTTTTTGCTTGCAATAAAGAAAATTACATAATAAAATTAAAAAAAAAGCATGTTGGGGGTATCAAACCAAATTTCTTAAGTGTGATAGCTATAGCTCAAAATTTTACAATACAGTTGAAGCAGCGTACATAAAGCAAAGTGGGATTATTATAAAATTATCGAAACGAATAAAAAATAGTTCTGTTCGATATAAAAATATGGTTACATTCTCTCCACAGGTTGATTGGACATATCAAACTTCCATTGTGGTAAATAAAAATGAGAATGTGATATTTAAGTACTTACGTAGCCGTTTGTTCATAAATTTATCTTGTTATTTTTTCCTTAAAATACCCATGTAACTTTTATACTTTTTACCTATACTAAAGTAAATAAAGTACTTACTTAAGTTTTATGTTTTTCGTTTAAATAAAACTAATATTTTCACTTTTAGTGCTTTTTTTAGACACATTGACAGTAAAGGTTTCCCTTACAACGCCCTTTAGTTGATATATAATGTACATGATCTGCCTGGTTTAAAGTTTTTTTTAGTTGTTTACACTTTTTCAAACAGGATCTTATACCAAATATTAAAAACAAGCAAACGCGTGTGGAAAATAGACCCTCCTGGTTCACTTCCCCATTTTTATGGGGCAACTGGACCCATGAGGAAAGAAAGATGAAATATATATATATATAAATATATATATATATATTTTAGATATTAAAATGTAATTTTTAACATTTCTGTCTAATAGAGAGAACCTAACTGAACACATTTACAAAAATTCAGACTTTAATTTAAATGAATATCAGCCGTTTGAAGCTGCATTGCCAGAATCTCCAGAGTCACATTGTAAAATCATGGCCCAGTTGCCCCACGTAACCTTACTTCGATGATAAAATTAAAAACAGTTATTAAACGCAATTCAGAATTTCTTGTAATTAATCATTATGTTAAATTTAATACTGTTTAAAATTATATTTATTGAATAAACTTTGAAATAATGTATCCGTAATGTGCGCATTCTCTCTTCTCCAACCCCCTTGTCAGATTGGCTCTATAGAAAATGTTAACCCGGGAGAACTCGCTAGTGAGAATGCCCAATTGCTTTTCTTTTACTTTACATTAATATAATACCAACTTTTTTTGGTTGGCTTAGTACTTTTATTCACAAAATAGGTAAAATAATTGAAAAACATTTTGAAATTTTAATTAAAATGAAAAATGATTTTAATAAGAGTCTTAAAAAAGTACGACTGTGAGAGAAAATCTCATGCAGCGAGTTCTCCCGGGTTAAGGTTTGGTGCAAACATGTTGTCCAAAAAAGGTTGAAACGCACTGTAACCTCTACCTGTAGGAGATAAGTAGGAAAAGTAAATTGTAAAAGCATTGAAAATAAGGTAGGGAATAAGATTATTTTAAGGAAATAATCCTGCATTGATTTTTTTTTTATAATTTCTCAGTAATAAGGTCATTATGAAAAGTCTGAAATTTAACGTCAAACGTGGCAAAAGAAGTGTTTTCGTACTATAACTAGTTTTATAAATATTCAGATCTTGGTGCAAAAGCTGTTGCACTCTTATGAAAAAATGCATGAATACAAAATTTATTACGATTACATAAATGATATGAATCCCTCTTAAATAGGACGTAATCACCATGGCAACCTAGAATCATTACCTATCACGGGATATCATTGAATTAATTATGTATGATACAATTTAATAGAATGAAGAAGACTTTCATTAATATCTTTTTAAGTTTTGATTCAATTTTCCGAAAATTTAAAATGATTCGACAAAATTCTGCAACGATTATATATATTCAATTTCAAACCATTCGGCTGGGTATTTTTAGCGCTGTTATATGCGGACAGACGGACAAGATGACAACTATAGGTGCTATATATTTATATAATTACGGACTCACCTAAAACTACATTCCTGTACTTTAAAAACTGAATGAGTTACGCTTTTTTAAAATTTATCTTTGTGAAAGGGGATTATATATCGAATTAGAAAAGTAAATCTGTGCGATATTTCAAGACAGAAAAAACATGGTCTACAATGCATCTTTATCTTAAATAAAAGATAATCGATCCTTACAACAATATCAGCAGCGAAGAACTTCAGTGTATTTACGCAAACATTATTAGAAAAGCACTTTTATGTACTGTAAATGAGAGAAAATAATTAAAGAATACTTTACACGAATTGCATTTTAATATATTTGTAGGATTTTATCTGAAAATTACTAAAAGGTGCACTTGGCTTATAAGTATAAATAAATGCATCTATTAGTTCGTCAATTTAATACGGCGTTTATTATTCACTCGAACAAATATTATGCTTGGAAGATCACAACAGTTCATCCACATCAACAATATAATACATTTGTTTACATAAATACTGGAATTCACCTAGAATTCTTACTCAAATCTTTTATTTGACACACAACGAATCTTCAACCTTTATGTTGAAATAAACACTATCGAACTTCTAAAAAAAAATAAACATCTCTTGAATTTTTACTTATTTCCTTTTGTCAAACCGTTGCCACACATTTTTAGCTTTTTTCCACGCTCCTCGTGTTGTACTTTTTATTTCATATAAGATTGCGTATCGATTCAATAAACCCTTGAGTTAGACGAGTTGCATTGTTGAGAACATTTACATTCCCACATTCGGTCATCCTGACAGTCCGATGACCCAACGGAACGTGTTTTCTAATCATATCTTCTTTTAAATTTAGCTTCATATCCACCACAAACAGAATTATCAGTATGGTTTAATGACTGTTCATACTGCCTACGATTACTATTACTCCAGAAGTATACATCTCTTTTACACAGTTCAATCTCTTCCCTTTCAAAATTTTCCCGTATTCTTTCTTTCTGATCTCCGTATAAATATCTTCTATCGTCAAGAAATGTATGTTGTTTACAATATCTGGGACGTCTATTTACAAAATTGTCTCTCGGATAATATTTCCTATCTTCATTTTTGTCATTGCGATCACGCTTGTAATTTCCGCTAAATCTCTTTTTATTTACATTTACTCCTTCAGTATTATTTTCTTCTCTCGTGTTCTTTCGTTTATAATATTTTTCAACATTCTTCATTTCATTTTTATTTTCATTCGCGCGTGCATATAAATTGCGTTTTTCTTTTAGGTCGCTCATTCGTACTATTCGTGATACCTCATTTCTTTCATTCAAATTTTTGTTACTAATTGAATTTAATTTTTTCTCACGAGATCTTTCCGTTTTTCTCATTATAGCTTTTCTATTTATTTCATTGGCCACATATTTTAAATTTTCATCGGTATTCCTTACCGCCCTAATATATCTACAATACATAATGGTCTTGCCTTTGGCGTTTTCTTCCTTGGCGAGATTTTTTATTGATTGCGTATCGATTCAATAAACCCTTGAGTTAGACGAGTTGCATTGTTGAGAATATTTACATTCCCACATATATACAGAGTGTCCCAGAATTTCGTGTAAAATCTTGGAGGGGAGTTAGAGAACATCGTAAGGAACCATAATTATATAGAAAAGCATGGGCGGAAACGTCACCCTCACGTGAGAAAGAGACACAAAGACACAGTAAAGCCAGAATGTAGAAAACAGTGTAAAACGCTTTACTTCACAGAAAAGAGTACAATGTATGACTTACAAGAATCACAGGAGGTATTCAAAATTACGCCCATTGGCATGGGTGCAAGCATGACACCTATGCGACATGGATAGGTGAACATTTTCTAAGATTCCGGTTGTTGCGTTGATCGCAGCCGCAGCGATGGAGATTCGAGCCTCGAGATCCATTTTAGAATTTACGGGAGTGCCGTGCACAATGCTCTTCATGGCATCCCAGAGAAAATAATCAAGAGGAGATAACTCAGGTTATCTGTGGATCTGGGGGGGGGGGGGAGAGTCATGCGACGAAACCGCCATAGCAAATCCTATTGTTTCCGAATGTCCGGTCCAAATGGTCACTTACGAGCCTTGCGTAATGAGATGGCGCCCCATCATGTTAAAATCACATTCTGCGCAAACATGTGCAAGGACATCATTAAGTATTTATAGAAGAACCTCCTGAAGAATAACGAGGTACTTAACCCCTTAACGCTCGAATTAAATTACGGTTGAAAAATTCAAATTGCTTATTGGCACCACTTTTATGAAAAAGAAATATTCACCTTATTTAATGACAGGAAAAACGATACTTAAATATAGCCAATTTCACTATTTTATAAAACTGGTGAGAATCAAACAATATGAGTAAAAGACACAGCCCGAGAATATGACGGGAGCGAGAATTAAGGGGTTAAGCTTCAGATTGACTATCATGCTACTTGCGGTTTTTTTGTTCTGGGTCAGCCGGCACTTTTTTTGTGGTTTCGCGGCTTTTTTCATCTTCTATGACCTTACAAGTAAAGTGCTGGATGTCCTGCAAGAAGTGGAGAGCTTCCTTCAAGTTTGATCTTGTCTTATCTCCTGACCCATTGTTGAATCCACTGTTAAAGCACTCGTCCTTTTATTAAAAAACCACAGATGGGGTTAAAAAATAATGGTTTTATTACTTTGGCAGGACGTTCTGCCATTTTTGCTTTCTAAACGCAGCCTTACGAGATCCAGTTAAGGTGGTAAGATATATGGCCCCATTAAACTGTCCGGCACGATACCCGTCCACACATTAACAGTGAAGCATTGTTGCACGGTTCGTGGTCGGGTTGCATGTGGGTTGCATGTGGGTTGCCGTCCATGTGATTCATGTTCATCGCACGCAGTCGGCGTCTACAATCAAGAAGCCACACATGCCGACCTTGAGAGTTGACGTACAGTGCCATCTTTTGAGTTCCGCCCATGCTTTCCTATGTACAATCATCATTTCCATTTCATTTCAATTGCTTTTGATACGTGTATGATTTTTAGTAGTAACAGGAAATCCAACTTTTACGAACTATTATAGTAAACAAGATTTTACGCAACGATGCGCTAGGAATGTTTGTTCTCGTAATTTTTTCTTAATTATACTTTACTTTTATCCTTCCGTAGCACAACAGACACTTAGGTATCCTTTTATTGTTTAATTAATTTTATATTCGACATTTGAAAGAATTGTACTAGTCCAGTGCTCCATTTACACTGTGATTTTATTTTATTTCTGTGATTGTGCGCAAAATTTTGTCTTATCCGAACAATGATTCTTACATGCTTCCCAACCACAAAACATCATCATTTATTACAAGAGATGAATGAAATCTCAAATAAAATCTACTTAAAGATATACTTCTGGAAATAAAACAATAGTGTATGTATGATCTCTCTATGAAATTAAAACATAGTTTGCAATTTATAAATATCAATTTTATCCTAAGTTATTTATAATTATTGTTTGGAAGGAACTATGTTGGTGGTTAATCATTAATATTTAAAGCAGAAATCTAAACTAAATAAATGCTGATGTATTTTGTCAGGGAAAAAAATACCAAAATCACAGCAAAACAAGCTTTTAAGGGTGATTTCTTTAGAAATTGAATAATGAAATGACTTCGTTTATATCTATCTATCTGCCTATCTATCTATCTATCTATCTATCTATATATATACAGTGGCGGATAAAAAAAATAAATACATCACCAAGAAAAATATACCTTTTCAATTTTAACGCATTATTTGTTTGCCTAAAAATTTTTTTAGTAGCTTCAAAGCAAAATATGGCATCATTGCACGTCCCTATTGCATCATACAACAATTACAAAGTAATGCCAGTTTTTATAAAATGAAGCGGAAAAGTGAGAAAATGACCAATTGTTGCGTTTTTAGGTGCGTTCGTAATTATATAAATACGTAGCACCTATAGTCGTCGTTCAGTCCGTCTGTCTGTCCGTCCGTCTGTCCGTCCGTCTGTCCGTCCGTCTGTCCGTCCGTCTGTCTGTCCGTCCGCATATAACAGAGCAAAAACTACCCGACCGAATGATCTGAAATTTTTAATATATAATTGCTGCAAAATTTTGTCGAGCCATTTCCAATTTTATGAAAATCGGATGTATAGTTTAATTACAGGGACAGTCAAAAGTTTTTCTTTACATTACGGCCAATGGGAAAAATTATTGCAAGTGAATTTTAATGATGTTACAGACTTCCGAATGGTCTGAAATTTTTAATATATAATTGCTGCAAAATTTTGTCGAGCCATTTCCAATTTTATGAAAATCGGATGTATAGTTTAATTACAGGGACACCCAAAATTTTTCCGTTACATTACGACCAATGGGAAAAAATTATAGCAAATGCATTTTAATGATTTTAGAGCCTTCCGAATGGTCTGAAATTTTTAATATATAATTGCTGCAAAATTTTGTTGAGCCATTTCCAATTTTATGAATATCGGATGTATAGTTTAATTACAGGGACACCCAAAAGTTTTCCGTTACATTATGGCCAATGGCAAAAAATTATTGCAAATGCATTTTAATGATTTTACAGCCTTCCAAATGGTCTGAAATTTTAAATATATAATTGCTGCAAAATTTTGTCGAGCCATTTCAAATTTTATGAAAATCGAATGTATAGTTTAATTACAGGGACAGTCAAAAGTTTTCCATTACATTACGGGGAATGGGGAAAAAATATTGTAAGTGCATTTTAATGATGTTACAGACTATGCACTTATGAAGCGCAAAAAAATATACATTCAGTACAATATGGGGTGCAAAAAATAATTATAAAACTAGTTATAGTACGAACGCACCTCATTTGCCACGTTTGACGAGCAATTTCCAACTTGTTTTATGATGTTAAAGCATGGTACCAAACTTGCTATAGGTAAAGGAGAGTTTAGCCAAGTGTGATCACGAAAACAATAGGATGTCATCAGTCTACAACTGCTAGAGTGATTAAATTGAAGCTTGGAACTTGTGGTGTCAAAAGAATAGACTGATCAGATTGAAAGAGGATAACTACACTATCTGAAAATCGATATCTGAGCCAGATGCGTCTCCGTAATCGTCATGTATGTGCTTCTGATTTTAAAGTTGAATTTTGAAACGGCTGTGGTGTTGATATAAGTGCACAAACTGTCTAAATATGGCTTACGTAATGTGGTCTGCATACTGATCACACCCCACAAAAGCCTTTACATCGAAAAAAAAATATGTAGAAGCGACTTGCTTGGGTACAAAAACATGTTTCATTGTCAAAGGCCCCGTAGAACTCAGTAATTGTTTCGAACGAATCTAAAGTTAACCTCTATGTATCGGACGGCAAGCGTTAAGATAGAAGACGAAAAAGTGAAGCATATCATTAAGACTGCATTTCGGTGACTGTGGCATTCCTAGTGAGCCAAATGGCCTGGAAAAGCATATCCATTAAAGGGATCGGCTAACTGAAATTATTACTGAACATGAGTTTTTAAATCAGGAACTACTGCTTAATAGCATGTTAAAATCAGAAAAAATCTGAGCCTTGGAACACCCTCATATACGGATTTCAAAATGACGGAAGGGATTTTCTGAAACTAAGGCAATAAATTTACCTCTTATGTAAATATATCGCTTTATTTTTCACAACTTAAGGGGACCTGCTACATTAGGAGACCAAAAAAGCACTTTTTTATGATTTTTCTTTGTAAGAAAACTGCATGATGGGTCTTTTTGAAATTTTAAAAGTTTATTGTACATATCTTAAGGTATACACAAGAATTTTTTTATTAGATTTTGTTGCTTCTATTCTAAGTTATAAACAAATATGTTCAACTGCTTTGGAAAATTTCATCTGGACGGTGGGCATGATAGCGCGTTGTAGAATTATCTAAAACACAAAAATAAATTTTTTTCGTAAACTTCGTGAGTATAGCTTCTAGTTAAATTAAAGGAACCCATAAATTTATTTTAAAAAAGTTATGCAATGGCAGATTAAAAAAACATTTTTTTAACAAAAAAAATTGTTGAATTGTTGGCTGATTAAAAAAAACAATTTTTTAACAAAAAAATTGTTTTTTTAGTCAGCCATTACATAACCTTTTTAATAAATTTATGGGTTCCTTTAATTTAACTGGAAGCTATACTCACGAAGTTTACGAAAAAAAATAATTTTTGTGTTTCAGATAATTATTCCAGATAATTATTCCATTTGTTTCAGATAATAGATCCATCATATAGTTTTCTTACAAAAAAATCATAAAAAAGTGTTTGTTTTTTTGGTGTCCTAATGTAGATGGTCCCCTTAACTTTGACGCATAATCAAAGACGTTAAACATTACACAAAAGTCTACTATTCCTTACAAATTACTGCTTAAGTTCATTTTTACAGAAATGTTACAATGAAAAAAAAATTTATCAATAATTTTCATCACTTTCATCATATTCATAGTTAGAAATTAGGTTATTACAAATCCATTGACTTGGCACACCCCACAAGCTCTAGAACAGCGAAATCCATTACCCTTGCATTTGCATCGTAAAGTAGCACAGTTTGTCTTGCAAGAACATCGAATCATATTAAGTAGATAATCTGGAGCTGGTAGTAAGTCGCAGAGTATTGGGTAGTATCAGTTACTTTTTTACATATTTTACATACCAACCCCATTCTTCTGGCTTGGTCCTTTCCTCAGTAGTTTTCCAGATATTTATTTGTAAGTACATGCGAAAGCTATAATATTTTGTAGGAGAATCGGTTGGAGGCAAACGTTCAGGTGTAACAAACGATTTTGCTGTAGTTACCTTCCCTAGCAACATTTGGTGATGTAGTTTTCTTCTGTGGATTCCAATGTCTTGCAGTCATAAAACAGAAGCGTTGCTTTTCTCCCAGCCTCAGCGATATCTGAATGTAGATATGAATTTGAACAACATATTTTTGAAATAGAACGGTCTCTTTCATCAGTTTGAGAAATGCTGAGGATTTCCCAATCGAAAAAATTCTGGATGTTGTATCACAGCCCGTGAAAGCATGCAGAAACAGAAGGAAGTTGCAATTTTCACGACCTAATAGAGACTGTATGGTGAGGATATCATAGACTGGTTTAGAACATGATCCTCGTCTTATGTCACTGCGATAGTATAGCTGGAAGCCATTATCTTTTGCGTGGTAAAGAAGGAGAATCAACAAGTCGGTATCTTCACCTATTACACTGATATGTGCATGTTCTGAAGATGAGACTGCAGCACAAACAATTTCTATATCAGCATCCCGTCTGCGTTGCGATCAGTAGCTTGTTTCTTAAACAATTCTCCTGCGGGAAAACACTACTTGCTAGTTTTTTTCATTGGCCAGGAACTCTTCCTTTTTGCCAATAAAGGAGGTGGGTTGATAAGGGCTATTTTTTCGCCCAACATACGCACGAAAAAAAAAAGTTTCGGTTTCCGAAATTTTTTCACTGTTTTTGTATACTTAAAGATATGTATTTTTGTATAAGATTTACGCGCTAAATAAAAGAGCAACTCATAGAAATTACAGCCCGAAAATAGAGTGTTTCGGCTTTTTCCTACATTTTTGTCATTTTTTCATCTTTGAATTATTTTTCCTTTAAGAAGCGTTTGGTGAACCAAATTAATTTTGACTTGCAATGATAATATTCTTTATAAGCTTTCATATGAGCATTATTTTATTTTGGTTCTGTGTGCGCTTTTACCTATTGGAGAAATATGTACTTCGTGCGAGTATCATAGACTTCTCAAGGCGGGTATCAGTTGCACTGCTATCGGAGCTTGTTCAGATTTGTTTTGCTGCGCTCAAAAAATATTTACGTAGTTCAGATGTCAATGTTGTGTTATAAAACTTTTGTTGTAAATATTTATTGAAACATTTAATTTAATAATAAATAATTCCTGGAAGTCAATGTGATTGTTGTAAAACGTGGCGAAAAACAAATAGCGATTTTCGTATCTTTCTAACACAAAAGTTATGTTGATACTTAAAAGTTTTAAAAACTGCGATCTACAGAGTAGTTCTAAGTTGTGCTCTAAATGCAGATCATTTGCATTTCGTGCGCTTCGGGCTCGAAATACTCCTATTTCTTCTTCTGTGGTAACAATAAGAAATCGTGCGTCAACGACTACTGCCGGCGACACTACAAATAAACAACCTAATATAAATTTATCGCTACCTCGTTGCCACAACACATATTGTAACACATATTGTATAATATGTAAGTGAAAGAACTTCCTCGTGACTGTACCAAAAGCAGCTCAAACTCAAGCCTTTATAGAAACTGGAATCTATATTTCGTCGGGAAAACGATGCTGTAAAACTCATATTACGGGATTGGTATTCAGTGAGTTTTGGCTCTGGAAGCTTTACGCCCTGCAAGTGCGAATACATCAATGTATGAAAAATATATTGAAACTCTTTTAAACAATATCTGAATAGTTCAAGGAAGAGAGTTCTCAATTTTGACACACCGTAACAGCTTTCCGAGTCCGATTATTATACTCTCATGTGTATATCCATGTGTGATTTTAACTATATTTTTTGAACTACTAAAGTTCAAAATGCGTTCCTCGAAAAAGAGGTCATCCCGATTTACTTGGCAGTTTTACTTGTAAAGCTTAGAATTGGTCTCTCTAACGGTGTTCTGTCCACATAATTCAATGTAAGAAAAAGATTAATAACCTCTTCTGTGCAATGTGCACGCAAAAGGAGATCTGGACTAAACTAATTGATGCAGATCTTCAAGATTTTCCGGAATATATCATCTTAAACAAAGCCAATCTTACATGCAAGAGCACTTAAATTCAGAAAGTATTTGCTCTCTTTACGTACATCGTCCAATTTTACATGCAAGAGCACTTAAATTCAGAAAGTATTTGCTGTCTTTACGTACATCGTGAAGATGATTCTGTCCTTCGATTTCTGTTACGATCACTACACACAAATGCGAAAAACTATTATCTAAAAACAGAGCGAAGCAACATCACGCAATTGTACTGTCAATGCAAAGTAGGCGCAAGAGTCGTATAGAATGCTGTGCGCGTGTTGCTTCCGTATCATGGTTTCTGGCTTACTGCCGCCACAACCGAAGTTAAAAAACGAAGTCTTGAATATGCTCACACACTACAAGACACCGACGCTGGATGGTCCAGTAGTGATTTGGGTGAAGAAAGAAAGGAGGAAGACTAATCTAAAACACATTGCTGAAAGTTCCTGAAACTGTACTTATTTTCCGTTATTGATTATTTCCGATATTTCATATATTGAAATAATAGTCGCAATAAGCTCCATTCACCTTAATTTTGAATTTAGTGTTCTATTTACTATTTAGTATAAGGATTAATACTAATGACGATAGTGTTTATGCTCATTAATTTACATAATATTTACTTAATTATACATTATATTTTCCCACCAATTATAGAACTTTCATTCAAAATACTTCTTTTCTTATTTGTTATGAGGTATACTAATGCAAAAAATGTACGTCACATCGAGGGGCAGATGGGCGAAAAAAGGCCCTCATCAACCCACCTCCTTTCATGAATGGGCTAAAATTAATATATCTACTGGTTTTTTTTTTTTTTTTTTTTTTTTTTTTTTTGTAGCGTCGTCTGTGGGCCACATTTTTGATAGCTGGATACACATATCAAAAGCAATGATAGGTTTTCCATATTGTTTAATAATAAAATCAGCATAAGGCATAGCAATGTTTTCATATGTGTCATTGTTACACCAGAAAATGCGGTGCAAGAGAGATTCTCCATCCAAAATGTACCTTTCTGTATTTTCCACTTTGTCAGATTCTTCATTGTGCAAATTTTTTATGTGTTTGAGCTAACTGAGCTTTGTCTGATTTTCTAATCATACTTGGTGATACAAATAATGCTGCAGGGTACGCACACAGTTCATAACGCATGACATCTCCGAGGTTCATTTCACCACAAGTGGCAACAGTCATCCATCTTTGGAAGAAGAGGGCTGGATCTATTAGTATATCTAAGTCATCTTTATTACTACAGATGGCGGCAGCAGATCCTAGAGATTTCACTTTATCTGACCTTTTAGCCGAATACCTAATATCCTTCCTTATCATTTTGGAGATGATGTTCGTACTAAATAAGTGCAACTCATCAACGTTAACTTATTTTTCAGCTGTTACGCATGTAACAATATTGCGTAGTGTAGAGTCAGAATGAAATGGCGATAAGGGTTCTATTGTACACATTGTATAGTACATTGACCATCTTTTTTAATTTCATTGCTGCTCTTCTTCTGTCTGCTGACCGTTAGAAGTATTTTTAATAATTGTAGAAAAGTTACACACTATGTTATTACTATAGGAATTTGAAGCTAAAATTTAGCATAGAACACAATTTTTAACATTTTTCAAAAAATATTTAGTACACTTAAATTTGATATTTTGAATTGAAACTGGTAATGAATTTGAATTGAAGCAAAGTAGATACTCTTAAGCTAGTAAAAAGCACAGTATGAAACAATTTATAGCATTTATTATGTATGCGAGAGCTTAATTAAAAAGAGGTAAACATTGCAATCATCTCCATAGAGATACATTATTAAATGGCTGCCAATGGTAGCGCATGTTCTTTTCAGAGACTCGTTAAAATAGTAACAAGTTGGAAATTGCATGTTAAACGTGGAAAATGAGGTGCGTTCGTACTATAACTAGTTTTATAAATAGTAAATACAGAACTTGTGTGGAAATATAAATTATTTAAAAACAACGTTTAAACACACAATATAATAAGTTGATTTGATCATACGTATACGTTTCGTGAGTACTAGGACTCACATCCTCAGTGTAAAAAACTTTAAAAACAATATCCTTCCCCAACTACATGAACGGTGAAAACCCAAATGTCAAAACAAAATACCAAAAGACTATCAAGTTCTAACAGCCAATGAAATTAATGCGGAAGTGAAGTGTCGTGACACAACAAATCCACCCAGAAAGTTGAGATGTATGGTGTACTAGATAAATCATTAACCAAGGAGTCTTTAAATTTATGGATATGAAGAGCCTCAAAAAAGTTTAAATCCAGAGGAGTAATGCATAATGGTAGCTGAGTCAAAATTAAAATTATGTCCCTCCCCCCAGCAATGAGAGGCGATAGAGGATTTCTGTAATTATTTTTTCTTTACATAGTTTCTGTGTTCATTGACTCTGTAACGGAGTTTTCGTTTAGTTTGTCCAATGTAGGACAAACCACATTGGCATTGAATGTTGTAAACTCCCCAATAATTATGAGGAGGAATTTGGTCCTTAAGTTGCGAAAAAGTTAATTTATTAACCGGTTTAAAAACCACATTAAAATCATAATGTCTCAAGATATTAGCCATCTTAAAGCTAATGCTATTATAAAATGGTAAAAGGATAAGGTTAGAGATGGAAACCGCAGTAACAGGAGAATCAAGATTATTAACACATTTATTAAGACTATGAGAAATTAAATTATTGATATAAGATAAACCAAAACCTCGATCAATAGCCACAGATCTAATGTAATTTAATTCTGTAATAAGTGAATTATTATCTGAACAAATTAAGCGAGCTCTATTAATCAAATAAAGAAAAGCCGAAGCTTTTTGGGAAGGGGGGTGACATGAACTGAAATAAGGGGGGGGGGGGAGTGTGACAGCAAAAGGTTTACGGTAAACGCAAGTGTCAAAAGTGTTAAGCTGACGTGTAACTAACACATCCAGAAATGGCAATCTATTATCTATTTCAACTTCATAAGTAAATTGAATGACTGAACCTATTGAGTTTAAAATTGCTAATATATTGTCAACAGAAAATAGAGAAAGGTCTAAGAGTGCAAAAGAATCATCTACATATCTGCAGTAAAATGGGAAGTTGATAAGGTTAAACATTTTAACCTCAAAGTAATGCATATATAAATCTGCTAAAAAATGACTAAGGGGATTACACATTGCTAAACCATCTGTCATAAAATAATATTGATTAGAAATTTGAAATGAATTTTTTTTAAACAAGTACTGAATAACTCAATAATGTGGTTGATTTCATAATCTGTGTAATGAAATTCTTTTAATCTAGCAGTAAGACTTTGTAGTGCACCTTGAACTGGAACATGTTCCAGTTCAATTAATTTCATTGTCAAGTTAATTTCATTGGCTGTTAGAACTTGATAGTCTTTTGGTATTTTGTTTTGACATTTGGGTTTTCACCGTTCATGTAGTTGGGGGGATATTGTTTTTAAAGTTTTTTACACTGAGGATGTGAGTCCTAGTACTCACGAAACGTATACGTATGATGAAATCAACTTATTTTATTGTGTGTTTAAACGTTGTTTTTAAATAATTTAGTTTTATAAATATTTTTTGCACCGCGTATTGTACTTCATCAGTGCATAGCAATTTCATTCTGTTCGAAGGCTGTAACATCATTAAAATGCACTTGAAATATTTTTTTCCCATTGGCCGTAATGTAACGGAAAACTTTTGACTGCCCCTGTAATTAAACTATACATACGATTTTCATAAAATTTGAAATGCCTCTACAGAATTTTGAAACAATTATGTATTTAAAATTTCAGACTATTCGGTTGAGTACTTTTTGCTCTGTTATATGCGGAAGGACAGACAGAAGCACCGAATGACAACTATACGTGCTACATATTTATATAATTACGAACTCACCTAAAAATGATAAAAATAATCTAAAACTCACTCACCAGTGTTGTATAAGCTTCAGATTACCAAATAGTGTAGTAATCCGAGGTTAAGTATTAATTTAACATCATAAATATAATCTTGAAAAACACTGACCTGACAGACTACTCTGGTCAGATCACAATCACATGATGTATAAAAATATCGATATCTTTGCTTAAAGTCCACTTAGCAAAGTAAAATTGGTGATGAAATGTTCATAAATGTTTATTGCATCTATTAAAAATGTTAAGATACCTGGGAAAATTATGTACGAATATTTATAAGCACTGGAATTTATTCGGAGCCAGCTGCAATGGCGAACGCATGAAATACGGGAACGAGATTAACAAAAAGTAGAGAAATTTATAAGAAATTTATTATCGCGAACCAGTGGACCGATTTTGATGCGGTAGGGCTTTAGGGTTCCAACTTACCTGGGGCCGGATATCTGTCTCCTCGTCGCCGGAACTTGAAAAACTCACTGCATACCGGATGACTGTTAGGAGATAGGTCTAGTAGTAATACAGTTTAGAATGAGTTATAGATACTTTATCTTGTTCCAAAAGCATTATTGGTTGTCAATTGTGTGATAAAAATAATGAGTATTTGCAGTCCAAATTGTTTAGTGCTGCCCTCTGTTGTCTTCCGTCTGTACTAAAAACTAAACAACAGCACAACGTAAAACGACATATGATTCAGTTCGTTTTGGAATCCGTTTTTAAGGGTGTTCTCGTGCTCGGATTTTGTCTGATTTTGGTTATATATCTCAGTAATGGTTACTGATTAAAAATCCGTTAACAGATCTTTTATTACAATTTTGTCCAGGTTGAAGGTATATTTATTTTAATTTGTCTGGACTAGTAGTACTATTAACTGGATAAGAGAATAAACAGCACATATTTTAAGCTCATGTTGTTGGCCAGGATATATCAATGAATTCATGTATTATAAAATTTCAAATCCAATAGCAGCGGCTGAATTAAAACACAGATGATAAGAGTAACGAACGGACAGTGGAACTTGCGGTTTGTGGGAATAGCAACAAATGAAAATAATGTATTGTGATATATTGGGATATTAATTACTTCCAGATATTAACAAAAGAGCAACAATCACTGGAGGGAGATATCCTGGTTTGAATGAAGGGGGTGGGGATGGGGCAGCGAATAAATGCATGGACCGCGGGAAAGAAAAAATTTTTGAAGATGTTGGTGCAGAATATTCGGCTCTTTAAGTTGGAAGTTGAAGTCGCGTTGCGGAAAAAAGGTTTTGAGGATATATCGGTAGAGTCAGAGCTTATATATAGTTAGATTAATTTTAACACAATTATTCTAATTTGTAAATAAATCAGATTAGTTCTAATTTTCCAAATGGGCGAAAAATGTCCAGGCTAGGATTCGAAATAGGGACCACTTGGATGAAGATGCTAATGTTTTACCAACTGAGCTACCCGGACGAATATGGAGGATCTAATTTACCCAGCTAACCTTATTGATCATAGCATCTGGTCTGATACATGAATCAGCTCAACAGAATAAATCGCAGGTAAAGGAACTCCAGTAAACGCTGGATATGTAATTATACTAGATTAATTTAACACAATTAATCTAACTGCGTTAAAATTAATTACTATAATTGTGTTAAAATTAATCTAGTGTAATTATGTAGCCAGCGTTTACTGGAGTTCCTTTACCTGTGATATATTCTGTTGAGCTGATTTATATATCAAACCAGATGCTATGATCAATAAGGTTAGCTGGCTGAATTACGTCCTCCAGATTCGTCTGGGATAGCGCAGAGCATTGGCAGCTTCAGGCAAGAGATACCTGGTTCGAATACTGGCCTGGGCATTTTTCGCCCAGTTGGAAAATTACAACTCTTAGATATAGCTATTGTGATAATTAAAAAATGTCAATATTTGACCAACATATTGATAAATAATCTAGCCCTCTGGTAACATAAATTTTTAATATCACAGCCATTTTTAGTTTCAGAAGAATGACGTTGTGAGAAATTAAAGGTGAAAACTGTTTTGAAAGCACACAAGTGAAAGATTTTACAATATTAAGAAAAAAAGTATTCTTCTAATAGCCCAGTGGTTGGGGATTTAAAAAAAAGCCGAATTTGGAATTAATTAAGTGAAAGCTGGAATTATTTAAAACCCTTTAGGTTTTCAATGAGCGTACTACGTTTTCCCCATCGTACTTGGTGAGCTTTAGT
The DNA here is from genome assembly GCA_963932465.1 of Maratus speciosus. Lineage (NCBI taxonomy): Eukaryota > Metazoa > Arthropoda > Arachnida > Araneae > Salticidae > Maratus > Maratus speciosus. Next base: position 149,940,941 of record OZ010796.1, on the reverse strand, counting down.
GGCTATGTAAAGATTTATTGTAGGAAAACACGGTTTTTTGAATTTAAATAACAATATCTCAAAACAACAAACTCTATCAAAAACTTTGTCTACACAAACGTTGCAGAACATAAATTTTGAGTAAAATGAGTACCCACACTTAATATCTGTATTGGACATTTAGCTCAGAACTCTATTTCAAAGTTTTACCTAAGTCGCTAATCAAGAGCTTGAAGCCAAAACAGACCAAGTTATCGGTTCACTTTGCCTCCAATTTTTATAAACATGTATTTTTTTTAAATTATTGGAGCCTTACGATGCTTTTGTAATTATTTTAGGGCTTTATTTTGGATAGTTTGATTATTATAGTTTAAAAGAGAAAAACATCACGCGTGAGCTTCAGCAAAGTTTGAGAGGGAGATAAAAACAACAATATTCATGTTAAGTTATTAGCATAATATTTGAAGTAATATTATACTCAATAAAAAAACTTTTATATCAATTTAATTATTTTAGATGTTGAATGTGTTCCATAATGATCAATGCCAGTTTTTTCATTGTCACTTTTCCCCACTTTCGTCAATTCACACTCTACCTCCAATAAATCAACTTCTTCTGAAATTATATTCTCTATATTGATATCGATTTCCCCTCTTGGTTGGCTGAATTGGTAGTGATGTCATCGGCCACCGAAGTTTTAGAAAATTGTAGAACAATAGATGCCAGCTTACTTACAGCTGCAGGCAAAAGTACACCCTTTTTTACACTCGCTTAATATCATAGGGTCAATCCATTTCAAGTGGTCCAGACTGGATGCTTGACCATTTTTTAAAAATCTGAAAGAAGTGCTGGAGAAGCTGGTATCTTGTGAGTGGTGATGACTAGAAACAAGCCATCTATTTAACAGCAATCCAAAGTCTTTTTGGCAAATCTACTTCAAAGTTAAACCTGTAAGTATGCCTGGAGAGAGTGAGCACATGCAGCTGCTGAAGTGCGGGGCAGATACGCTAAATGGAAGTTATTTACTATCAGTGATTTTTGAAAAAAAGGAGAAATATCAGAGAATCTAATGTTTCTCAGAAAATTTAATGTTCGCTGCGCTTTTAGTCATACAAGGCTGTAAAAAATATGTGTCCTGCATCAATGATGTCATCAGGGCAAATATTTTCATCACAGAAAATGTTCCTAATTTGTTGCAATACAGTAGTGTTTAGAATTTTGACATATGTTTTTTTCCCATGCCTAAAATGAACGGATGCGGTATCGTAACCGCTGAACGCATGGAGAAACAAAATGTTGTCTGTCATGGCTGGAGTTGCTGGACAATATAATGAATCTTCTTCCTTATTTCTTCCAGGCTTCAAGAAGAAAGTGCTTTCGGAAGTAGTGGATGTGGCCATTATTGCCAATAAATCGATATCTTCAAAAACTATCACAAGACATTGTGATCCGTTTTCCATTTCCAAAGCACTTTTAATTATTAGATAGTCAACATCTTCATTAGCTTGTTTCACAACAAAGCTGTCTTTTGAAACTGCACACATAACATACTTATAAGCCGTTACTTCTTCTTATCATTTGATAGAAATTTTTCTTGAGACATAGATGATGAGATCGACTTTTCGAATATAACATGGCCAGTTATGTGTTTCTTTGTTCGTCTGGTATATTTTGCTGATTTTGTAGTTTTTGCTGCAAAAGCTTCAGGGTAACCATAAAAAATTATCGTGACCCCGCATTGAAGAACCTTTTGACGTAATCATCACATTTTTTCAGGATAGAGGAGAATGAATTATTTGACTGCCACATCACACGGTGCAACAGAAACCTACCATCAATCACATGAAAAGCTGAATTGAAATGCATAACATCAGTCGTAGTAGAAAATAAGTCATAAAATACTGTCTTGCACAGTCCTCTTTTATCTAAGTAACGCTTTTTAATTACTCATGTTTTAAAATTAAATTTACTTATTATACTTAAGAAAAGAGTTTTATTGCCGATTTTAAATTTACAGAAGTATAGTTTGTTGAATAAGACGTTCAGATTTAAAACCTCCATAAGCTATCAAAACTTAAATGACATAACAGTGTTTCTTCTGTTTTTTTTTTTCAGTGATTGTTTTATTGATTATTATGTCATTATTAAAAGGACTAAATATTAAAAAAATAACACTTAAACGATTTTGAAAAAAAATATGGTTTTCTTATAAATTTAACATATTAATTTCATTTTTTATTGTTATTTTTTGCCAAAAGATGAATTCAATTTATAGCATAGCTCTTGCAAAACTAGTATAAAAGGTGTTGAAATCACTTCAGTAAGTAAAATTCATATTAAAGCACAAATAACTGTGCAAAAATTGCTTTCAGCCGCATACATATAATATAAAGATATTTAAAATTCAAATTAAACATATCTTAAAATACATTAGAAAAACATAGACCGTTTTCAACCATTACAAGGCCGTGAAACAAAGCAATGAAAACGTGAAATGGCCGGGGATAATTCTGTCATCAAACTATTTTCTTAAGATACTTTTGGCAGCAATGAAAACGTGAAATGGCCGGAGATAATTCTGTCATCAAACTATTTTCTTAAGAAACGTTTGACAGAAGACCGCACATGTGAAGGAGTTCTATCTTGCATCCACACGACGTCAGATATAGCCTTTTGCTCTTGCAAATTGGGGATAACGTAATTAGTCAACATTCCTAGATAGCGAGCACTCGTTACCGTACACGTTTGTAGACCTGCGGCAGTAACCGCTTCAAAAAAGTGAGGTCCGAGGATGAAGGTGTTTGTTATACCGCACCACAGAGTCACTTTTCCTTCGTGTAACCGAAGTTCAACAATATCATAGGGATTGTTGTCTGCCCAGTGCACGCAGTTCTTCAAATTAACGTTACCAATCAACGATAAATGGGCCTCGTCCGTCCACAGAATGCGTAAAGGCCAGTTGTCATCCTCTTCATACCGAATGAGGAATTAAATCGTTAAATCTAGTCGGTGTTGCTTATCACCCACTTTCAATATCTGGACACGCTGGAACCGACACTGAAACCTGTGGATAACAGAGCGCAGAATCTTGCGGATCGTAGAATTCGGCAACAGCAGAACGCGTGAAACACCCACTGCGTGCACTTACAAGCGGAACTCCGCTTATTATCTTATGAACTTTTGCAACAGCCTCGACAGGAACGGATGCATTCTCTTGCATGTATAAATTCAGTTAGGCAACTGAAAATGTTTATTTGGGAATTGATAGCATTCTAAAAAACGATATTCCGGTTTCAGAATACTGATTAATGTACCATAAAAAGTACTCGGAAATGTTTCCGAAAATAAGTAGCAGCAAAAGAAACTTTATAAAATCCTTCTTTAAATATAAAAAATATTTTGGTTTCTGAAGCTCTTAAAATTATAGAACGCTTTTCGGAATCCTGGGCAACTCGGAAGTAGTTGTTGTATATTTTCTTTTGTGGTTATACTGGGTATACTTAAATGGATATCCCAGCTTTACAGGGCTATTAACAGAAAACAAAAAAATGTAAAACCTTTTTGTTCACTGGAAATAAAAAATAACACTTTAAAGTTTAAATTCAACACAGTTATAAGTGTTCAATGGAGCCCTCCAGAAATACGAACAATATCGGGGCGGTACGACACACTTTTTTCGGCATGTCTGGTGTGACTTTATGAATGGCTGCAGTTATGTGTGTCCTAAGTTCGTCAGAGTCAGTTGGTAGCGTTGGAACAAACACCTGATATTTGATGAGACCCCACAAAAAAAATCATGCTAAGACTTTCCAAATTTCAAGCAAATGATTGCAGTTATCACAAGACATACATAAAAAATATGCATAATTGGTATTAAAATAATAATAATAATAATAATAATAATATTGCAAAACTGTTGTAGAAAAACATGAAAATAGCCATTAGATTGGAAATTGCGCTTTTATTCAATTTATGTTTAACTCTAGAACCGCCATTAGGGGTCATTTTGACCCCTGCCAAATTAATAATCGCCGATTCGAACCAGAAATGTTTTTATAAGATATGTTAAATGTATGCAGCACAAAAATAGGCTAATTAAATAAGTTAATTAGTTTTAAATAAAAATACTGGTGTGAAACACTTTTTATAAATTAGCGTAAAATAGCCGGCGGTTTTAGTGTTAAGAAAAAAGGTTAGGGTCTGTCTTCATATTGAAATTGAAACAAATTTTGAAATGTACAGCACTAAAACCCGATTGTAACATCATATTTAGATTCTTCAGAAAATTTTATTTTGGTATAAAAAAAGGGGAAGTTATTCAGTGAAGTAGTTTAGGAATTATGTAGATTTAAAGTTTGAATGAAATTAATATTCGAAAACAAGTACATATTGTTACTTATAAAATTTTCAACGCATATTTCTTTAGCACATTTTTCATATATTAAATTAATGATGTTTAAAAGCAATTGAAAGAAATTGTGAATAAATAAACTTTATCCAAATAATAGAATTAGGAATTTCCACATAGGGAGATATTAGTATTTTTCTTTGACTGAGTACTTTATTACGTACTTCAAATCATCAAAATAAAAAAAAAATTACGCATAATAAAAATGTAAAAAAATGTTGACGCAATAATTGCAGTGTGTAATTAAGCAAAGAAAACAGAAACGTGACCAACGATCAAGATTACAATCCAAGTGGTAGAGGGCGATTGGTGAATGTGAGAGTGAATTACTCCAGGTACTATTGTTAGGGGAGAAGGAGGCAAATTGGGACAAAATTCTTATATCAGAGTATAAACGAGAAAAAAAAAATTCGACAAATTGTCATAAGATGGCGTCAGTATTGCCCATTACTACATGTGTTTGCAAGTCTTACAGAAAAACTAGCAGTATTCCAGGTAAGAAATTATATTTTTGATGCTCAACAGTACTTTCACGATCATTTTATGATGAGATTATTTTAAAATTATTGAAAGTTATTGTAAGAAACTTTTAAGAATATGCATATAGATATAATCAGGCTATTTTATAATTCCAAAATATATCTTACCAAGTTCTAATAATTAGGCCCAACATGCTTTTTAAAAATTGGCCCTTAGGGTACATTCGGACAAGAAGAAGTGGGGTACATTAGGAGAGTCCCAATGTGCCCCAGCATCTATTGACATATGAGACCAGTATTGCCAGTGAGCAACATTTTTAATTCAGATTTCTTGATTGGGACCACTTTTTTGATATAGTAAAATTCCCCTTATTTTCGTCTTAAATAATATGTCACATAATAAGGTGAATTTCACCATTTCCAAAAAGTGGTGCCAATAAAGAAATCTGAATTAATAAAAGTAGCCCGCTGGCAACGCTGTATGAGACACCGAAACTTGCAAAACTTTTCTTTTCTTTTTGCCATTTATCACTAAATAGTAACTAGTGGAAAATAATTAGCATGGTTAGGCTTAAAATTTATGTTTGTTTTGAAATTTTTAACTGGAAAAACGTGGCATATTATGACATCCCAATTTTTCTACTGAAAGTTGCATTTAAAATTTAAAAAAATGTCTTCCTTTTTGCATTTCTTAAAAGATATTAATCAAAATGTTTATCGGCTAGATAACAAGTAGTGAGTCTTTGAAATCAAAATGGTACGGGATTGTAAGTGTAAGAAAAATTGACTGATTTATCTAAAGAGAAGATTGAACAGGCAGTAAAACTTGTAGCAGAAGATAAAAACTGTTCAAATAGCTGCTAGTACCTATGACATTTCAAGATAAACTCTATTCAAGAGGTTGGAATAAATGAAAAAGAAAAGGAATGATGCCAGGAGAGAGGTAGATGTTGATATAACAGCTGTTTCTCTAAAAAAGAAGTTTCAGCTAAAATATTCATCTCGTAAGGTATTTAGAGTTGATGAAGAGCTAATTTCAGAAGATTGTCTTATGATCTGTTCAAGGGTGAGTTATGACAACATACGAACAACAAGAATTTTTGCTTATCAATATGCAAAACAACAACTCCAGTTTGCATATACAGAAACATGGAATGAGAAGGAAATGGTTGGAATGGACTAGATGCAGGAATTTATGCCTCGGCATTCCGACATTTCCTTGCGATAGAGAATACGAGTCTTGCAAGAGTTTAAGAGCTTTTAATGATGTAAATGTTAAAGCTTCCATGCTTAATAATGAAACTTTATTAAGAAAACACCACTTCACTCCTGGGAACACATACAAAATAGATGATACCGGTGTTAGTAGTATTATGGAAACACCTAAAGTTATTTCCAAATGTTGTCAAAAGCAAGTAGGAAAAGCTACCTGTACTGAACGTGGAGAACTGGTGGCAGTTTGTGACATTATTCATGCTTTTGGAAATTCTGTACCTCCTGTTTTCATATATCACAGAAATAAATGCAAAGATCAGTTTTAAAAGGTTCTCCCTCACAGACTGAAGGATTATAAATCCCCAGTGTATGGATGAACATTAAAACCTTCATGGAAACTATGAATCATTTCCAAAATCATGCCAAAAGCTCAAAAGAAAAATCTGTTTTGGTAATCTCTCGTAATGAGGAGAGTAACCAGGACGTATTTATCTTTTGTAGAGAAAACGGCATTCATTTATTGAAATTTCGTCCTCATACTACCCATTGGCTGCAGCCTCTTGATGTAGAAGTCTTTGGCTCATTCAAATGACACATCAAAAGAGCTTTTAATGACTGAATGGTTTCAAATTCTGGGAAAATAATTTCGACATATAAATTTCAGATCTTGTAACACTTGCATTTAATATTCACAACATTACAAGTGGATTTAAATCTACAGGCATTTGGCCATTTAATAAAAGATTTTACAGTCCTGATGATTTTGTAGCTGCTTCTCACGCTACAGAAACAGTTTTTCTCTAAATTCCTGACAAGCTAGTGGGTGATTATATTGTATTCAAAACTACGGTTTTGAAAATAATTGAGATACTGGTAATGTTTTGTCCCCCCCCCCCCCCCCAAACCATCTAGCTCTACTCAAGCTCTCATTAGAAATTGTTTTAATACTTCATCAAAACATGAAGCAAATGTTTCTTCTCCAGCCACTCTAGAAGCCACAAGACGCTATCCAAAAGCCTTCCGTAGAAAAACAAAACAACTGGGTAGAAAACCTGGCAAATCTCGTATCCTAACTTTTACCAAAGAGAAAAACAGAATAGAAGGAAACGTTGGTGAAAAACTGTAGAAGAAAAGAAAATTAATTAAAGGTAAAGCATCAGCTAAAGGAGTTAAAATAGCTAAAGTAAATCTTCCGCTTCTCAATGATTCTGAATGTAGTTTTTTTTTAAATACAGCAACTCTGATCCTGAACTTGACATTGAAGTAAATTTTGATGAAAAGTTCAAATTGTTTGAACAAGTCACTGGTGAATTAGAGAAAAATGATTTTGTCCTTGTCAAGTTTGTGGGAAAAGTCACTTCTTGTTCTGATTTTCTGTATTACGTGGGGCCATGAATCAGTTGAAAGTGAAGAAATAATTGTTTCTGTTTTAAGAAAAAATGAGAATTCCTTGAACTTTACTTATCCAAATAATGAAGATGTAAAGAAGGTGTTGTTTCAAAACTTCCTCAGGCCATAACTGCCTTTGGAACATCATCAAGAGAATTAAAAACCATAAAATTCGTGTTAATTTAGATAATTTTGATGTCCTATAATAATACAAAACTGCAGTAACTTATTTTATTTATTATTAATAATTACTCTGAATAAATAGGCATTAAATTCTTTCAAAGAGTTCAAAACAATGTGGTGTGCCGATCTGCCCCCATACCAATTTAACACTGTCCCAATATACCCAGTGAAGGGGCGCATTAGGACGATATTTTTCATTATACTCTTTAAATAAATAAAAATTAAATATTTAACTTTTCAGTTTGGTTAGAGGCTTTAAAGAATACGAAGACTAGAGACTACAAAATAGTGATATTATTTATTTGAGCGAAATGATAAGAACTTAAATATATGAGAGTAATTAAAAAGTGTTCCAATGTGCCCCCTTCTCCACTGCTATTAATATATATGTATATAGATATGTTGAAATAAGTACAATAGTTATGAGTGCGTTTGAAAGTTGACAGTTGTCAAAAGTCGCAAAAGTGATAAAACATTTTATGAACTGACAAATAAAATTAAAGACATACCTGCTAGACAACCTTCCGATTTTTAAAATTCAACTAAAACCAAGAATTGTATATAAAAGATGCTAATAAATAGCCACGTATAAACAAGAAACATTTCCTCAAGTAATTTTTCTGTTTGAAATTATATTTATTTAACGTTAACAGTGGTGGAAAATTGGCGCAGAGGAGGAGCCTATTGACATCACTAAATTTTAATAGTATTTTTCGGCTTATCTAATGACAGAATTTCTGAGTTTTTATTAAAGGGAATAATACTATAAAATGCTACATTATATTGCATTACCGCAATTGTTAAATTCTAGGAACAACTATATCCTTCCAGGAATCCCAAAGAATTGAAAAAAGAGAATTATGAATTATTGTGTAGAGCGTATAGTAATAAACACTGTTTTGGTAAATTAATGTTGTACTGTAAATTAATGCTGGTCATTAATTGGTTACTTCTTGTTTATTAAATCTCATATTTAAAGTGTTTATTTATGAGTGTTAAATGATTCATTATTTAATTATAATGCAGTATTAAGCTTTTAAAAGCTGATTACGATTAAACCAATAAAATTAAGATAAACTGATATGCATAAAATGCATTGCCACAGTTGGATACTTTGGAAATCTGTTTTAAGTTTTAACTACTGTATTTATGACAAAAATTACCTAAATATAACAATGATGCATTTTTGCCTAGATTTTAGATAATAATTCAATTTCTTAAATACTAATTAGTTTAGAATTAAAAGCATCTTTTGTTGCTTATAATTGGCATTTTATATTCAATAAAATGAGGGGCAATAAAACTTTTTTTAATAAAACCCGGGCTTTTCGATGTTTCAGAACATACTGCGCGGTGTACAGAACATAGTTGAAAACATATTTTTTCTAATTAATAGATTTTTTTACATTTAATGCAATTTTTTGGTTGCTCGCTAAGAATACCACAATACATTTTTATATTAAAAGTATCAATTATGTATTCAAGTAAAGTTTTGAAATTTATTAAAAGCAATGCTTTCGTATAAGCCATATGCCAAGAGTCAATAGTCGAAGAAGTTGCCAAAGATTTTGCTACTTGCAGCATCTTTTTTTATTCTGATTATTTCATTGCTTAAGCACATAATTAGATTATACATCTGGTAAATTTGTGTTTTATTTATATTATTTCATTTGTTTATTTATTTATTGAGGACGTGCTAATTTCGTTGTGTATTAGTAGCTTGTTTGTATTATTAGTCGTAACTGAAAATAAACGCTTAAGTGCAAATGGGCTAATATTCCGTAATTGAGCCGTACGCTACAGACATAGATTTTTGAAAAACTCATGCTTGAAAATTATTTTAAAAACCATTTATGCCGTACTATGCATAAATTTAGTGTTTCTTGGTATTACCTCGTCATTAGCATTATTATTTTGGAAGAAGTTATTTTCTTCCAATACATAGACTGCTTTCAGTAGGAAAAGAAGTCAAGTGCAGATTTTAATACGTAAACTGTTATGCTTTAATTTGATGCTTCTGATAATATTTAACTCATGTAAGATTAATCCTAAATGAATAAATGAAATAAAAAGCGTATTTTCAAGTTACAATCGAAAAAGTAATGTATAGCTCAATAACTCTTTCCATCTTCATTTGTGGTACAAGAGATAAGCATTTTTTCTAATAATAAACTAGGATTATACAATTTAAGGGAAGGAAGCCATACTAAGTTGAAGCATAGAATACATTTAATAAAAGCAACATAAATATTTATAAATCACAATAATATCGTTTCGCACAGAAGTACAACGTAATTATAATTAAACCTTTTTATACAGAATGTGCAACACTGAAATCTAAAAAAAAATTTTAGGGGGCGCTTTTTAACATAATATAGCAAAAACAGATATACAATGGAAAACACTTAACAAACCTCACATTTTTATAATTTTTCAAAATGCAGCAGTTACAATAATTAAAAATAAAATAGTAAATAATATCGCGTACACTGGAACAATAAAAGGACGGATAAATGGTAACAAAATGCAAATCAGATCCAGATTACATCAATGGATTATCGTGGAGCCAACAAAAATTACTTGTCTTGGCATGCTCAGAAAAACGTGACATAAAATGGAGCTGAAGCTAGGGAACATTTTTGTTGGCACCATGTCTGTTATGTAAGTTTAGGCCTTCCGACCTTTTAGGAAAGCACTTTAGCTGGTGAAAACATTTAGATGAGGCATTATTTAAATAACTAGAAACATGCAACAATATCATCTCACTATAGCAGTGAAAGCGATGAACACACGTCTGCACAATGCACATACGTCGCACAGACCACTACGATGCAGGGGACCCATGTAAAAATAGTTTTCAGGAACAAGCACAAATAATTCTAAATGCATCATTACGTTTTTCTGCAGAAGATAATGTAGTGTTATTTACAGGAGAGGTAACCAAGATCCTCATTACATCATCTAACAACAAAAAGAAGCATTAATGGTTTTAATTAGAAGGTGATTTATTAATGGTTTATTAATGGTTGAAAGATAGACGCTGCGCATAGCATTCAATAGAAGGGATTAAAAACTTAAACATGAATTTTCTGCCTTACAAAATCAATCAGACTAACTTGACATCTGTTGGATAGAGAAAAAGAACAGCAGTTTACATTCTCAGTGACGTTCTTTGAAAAGAAGGGGATTGACGCTTCACAGACTGGGCACGTATTGTTGAGCAAAGGGAATCTTTCCAGCTTCATGGGGCGGTGAAAACCCAGAACTCTCGCATGTCATCAATAGAAAATACACACGTGCACCAGGAATTCCCTTGAATTCGTCTGAAGCGACTCTATTGAGTGGATTCGTTTCAACATTCATCTTCTGTCCATTTTTTTTTTGGAGAAAGTTGCACCGAATTTCCCTGTGACATGTTCTGTGACTCATCAACAATACCCCCCTCAAAAATCCCGACGATAGCTATAACTTAATTTCGAATTAATGCAAAATTAATAATAAAAAATACCATTTTAATTATTATGAAGTTTTTTATAATCGCATGTGGGTCATTTTGTCATATGAGGTCATCTACATACTAAAAATTGTACCAACTTTGATTTATAAAATGTTGCATAACACCTACATTTGACACCAAATTAGAGTTCCTTGGATCAAAGCAACCCGAAAAAGGCCCAGTTTGTATATTTTTCTCAAAACTTCACAGAATTATAAAAGAAAATATGTTAGTGATTTCTCAACAAATTTCGAAAGTTAAAATTAAGATCTTATAACGGACAAGGAACACACAATTAGTTACAAGAAAAATTATACAGAATTGTTCGGTAAATGATAAACTTACTTTATGTGTAAGGAAATTCCATAACTTTTTCTGGTTACTTTTTAAGATTTCAAATTCCTTGGAAGTTTTGATAACTGTGGATGATTTCACAATGGTTCCTTTAGTAAAATTTGTAGTAAAGGTAAAACTTCTCTATATCTCGAAAACTAATGATTCGATTGAGCTGTAAAATTACACACCCCTGTTTTGGACGACTATGGCTCGTTTTATGTAAAAATTCATAATTATTTTGAATATGAATTTATTAATACTCTTCATAAATAAAATTGCCTGAAATATACTTGGGTCTATTGTATCTCATTAAAAAAATAATTGGTTGAGTTTCTGGAAACTTATAAATTAAAGTTTGTCAAATGGATTTAAAATTATCATGCTCAAAATTTGACCTCTTCTGACTCTGTCATAATTCAAGAATAATGTACATAAACTATGTATTTTTCAGGGCTGTATTGATCCAAAAAACTCAAATACAGTATTAAAAGTCGTTTCTACCATTTGAAAAATAAAAGTAGAAACAATATTTAATGTGTAAAGTCGTTTCTACCATTTGAAAAATAAAAGTAGAAACAATATTTAATGTGTAAAGTGTTCCTTATGTCCCCCCTCCCCCCCCAAAAAAATAAAAGATTACAAAGAACTTCATATGAATTAAAATGCTTTCTTTTGTTTATTGTTGCATTAATTATAATTGGATTTATAGTCATCGTTTGGATTGTTTTAGATTTTTGTTACCGTTTTGTATTGATCCCGTTCGGATTTTTTTAGAGTACTATACAATGATATGTTGTAGAAGTTTGTTTTACTACTACTGTAGCAATGACAGTACCTTATAAGCGCTATTTTTATGCAATATGTTACATATGGTACATATGGATGTTTACATATTGGAGGATCTGTGAAAGATTTTTTATCACAGCATTTCACAAAAAAAAACGTGTTAAATAATCTTTCATTTTACAATTCCTGGTCACCGCGTTCATTGGATCTCAATCCACGAGATTTCTGATTCTGGGGACATTTAAAGAATATAGTTACCATGGAAAATTTTCTACGTTGGCCGAATGGAATGACTGTATGACACTGTATGTCACACAAGATCAGTTGAGATCTGCTGTTGAACACAATGTTCACCATGCGACAGTTTTACAAATGCATAATGGCGGACACATTCAGTAGTATTCACTGCTTTGTCCTGCACAAGTTTCATAGTCGCAAACATACAATCTGGATGAATATGCAAAGGCATATGTTATTATAGTCTGTTGCCTGTGTGGTTACTGTTTTTTAATTCTACTATTTATACTATTATTGGTACTTTTACCGGTTATTTTTAACCTTATATTTGCAATGCTGAATAAAACTTCATAGAAAAGTTATCAGTACAAGCTAAAACTATTAGATTTATTGAGTTTTGGCTATTTGATGTGTTCAAATGCCATATTCCGTTAACAATCACAGACAAGCGAAAGTTTTTAAACTAAAGTTCTTTACAGCTTACGTAATAATATTATTTGGACAGTCTATATACCAATTTCGGTGTAAATTCACTTTGCCGCTTAGGCTGCAGGATGCTTTAAATAAGACAAATTTAATTATAAGCATTCTGCACATAAAACGATCCTTCATCAGATGAGAAAAAATGCAAATGGGAATGACGTAAAAAAGAGAAAATCTGTAAAGTAAGAAAAATGGCACAGCTGCGGTGAGAAAAAAACATTTCAAGGGAAATCATAGAAAGAGAAACCTGAGAAACAAGACCAAAGAGTAGCAAGGAAGGTGCTCAAAGATAAAAACTACACAATAAAATGTTAAAGGACATTATAGATATTTTAAAATTGAAGGAGAATAGGAAACTAAAATAACATAATCGAAACTAGGTAGAGGAATAGAGAGCAACTTAGATTATTGAATTTATTAACAGCTCTATTAATAATAGAAAGATTGTACCCGTGAGCAAAGGCAAGAGTTTTCAAATAATTAACTTCAGAATTAAAAATAGAAGGATCGACACAAATGTATAAAGTACGATGACGATGAATATCTAGAAAGCAGGCATTAAAAAAAAGAGGATGGTAAAAAGTAAATCGGATAAATAGAAGTAGGGAAGAATTATCTGGAGACAGTGGCTGAGAATCGACTTTTGCATTTCTAAAACAAAACACGAAGAAAAAGAAGATAATCATCGCTTTCATTTTTAAGAATTATCTGAATGCATGGGTCAATACAGGGTAGTCGAAAATATTATTGTAAATATTTTTGTTGGGCCTGTAATTGCTCTCGTGACCAAATCTATACAAAATATATGGGATCAAACGTGTTATGATATTTACATTCCCGAAGTTCAAGATCAATTAGCATTTCTTTGGATATTCGACAAATGTCTAAAAGGAAGTGTGCGATGAATTTTAGATTTTAGTTTAATAAGGTATATGATTAAGGTATACCTTAATTTATTAAGGTATATGTAAGGTATACAATGTTTAACAGGTATAATGCATATATAATATGCATATATATATACATGTATCATATATTGGGTTAGTTTCTAGTTTAGGTGCTCTTTGGTTATTAGGATATGACCTCTCTAAACTGGAATGATTGATAGAAATTGGTTCTTCATGTTTAATACAAGTGTATTGAGCAAACATAGCCTCTTTTAAGTAGATGTTTTCCGAATGACATGTAAATTTTGCAACATGTTAAAAGATCACAACTGATAGAAAGCGGCTCGAACATTTTACTATGGCGGACGTTTCAATACCTTGTTATTGCCTTTACTGACTGTATCGTGTTCTTCGGTGTTCTTTTTTTATTTTTAGAGTTCAATTTTCCCTCATTTGAAGAAAAACTATTCACATATTTTGACACATATATTTAACACATATATAAATTGTAGTGAATTTCTAACATGAACTTATGACAAAAACTTCGAAATTACAATGTGTCTCAGAATCTGGAATTATTTATCTCAAAATTGAATCCATTGATGTAATTTTAAGTGCAGAAAGGTAATACTTATATCAAATTTGAAATTGAGAAATTACTTTGTGTGTCATTAATACTAAACAGAGGTCGAAGCGCAAAGAAAAATGTTTGTTACCACAATCCGCAAACAATTAATTTCGGGTAACTGTCTTTTCAAATGCAATAGGAATATATTATAAAGATTACAGTTTCAAAACAGTGGTATGAAGGTGTCTTCCCAAAGCGTTTCACATATGGTCAAATAGTCTAAAGGGCGAGTTTAATTACTCTCTGCCTCTGTTTAACATGAAATGAAATCTGAATTACACAAATTTGCTGTAATAAAAATTGAATCCATTGATGGAATATATAAATGAATCCATAGGGAGGGATTGGTTTTGCTCCCTAACTTTGCAGGAAGTTAGCTATTGGCGTGAAAAATCACACCTTATTGAGTGCCCAAAAATATCATGAAAATGGGATATTGCACAAATGGATTAGGATATTGCATTAACTCCATTGAAAAAGGGCTTTAATGAGAGAAAGACGGTTGTACAAAAAAATCTGACAAAAAGGAAAGCTAGAAAACATATTCCCATTAGTGACGGATATGAAACTTTCTAAACTGCAATGTTTTCAAAACATTCGTTTCGCATACTCAGTACAAATCAATCAAGTACTTTTTACAGTAGACATGACCATTGGTCGAAAAGTATTTATTTTAGATGTTACATGCTTGCCGTAGGATATAGATTCGCAGAAAGGTTTCTTCCTGAAGCATCATACTTCTATTAAATAGGGTATAAATTAAGGGAGCATACTCCCAAATCTTACCTAGTGGTAGCTTCCATTTACAGTAGCTCCTTCATAGCATGAGTTCAATGGGATTTTGCCTTATTGATCATAAAAAAAAATCGGTTTTATGGCGCCTTGGAATAGACGCACATGGCGAAGGATTATTTGAAGGTAATACAATTGGCTGTATGACTATAAAAAGGGAATGGCCGTAAAAAGTGTGGATCTGAGTTCTACCATTCAGCATAATGCCCCCCCCCCCCCTACACAAAAACTCGGTGCCACCAAAAAATGTCTCTCTTGCTACTAGGATTAAACCTGGCCCCTGCCTCTTTCTATACCAATTGGCATACTAAATAATTCGTCTGAAACCATTTTCATTTTTGAAGAGAACGTAGATCCATTGTTGTTCCGTCTAATTACTATGCTGTCTACAGCAATGTAAACACCGTCGACGATGGTTGGGTGTCAATTGAACGTATCCTTTGGGAAGACGGGCAAGTAGGTTACATTTATGACGACTGATGATGACTCTTATGATGGCGCAGTAAACCGCGATACTTGTCGTCTGGTTGACTTACTCCGTGCAATATTTACTGTGGACTGGTAGCAATCCCTTTAGCATATAACTTGACACAACGACAATCTGATGGTGTTGTTTTTCTCGGATGACAACCTGCAATTTTTATTGCTGTTGCACAAGTGTTTTTCAAGACTATCCATGTACAAATAATCATGCTCCCTGCAATAAAAGTGATCGGCAGGGTAATTTTTTCGAATACCATTATTTCTGAACAATAATCTTCGAAATAGATTTATAAAAAAAATAGAAAATAAATCTACCGGATAGATTATTTTTTGAAATAGCAGTACGCGATCACACCGACCCCTCAGGAATACCAAAGTATTCCGGTACACCCGGCAAACTAAGACCATCTTCTACGATACCAAACATGTTTCATCGCGTAAAGATTCTCGAGATAGTTTCTTCTATCCATTTTGCACTTGAAATTAATTTGGACTTGTAGCAAATGTCTTTAGCTCCACCTTTAATGCTTAATTTGAATATCGCTATGCGACCCCTGCTAATCGATAACTAGATGAAGCACGTTTACGTGACCTCTGATGTCATCGTACTTAAATTTGCGTACACACCATCTTTCAACCGAATGCAATTTGTTTTACTAATTACTAAAAGCCCCTTTTGCAATTGTT
The DNA here is from genome assembly GCA_963932465.1 of Maratus speciosus. Lineage (NCBI taxonomy): Eukaryota > Metazoa > Arthropoda > Arachnida > Araneae > Salticidae > Maratus > Maratus speciosus. The sequence continues at coordinate 149,924,473 of OZ010796.1, read as the reverse complement.
TTTGCTGTATGCTTTTGAAATGCTGTCTATGCTTGAGTTTTATACGCTAATGTACATAGGTTGATTCCAAATTCATGGTACAAACTTTAAAGTTTCGTTTAGGATTTATTCTATAGGAATGTATAAGCGCAAGTAATGCGTTGAAGTTCAAACATATGAAAGAGACATGAAAGAAATGAAAAAAGAAATGATTGGTTGGTTCTGTTGCTGGTAGAGGGCAGTAGTTGGATTACCTCCCACCAACATTATGCATCTGCAAGAATACTCCATTCTCAGTTGTGCTGTCGTCTGTGATGGGAGACTTTACGTACGCCAAAAAATCAGTCATGCATCTCATATACGACCATGCAAATCGTAACACAAAGCTGCACTACGAATGTATCTGGAGCGCTTTCCTCATAGACGAATGCCGGACTACAGAATTTTTGAACGGTTACACCGCTAACTTCGTGCAGAAGATTCTTTCGACATCACCAGACACTAGGCGGGTCGATCGAGAGCTCTACGCAGTCAAGGCGTGAAAGAAAGCACCTGGAACTTTGTGGTTGACAATCACGACTCAAGTACAAGAGCTGTTGTACATCGCGTAAATGAAAATAGACACACAATCTGGAGAGTGTTAAAGGAAGAATACTTACACATATTCAGAGAGTGCAAGTTTTGAAACCGACAGACTATCTTCTGCGCCTGGAATTCTGTCAATGGGTTTTGCTTTAAAGTGCATTGCAGTTGGACTTCCCAGCACACGTGCATCCACAAAGGAGGCGGTGCTTACTCGCGAGAGTGCATTCCACGTCACAATTGGCATGTGTGGGAAACCTATAATTCACACGCTACACGTCCACATGTGTATCAAGAAGAATTCTCTGTGAATCTGTGGAAGGGCTACAGTGAACGACTTCTTGATTAGCTCATATCTATTACCAACGTGAATAGATGGCTGTTATCGAATTTTTCTGAAAGAAGTTTTACTAGAACTGTTTCAAGATGTTCCGGTTACCATTCGCAGCCGACTGTGGTTTTCAGCATGATTGCGTGCAGTTACCTGGATGCATCTTTTGGCGGCACGCGATGGATTGGCTGTGCTGGACCAGCCCCTGTGCCACCCCGATCTCCGATTTTTGGAGTCGATAACGTCTTATGGGAATCACTGAAGGGTCTCGTTTATGCGACTCCATTTCACTCTGTCGAGGATATGGTCGCTTAAATATTCGTTGCTGCTGCATGTGTGTGTGAAATAGAGCTGTGCAAAGTGACGTCATGAACAGGTTTTTGCTGCTGCTGTAGAACAGCTATCACTACCTTTATCAATGATTTTTCTATTTGTGTGTCCTACAGCTTTTTTCATTGTTCTCAGGTAAAAGGTCACGTCATGTGAACTGCTCTATACCAAGCCTCTTTGAAACTGCACGTCAATCGCTTCATCGACGATTCCAAGCATGTATTGATGTTGATGTAATCAATATTGAATACTTACTGTAAACATAGCAGTACTCAACGACGTGATGGTCTCAATAAAAAATTTTCTTTGCTTTCACGTCTCTTTCTTGTGTTTGTGGCTCATCGTATCACTTGCGCCCATACATACTTTTATAACAAATGAATGTGTATAAATAAATGATTGTGTCCTGTACCAACCCGTATGAATTTGGAATTACCCTGTGTATTTAAACTTCTAGTAAATTAAGTTTTAAGTCCTTGTTTTCGGATCAAGAATATTAAATCTTTATCTCTTTGTTTTTGAAAATCAAATAACTGGTTTTAGCTGTGAGAATAAATGCATGTAATTCTATTTGAATGTTACTTAAGGATAACACTATGTTAAAATAGTCAATTTTGGTTAAATATTATGAATTCTTTTATTGTTTTATTGAAAGACTGTACAATTAGCTAACAAAAACAGTTTTTGTTTTCTTCGGTCGATCATTGAAGTGTAATTAAGGCTACCTTTGCTTCAGGTCTCTAACCTGAAGTGCGTATTTCAGCAAGTGAAAATGGTTGTTTGTAAAAGCACAAGAAAGAAAAGAGCTTCTAATATTGAGATTAAGGAAGGTACAATACATAAATCGTGTGAATTTTTAGAATTTGAGGTGAATATTTCTAATAGATTTTCAGAAATAAAAATTTTAAATGCGTTTTCTGAAAAACATGATTTTTATAAATAATTAGTTAAAAGTCCTCTATCTAATTAGGGTTATATTCATATAAAAAGGATATCTTACAATTTATGTGATGTTATGAGTGGACAAGTTATCGATTTAAATGTCTGAGACATTCCTGAATTGTTATAGCTAATTTTAAAATTAAAACACGAACTGGATGTATTGTCTTGTTATGAGTTACTACATGAAAAACGGAAAATTTATATCGTGGGACTATAAGAAAAAGACCATAACTTACTGGAATAATATGAATACAAGAAAATCGAATCCGAGTTTCAAAAGAGTACGAACCAAGTTTAAGCGTGAAAAAGATTTTGCAAACAGCACCGTATGCAGAAACAATTAAATAATACAGCTGGTCGCAAACAAATTGTGAAGAAATATATGTATTTCGAAAGTTTCAAAAAAAGCAAATTGTAGAAAATAATTGAGCTTGATTATAACTTAAAGCGCTAGACCCGTAGTTTTATAGCTATTCAGCTTCAAATACGGTTTCACTATAGCTGTCAACTTTTATGCTTTTTTCCTACCACTATTTTTAATCGGAGAAATTTGTCTTATTTAATCAATCAAAAACATAGGATTGAATAAGTCAAATTTTTCTGCAAAAAAATAGTGGTAGGAAAAAAGCATAAAAGTTGGCAGCTATGGGTTTCACGCATCCAAAAGATGGTCAACCAAACTGAAAGTAAATTTCAGATTGTGAAAAATAGTAAAAACAATTTTTTAACGATTACAATTTAAATAAATGTAAGTATTTTTTCATTATTAATGTGTATTCTCATGCAACAAATTGTCCTTGTCTGTAAATTTTTCTTAACTCAAGAGCTTATGATTCTTCTCGCTTTTTATTCAGCATTTTCTTTATTTTGCGTTTAATAATTACAATTTTCTAATGGAAATTATTTTAAATGATGTTAAATAAATATTTAATTTGGCACAAAGCTTCTTTTGTTTCCGGTTTGACTAGTATATACCATTGCATAATGATCAAAGTTCACAAAACAACATTGAAAATAAATCATTGTGTTGCCAAATAGGCGGTTAATTGCAAGATAACGAAATTTTCATTATTTTTTTAACAGGCGTAATATAGAGATCTTACTACATGTTCTTCAAAAAGAATATGCGCTAACAGAGATTTTCCGTTGTTTACATACGTAATATTTACCAAGTGCACTTTTTTCTGCAAACAAAACTGCGTTTGCTAATTCTTTGTACGTTATCTACCAGGATACCTACTCTAAATTTATGTGATTTTCCGTTACGTAACAGTGTTTTTTTTTTCAATATTTTCCGAAAATGCGCTTCAAAAATCCTTCTTTGTGAGACCAAACTAAGCCAGTCGGAAATTGTACGTCAAACGTGGCAAATGAGGTGCGTTTGTACTGTGACTAGTTTTATAAATATTCAGATTTTGGAGCAATAGCTGTTGCACTCTTATGCAAAAATGCATGAATACAAAATTTATTACAATTATATGTATTAAATTCTGTAATACGGAAATAATAGGACTCCATCTTAAATAGGACGTCATCACTATGGCAACCTAGAATCTTTACCTATCATGGGATATTATTGAATTAGTTACAAATGATAGGATTTAATGGAATGAAGAAAACTTTTATTAATATCTTTTTAAGTTTTGATTCGATTTTCATAAAATTTGAAATGGCGCGACAAAATTCTGCAACGATTTTTATATTAAATCTCAAACCATTCGGTTATGTAGTTTTTGCGCTGTTATATGCGGACAGACAGTTGTACGGATTAGACAACGACTATAGGTGCTAAGCATTTATAACATTTCGAGCGCACCTAAAAATACAATAGAGTTACCACCAGTTACCAGTTTATCCCTTTTTTAAATCCGACTAACCTGTAAATATTAACACAAGGTACCTTTAATGATGTGTGAACTTTGAATTTCAAATTTTGGGATGTTGAACGCTAAAACAATCTTTCATTTCGACAATTTAAGTAAAAGTTACGAAGTACTAGCAAACATTAAATTAGCGATCGAAAGCAAAATTGGTTTTGATAACTATTATCTGAGAAGTTTTTTTCTTGTAAAAGTATCAGAAAGACACTCGTTTGATGATTTTACACAGGGAATAAACAATTCAATTTAGAAAATCAAAAAACCCGACTGCATAAAAAGCGAACTAATTAATTATTTCTCATCAATGTGAAACTATTTTTTCAATTCCTACTATTAGCTCACATTCTCGCTATATATATCTTGTTCAAATTTTCAATCGTTAATAAAATATTTATTATTCATCCAATCAAGCTCAAATACATTTTTTAAACTTGTAGTGGATGACACTTGATGTTAATCCAGTTTTTTTCAAATGTAAACTCATTAATTAAATTAAATTAATTAATTTTCAATAATCGAGAGAGCCCTCTTCTTGATCAAGGCGTTTTAAACGCCACTCAAGGGGAAAGAAGAATGGGAGAAAAAAATTTTCTTATTGACCTAAGTACGAATTGACTTAAAATATCTTTTTTTATATTACTTGTTTATATTACTTACCTATTTTTTTTATTTACTTGTATTGATTAATCTTAAGTTGTGTTTAATTGTTAGTTCTTATCTATAAACACTGTTTTGATGAGGTCTATAGATGTCTATGATGGTTAGAGTTGTAGTAAAGCTAGAGATCCTACATACACAACTTCCAGGTTGTATAATATTTTAACGGAGCTTCTGACTGTAAAATAGTCAATAAAACATCGTCTTCATTTTGAATAACCTATCGAATGATATGCCACTCAATAGGGTGCGTACATTTTTTTCGTCTCTACCGCCATTTTGAATTTATAAAAACAAAACCTAGCCTATAACCATCGGGCCGTTAAGACAAATTGATAGAGACCTCATTCATTAAAATCCATCCAGCCGTTGGGATGTTTCTAGGGTATAAAGAAACCCACCTACACAGATACGCGTGAAACACATTACCCTTCTTTTCAATCGGGTAAAAATTAACCAAAATCTGTAAGGCCACAGAATATTCGATGATTCTATGAAATGTGAAATTTAAATAGCTGTTATATTCAGGATCTGGATAAAGTTTTGAACGACTGAAAGTTGTTAAAAAGTGGAGGAGATTGCCTCTACTTAATCACAGAGCAAACACTGCTTAGTGTTACCATCAAAACATAACCGTTAAACGATCGGCCATTTTAATATTTTTAACACTTTCCAAGATAGCTGAAAAGTGTTTATGAATTCTGTCTGCCTGTCCATCCTTGCTCTAACTCGTGTAAATTGGATCAAATTGCCATGAAATTGTTGCATGTTATGTTCGGTATTTAAAATGAAGTGTGTAGCATTAATGGTTTATTTACAGGGACACTCAAAAGGATTTCTTTACATTACGAACTATGGGGAAAAATTGTTTGTGGTGTATTTTAATGATATTATACTATTTTGAATACATTGAAATTTGTATATATCACTGAGGTGTACTACAAAACATTTACTGGAGAATTTGGTGTGCATATAATTTATCATTCATTTACAGGGATACACTAAAATATTTGGCTACAGTACTGCCTATAAAGAATAGTTGCTGGAAATGCGTTTTCATTTGTAATACGTGTTTTAAAATTTAACTGAGTTTTTGCATATTATTTGGTGTGTATAAATTCTATAGATCATATACAGGGCTATGCAAAAGATCTCAAGTTCATTTTCGTGTATTGACGAGAGTTGCTGAATGGGAAATTTCAATTGTGGTATGCGTTTGATTGAACTAACTTTTAGCATACTGTGTAATATACATGTGAATCTATAGATTATATACAGGGCTGCACAAAAATATCTGGATATTTTTTGTAGTATTCATGGTCATTTCGGAAATTGGGTTTCCAGATGCGTTATGCATTTTCTAAATTGTTTATTCTTTCACCTTAATAAATTGTAAAATTTTGTTGCAGTATTCTGAATGCTGCATCTGAAAGTGTTTCATAATCTATGCTGGACGCATGATTTTTCGTTCTTGTTTAAATACATAGAAACGTGCATATCTCACCAAATTGTGGCTCAACATCTGTGACATTTACAGCTGCATGCTCGAAAGACAGGTGTCTTTACTTCAGAGGGTATCTCAAACATATTGGAATGATATCTGGTCTACCGAAATTCGAATATGCCCACTAGAATGAAACCCTGTACTATGCTCCGACGAAAGGTATTTGAATCTGCAATAGAATTTTATTTCTTCTAGCACAAATAAGCAACGGGATAATGGTGGCATAAAGTGGCATCATCATAAATGGTCATACAAATGTACAGACGTTCGAGTTGCCATTATAACAAGACACTTCTATGTTCCACAAGTCACTGAGAGTCATATTTGAATACTTTGTACTGCATTGGAGATATACTAATTTGTATGAACAATAACGCTACGCCTACAAACACGGGGTATGGCTATCAAATGCACTGACCGGTACGTTTCTCAAATCTCAACCTCTTCAAAAACATGTGGGGTCATTTTGGGAAGGCAAATCGCAGCTCAAAATCAACTGTCAGGCAAAAATGTTACTTGTGTACTGAAGAAAAAGTGGAAATTTTTTTGTCCAATCCTTCCTATATCACTAACAAGTATATGATGGCTGTGTTTCTTTGGATGTAGTTTGCTTAGGTGTAGTTTGTTTGATAATGTGTTATGTTTGAAAATAGTGGTTTAAAAAGAGGTCCCTGACATATTTCCCACAACAAGCATTCAAATCTACCTATCTCTAATCAGTGACACGTAAGATAAGCTTAGGTATCCAAAGCAATTTAACCTAATCACTTTCTTTCTTAACCATTTCAGAAAGTGGTACTTCCAGCACTTACATGAGAGCGTTTTACACATATATGAACGTTTATTTCTAGTTTGTATTTCCAAACTTAAATTAAGTTCTGCAACAAATAATTTGATCATTTGTTACCTTTCTCTGCCACTTTTGTTATATTTTTTTTTACTACCACTTTTGTTAAAACATTTGTTACACTTTCGCTGCCGATCTGACGCCAGCGTGTGATGTGGTGTCAACTCTAAAGAGCCAATAATAAGCCATCGCATGTTGCTGAGTGATGTCTCAGTAGCTAGTCATGAGTTCGCGCAGAAAGAGCTGCGCATCAACATTTACTTTCCACTTTAATCGGTATTATATGTTAGGTGTGTCTGCTGGTATTGACGTGGAGTAAAGGTTAACACTTTGGCTGCCGGGTACGAAGCATGTTCGGAGTTAAAGATCTGTCCCTGTGTACCGGGTCCGAATAAACATCGGAGCGCGTCTTTATATTTTCAGGCACTCTCCATACCACCGCACCTACCTACGCTCCTTTTGTTTTATGTAAAAAAGGGAGGTGTTACCCTTGGGATAATTTTTAAAAAATGGGGCGGCAGCCAAAGTGTTGATCTATCATTCAGTTTTGTGGCTATCAGAGTGTCAGTATTTTCTTCTTTATCTTTTTTATTTAATTACTAATTACATTATTATTCTCTTAATGTTAATATAATTACTGTATGCTGCACACTTATAGCGCAGTGAGGCAAAAAAAAAATTGCCAAAAGTAGAAAATGAAATTTTCTATTTAGGGAATTTTGTTTACATAAGATAGCTAGAATAATGTTTGGAGGGTAAGAATCTATATTTAGAAAAATGTTTTCGCTTTACCATGACTACCTGCATCATTTCAAGTATGACATTTTGCAACAACGAGTAGAAATGTCACTTCTCATTAATTTACCTGGCAAACATTTTCCAAATTTTTACATAATTCAGTTTTGTAACAAATTATTTTGTATTACGTTAGAAATATGCATTATAATCAGAAACACAAATGAATATGATAAGCAAGTTTAGTAACAAAAAATATGTGAATAATTCCCAGCCATTCATCGGATAGAATAAAATTGTCTTATGTTTATAAGCAATAATTTTATTTATTATATTACAATTAGAAGTATTATGCTGCCAGTTGAGCAAATGTCAGAAGGTGCACAAGAATCGTGCAACAAATGGATTAAAAGGTATGGACACGATTTCTCGCGAAAAGGCACTAGAAAGAAAACGATGGAAGATGTGTTTTTACGTTTTTTAATCTCACCAGGCGTTTTCATTACAGACGCTTACATAAATTACGTAATTTTGTCTGAATAATGCACGCTAATTAAGTAATGTTTTTTTTTTTTTAAATGTAACTGTCGAATCGCAATTAGTACCCACAAAAGCACCTGTATACAAATTTTCATATAAATTGAATAACGAAATTATAAATTGAATATTCGAAACTTTTTCATGTTTAGTCCGCCATATTGGATCCGCTATTTCTTTCTTTTAGAATTTTAACTTTTGAAACGTAATCTGCAGCCTGAAAACACCTGCATACGAAATTCCATGCAATTTGAATAACATTTAAATATTTTAGCCAGCTTTTGGGGATTTGACCTCACTGTGCGACGTGGTGCAATGGATTCTCGAGCTGTTAATAGCGAAATGGTTGGATTAGTTGAATGTGCGCTTCCCGAATTATGTGATTTACGCTTCTTCATTGATACATACAAATACACAGGGCTCCCACTGGTCTCGCTTTTGAATACAAGTATTTTAAGACTATAATCTTCATGGTATATTTTTATTGCAAATGTCATAGAAAAGTGCCACGAAAATTTTTTTTGGATCAGGGATATTAAAGAAAGGACTAATATAGGTCTTGAATACACAATTTTCGTTGATTACTTCTAGTTTTATGTCTTGTCTTTTCTATTACGTTATAGGCCACATAACTTTATGAAACTGTTCTCTGTCCTGAACGTCCAAACATTTGACGGATAAACGAATATTACGCAGTATGAATGTAGTTTTTTCGGACAGATGACATGATGAAATTGATTTTAGAAGAAACAAATCGAGAAATAAAGAACATATTCTTTGAAAAGTATAAAAATGCATACTAAGTTTCTGCCGAGGTGTTTCAAGCCTATATATACAGGGTGATTCATAAAAGATGGGCAGAACTTTAAGGGGTTATAGTACACTTAAAGACAAATAATATTAAATAGGAGACTAAGGGTCCCAGACGTATTCCCAAGGAGATAGGGGGCATTAAAGTTTAGGGTCCGAAATTTCAAATGATTATAAAACATGGAAAAATTGGTCGATTCGTTTGCGGTTTTTGCAAAAAATTTTCTTTATGCCAGTATTTTCTTGAAATAAAATTTTAAAGTTCAATTTCAAAAAATGCCGATAGGGAGCGCTTTAGACTTTGGAGTAACAAACAACTATTTTTTAACGTTATTTTTTGTATTTCTTTAAATGATTTCGAAAGCTTAGACTTAAACTTAAATTTTGATCTAAAAATCTGAGTCCTAACGAGTAGTTAAGTAGCATAAACTGAAATTTGAAATTTGAAACCCTTCTCCCCCCAGAACAAAAATCAGTTATTCCCGATCTTTGTGTCGTAGATTAGGCTCTAACTACTGCCGCGTTTTGCTAAAATTATTTTTTATGTCAGTATTTTCTTGAAAATAAATTTTAAAGAAAATTTTCAAAAAATTCCGATAGAGGGCGCTTTAGACTTTGGAGTAACGAACAACTATTTTATACCGTTATTTTTTGTGTCTCATTAAATGCTTTCTAAAGCTTAGACTTAAACTTAAATTTTCAGCTCAAAATCTGAATCGCTGAGCGTGGTTCAGTAGCGAGGGGAGGGGGTTCAAATTTCAACTTCTGAACATAGTTCAGTTTGCACTACTTAACCATGCCCAATGATTCTGTGCTGTGATACGAGGCAAAAATACAACTTTCGTCAAGGACTGCATAGTCGGAATTCACTCATAAAGGCACTGGCACAGTTGGAAACGTCGCTCATGCAAACGTTAAAGCTCCATTCCTGACGCTAGTCACCGGGTGAAGAAGGAAACAGAAAGTATGCAAATGTCAAATGGGGAAGAAGAAGAACACGTATGCAAAATTTCGACACGATTCAGGCATAAAAACCACTGAACGGTGAGTCAAGTGTAAGTCGCTGTAGTAATGAATCGGAAGATGGTGCCCTTCACGAATAAGGAAAAGGCTGAGATGCATTTAATTTACGGAGCGGCAGATGGAAATGGTGCAGAGGCACAACGAATGTACGGAGAGCGATTTCCCAACAGGCGGTTGCCTAACCGCAAAACTTTCGAGCGCTTGCACAGACAGTTGTGTGAGACGGGATCATTTCTCGCTTCCCGGTCGAATGCAGGTCGTGCAAAAAAGGACGAATCAGTAGTTGTTGCAGAAGCCATTCTGGATGTAGTAGCAGCGCAGCCAAGTACAAGTACACGAACAGTGGCTAGGCAGGTGGATACCTCACAGTCCATGACTTGGAGGGTACTGAAGGATGAACATTTGCTCCCGTTTCATGTGCAACGAGTCCAGAAACTGTCTCCAGGGGATTATCCAAATCGTATTGAATTCGCCCGCTGGTTTCTGCAGCAGAACGCGCTAAATCCACATTTTGGACGAACTGTGATTTTCACCGATGAATGTACCTTTACACGTGAAGGTACATTTAACACACACAATGCACATGTATGGGCGGATGTCAATCCACATGCTACGTATCCACATGCTCATCAGAGACGCTTTTCCATCAATGTTTGGGCAGGAATCCTCGGAGACCACCTAATCGGACCGTACCTTCTTCCTGAACGCCTCAACGGTAAAACATACCTCACATTTCTGCAACATGTGCTGCCAGACCTGTTAAACGTTGTTCCTCCACGCATCCGGCGGGTCATGTGGTTCCAGCACGATGGAGCGCCAGCCCATTACGTACGAGACGTCCGCAACTATCTGGACATCACATTTCCGAACAGATGGATTGGTCGAGGTGGTCCTGTTGCTTGGCCTGCTCGCTCGCCAGATCTTTCACCCCTCGATTTCTTTTTTTGGGGACGATTGAAGGCTCTTATGTATGAGACACCCATTGAATCCCCCGAGGAACTGGTCGCCAGACTTTCCGCCGCTGTAGGGGAAGTGCTCGAAAAGCCTGATGTTTTCGCGAATGTTCGCCGTTCCATTCTTCGCCGTTGTTCTGCGTGCATAACCTCTGGTGGTCACAATTTTGAACATTTATTGTAATTACATGTTAATAAATATGCTTTGGTAACATAATCCTAATTTGTGTCTTTTTACCTCGTATCACAGCACACAATGTGTGGACATGGCAAACTGAACTGTGCTCAAGAGTAGAAATTTCAAACCCCTCTCCCCAGAAACTTAACCACGTCTAACGATTCAGATTTTGGGCTGAAAATTTAAGTCTAAGCTTTAGAAAGCATTTAATGAGACACAAAAAATAACGGTATAAAATAGTTGTTCGTTACTCCAAAGTCTAAAGCGCCCTCTATCGGAATTTTTTGAAAATTTTCTTTAAAATTTATTTTCAAGAAAATACTGACATAAAGAATAATTTTAGCAAAACGCGGCAGTAGTTAGAGCCTAATCTACGACACAAAGATCGGGAATAACTGATTTTTGTTCTGGGGGGAGAAGGGTTTCAAATTTCAAATTTCAGTTTACGCTACTTAACTACTCGTTAGGACTCAGATTTTTAGATCAAAATTTAAGTTTAAGTCTAAGCTTTCGAAATCATTTAAAGAAATACAAAAAATAACGTTAAAAAATAGTTGTTTGTTACTCCAAAGTCTAAAGCGCCCCCTATCGGCATTTTTTGAAATTGAACTTTAAAATTTTATTTCAAGAAAATACTGGCATAAAGAAAATTTTTTGCAAAAACCGCAAACGAATCGACCAATTTTTCCATGTTTTATAATCATTTGAAATTTCGGACCCTAAACTTTAATGCCCCCTATCTCCTTGGGAATACGTCTGGGACCCTTAGTCTCCTATTTAATATTATTTGTCTTTAAGTGTACTATAACCCCTTAAAGTTCTGCCCATATTTTATGAATCACCCTGTATATATTGGTAAGTAATGTTTTATACAAAAAATTGATTACATATAAATAGTAAGAAAATGTAAATGTAAAATGTAATAAAATATAAATTACTTGAAAACTTAAAATACATTTGTTACAGTTATTTTTAAACCTGTACCCAAACGGTATCAAGTAGACACATATAAGCAGAAAGTTGTTTATTTTCCAACGTGATAGTGAGGAAAATTTTTAAGCATCGCATCGGTCAGTTTTAGCAATACTGCTATATGAGAATGCCTTCAGAACGGATTTCAGCGGGATAGGAAGGTTAAGTCTTGCGGCTTTACTGTGTGATGCCTTGTGATAATTGACATGCAAGTTATCTTCATTTGTCATAAAAAGTGACAGAATCTTTCAGATTTGAGGCAGTGTTGCCAGCTTAACCACATTTTTTAAATTAAAAAACTATCATCTTACCATAATTTCTGTACAGTAATTTTTGTTTTATATAATGACAGACACTCCGTGATTAAATAAAACAAAAATTTCTATACAGAAAATCTGGTAGTTTTTTTAATGTAAAAAAGGGGATTTGGCTACACTGCTTGGAATTGTTAATTTATATGTTCAGTAACTCACTCTACCTTTGGACAGAAGCTTCCACACTGTTTAACATTGTCTGAGGCAGCAGAACAACATCGAGCAAGGGTGATAACATGTAGGTCACAGAGGTTAAATTCTATCTGAGTGGATCATTATCCAATCACCACTACTTGCGGAAGAGGCTGAATCGCGAGCTCTTCTGGGCTGCCGGGAACTGTAATAGACCCGATCACAGAAAATTTTTAAACAATTTTCGTTTAATTTAAGACAACTACCAGCGGGTTCGGAAGGGACGTCCGCAGGGCTTTGAACTTATTCAATGCTTAGTTTATTCATTGCATGTAGCCCCAATTTCTCTTCTATGAGTAAATTTGAATATACACATTGATACCAAATTTAAGAGGTACAGCAGTACCAATAGAAATCATCCAGTGCTAACACGATATTAGGTTACCACATAGACATTCAGAGAATGTTGTTCCATTTACCTTATGCCACGACTTTTGAAGGATGCCATTCTGTGCATCTCGACAGCAAATGTGGCTAGAACGGCGTTCATCCAGTTTTTCTGAAGAGGATCAAATGTTATTCTAGTCTGTGCTACCGCGTGTATATACACAATGACATACCTTTTGCCTGCACAACAAATGTTCGCCGTGGACGTTGTGGACGTTTGGTTAGTAGCTCAGTATCATGCAAATTTTTCCTAATGTTTTGTGTAGATGCTTCTGTGCCTTTCTATGCTTAGAAAACATGCGCACTCACACTAGACAAATGATTGCCGTGAGTCATAATAGGACAATCCGACTGGCTTGAATTTATTTTCTGTCCACCTCTTATGGTTATCTTCGTTCGATAGTGTCTGTGCAGTGACTACAATACATAACATTTAATTTTGCAGACATATTGGAGCTAAACTCGTAGCCATTTGCAGGAGAAAACCCCCACTGCTTTGTTGGTCATTTCAGCCTTCTCTTTTTTTGGAAATTGATGAAAATTTGGAAGTACAGTAGTGTGTAAATGAATTGAGACAAAGAGAAGAATTGTGACTATTCGGATGTATTTGATATAAGTTCACTTATATGCATAGTATAGATATCTAGTAAAACATATGTCTTCCTCTGGGTTTTATGATGTTATTCAATCGTTTTGGCATGGAACCCCTAATGCAGAACATATATTTTTGATATCGTCATGACGATATCAAACTTGTATGACATTCTCGATCATCTTTCTTTTAGTTGAGCAGTTCATTGTGCTGGTACGTCTCTTCAAAATGCTCTACAAATTTTCGATTGGGTTTCTTGGCCAATGCAAAACCTCTAATTTCTTATTTGAGGAAATTCTTTACCTTTTTAGAATTATGGGATTGAGCAGGGTCATGTTGAAACACACCGGCATCATCAGCGAACGTTTGCGTAAAATACACCACTTTGTCTTGTAGTAATTTGAATGTATTTTATGGAGATCATCATTCCCTCAATTGATACTAAGGTTCCAGGCTCTTCAGATGTAAAATAACCTCAAGACATCTGCTTTGGAGGGTGCTTAACAGTTTGATCAAAATGTTCTGATCTGATGGGTTGTCCAACAATACGCCTCACAATTTCCGCTCGAAACCCTTGGACTGAAAAATGTATTTCGTCGCCGAGAATGCCCTTCGCTGACAGAGCATAAATTCCTTATGGTGCTATACCAGAGATGAAAACGATTGAAAAAGTGACCTCAAGAAAGATGAAATGATGTGGCTGGAATTAATTGGATGACTAGATAAGAAGCAATGTAAAATCATAGGGGAGACCTATATTTAGCAGTAGGTTGAAAATTGTTGACGACGACGATGATGAATATATATATATACACAAAATACCTTTGATATAAAAAATATAACTTATATATATATATATATATGTAATGTGAAAACAGCCAGTTTTTTCAACAATAGGTTTAAAAAAACTCGCCTTGCTTTTTTAATGCCTTAAAATAAAAATTTCAACATTATTTAGATATTTTACCAGAAAAGTGTTTTAATATTTTTTTTTTTACTATGAAATGCAAATTTTTGTATGAATCACAAAATATTATACATCTGAAATACTTCCACATTAAAAACAAGTCCCACAAATTTAATTTTTCGAATTGCTTTAACAAATCTACGCTTGAATAACTTAAGCGAGCGACAACGCTTGAAAAATCTTATGCAAAACGGCTGATATTGATGTACCCTTTTCTCGGAAACTGTTGAAGCTATTCCAATAATTTCATTTTTAATAGTTTTGGCAGTAGCTAAATTATAAATTGATCGTTCAATATAATTATATATTCAATATAATTTGGATCACTTGCAGTTGAAATAAGTTCCTTATACGAACTAAAAGACCTTCTGAAAACACCATCAAAAATTTAAATGCGCTAGGCCTTTCGAAAGAGCGCATTTAAGTTTTTGATGGTGTTTTAAGAAGATCTTCTAGTTCGTATTAATTCACACCAGTTTCAACTTATTTTCTTTAAGTTCCTTATATTTGCGTTTAAGTATAGTATGGTGCTGTAGGTCAATAATTTCAATTTGGATTTGAGGTGGGTAACAATTAACTTCTTGCAAAGAAACTGAAAAAAAATTTGTGAAAAGATCTACATTTTTTTATCATCTTGAAAATCATTAAACCTAGCCCTGAATGAATCCTGCAAAATGGATATTAAATTTTTAAATCTATCATAGTTCGGAGCATTATTGACTTGGTAGCTAGTTCTGGCATTAATGTGGAATGTGTTAATCTTTTTTCTCCAAAATCGAGGTAAGAAAACAAAACTTTGTTCACAAAAGAAGATATATGACCAACTAGAGAAGGAAAAATATAATATTTTCCCTGTAATCTTAAGGGGGGAGATCACGTTGAGCAACCGGAAAATGACAATAATTTGACAATTACGAAAAACTCTGTAATTTCAAAACCAATTAATGGAATACAACAATTTTTTTTTATACTTTCATAAATACGTATGGTTTAAAAAAAAGCATTCAATTATATATATTTAACAATATTAATTAGTTAAATTTTAATGACAAAATTGACATTTTAAAAATCTGAATTTTTAAATATGCATCTTGCGCGCAAGATTTTAAAAATTCTATTGCAGATATATATTTAATATTGCAGCAACATTTACTTATTCTAGTATATTTTACTCTGAACCTCAATTTAAAAGTATATTTAAATTCATTTGCATAATTAATGGCTTCAATAATCATAGTTATAAAATTTAGCAAAAAAATTACACTTATTTATTCAATAAAAATTTTTCTATGACAAAAATCTGGCTAAATTGAGGTTCAGCTTAAATATACGCATGAAAATTAGTAAAATGCAAAATTTCATGACTCTACGATAATTAGTTTTTAAATGAGAGCGCGCGCAATGCCAAAAAATACAGTTTTGAGAAAAACGTCTTCAAAGTTAATTTTATAAATTAACTGCAAGTTTTATAAGAATGAAGATTGTTTATGACGCTAAAATTCAGAAGGGGTATAAACACATCCTTCTTTAAGTTGAAGAACCTCAGCCGCAGCTTTTTTGGTCATTCTTTTGGCTCTACGAGCTTTAAGTGTACACACTAGTGATCGCTTTCGGAGCAACCGGAAAGTGACAATAATTTGACCACTACTAAAAACTCTGTAGTTTCAAAACCAATTAATGTAATAAAACAATATTTTCTATACTTTCATAAATACTTATGGTTTAAGAAGAAAAACATTGAAATATATATATTTAGCAATATTAATTATTTAAATTTTAACGACAAAATTGACATTTTATGGCGCTAACGACAAAAATAGGAATTTTTAAATATGCATTTTGAAACGCAAGATTTTAAAAATTCTACTGCATATATATATTTAATATTGCACTTATATTGCTATATCTTACACTGAAGCAAAATTTTAAAGTATATTTAAATTCATTTGCATAATTAATGGCTTTATAATATTCATTATACTTACGTATTATCCGGGCTAGGATATTTATCGCCAAAAATGATTGTCAAATGCCAATCTTGTTTACCATTGACAGTTGAAAAAAATAAATGAGGGTTACTGTAATTAGTATAATTGGCTCGGTTCTAGCTGACCTGGCCTGGATAATATGCATGTACCATATTCATTAAATTTAGCAAAAAATAAATAAATAAATAAGTAAAAATAAATAAATAAAAAAGATTACGGGCAATGCCAAAAATATAGTTTTGAGTAAAACGGCTTGATTGCTTACTATGCTAAAATCCACCAGAGGCATAAACGCATCCTTCTTGAAGTTTCAGAGCCTCATCTGCAGCTTTTTTTGCCCTTCTTTTGGCTCTGCGGGCTTCAAGTGTACACGCTAATGCCCTCTTTTCAGCTGCATCAATTCGCTTTTGATCAGCTTCACTAGCATACAACGTACAATTTTTGCCAATTTGCAAGCCCATTTCCCTCATAACATTAATACGTCCACACTGCCCTTCATTAAAACACATGACTGCTTCATTTATTGCAATCTGAACAATTTTTTTCCCCGAGCCAGATGTCTTAGGACAAAACTTCCATATGAGAGCATTTAGGCTCTCATTTGCATTTTGAGTATGCCCCCCAACACATTTTTTTAACAAACTTGGCATGGACAAGTCTTTAAATATGTCTTTTATGCTGTCCAGAACAGCAGCTGGAATAGTGTTTGAATGGCGGTAAACATCTCCAGAAACTTTTGCCTTTTGATAAGGACACCACGAATTTTCACCCTGGGGGCAAAAGTCATGCAGAGGTTCTTTATCGGTAGACCTTTTGTGGTAAAATATGGCCCAGACGGCTTTTTGCATGTCTTTCACTGACATATTGTTACCTCGAATTGCATTTCCATAATATACTGTGAGTTTGTCAATAATGTCATCAGTAAGACGACCTTTTCCAGAGATCACTTTTCCATCGCTCAGTTTTTTGCCTTTTAGCTCAGCCTTTCTTCTTCGGAGTCGTGTGCCCATTCTTTTTTGAATATATCCTACACATTCAATTTTCTCAATCTTGAATTCAGCTCCATAAGGCGCAGCTTTTTGCAGAGAAGTGAATGTTTTTGAGTCGCCATCACCTATGTATTTTGAGTAGCGAACTTTGTGCTTGGATACGGATCGCTTGAAAATTCTGTTCATCCCTCTAACCTCCATCATGCCAGCAGAACCAATGTGATCCTTCTCACAAATTTTAGAATGTTCCTCTAACCATTTTTCATACTTAACCCCTTTGCGTACTCCTTTCCAATTTTCACATCCTTTGCATCGTGTCGACAAAACTTCTGTGTCTATAATTTTGCCACTTTCAGCACCAATAAGAGTACATGCACCAATACGTGAGGAATGGCCACGCGTTTTCCAAGTGCCATCCCCACTCACTGTGATATTATTATTAATTCCAGCATCCTCTGTTAGGTCTAACTCCAATAATGCAGCATTATGCATGCTTTCTTCTGCACATTTAGTTGAAGCTTTTTTAAGATTTTTCACTTCATCATTGTAGGCCTTTTTAGAGATGGGAGGAGGCATATCCATTATGCCACAAAATGTCTGTGCTCCAGCTAATCCTTGTCCAAGGCATCTCATAGCATAAATAAATCTCTTATTAATCTCTGCACATTTCTGTGACCTTCCAAGCATTGCAGAATTTCTGAAAGATGAAATTAAATCACAGCCAGAACACACAATATTGATTTTTTCTGAGAGGCCAAACACTACTTCAGATTCGATTTTTAACGATGAATGACATTTTATGCAGCACATACAATTTTCCATTGCAGAGAAAACAATTGTTTTGTCAATAAAGGCGAATCCATCAAATTCTGATGCCTGCAATTTTGAATTAAAATTCAGCTTGTTACCAGAAGCACTTAGCTTCTGAACTTTTGGAATCGTATGCTGATTGCCTTTGAACTTTCTCTTACTTGGCCTTACACCTGATTTTCGAGTACTCTTATCCATATTTAATTTGAATTGACAAATTATATAAAAGAAAAAATAATCGTATTAATAAATAACAGCGCAAATGAAAGATCTCTGCCTCGTGCAAATACAAAGTTTCAATCAAAACAAACACTCTCGGAGAGTTTAGTTTCTTTCATGTTCTTGAAAATCAAACCATCGGAACTAAAACAGATACATGGAGTCAAAACAATGTGTGTAGAAATCTTTCACGGTAAGAATACCTTTATAAAATGTCGTTAGCAGAGGAAAGAGATAGCGCAATGCGAGCGAGCAAAATGTAAACAAATGAACAGCGCGGAGGCGCGGAACAGCTGTTCTGAGTTAAAGGGGAATCCCCAATTTTTTCTGTTGCGTTGTCAGACGTTTTTAGCGATAACTCACGTTCTAATTCGAATTTTTAAAAAAAATTTTTTGCAATGGATTTGTAACATTTCAAGGAATCCACACTGAATTTTTCAAAAAATCGATTTTTTTTTCATTTCAACGTGATCTGCCCCCTTAAATTTAAATTATTAAAATGTCCCATGATATCGGTGTGAAAAGCTAAATCTCATAGCCAATCTTCATTCTTGATTAGCAAGCACTCACTTGGTAGTTCATAGTTTCCTTACAGATATTTTAAAACACACTCCTTAAGGGGTCTCAGGACTCTTAAAGCTTTAAAATTTTCGAAATTTTATTTTTTTAAATATTAAACTGCTATCTTTTCTGAACATTTTGGTATAAATGTTTCCTTGAAATTCCTATTAGAACAGAAGTTATGGCTTTTAGAATTATACGCGCTCAATAACTGAAGCGGCGTTTCAGAAACTTTGACGTCAATTTTCTCCAAATGACGTTTTTGGGCATAACGCGCACGATATCTGAAAAACTTCTGAATTTTTGTTCATGAAAGTTTCATAACATATGTTTCATGTTAGTCTGTATAAACTGAACCTAAAATTACCTTCTTATTATTCAGAAACACATTCTTTGTAGGTGATTATACTGTTGAAAATTTCTAAATTTTGCATTAACTAAATACAACTTTGTATTAAAAATAGAAAAATGCTTTACATACAAATTTATTTAGGTTCAGAGTAATTATTACAATGTGAAGCATAAGTAGGACCCAAAATTTTCCTTCTACTTGCAAAATTTATTTTGTAATCGTGCGTATAATCTGTTATGCCGATTTTCCGCTCGTCAAATGTCTGAAATTTTGGAGCCCACTGTAAATTCTAATTCTACATCTTGTAATTTTTCAAACACATAAAATGAAAGAACATACTTATATCTTTCATCCCAATATAAAATTTTGTCTTAAAATCAATTATATTTTAAGATATTATATGTTGAAAATCGTATTTTTTTTTCGATTTTTCCAATTTTAAGAGTCCTGAAACCCCTTAAAATTCCAAAATCTCGCGAGTGCACTTCCTTTGGAAAGCCAGCGCACACTACAATGGAAGAATAACTTGCCATCCTCTTCCGTTTCTTCCAGGAAATGCCCACGAAATCGTCATCGATTCAGAGCTCGAGCTCGTATTTTGTTGATACAGCGCACTACAGGGTCAACAACAAAAGACAGGTTTAAGTCTTTAGTACAAAGATCTTCTTGATGGATAATACAGTAAACCTTTTCTTCCCATATAATTTTCAAGCAATGTTACAAAACCTTTTATCCTGCCCTTCATGCAAGGTGCTCCATCTGTGCAAACACTATCTAATTTTGTCCGCTCTACTTTGTTAACTTCAATTACAATTTTAAGATCTTTAAAAATGTCCTCACCTGTTGTAAAAACTAAGTGGCGCAAATCAAGAAGTTTTTGTCAATATCAAAATTATCGTTCGCATAACTTACAAATATACTTAACTGTGCACTGTGTGTGATGCCACAGCTTTCATCCAAAGTTAATGAAAAGTACACTGCTCAAAAAAATTGAAGGATATTGTCTTAGATAAAATAACGGTACAAGCGAATTTTTTTTTTTTTGCAGAAAATGGATGAGAGTCACAAATGCAAATTTTTCTCATTTTTAAACTTTGGAATATGCAAATTTTGAGTTTGACGTCAAAAACGAAGCTTTAGCGGCAGGCAATAAAATTTGGCTTTCAACTTAGTAAAAGACAAAGCGGAAACAATGATGGAGACTCAATAAGTGCTTGGTTTGGATACGTGCGATGTTTATACGAAGTCTTTTAACTGAATCTGAAGTTTGGAGAGTTGTTGGGTCGGTTGAAGGGGCGGCCAAACACAAGCCAAAGTAGCAGAAGCCACTGGAGTTTCACAAAATGTCATTTCCAGGATCTGGAACCGTTTTTTAGAAAATTGAAATGCAGGCTGCATACCTGGGCAAGGTGGTAGAGGTGCAACAATGCCCAATGACGATCGATATTTAAGTCTAACGGCTTGAGACACCGAAATATGAATTCCACTCTTCTTCACCAACACCTTTTCTCGGCTACTGACACCACAGATTTGACTTTTTTCCACCACAGCTTCGATACAGCTTTCCAAAACCGGCTTCAGGCTGTAGGTCTGTATGCTCCCAGATGTGTTAGTTTAACAGCAAGGCACTGTGGCGCCTGCAGGGAGTGGGCAACAGGGCATGTGAACTGGAGGAGAAATGAAGGGCGCAATATTATTTTCTCTGACAAATCTAGTTTTATGTTTATCTGGAGGGAACGTGGTACTAGAAACAATCCTGCGTTCGTGCAAGGATATTTCAGATTTGACGGTGGGTGAGTGACGATCTATGCTGGCATCTCCATTGATGGGCGTACCGACCTCCACTTTATTCGAAATGGAGCTCTGACAGGTTAGCGATATAGGGATGAGACCTTCAAACCTATTGTAGTCCCTTACGCTGCAGCAGTTGGAGATGGCTTCATGTTAAGGTACGACAATTACAGGTCACATTGTGCTCACTTGGTGGATGATTTTCTTTTTGAGGAATAAATCATATAGCCAACGTGTTCTCCGGACATGAACCTAATAGAGTATGTTTATGATATTCTAGGCAAACGAGTTGCTGGCCACCTACCACCCCCACAAACTCTCCAAGAACTGGAAAGAGCTCTTCTGTAGGAGTGGGACAGAATACCTCATCTCCTCATTAATAGCCTCACTGACCCCATGCCTTAAATTTCTTCAACATTGCTGGCCATTCGGGGAAACCATACCCCCTATTAAAAATGATTTTCTTTCAAGGAAACACCTTTTTTATTCGTCTTTTCTAATATGCACAAATTGTGTTTTTCCCTTTTGTATCCAAATGCTCAATACAATGCACTTTTTCTGCCAAACATGTGTAATTGTTTTCTCATATAACGTACCACGTCTGTCGATCATGTATCAATCATCTAAACAATTCCACAGCCTCAATATCCTTTAATTGTTTTGAGCAGTGTATTTTCAATATTGTAGTCCAGAGACAATTTCTGTGCCAACATCCTGGTTAACAACAGCAAGACATAAGAATTGTGTTAGCCAGACATTCAGAAAAAATAGCAGATTTTGTTTCGAAAACAAGACAGATGTAACACAAGCATAATAGAACTGTGTTATTGAAGCTTTCAGAAGAAATTAAGGAATCTTAAATGAACTGCTAAAATTTGTTAACTGTGGTTTAAATTTCACTCTTTATTATAAATTTCTGAATTCTTTTGAGTAAGATTCAATGTAAAATATTCTCACTATTTTTCTGTTACTACATTGAAGGAGATTCTACTAGAATTAAATTTATAACAATAGATTTCTGCATAGTCCCACCCAAATACGTTAATTTACTTTATTCTGAATTGTTTTATGTCACAATTCTAACTTCAGTGTTTTCTTCTAAAATTCACTTTTCTATAAACATTGAACTCATTTAGGGGAAAAAAGTAACAATCAATAAGACCACTCCAGACTGAACTGCTATTTTTTCAAATGCATATGGATACACCATTGTTCTCAGTGAAATAATAGATATTACTCAAATAAGAATGTGAAAAACTAGTCAGGATTTCAAGACTGATATAACCGATACATCCTTACTCTGAAACTATTTAGTACTTGATTTCATGAAAGATTTTTAAGAAATAAAGGGGTATCAGTTTTAGAAGCTCAAAATATGGTAAAGCAGGTAACAAACAACAAATATGTGCAACAAACACACACACACGCAAATACAAACACAAGTAAAAACTTCAATTTTAAAAATATCAAAATAAATCTGTTTATTTCAAAAAAATTTATTTGGGATTTTCTGTACTCATATTTTAGTTTAATTCCTCCGAGGAATCATCTACATAATTATTTCAATTCGAATTTAAAATTTTTTTGAAAGAACACTTATATTTTTTTCATTCAATTTATCATGTTGAATTTACTCCTCAAATACAGTGAAACCTGTCGAAACTATGGAAAGAACATTGCTAGTGGTAAAAAAAAAAAATCACTTTACAAACAGATTTCCACCTCAGCAGGTATATATGTAAGGCGTTCCTTCCGTCGGGACCATGGAACTTTTACATACGTAGTTTACGTTTTCAGAGATTTTATTGTATAAATCTTCATTGCTCTATCTTGAAACGCATGTTAAATATTAGTTAAAATATGTTTGGGATAATATCAATATAGAAGAATGCATTTTCACTATTGCGCGAAAATGCTTCTATAAATATATTGTAATAAGAATAAAAGTATTTTTTGAACGGTAATAACGATGCTTATCTAAAAATCTGTAAGTATATCGTTGCTTTACTTAACCTCTTCGAGACGAGCGTGTTTTACAGATTTTTTAATCTTTTATCACAGGTTTTTAAAAACAGATTTTTACTTAATTGAATCGGGAAAATGTTCTGATTAATTAAGGTATAATTTACAATAAAAAATAACTGGTGGTAATAATCAAAGATTCTGAGCCCCTTATGCGTCACGTATACGTGACGCCCGTCCAGAAGGGGTTAATTAACATGCATAAAATGGCAACAAATGAATTTTCAGTTTTAATCTAATGTATGGTTCCTGTAAGTTGTCTATTTTATATAGGGTGACATCCAGTAGTTGATATCCCTCCATAAGTTGATAATTTTTTTTTTAATATTGGGCCATTTCCGGCGGAAATGAGTTTTACAAGTTTCACTAGACATAATATTTTTGTTTGAATGTTAGTGCACCTGTTGTCACATAGGTTTCAGCTGTCTTCTGTAAGCGAAGCCATATTATGAAATTTTTTTATTAGAAAGTGTAAAAATTTAGTGTTTGATTAGATGGAGACAATAACGGTAAGTTAAAATAATCCCCTTCCATCTTGCTTATTTCAACTAATATTTTTATAAGAATTGTTGTTAATCACAGCCCAAGGATGATATTTTAAATATTAATTTGTAAATTTTCGATTGACTTCTTTTTAGGTGTTGACATTTGACTGATCAACTTCTGGTCTTATTAAATAAGCAAATTCCAGAAATTGATCAGCTGCGATCAATTATTGGTTTCGAGGAGTGCAGTTATTGATCAGTATATCAACTACTGGCTAACAACACGCGTAGCCATTTGTTTATCATTCCTTAATTTCTTTGCTTACCAAGCCATTATTGCTTATTTTCAAAATTCATTATGCCGCTGAAAAAGAAATTCTTCCAGTACTCAGAGGATGATCTGCGAGCAGTCGTTGAAGACGTAAGAGAAAATGGTGTTTCCATAATTTCGAATCAATAGCCCTGTTCGAAATGTTTCACCTATGTTTCCTTAAAAAGCTTTTTTTTTTTTTTAGGTTAAAGGGAAAACGAAAGAGGTGAGACGGGTGGGCCATTCATCCGTTTTAAGCAAAGAAGAGGCACAGCTCCTTGTTGACCGGATAAGTACTTATGCAAAAAAAAAAAGAGTTCCCGATTAAGAGGAGGACTTTATTTGAAATCGTAAAAATATCATTGAAGCCGATAAAAGGCCAAACCCTTTTGCAAAGTCAACTCCGGTGAAAACATGGTTTTAAAGGATTCATGCGAAGAAACATTTCGATAGCTGAAAGCTATGCAAATGCTATCAACACTGTAAGAGCAGAAGTGTCAGAGCTCAACATCCGTCAGTGGTTCCAAGAACTTCAAAAATATCTTGCAACTGAAGGCTGTCTTGACATTCTTCTTGATTCCAGGAGAGTTTTTAATGCTGACGAAAGCAGCTTTCAATCTTGTCCAAAAACGGGAAGTGTTTTATGACCCATTTCATTCAACATTTTATATGAAATAAAAACAGGTAATGAAAAAGAAGCTATAACCGTGATGACTACTTTCAATGCAGAAGGAGAGGCTATTCCTGGGATTATAGTTTGCCCATTGCAGAAAATATCACGTGAAATTGCTCAGAATCTGCCAAACGACTGGGGAAAAGGTTGATCAAAGAAATGTTGTATATGTGGGAGCACCTACTTTGAATATCTCGCAAATGTATTTTTGCCTTGGTTGAGAAAGCAAAATATTAAACTACTCATTTTACACTGGCCTAGAAAAGTTAAGGTACAAGGACTGGATGCTTTCCGATTGTACACGTCTTGTCGAAAATCTACCAATATTATTGGTGAATTGTTCTTGAACTTCTGGGATTTAAAGAACATGTTTGATTTCATATTTCTCGGGGAAGATTTAGTCGGGGGGAGAATTGGGGGAGCTAATAATAAATATAATAATAAACTAATATTTGCGATCACCTATGTAACAAAAAATACCGAAAATCGTTATCACGATGTTAAATGACTAAATGGGTCCTGTTCAACGTTTGTGTGCATTTGTGTAAGCATAGCACTCATATTCGTGAAGATATTATTGTGTCTGTGAAAATTTCAAAAGTTTTTTGTTTATAGCATACAGAGTTTCCAACCAAATTTAACACAAATTTCCGAAAACCTGGCAAAGAACAGCAGCAACAGTATAATGCAATAAAATCATGAATATATTGAATATTTGATGAGATATGGACACTTTTATGAAATAATTTTTAACTGCGCTTGCGTGTAAGATTTCAAAAATTTTATTTCATAATTTGGTAGCCAGCTATTTTGGGTAACTTCTGTAAAAAGTCCAGTCAAATATTGTGAAAACTCAGAAAGATATAGTGAGTTGATTGAAAAGTTATGGAAAACACTTATAATAAAGCTATTTTAGAAAGCAACTCACTATATCGCCCCTATCTTTGTGAATGTTCGGGATATTTGACTGGACATTTTATATAAGTTGCCCTAAATAGCTGACTACCAAATTATGAAATAAAATTTTTGTAATCTCCCACGCATGCGCAGTTAAAAACTATTTCATAAAAGTGCCCATATCTCATCAAATATTCAATATATTCATGTTTTAATTGCAGTATACTGTTGCTACTGTTCTTTGTCAGGTTTTCGGAAAGTTGTGTTAAATTTGGTTGAAAACTCTGTATGCTATAAACAAAAAAAGTTTTATTTTATTCACAGACACAATACTATCTTCACGAATATAAGTGCTATGCTTACACAAATGCACACAAACGTTGAACAGGACCCAAATAGTCATTTAACATCGTGATAAACCATTTCCAGCATTTTTTGTTACACATTTGATCGCAAATATTAATTTATTATTAAATTTATTATTAGTCCCCTAATTGTTCCCCGACTAAATCTTCACCGAGAAATATGAACTCAAACATGTTCTTTACTTCCCAGAAGTTCAAGAACAATTCGTCAAAAATATTGGTAGATATTTGACAAACCGTGTACAATCGAAAGCATCGAGTCCCTGTACCTTAACTTTTGGAGGCCAGTGTACTTTTGGTGGATGGCCACAAGACCTACTTAACTCTTGACGTGGTAAAGTTATGCTCAGAGAATCAAATCCTTCATTTAGCTCTTTACCCAAATGCAACACGCATACTCCAGCTAGCTGACGTTGCTGTTTTCAGGCCTCTCAATGTGCGCTGTCGGGAAACCGTTTACGATTGAAAAACTAAATCTGGAAACAAAGTGGTTACAAAAGCAGTATTTGGACCTTTGATTGCAAGTGTATTTCGAGAAGCAGCAAATCCGAAAGTCATTAAATATGGCTTCAGGAAATGCGGTCTGTTTCCGTTTAACCCAGATGCAGTAGACTACGAAAGGTGCATCAGCAGTAAGCAACGACATTGTCGGCCTACAAACCCACGTGAAAATGAATCTAGAGTAGGAGTAGCGGAAAACTTCAAAGTCCAGACGCTTTTGTACATTGAATCCCTATTCAAAAAAAGGCAGAGCTCAGAAGTTAAGAAGCATGGAAGGGGACGAGTGGGAGGGTGATGCTGAGGCTCTTGAATTGTTCCATTTCTGGAGGCAAATGCGGAACAAATGTCTTGAACAAACTCAAACGAACATTGCGACAGCAGAGAGCGAGCCTGAATCGCCAGTTGATGATCTCCTAACACCAACTGCTTATATTGCTCTACAATCTGATGATCCTCCAACAACATTTGATTATGATCATGCAACACCAGGTCCTTCAAGGCAGACGGACCCACTTCCAAATTATGCGACTCCTGAGCGCCCAAAAAACTTAGGTCTAGCTAAACTAAAAAATGTCAGTCCATCTATTGCAGATAACATGCTATGGCCTCACGACTCACCAGAGAAGAAAAAAACAGAACAGAGACAGCTTTGAGACAACGTGAAAACAGTGGATAAAGTCTTTCGAAGAAAAGGAAAAGGAAAAAGAAGAGAAAGAAATGATTCAGAAAAGGGAAGAGAGGAAGCAACAACTTTTACATCAAAGACAAGATATAGGACCATCTAAAATTCCGACTAGGCGGAAAAAACGACTGAGTAACTTACACAGCTTTGAGTCCAGTGCTAAAGTTTCGTCCGGTGAGAGTGTGTCACTGGAATCCTCACATGAGGAAACTGCCCGTACTTGGCAGATGGTGCAAAAGTATATTGATGAGCACATTGCCATTTTGGAAAATATTGGAAATGGAAAAAGAAGCAGCGACGGTGGTTTCGATGACCACATGTGGGCGCCTATGGATGTTGTCCTTTTTTATAGGTGGGATCAAGTTATTTCCACATAGAACGCACAAAAATCAGTGGAAAAAGAAATATTGTCTCTGTCCCTGAATTAGATTTTCAATATTGCTTATAAGTTATTGTATTTTTTACTTTTATTCGTCTCATTAAAATGTTTACTATTCTCAAATAGTTTAATTTTTTTTTATACATACATTGAAAAAAAAAGATCAAAATGACCAGTGATCAACTACTGGAATGAAATCGATCAAAAACTGGATTTGCCTGATCAACTACTGGGGCAATGACAATTAAAAAAACTATTTATTTATAATTCTGTTGCTATTTAATTTCAGCAGAATTTAATTATTGTCCATTATAGGACATTCATTAAGGGTTGTAGAAATCATGTTAGTTTGCTTTTGAAACTTAAAAAGAAAGAAATATAATAAAAACCCAGTAGCACCGACCTTATTTGATCAACTACTAGCTCGGTCACCCTATTTGCGGATAACTTGATAGCAAATGGTTAAAAGTTTTTTTGTGTGGGGAAGGAGAGAGGGTTGGTCGAGTAAGCATATTGCAGGGGAACAGAATATTTCATGCATAAAATTTTAATAATAACATTATAAATTAGTATTTCAAAAGATGTTTAATCTAAATCATGCATAGTTATTATGTATGTGATCTTACAGAGCATCATATGCTGCAAAAAGTAAAAAAAAAAAAATTCTTCGAGTTATGTTTAAATAACAAACTTTTCTCAATAAAATTATTCGGTTCATTTTGCAGAAATTTATCTCTCACTAAATAGTCATTCAAAATGTTTTAAAATTTGCTTTTCCACGTTATTTCGCATGCTAAATTTTAATAGGTAATGAAATTATACTACTGCTTTTGAACTTTTAAAAGGTTAGTTAGATTTTAATGTCTAGATGGCCTCTAATGGCAAAATAAAACGCATACACTTATAAAAAAAAACCTTCTATGAATAAAAACTATATCTTTGTTTTTATCACATTAATTGGAATTTAAGTTATACCCAGTTTTACATTGTTGCTGTTAAACTTTTAAAAGTTAAGTTAAATTTTAAAGTCTGGCTTCTTATGGCAAATCAAACCTCATATACTTATAAAGAACATTCTGTGCATTATAACGATATCTTTATCTTTTTTTTCTTGCATTAATGAAAACATTATGTTATAGACAGTGTCTTAGATTTTCTTCTTTTGCGTAATGTATACCGTACTCATTTATACCGAGTTATGTTACCTAATTTTAAGATTTCAAACTGAAGTTAATCTTCAATATCCAAAAATAAGAGAACCATATCTGAAAGATGTATCTAAAATCACAATTTAACTCATGGCTACAGTATGAGAATATTTCGTAGTAAATCTTATGTACAGTCGTTGAAACAAAAAATAAACACTCTCTACTAAATTCTTTTTTTTTTTTTTTTTTTTTTTTTGATAAAATTTTACCTTTTATTAACTTTGCAACAAATTACTGTAGAAGAAACTTAATCCTACCAAACGAATGGAAACAAAGTCAATTTTTAAATGATGTATATAAAATTTGCTTGGGGGGGGGGGGGCATGTACATATCAATACGAACACAAATCTTTTTTCTTTAAAAGCAATATCCAAGTTTGACCATAAAAAAATTCTACACCGTTCAATTAGCCTAAATACAAATTTTCATGAATTTCGTACGATTAATTTTATGGGATCTATAGAAATTGGAGTTCGGTACCTGATTGTTGAAATGCTAGTGAATTACTATGTCACTTCTATTAATATATTATTTCGTGCTAATATGACCATTTCACTCTCTTAATATGTTTCAACAATTGCCAGTCCAAATGTTTCAATAAAATGAGAAAAATATATATATTTTTCAAATTATGCTTTTCTGCGCATCACAGATTAAATCATCATTTTGACGTTTTTTAATCATAATTTGAAAACTACAAAATTTGTAAGAATTAAAGGAAGAAAAATTTTTAATTGAGAGTTCCCATAAAGCCCCTTAATAAATATAAATCTATCAAAAATATTGTAGGTTGGAAGTCATATTTTTTCGAATGATAATTTAATAATTCATAATTCATATTATAAAATTTTTAAAATTACAAATTCAATGTATTTATTTTTGGGTTTTTTAACATTAGAACCACACCAAAAATCATCTCTTTAAGATTATACTTTCAAGAGTTATTAATAAAAATATGAAAATGTAATTTAACATTAGAAGCTCTCAATTTTGAAAGTTTATAATTTAAAAACTTATCATCCAAATGACTGAAAATTTCGTTTATAGGCATAGTTTAAACAGAGGATTTATAATATATTGTCAAACTTGGATGTTGCTATTGAAAAAAATAAAGTTTGGGCCGATTTCAATTTGTAAATGGTCTCCTAAGAAAATTTTATATACATCATTTAAAAGTAGATTTTATTTCCAATCGTTTGGTAGTAGTAACCTTCTCATACTACAGTTGGTTGCAGAGATGTAGGGGTGTTTACTTTTCCCCCCATGATTGTACACTGTAAAAAATACAGATGTTTCTAATCTAGAAGAAATATAATATAACCACGAATGAAAATATACAATAACATCTTCCGGGTTACTAACTATTCCGAAAAGCATTCTCTATTTTTAGAAACCTCAGGAACAAATATATTTTCGAGATTTAAAGAAGCATTAACAAAACAATGTTTCCTTTGCTGGCACTGATTTTCAGAAACGTTTCTGAGTAGTTTGTATAAGGCATTCATCAGTTTTCTCAACCCAGAATATAGGTTTTTCGGTAACGATCAATTATCAAGTAAACTTTTTATGTTCAACAAGCATACGTGGGTGGTTCAATAGTTATTATCCCTAGTGTATGTAAAACATTTGTACTGCGATGGTTATTGTGGAATATCGAAGCCTAATGTCTTAGATACCTATATGCTCAACATCAGAACCGTAGCTGCTATATTCCCATAGTTTTCGAGGGAGGAGTGAAAGGGGGGAGGAGTGGGGGTGAAAGGCTGAGTTTTAGCTTACGGGGATAGATTTGTGACAGTGGATGAGACATACTTCTGTCGTTTAGACTCGGGGTCATAGTGCTGTAACCACATCTCATCCATTGTCACAAATGCAGCCTCATAAGCTCCAAACCAGCATTTCACCTTCACCCCCCGCCCCCTCCTTAAAAATTCCCTCAAAAATAGGTCTTTAAAATTTCATCCCTCCCTCCAAAAATTTGTTAATATAGCTACTACGGTTCTGAAATTGAGCATATAGCCATTTAAGACATTAGGCTTCGATATTCCACATCAGTCATCGCAGTAAAATATTTTATATACACTAGCGACAATAATTATTGAACCACCCACGTATTTTTACAGACAAAACACGATGAATTATCATGAACGTTAACATTACAGTAATTATTATGTTGTTAGCCTTGCATCTATAAATTCTATTACACAGCTTAAAATGTTTAATCGAGAATAAATAGATTCCTAAAAAGCTATGATCTGTTTTGAAAAACTGATTAATGCACTATTAAAAACTACTCCGGAACGTTTCCGAAAATCAATGTCAGCAAAAGAAACTTTGTTTTTATAAATGCTTCTTCATATATCGAAAATATACTGATTTTGAGGTTGCTAAAGATAACGAACGCTTTTTGGGATTACGGATAACACGAAAGTGGTTATTGTGTATTTTCGCTTGTGGTATATATTGTACTTCCCTAGATTAAGAAACATTTGTCTTTTGTTACAATGTAATGCCCTTTTTATAGCTGATGATTAAAAAAAATCATATATGAACTAGAAAACAGGAATTCTTCTTTTTCAGAATTTAGTGTCGCCCCCGATGAAAAAAAAAATATATACACATATAGATAGTGCAAAATATATTTCAGTTTTAAGACTTAAAATACACGTTGTTATTTTATATAAAATGACATTATTTGCATCCGCTGAAGAATTCCACATGGACGATCCAGCATTAAATAGCATATATAGAAAAGTATGCATAAGACGTCACCATCGCGGAATGATACACAAACCCAACAAAAAGCGATGTCGTCATTCAAGAAACTCGACAAAAAAATCGGGTATCTAATGATTCATAAACCTTCATTTATTTGTAACATTAATATGGATACTGAAAATTAAATATAGTTTATAGTAGCTCCATGTTTTATCAGAAATCGTTCATCTACATTTTTTCAAAATTCGAAAAATGTTATGACACGCGGATTAATAAGATTGCATTCGTTCAGCTTTTTAATGGAATTAATTGAATACGGAGAAAAAAGTCACACATATATACTTTAAAATACATTTTTATAGCAGACGATATTCTTGGCATAGAACGTATTTTAACTACAATTTTTTTTCCGTTTTTATGAGAAAATGGCAACAAAAAGATATAGTAATCTACTATTTTCCCTTTACTTTCTGCAGAAATGGAGTACTTCGGTTGTCACCATTACAGAAATTTCTTTAAAAAATACAAAAAAATAATACCTCATAAAGATATTTAGAGGCTGTTTTCAAACAAATTGCTTTTAAAATTACTTTTTTACCCCTACACGATGCTGTAGAAATTGAAAATGTGCGATGCTTAGAAGATTAAAAAATTGCAGTAGATATTATGAGTATTTAACCGTACAATGATACATCTGGCTTCGTAATACGGCTGGCTTATGTAACGGAACGTTATTTTTTAGGGACGGCACTTAAATTGTTGCCCGAAAGAAACAGCATATCAGGGGCTAATAAATACAAACAAATAACTAAAAGAAGAAAAATGAAAAAAAAAAAAGTCGTTATCCATAAACATATATTTTGACCCAATCCGACCAACCGATCTGAAACTTAATGCATTTAAGACAAACTTTTAATATTAGGGAATGCTTCACCAAAACAGGTTTTCCTCTATCCAATCACGGAATCCCATTTTAACTATGGGGAATTAAATTAAACGATTACTAATTACATAATACACTATATGGCCAAAGGTGACCGATCACTTGCGATTTTAGACGTTTTGTTAAATATTTAAAAAAATACATGAGGAATTAACCTGAAACTACAGGTGTGTAAACAGTATTGTATAGGTCATATATTTCCGCGAAGATTTTTTCCCGAAACTCCATAGGGGACCGTCAACAAATTGAAAAAGAACGAATATCTTTTGGATAACCCTGTAAAAACTAATGCAGCAAAAGCGTTCAAACTCGAGATTATTAATAAGTGACTTATTTTAATACACTGTGTTCATTTTTATGAGAATAGCATGTATATTCATAGAGAAATTAAGATTTTTATAAAAGCAGTCCCAAATTTCGCCAAGTTTTTTTAATATAATTTGCAGAGCTCTTAATATATAAAAAAGTTCTTTTCAGAAAATATGACAAATAACATTGTACACAAAACTCTGCAATCAGAATTAAAAAATAATAAAAATTGGATGAAAAATGAGTAGGTTTACTAAAAAATGTTTAACTGCGCATGCGCGAACGCAATCGAAATATAATGTCCATAATGTGTTAGCTAAATGTATAGAGCAACTTTTGTGAAAGTCTCAAAAACATAGTTTGAAAAGTCTGATAATAATCGTTTATAGAATAAGCTCAAAATCCGTTGTTCCCAAAATGAAGCAAAAAGATGAGGAGTTGTACCCATATATCCATTGATTAGTGCCAATATATCATACACAATATTGCACGTACTACTGTATTTGGATACAGCCCCTCATCATTTTGCTTCCTTTTAGGAATAACGTATTTTGAGCTTATTCTATAAACGATTATTACCAGACTTTTCAAACTATGTTTTTGAGACTTTCACAAAAGTTGCTCTATACATTTAGCTAACACATTATGCACATTATATTTTGATTGCATTCACGCATGCGCAGTGAAACAATTTTTAGTAAACCTGCTCATTTTTCATCTAATTTTTATTATTTTTTAATTCTGATTGCAGAGTGTTGTGTACAATGTTGTTCGTCATATTTTCTGAAAAGAACTTTTTTTTATATTAAGAACTCTGCAAATTATAAGCAAAAAACTTGGCGAAATTTGGGACTGTTTTTATGAAAATCTTAATTTTTCTACGAGTATACATGCTATCCTCATAAAAATGATCACAGTATATTACAATAAGCCACTTATTAATAATCTCGAGTTTGAACGCTTTTGCTACATTAGTTTTTACAGGGTTATCCAATAGATATTCGTTCTTTTTCAATTTGTTGACGGTCCCCTATGGGGTTTCGGGGAAAAAAATCTTTGCGGAAATATATGATCTATTCTATACTGTTTACACACCTGCAGTTTCAGGTTAATTCCTCATGTATTTTTCTAGATATTTAACAAAGCGTCTAAAATCGCAAGTGATTGGTCCCTTTTGACCATATAGTGTATAATTATCAAAATATTGTTTCAACTAGCAGAAAGTAGACTTCAGGTGACGACGTACTTCGTTTTTAAAAATTGTCCCTTTCAATTTTAACTATTTAAAATAAACTCTCTTAACTTAGAAATTTGTGCTTGTGTATTTTTTTTTTCAAATTTTATCATCTTCTTTAAAATATTTTTATGTTACGTTAATTAAATTTTTCCTTAGGTTAACATGCGTTTTTGCGATAGCAGAGGAATGGCGAAGCGCGCCCGTAAGGTACAGTTTTGAAAATAAACGCGTTTCGCCATTTCCATATTTGGTTATAACAAGTACGAAGAGAATTTATGAGCTTCGTTATAACAGAGTTTTATTGTTCTATATCCCCATTTAAGATTTCATATAAAAAATAACAAAAAGTTGAGGTGAATTATTTAAAATTTTCAGAATGATTACACTGACAGATGCAAATTTAGATTTCTGAATTTCAAAGGAGAAATTAAATTACCAATGGCAACTGAACTTTAATATTTTTTCGATTCTGAATTTAAAAATATAACATAATTTAATGAAAGAGAACAACTAAAGAAAACATGCTACTCAATTATTTATTAATTTAAATAAATTTTTAGTATTTAAAGAAAAAAATTCCCACATCCACACCATATGTTCTAATTACTTTTATGCATACAAAAAAGAAATACTTTTACAATTGGTTTGCAGTAAAGAAGTTTTGTCACTTAAGAGGAATGTAGGCATAACTGATAGTCTCTTTCAGGTGTTTCTCCTTATTGTACTCAAAATACAGAACCCATAGGAATTGCAGTGTTGCCAGTTTGGAATCCATTTTTATTTCGAAATTTCAAACTCACACCGGAAATTTTGAAAGAAGAAGCTTTACTTTATGTAATGCTAAAATTTCTGTCAATTAAATAGAGCAAAAAATACTATTTTTAATTTCTTGCACGAACTCGAATTTTCTGAACAAAAATGGGGACCAAATTGGCAGCCCTGAGGAATTAACACATTTTGCAGAGAAAATGAGGAAAACTAAGAAATTTTGTCTTAGCTTACAATACTTTTATTCTTTATAGACGAATTATCTTATTGTAATCGAGATTTCCGCAATTCATTTTAGCAATAGGCCAATCATTTAGTTTCCTTATAGCTTGTTAAAAGAGACTTATCGTTAACAAGCTTGCTATAAACTAATTCTACTAAATTTTCCAAATGAAAATATTTTTCCTTACCTTTCTTTCAGTTTTCGTTCTCTTTCTTGAAGACATTCAATGCTGTGTCTAGATTGAGTTAACTCGGTTTTAAGAACTTCAATCTCACTTCTTAGAGATAAAACTTTCCAAGAATCATGGGAGAGAGAAGAGTGACTGTTTGTTGACAACTGTATGCTTGGGGTAGGTGATTCAGACAATTTACATATACTGGGAGTTTCCATCGAGGGAATCCTTATTTGGTAGCAACTCTGTGATCCTGCAAAAGAGATTCCTTATCATAAAATATAGAATGTAGTTGAACAAATTTTGTAATTCATTTTACTCTTTTCTTGTCTCTTTTCTTTTTTATGGTATTAAAAAAAAACTTTTATTTCTTTTGTTTCTCTCACTCTCTTTTATTATTATTATTTATTTATTTATTTATTTATTATGTATTTATTTTTTAGTTATTTATTTATTTTTGGATTTAGTTCTTTATTTTATTTTAATATTGTTTATTTCCTTTTCACCTTTTTTTGTAAAATTTTTCTATCATTGTGGCAACATTTTCTAATTCTGCATGTGCTCCTTTGCGATTAGTGTTTACCTTACAGCTAGCGCCACGTGTCGCATTCTTTGTACGCTCTCTTCTTTCCCCTTACTGTTCATTTGTGACATTGTCCCCTAACGGACACGTTTTTACAGTGGCTGATCTCGGGCTGTTATATTTTCTAGCTCGAAACGCGTCCTGTGTTTTGTTTTGATTTAATGGTGAAATATACAATGTTTTATTATTTTAATTGCAAATAAATATTTTACATAAAAATTTCTTCTACGATTTATTTATTTTAACTTTTTAATTTTTTTATTATATTTATCCCAAATTATTATCCATTTTTTATTTCGATACATGTTTAATTTAGTTGTATAAGGATTTATAAAACATTAAAATAAATTTGATACCTCAATTCGCTTAACACATTGTATGCAGGCACTTTTTCGAAAATGAGCACTAAATTTACGTTTACAAATGCCACTGTAAATTAAAACCTGCTGACAACCAATAAGAAGCAAGCATGCTTGGACTGCACCTTATTTTTTCGTCCATACAAAATTTCCGGTACCAGTAATAATTTCTGACCCCAACCCACAAAAACGTATTTTTACGTGTCCCGCATACAATGTGTTAAACTCGGATCTGGAAAAGATGCGTACCAGTGGGTCGATTGTGGCTGTAACCACTAAATTTTAATAGTATCCTTTGCCTTTTAAACTTTCAGATGTTCTGTAATTGCATAAGGCAAAGAATACTATTTAAATTTAGTAGTGATGATTGGCCCACTGGTCCGTATCTTTTCCACCACTGTATACTTGAAAAATCCCTTTGCCTATTTTTTTTTCACATGTTATGTAGTACATGTATCCCACACAGAGCCAGTAAAGATGCATTTACACCTATTCAGATGTCTCTGGCCTGATATTAATAGTACTCCAAACGAAACAAAATTTCACTAGTATCTGTAGCAAGTTAAACTGTAAAAATTGAAAAGAGAAGTGGTCTGTGAGACCGACAAAAGCAGCAAGTGCTTTATTATATACAGGGCGATTCTAAATTCATGGCACAAATTGTGTTGGTACAGAGCAGTGTAACAATAATTTATTATATAGGAATGTATGGGCGCAAGTGACGCGTTGAGGTACAAACCCCATGGAGCCAATTTGGCCGTTTTTTTAATTTCAAAATTTCTCATTCATACCAGGTAATTCCTATACTATTCTTTTCTTTGTTTAAGACAGATATTTCATGATTACATAAAGAAAAAGTTCTTCTTTGAAAATTTCCTGTATGAAATCGAAATTTTTGAATTAAAAAAAAAAAAAAAAAAAAAAAAAAAACGCAAAACTGGCAAATCTGTCAAACACATCAATACATGAATAGAAAGACAAAGTATTTATTTAGAGTGCAGTTTATAGGTAATAAATAATACATACATTAATATTAGAATAATTGTTCAAAATTGCGTCCACCATTTGTGATGCATGGTTTGCAGCGTCGGTGGAAAGATTGGCGTGCATTTCTAAAGGTGTCAGGCATTTCCCGCACACGCGCAGCAGCTACGGATATGCGAGGAACCAGATTTTCGTCTGAGTCAACTGGAGTCTCATAAACAAGACTCTTCAGATGCCCCATAAAAAGAAATCGAGGCTCGATAAATCGGGATATTTGCCAGTTTTGAGGGTTTTTTAATTCAAAAATTTCGATTTCATACAGAAAATTTTCAAAAAAGAATTTTTTCTTTACGCAACCATGAAATATCTGTCTTAAATAGAGAAAAGAATAGTATAGGAATTTTCTGGTATTAATGAGAAATTTTGAAATAAAAAAGAGCCAAATTGCCCCCCTGAAGTTTGTACCTCAACGAGTCACTTTGCCCATACATTCCTATACAATAAATGATTGTTACAATATCCTGTACCAACCCTTAAAGTTTGTACTAAGAATTTAGAATCACCCTGTATTTTAAAATTAACGGGGTACCATCCTGCTCGAACAACAGGTGGAAACGAAAAAGAAACAAATTTGAATTTCAGAATATGTCTCCTAAGTTGCGACCCGCTCAAAGCGAGTTTCTAGCACGAAGCAACCGAGCTAGCCTTTTGCTCTTGGCATTATAGAACTCGTCCGCTGTTTCGGGGTTCCTAGTTCGGTACCTGCCGACGCCGATCACATTTTCGTCTAGGGGAATACTAAAAATTACAAAGTAAAATCCGAACACTCAAAACGAAATAAAAGGATAAGAATAGACACATACCCGGGTAGACATTAAAGAGCATATAAAGCTGTTTTAGTACTCCATAAATTATTTGAAAATACTCTTAGTAGCCTGCAAAATTATAAACAATAGCATTAAAAATACCAAGCGTTGACAAAATGACCAGTTGGTTTATGAAGATATACTACATATATGAGGGGTTCACAACTGTAGTAAACCAAGTCCATTTTGAAAAAAAAAGAGATAGTCCATTTAGGAGATGCATAAAATCTGTTTTATCTACTCCCACACTGAACCACCTCTGTTTTCACATACTTTCTATGGTATCTATACATACTATATGGCATCTGTTTACAGACTTGGCTCACTGTGGCAGTGAATGAAACAGATTTCATGCACCGTCTAAATGTATTAATCATTTTTTTTTTTGGAAAATGGACTTAGTCTACTATGGTTGTGATTGTGAGCCTCACATGTATCTTAGAAAAAATTAAGTCAATAAACGAAATCTTTTAGAATGATTGTCGGATAAGAATTTTCATAATCTTACAAAGGGCTTTGAAGTTTAATTTTAAATAAAAGTTTTATGAGCAAATATTTAAACCGGTCATTTTGATTGGTTTGTATATCTAGTGTTAAATAGCTATGCATAGTTTGTGATGCTATAAAACTTATGTAACTGAACTATGCGGACAAATTTCAACATTAAATAGCACTTGAAATAATTATTCGGTTCAAAAACTGTCTACTTCATTGATAGCCCTAGAGAGACTGCTCATGCGAGTAAGCCATGTCTGTAGAGTAGAAACTCTCTCGCGACAGTGGGAATAGAGTTACTTATGACGATTTGAACGCCAGAGACATGCTCTCTCGCGACAAGGGGCTCTTTGGCACTGCCAGAGAAAAGTACTTGCGACAAGGGGCGATGCCATACAAGGAAATAGGAATTGTGGTAGATACTAGCTAGCTTCTCGGATTGGAGACA
This sequence comes from Maratus speciosus, assembly GCA_963932465.1. Lineage (NCBI taxonomy): Eukaryota > Metazoa > Arthropoda > Arachnida > Araneae > Salticidae > Maratus > Maratus speciosus. Next base: position 149,885,423 of record OZ010796.1, on the reverse strand, counting down.
CGTGCTAAGTGCTGGTGGATGTGCTGGAGTTTATTTAGAAATGTGGGTCTTGAGGGTATGTTTTGTAGCTTTACCACAGGAGGTAGTGGCTGGGCGTTTAATGTGCTGGTGTGCAGTGAGTATGCATTCGTGTTAGGCATCAGTGGAAGATTCCACCTCATCTCACTCACATCTATCCGATCCTGCACACCGAAATTTGCGAAGGTATGATTTGAATGAGCCATGACCTGCTAGGAAGCACGCGGTGTATAGTAGTATAGGTAAAATAGACCAAAAAATTGAGTAAAATACAACAACTGATATCCATTCACGAAAATTTGGGAATAACTTCATTTCTGCACTAGAAATGCAGATCCGATGAGTAACCCCAAAATAAAGTTGTTTTACCAAGTTTTGAGGGGAGAAAAAGGAGGTAATTTAACACAGGGAAGGGGAAACTCAAAACTTTTTAAGGAAGTCAAGTCTAACCAACTTGACTTCCCTTAAAAAGTTTTGAGTGTATTATGTATTTTATGTATAGTTTATTATGTATTTTTTTTAATTCTAAATTAAACGCCACCATCCGCAAGTTGATACGATTATTTGTTACAAAGTTACGATAGGTTTTATGAATACAAAGTGGAAAATTGTAGGGTAGTGCAGGTAAAGGGGATCTTTACAGCAACAACTGATGGCCATACACAAAAATTCAGTAAGAGCTTCGTTTCGGAACGAGAAACGAAGACGCGATGAGTCCCAAAAAATTAAGTTGTTTTACCTTTTGAGGGCAAAAGGGGTGCATTTTAACTCTGGGGGAACTCGTCTTCTTTAAATAGGTCAGGAGAGGTATCAATAATTAAGTATTTTTTAATTCTGAATCGAATGAAACCATCCGCAAATCGATACAATCATTCGATATAATGTCACGACCGGTTTAATCAATACAAAGTCATGAATGTTTTTTATGAATGCAAAATTATGAATACATGTATTTTGACAACTTTAATGACCTTGAAAAAGACTCAAATGACCCCGATTTTCATTATTGCTATTTTGAGGACATTTAATAACTTTGAGATTATTTAATATGAAAGAACATGTTTTGAACGTAAAATATATGTTAACATAGCTGTGCACAGTAATAAAGTATAATTTTGGACATTCTCCTAAAATTGGGAAGAATGAAAATTTCCCTCTTTGAAAGAGTGACTGACTTTTTCACTTTTTTGGAGAGAATTTTATGAAAATGCACTCCTTAAAGAGAGGAATTTTCCTCTCTCTAGGAAGGAGTGAAACATTTCACTCCACTGTCGAGAGTGAAATATGTCAGTCCCTTGTTGAGAGTGAAATATCTCACTCCGCTGACAAGAGTGACATATCTCACTCCGCTGACGAGAGTGAAAGTCTAGCATTATACATTTTAAAAATTTCCGTTTAACTTTGAACCAATATATAGAGTAAAATAATGAAATGCACAAAAATAAGTCACTTCTTAATTTTCAAAAACTCCATTTCATAATATAACTTGGAAATTACGCTGATTTGGTACTAAAATGCGTTCCTTTTCAAGAACGAATAGTCACCACTTTAAAAGAGTGAGTTGTGTATTGGTATTACTCAGCCAATCAGATCATTCTTGTCTACGACGCTTTTTTTAAGAGAAAGACGTCCGCCATTTTAGGAATAAAATATACGTACCTTATTAAAGTGATTATTTATGAAACGTAACGCTAAGTCTTATTTAATTCTAATATTTTATTCCTGTAAATTTTGTATGTTCTGATTATGAGTTAAACAGTTTATGTTATGTAGAAAAAGTTTGATCTAAAACTGTTTTCCTGATTCCCCAAAACGTTGGTATATCTCACATTTGAAATGTGGACACAGAGATATCTTGATTCATGAGCAGATGCATCATGATTCATGCAGATTACAGTAAACATTAATTTATATTTAGTTGAGATTTGTTGAAAATGAGTTAAGATAGTGTGCTGTTAGATATTTTTTTTAAAACTGTTTTCTGATTATAAACACTTACAGTATTTATCCTTATTATTATTTTGAAGTTAAAAATGATATTCGATTATTCTGACATTACGAAAAGGTTATAGATTGAAAAATAGAATTATGCTGATAAAACTTCTTCTTTCATATTAGAGTTTTTAATTTAAGAAGTGAAGCTTTTCAGAGATTTTTTTATTACAAATAATATTTTAAATTATTATTTAAAATCCTAAATCTTCATACCAATGTTTTCAGCTTTAACATTTACCAAGTTTCTAAAATAAAAGGAATTTCTTATAACATATTGTAAGATTTTTGAGAAGTTGTTAAATCTAATAATGCATTTAATTCATCTATTGTTGTTTGTTGTTGTATAATTGTACAATTATAAAATACTAATTATTATTTTTAGTGTTTTTCAAATTGGTGTATTTATTTTTTTAAATTGTATGTATACGCATTTTTTTGCTGCTTGGGATTTTATTCAAACATTTAATTATAGACATTCTGAATCAGTTATTAATTTTCCTTCTATTATAAACGCATTTTCTACGTTGAACTCTGAACTTTGAAGGGGGGGAGGGAGGGGTTCTCTGAGACCTATAGCGGCAGGCTGTTGTCTCAATTACGTTTTTGATACACGTAATTATTGGCACTAAAAAATAAAACATGATATTTAAGCATTGAAATAAAGTGTTTTTTATGCCTGATACTTATAGATAAAACTGCTTTAGTATATTCTTTAAAAAATTCATAGTATCACTTACATAATATAAGATTGAATATATTTCAAAGAGATACAGCAAATAACTACTTTTTACATAAATTTTTTTTCAAACAATAAGAACTGTATATATGTAGTCATTTCTTTTCTTTTTATATTTCCCTCTTTTTAGGTGCGTTAGTAATTATATAAATACGTAGCACCTATAGTCGTCGTTCAGTCTGTCCGTCTGTCCGTCTGTCCGTCTGTCGGCCTATAACAGAGCAAAAACTACCCAACCAAATCATTTAAAATTTAAAATATACAATTATGGCATAATTTTGTCGAGTCATTTCAAATTTTATGAAAATCGGACGTATAGTTTAATTACAGGGACAGTCAAAAGTTTACGGTTACATCACAACCAATGAGAAAAAATTATTTCAAGTGCATTTTAATGATGTTACAGCTTTTCGAAAAGAATGAAATTGATATGCGCTTATGAAGTGCATCAAAATATACATTCAGTACAATATGCCGTGCAAAAAATATTTATAAAACTAATTATAGTACGAACGCACATCATTTGCCACGTTTGACGTGCTTGTTTTCCAACTTGTTTTCTATTTCCTAGATCAATATTTTCCTATAAAACATACAATATCTATTTAACTCATATTCACAAAATACAATATATACGGGAATAAAAAATTTAAATTAAATATGGCTATCATGTCTTTTCATTAAACAAGTGGTGCATTAATATCCGTTTTTTAGCAATAGCGGAAGAAAATTCGAAATCATGATTAAGTTAAGGAATATGTTTAAAAGAAAAATATAAACATATTCCAGAGAATATAAAAATCTAGATTCAATGTTCATATTTAATAAAGGGTATTTCCATGGGTACTTGAAGTGTAAGTCGCATGCTTCGATTTTTGGCTACCAGTATTTTAGAACGGAAAATGTGACATTGTATGGGTGATATCTGATTTATTGGATAAGGCTAAGTAAACTTTTCGAAAATAACGGTGGCCAACAAGAATAACAGTTATCAGCTCTGCGACTTACACTACAAAAACCCATGGAACTAGCGTAAAACAATGACAAATCACACCAAAAAAAAAAAAAAAATCTCACATATTCTTAAGGGTGTATTCAAAAAAATATTTTTCCACCTTCAACAGCTCGATATTTTCTGAGACATTTTCAGACTCATTTTTAAAAGTAAAAACATGAAACTTGCTGAGGTGATTTTTGAAGAGATTTTTAAGAGGCCGTGTGATTTCATTTTCCCCTCAATTCATTAGAATTTGAGTTTTAAATAATTATTTTCTCAGTATGACCCTTTTTTTTCAATCCCAGATCTTCCGCTGCGAAAAATTCGGTTCAAAACGCCTACTTTGACAGCATTTTTTGTAATATTTTCTGCATTTATCAAAAAATCGAGAAGCACGGCACATTAGGTAGTTTCTAAATAAGAGAATTTCTCAGTTTGATGCGTTTGAGAACAAAAATGAATTTAAAAATGAATCAGAAAATAAGCAGTTTGGATTGAAATACACCCTTAATATGTAGATCCATCTTAGAACTTATTAAATAAAAGATGTGAGTTGATAAGCATTGTTTTTAAGTGGAACAATTAGAAATATTTTAGACGTCTTAATTAATTTTATTTAATAGGGCTTATTTAATAGGACTTTGAAAAATAGCGATGTTTTACTGAAAAGAATGGTAAAAAGATAAGATTTTATATTTAAAACAAAAATTAAAATGAAATCACACGTTGTTAATCATATAACATCCACCTATTTTACAGTTATTAATAAAACTTTAGAAGTAATTAAAATACAGTAAACAATAACGTTTGATTAAATTTAAATTCATTATCAATGAATACTCAGATCCAAATATTTAAAACTTGAACTGTACATGTGAAAAAAGAACATAATTAACTTATATCACGGGAATTATTAAAATACTAAATACAGCTTAACAGGTATTTGAAAAGAAGGAAATAGTATTAATTGATTAAGATTTCGGTTAATTACTTGCCCTTATAGGCATTTCAGAACTATCATATATTTAAAGAGCATGTAGGGTAAACGCAACGGTAGTGGGCCACGTACCTGTAGTGGGCCAGTAGCTTTCAAAGTTTAAAAACAAGCTCACAATCCATTTCAGAAAAACGACTGAAAGAAATCGGATTAGTTAAAGTCCTTAAGTGTTAACTTTCCATAAACAGTTTGGAATAATTGTTATTTTCCTGTAGATATATTTGTTTATCTTCTGGAATGTCTTCAAACTCAGATTTTTTGGCAAATTCTTAGTGATTTCATTAAGAGATAAGGTTTTATCTAAAGCGTTGTTTCTTTAATTTTATGTTTTATTTTGAATTAAAGTGCCGTTGATATACTCGATTACATTGTAAATAATTTGTTAGGTTAGCTGAAAACTTAAAAATTGAAAATTATACAGATTTTAAGGGGTGGCCCACTTCTGGATCACAATTTCTTAAATTGAACCAATAGTGGGCATGGTGGCCCACTACTGGAGCACATGCCAAAAAGTTTTTTTATGTTTAAATTATTTTAATTAAGTATTTTTTGAGGCTCTAAGACTTTGTATATAATTTATTTAGTATTTTGTTCATCAGAACCAGTAGTGGGCCATGGGTCCACTACTGGTGCACAAGTGGCCCACTTCTGGAGCAGCGAAAATGCAACTTCACTAAGCAGACATATGATTAGTCATATGACTAGTCATAGAGTCACTAGACATATGATTAGTCATAGACACTATCAGACATATGATTATTAAAAGAAATTAATATCTAAAATAATTTATACTTCAAAGGTTCAATACTCAATAAAGGTTTAAATTTTTGAGCCATATTTAAATAAGTGTTGCATAGAAAAACCTGTAGTGTTATTTATGAATGGACATACTTCTCACATGTCTTTGAATCTTCTGTTCTGCTCATGGAGTTGAAATGGTAGCTTTGCCCCCAAATTCCACATACCTAATGCAACCAATGAACATTTCTGTTTTCCATACTCTTAAAAGTGCTTGCCAATAGGAAGTAGTGTTCTTCAGAATAACTCATGAAGGCAAACAGATGCAGAAACATGAGTTTCCACCAGTCCTAAAATCAGCACTAGATCCTTTAACTCCTGCAACCATTGTGAATGGATTCAAAGCAAGTGGACTAGTTCCATGGGATCTAAAGAAAGTAAATGTTGAATCCACACTAACATCAAAGAATGTGATAATATCACCAATAAAGGAGAGAGAAATGGCTTCTTTCTTGGAAGTTCTTGAAGATAAAATTGCAGAAGAAAAATAAAATCTTTCTCAGAAATAAAGACAAATTGAAAGGTTCTGTGGAGCAAACAGATCTTTACTACTTATGGTTGGATATGAAGAAGACATTGAACATGGATCCAATTTCTCAGGTAATCTATCGCAAAACAATTTGGGTATAAAACACTTGAGTATATATTTTTTACTATTATTTATTCCATTTTTACATTTTACTTGTTATAGGGTACACCAGTCATATCTGTTGAGGCGGCGTACACTGAATAGCATATTGACACTGTTGATACTGAAACTATTGATCATTAGCAAAGAGCAATTGTTGAAGATGCTGAGGTGAACCTTTTCATTCAAGAAGAATCAACTGAGACTGGGAGCCATTCAGTGCTTTCAAATGCTGGGCCATTTAGAAATGTACCATCTCCCTTCAAAAGAGTTTTATTTTGGCCAGAAGGGGGAGATAACACAAAGAAAAAGAGAGAAAATTCCTGCAGTTGCGGCTTCTCCCTAAATGCTTCAATATTATAAGAATAGAGCAGGCTTTAAAAATGCTAAAGATGCAGAAAAATTAAAAAAAAAACTGAAAGAGAAAAAAGAAAAATTCAAAAGGAAGAGTTAAAAAAATAGCCGATGGAAAAAAGGAGAATCAGGAAATTATCGCCCCAGTCTGATGCCTCTCTTTCATTGTAAGTTTCAACCTGAAGTACTCTTTGTAATAAATTGACTATAAACCCCTCTCACATTTTGAGATCTTTTTCGTTTTTGGATAAATCATTTTGTTTTGCAGTCATTTCAGCTTTTAATTATCCTGTCCTGTTTATTATATTTGTCTTATTATTTATCACCACTGCGAAATAACAAATTGGGCGGATTTTTTTTTTTAAGTTACAAAATACAACAGACTGTTATTTAGAGAAAACAAAAGCTATGCATTTCGATTTTAAAAAATATTGCTAAATTGTCTACTATTATTTTGGATAAAAACTGATACTTTTTTTTCTACCATTTGTATCATTCTGGTACAAAACACAGAAAATGAATTTTAATGTCAGAAATCGCTGAAAATTCATAACATTCACTGTAGCACAATTCAGAAAGTCTTGATCACAGAATACGGGAATATTTACTGTTTAACAAGTGAAAGCATATAAGCAGATTTTCTAAATATAACTCATAGATCACAAAAACTGTACAAAAATTAAATTTCATAACATTAAGAAAATGTAACTATTCTGATGGAAATGGATTTTCACATGGTGAAAAAATGTGAAATAGTTCAGCAATTAAAATTATACCTCTAAAACTAAGCTTCTTGGGAATTAGCTACATTTAAACTATACGAAATGACACCCTGTATATAATCTAAAAAAATTACTTTGCAGCTACTAGGACATTAGCTTTTATGTAAAGTGCGATAAAATTAAAATTGATTTACAGAACTGAAGTTGAGGCCCCTGATCTGCAGATTTACGAGTAAGATTATTTTACATAATCATCTAAACTTCTATGTATGATTTCATTACTATGAAATCCTATTCTAGAACTGTAAAAAAAAGTATAACTTCAGTATTTTCACACTAAACTCAAAACTGGAGTGGCCCACTTCTGGGGGGCCCACTACTGGTGCATCAAAAATTTACTATGCCCACTACTGGAGCATCGAGGAAGGTAACTTTTTTTATTTTTCATTTTTTCCAAATAATATATTTTGAAACTTTGACTGTTTATTCCGATACATGAAGGTTAGGACTACGTTAAAAAATATATATATCATTTAGAATTCATAAATACTTTAATAATAATAAGATAAATGTCCTTAAGTGACCCACTACCGGTGCGTTTACCCTAATGAAAGCAAACACAAGGGATAAGATTGGAATAAAATATTTTAGTTTATTTCTGTCAGTAATCTAATTTAATTCACATGTAACTTTAATTGAAATTTTCCGTAACACATTAAGCGCCACGTCAGTCACCGGTGACTGACACTGAACTTGCCTTTTAAAACGCTTCATTCACCGATGACTGACGTCTAAAATATGATATAAAACTAAAATAATACATATTGTTTTAAGTAATTACTGAAAATTTATTTAAAATTTACCAACCTTTTATTTATTACAGGATTATACTTTCTTAAAAATTACTTAAAACATTGTAAAATTTTCAGCTCTTCAGTGTCAGTCGCCTTGGCACTCAACGTGTTAAAAGTTGAATTAGTGTTACCAGCTATGAGTGAAATAATTATCGCCAATTAAATTATTTAATTACAACCTTTACCACACTTGTATTTATTTTCATTGCATGATCTAAAATATATGATTCTTTTAAAATGCCTATAAAAGTAACATAAAAAAGATTTCACTCCATAAAAAATGAACTTTCACGCCTAGGAAAAAGTGACTATTCACTCCTACTAGTGGTGAAAAAACGGACGCCTTTAGCGAGAGGGAATAGTCATTCCTCCGAAAGAGTGATTATTCACCCTTGTTTAAAGTAAATATTCATTTCCCAGAAGTGAGTATTCACTCTTTCAGAGAGTTAAAAATTTCACTTTTGCTCAGAGTAAATATCACTCTAAAGAGTTTGGGCATATTTTGACTCTGTGATGGAGTGAATAGTCACTTTTTTTTAATTTAGAGTGTTGTATTCATAAAACCTGCTGTAACTTTGTAACGGAAGATCTTATCGACTTACGGATTATATCATTCGATTCAGAATTAAAAAAATACATAATAAACGATACCCCGCTTAACCTATTTTTAAAAAGTTGAGTTCTCCACCCCCGGGAGTTAAAATGCAACCCGAAACCCGTGTAAACAACTTTAATTTTTGGGGACTCATCTGATCTTCATTTCTAGTGTGAGGTGATACCTGTGGAGTGAAACTGTGAATATTATCTCAAACGTGTGCCTGCCGTTTTCAATGAGTTCCCAAAATCCTGCCATTCTGAGGTGATCCTAGATTTCAGGACCGTCTTGATTAATGGCTGAGGAATCAATGATTGCATGCTTAGTGTCTTCTTTTGCGAGTTCGTTCGCGGACTCGTTTCCAACAGCGCCCTTGTGCGCTGAGACGAGGCCGAGATGTGTTCTGTACAGGAGGATTTTGGGTGTTAATTCAATCGTTAATCCGTGTGGCTTGGTTATTCTGGGTACGTATATGACATGCAGTCCAGACAGCCTTCCGATAAATATGGGAATATTTGCTCTAGGTTGGCCCTCTAGTCATTCTAGGGCTGAGAAGATTGTGAAAACTTTACTTGGAAGACTGAATTGTTATCTTCGAGCTTGCAGGCCCACTGGTCACTGCTCCTTATTCCGTGACGCAAAAGGATGCCGCCAGGCCAGTATCGTTGCGGGACTTATCATTGAAGATGGTGGGACAGGTGGCAAGGGTGTAGCTCTTAAGTTCTGTGTTGACTTGAAAATGCGATGTCTTTTCCACAGGGTGCATCTGCCAGCCGTGCTTTTTGTGTTCAACGACTGTGCTAGGAAAGAGGGTGTTGAATATGTGGCCCGGGCGAAGTTGGAGGTTGGATATTTTTGTTGAATTCGTATTTTAAAGTTATTGCTCTGAGTAGAATGCCAATAAGTGTATTTAGCGCATCAGTGGATATTGTTCGGTACCCGCGTGAAAGTTGTAGTGAGAAAATCCTTTGAGTTGCATATAATTTTGTGAGTGCCTCTTTTGTAATCCCCCCCCCCCCAGTCCATGTCCCGTATGTTATAATGCGTTTTATTATTCTTAGATACCATATTTTTCAAAGACTATTATTACAAATCACCCTGAATTCGGATGCTAGTTTAATTAAATTGTAGTAATAGGAGATGAGTTTTAGTCTTAGGTAATTTATGTGTGGGATCCAGTTAATTTTAGAGTCTATTATTATAGCTATAATTTTAAGTTGTTGTACATGGTGTATGTTTACTCCGTGAATCCTCATTACAGCTCGTATGTCACGATCTAGACGACGTGGCTTATTGAAGATCAGTGCTTGATACTTCCTTTTTGATAGTGTGAGATGTAATATGTCCAGAATCTGGGAGAATATGCGTAGGGCTAAGGCAAATCCTTCCTCAAGATGACGGCTAGTCCGACCCGAGAAAATGAAGCTGAAGCCATCAGCAAAAGCATAAAGAATGTATTCTAGTCGGTTCAGTTCTTTTAGCGGTACATTTGCTGCCAAAAGCCAGATGGATTGGCCCAAGGCAGGAGTCCTGTGGAAAACCTTTCTGCAGCTGGTGGGAAGATTCACCTCATACCTGTCTAAAAGTAGCGTCTTCGTTAATTCGGGTGCTCCCCAATTAACATGAACTCTTCTTTTAGGTAGGTATGAGCTGATGAGCCCAACTATGTTCTCGGGACACTTAAGTGCTTGAAGTTGTGTCGTGCCATTCTACGTTTAAGAAAGCCCCCTGAATGTCGAGTAAGACTCATGAAGTGCAATTTAGTTGTATTGTACTGGAATAAATATATTTGAAAAATAAAAACGGGAAAGAAAATTTTTAATAAATTTCCTTTCCCGTACTGGACTTGCTATGTTGATGATACGTTTACCTTAATTGACACTTCTCTTCACAGTATTGATAATATCGTTAACATTATGAACTCAATCGATAGCAATATACAATTCACTCATGAAGCTGAAAATAATGGTTCTATCCCGTTTCTGGAAACCCTTGTCACGCGTACTGTAGGCGGTTTCTCTACATCGGTCTATCGCAAAAATTTTGCATTTCACCCCCCCCCCCTCCCCATGCTCGCTCTTGTAACCCTCCCAGCCAGAAAATAGCAGCCTTTTTTACTGTCATAAATCGTGCCATACATGTTTGTTCAGATTCTCACTCACTTAATAGTGAAATTCAATATCTTAGAGCCATTGCGATTGACAGAGACCTTCTATTAAAGATACTGCTTTACGTAAACTACAGCAACCTTGTCCCTCTAACTCAAATTAGTCCTCTTCTCTTTCCAGAAGTAGCATTGTGTTTCCTTTCTTTCCTAAATCCAGCTTTCCTATTGCCAAAATTCTTAGACAGCATGACTTCAGAATAATTTTTACTCCTTCGAATAAACTTACCCTCTCCAAACTCAAAGATCCTATTGAGTTAAACAACTCATGGAGTAGGGGAGATGGGGGCACATGTGAACAGTTCGCATAAATACAGCTTTTTCTCATAGTTGGATTAATTCTTATAAATAAAAACTAGTCAGTATAGTAAACAGAACTTTCTTTTACACATGGTAATTTTTTAAAAATCACCTGTATAGTTTTTCTTACATTTTTTAATAGTTTTATAAATTCAAATAATTGTTCACATGTGCCCCATGAGCGGGGTAGTTGTGAACACTCGTGGGGCACATGTGAACACAAGGAAAAAATATCCTTTGACATGGTTTTTCTCTTGTTATTAATTTGTTATCATAACAATTACTTATATTATCAGTTGAATTCACCATAAAGAAAAAAAATATTTTTTTTGTCTAGTTTGTGAGTGATATAACAAAAGATTTTAAAATGAAACTAAATATATATAAAGCTGTTCTGACACCATACCCAAGAATTATATTAGTTATCAATTTGAAAATTTTACATTTTAAAAATGTTACTGATATCCATCCCAATTCAAATTATCCTATTCATAGCTGTTGTTTGAAAGATGGAAATAAGCCATCACTGCAAGTTTGAGACAAATGAAAAGAATAAAAAAATTACAAAATTATTTGTGATAATACTCTTTGTATTAACAATGCATAAAAAATATTGTTTTAAACCGTTTACTAAAATAGTACATAACACTTATTGCATTTTAGGAAACATTGAATTTATTTAAATTTTAATTGAACTTAACCTTCCGTCTACCAGACGGGTCCATTGGACCCGACATGTACATTCAAAATATTTATTCAAACCAGAAATTTCTTCAAAACAAACTAAATGTATAAATCAGACAATAATAAGTTAAATAAACAAATTAAATAGTTTTAAGTAAAAATTCTGGTGTAGAATGTTTTTATAAAACTTGAGTAAAATTTCCGGTAGTTCTGGGGTTAAATGAGCTTTTTGCTCTTTTTGTACTTCCTGACAAATGTGGAAGAGGAAGTTTCAATATAATATCACTTTTTTGTATGACAGAAATGTCTACTATTTCAGGGAAATTATATGAATTGGATGTGAGATTCTTTCTCAGGAATTTAACATACATTTTATCATTATCAATTATTTCTATTCGCCCAACAGAGAAAGTTTTTGATTTTTGTGAACTGTTCATATCTGCCCCAACTAGTCTGTTCACAAGTGCCCCGCATGGCTGCTAGAGTTAAATTGATAAATAATTAACATTTATCAATTTTAGGGAACAAAACAACTTTATCCAAAATATTCAATAGTAATCATAGTATATGTTAAAACATTAAAATTCGAATAACTAACTAAATAAATAAACTTTATCACTTACCAAAGTTGAAACCGACATTTTACATTTGACATCTACAAACAGTGTTTTGGCTACTGAAGACAAACAAAATGTCAAAAAGCTTCAAATTTTTTTTATCATATGTCTACAGGTGCTGCCATCTTTGGTAATTTTTTTCAAATAAAAAAACTTATAATAACTATTCAAAAACTGCGATGTTCACATCTGCCCCCTGTTCACATGTGCCCCCATCTCCCCTGTGTATAATATTAATTGCCAGTGCGGTCTTTCCTGTATTGGACAGACCCAACGGGGTTTAAAATTTCGTATTAAAGAACACCAACAATATATTCAAAAACAGAAAACCAATAAATCTTCAATTGCTAAACATTGCTGGGAGATGAACCGCTCTTTTGATTTTAATTCAGCCAAAATCATCTCTAAACCTACTTTTATATACCAACTTAATTTTCTTGAAGCATTTCATATCTACAAATATTATGACAATATCGTTAATAGTGAATTCACTATTACCCCCTTATCAGATTGCTGGAAATATTTCATAGAATCCTCTTTTGCTTAATTATTACCATTTTTTTTCACATTTTTGGTGGCATTACCTATACTATCCTCCTATTAGCTGGTACCCGCATTTTCCTTTTTCCCCATTGGTTAATGAATTTCTAAGTTGAATCCGCTTCTCCTCTATATAAATGAGCAAATTTCCAGTATTCTTTCCACTGAGGACGGTACGCTAAACGCTACCGAAACTAATCAGCTGAAAGTTTGCTTATTCTGGCGTTTTTAACGTTGCTTTTAAATTTATATCATTCTGCGCCAAGTAGCATCTTAATAATCATTGTTGTAATATTTTCTGGTGCCCCAGATCCCTGATGAGCATGTTTTTGCACTCTTCTGTTGTGCATTCAATTTCGACGTACCTTCTGAAGGGTGTAGTTTGTATATCAAGAATGCTGTATAGGACACGTGTGCAGACGTTATCTGGTGTTAAATCTCCGGTTCAGTCACATTCCCTGTGATCTGGTGTCGAATTATAATTGTTCTCATGTGCAGGTGTGATCCTTCTGTTGAGGAATCTTTTGACGAGGGTGCAGCAGGAGCTTGAGATCTGTGTGATTGTTTGTTGTTGTTGTTTGCGAGGATTTAGATATTTCTCGGATGTTTTCTTCGTTTGTATTTGGAACACTAAGTGCTCTTTGCGTTTCTCTGTTTTAATTTACCTCTGGTGCTACAGATATCGCTTTAAAGCTATTTATTATTTTACAATGTGAAAATCATTTTTGGGTGACAAAATGTGAGCGTTGCCATTTGTAATTTTCAAACTTATGTCTCACTGTAACCGTAGCTGTAAGTGCTTGATTGTTGTAAGTTACGCTATTCTCGAGCCCATTCGTTTAAATACCCGTGTCCTTTATGGCATCAAGTTTCCTTGAAGGGTTAGACTGCTAGTGGCTCATATAGCGAGAAATAATTTTTTATGACTGCCGTGTATTTTACGATAATACGCTGTTATCCTTTAATAGAAATACATATTGTTATGAGAATTCTCATTTAGTCAGTTCACAAAAAGAAATCCCAACAGAATTCCAAGGCGTATCACAAATTTCCGAAAATAGATCCCATTTGTCAGATTGCAAGGGTTGGGTTGGGTTGATTGTTGACGGCCAATTATCTACACGAGGGATATGGGCCCTGGGGGGAGTGCCTTCCGTGGAGGTCTTTCTAAGGGAACCTAATCCGTATTAACGCATGGAAATCCACGGTTCGAAGAAAACCACGAAAACTCCGAACGATTAGGCCGACGGGCGCGATTGGGTTCGAACCCAGCACCTCCCGTCTACCAGCTTCGAGAGCAGAACCTCTCAGCCACTGGTGGGGCGTCAGATTGCAAGGAGTTTCACTAGCGACAAAAACTGCCAAAATCGTTCGGAAATAATTCTGTTTTGAGGTTTATTGGCTCATAACGCTACACTGCTTTGAGCAATACCATAAAATTATTCATCACTAGAAAGATATTTAATCAAAAATACAATGCAATAAGTTTGTTCAATTGATAATATTTTATCAGAAGTTACTGTTGTGTAATTAAAAAAATGCAATTAAACTTTGTTAGGTTGATGTGAAGTAAATTGGATGTGACCAATTATCATGAATTTTTAAGAGTATCAGATATGTGCCATTTTGTTTGACAGTGAGTCAGTTCAGCTTAGGGTAAGATTTCGACTATTTATGCCATGTGCCATGTTTTGGAATTTAAGTTTCAGGATGTCAGTATGTTTTATAACTGTTATCAATTTTAGTATTAAAAAAGTACCAAGAACTGACAACAGATAAATAAAGGAGAAAACTTTGTTGCAATTACCAGTAAAAATAATACAATAGACACAACAGCGCCGTTTCGGATGATATAAAATTGATACTTCCAATTAATTAGCTATAGGAAAAATCAATATTAGTTTCATGATGTTTCATTCTCAACACATTTTTATGCTATCAAATTGGTATAATAAAGTTACCAAGGTGGCATAGTAAAGTTTTATATATCTTTTCCTTTCGTGAGCTAGTAAAGCATAATAAAATTAAAAATAAGAAAGTATGAATACCCTGATTACTGTCACATTGTACGAAGTATATTTTAGGGATGTATACACAGACTCATATTGAGTTTTACGTAAAAATATGAAAGAGTGTTAAAAATTATATATTAAAGAATTTTTTCTTTGTTTTTAGGTTTAAACTACACTAAAATATATTGAAATGTCCTACAGCATATGTGAAATGAAAAGCATTGTTTCACATTTGGAAACTCTCATTTATTAAATGCAGATTTCAGTATTGAAACCTGTGTTAAAAATTTACGCTCGAGAACCTTATTCTTATAATTCCTAAGTGATGAGTTGCATTAGTGTTATTCTTCACTAACATGCAAACTAGGATCCCAAGAGAATACTGACTCTATGATGCGTTATTTTTACAAAGTTTTCGTAAAATGGAAGAACACTTTAGGTTTACTACTTCCGAAGCTGAACATAGAATAATCAACTGAATTTCAGGGGTTAAAAGTGCATAAATGTGAAAACATTCTCACTTTCCTGGTTGTCTCAAAGCTTGAATAGCCTACTTTGGCATATCATTCTATCTTACTCTCTATTATAATCAACCAATTTTCAAGCTACTTATTCTACACATATATTGAGACTTCTCACTAGCATAGTTACATTTTAGTAAGATTATCTAGTCAGAAGATAAATCCTACGAGGACTGTTCAATAAAGAAGGATCATATATTTTTACTGGCATACTTTATTGAACATTAATTTATTTTTATATTCCATTGTTAGCTTAATGTGTAATGAACACGTGGTAAATTTTTTGTTCATTTATTTCCATTAGTACGTATGTGGCAGCCATGAAAGTTCAGATACTTTCAGTATCGCCTACGCGAAAGATGGAGGCAACACGCATTGAGCAAGTATGCTCTTGTCTGTTGGAAATTTTGCTTTCACTAGAAGAAATTGTCAATAGAAAAGTATACTATAGCACTATAGGAGACTTATAGAAAGTTTGTTCTTCCCTGTAGCACAGTTAGATGATGCTTTGAGATGTTTAAAGGGGTCCGTGACACGAAAATCTTCAAATTTTCTAAAAATATTTTTTTGCAATAAAAAATTCTCCGCTTTTGTCTGCTTAAAATGACGATTAAATCATGTTTATATCCTTATTAGAACAGAACATATTAATTTTTTCGATTTGGTTTGTTTTCAAAATCTAGCTTTCAAGCAATGGTTGTCATACAAACGGCTTCTTGTGAAAATGCGTTTTTTTTTCATAATGGGTTTTTTCACCATTTCTCGTATTTAAATTGTTATAACTCAAGAACCGTTAAAGATATACGGTTCAAACCTAGAACATGCCTTTTTCAATTAGTTTACTTTAATTTTGATTCAGAAAATTTGACAAAAATATTTACTTTTGAAAATATGATTTAAAAAATAAATGGCATCATTTTTTATTTAATTTTTACTTTAAATATTTTTAATATTTTTAATTAATATTTTTAAAAATGCTGAATCTAAATTAAAACTTATATATTTCTGTTTATTTAAATGATACAAAATTGAAATTCTACAAATAATATTTCGAGTTATAACGATTTCAAATTACCCCACTTTTTTAATAAATTTTAAAATATTTCTTTCTTTTAATTATGAGAAGCTTTATCATGTGATTTTGTTTACAAATTGTATGGTTAACAATCACAGAAAAATTCAAAATTTTAACTCAATAAATAAAAATTATTTTAAAATTTGCCCCGGACCCCCCCCCCCCTGGCCGCCGAGCAAAAGGGCAAAATTGTAATGTTGTTTTCGCTGTTATTTATTTTTAAATGCTAAAAAAAAGGTGTTTTTTCTAACATGATATATAAAAAGAAAATTACGTATAGGCATATAGGCCTTGAGAGTATTAATTATAACTTAATTTTTTAAAACTGGAATATATCTGAAGAATTATATGAATTTAAATAATGCTTATATTGCAGTGAAACCTACAGCTTAGTGAACGGATATATCAGTTCGCGGCGGTGAGAAGGTTAAGAGAAAGACGATCATCTTCAAAGGAAGACAGATCCGAAGTTCCTGTAACTGACCTTACAGAAGTCAACATAATACCATCGCTATTATTATCATAGAAGATCGTTAGATATGATGAACTATGAGTAAAAAAATTGCAATTATAATGGCGTGCCATCCACACGTTGGTAACAAAAAAAGTGAACATGAGACGTGTTTGTACGCCTTGAATTCCGACACTCTTCATACCCGAACAACAGGACGTTTGCGTGGAGGTTATTCGAAATTGAAGGTGATGTTACATGAACATGAGATGAATCCCCTAATATAATAATACATTTCGACTGACGATTTCTTCAGGCGAAAGCAAAATTTACTGCTGGCAAGAGCATACTTCCTCATTGTGTGTTGCCCCTATCGATCCCATAGGCGATACTGAACGTATATGAACTTTCATGGCTGCCACTGACGTACTTCTGGAAATATAAGAAAAAAATACCACATGTTCATTACACATTAAGCTAACAATGACACATAAATGTAAAGTAAATTTGTGTACAATAAAGTATGCTAATAAAAAATTATGACAATTCTTTATTGAACAGACCTCGTATAATATCAGTCTAAAATTTTTGTTCTCAATTCAACCCTAAGACTTAAACTGGCCCACAAGCATGCATTTTTCCTTACAACCGAAGGCGTGTGTTAGAAATACAGCACACTGAATTAGGTCAAATCATCTCTCTACAGCTTTAATTTAAAAAATATATTTTCAAAAGTCTATTTTTTAATTCTCACTCTTCATAATGTGAGTGCATCTCCTGGGTAAGTGATATTTTGCTGACTTTAGGGTAACATTAATCACTTAGATAGATTATTTTGGTCTTCAAAGTCATGTTACTGACACAGCAATCGAATAGATTTTATATCTACGAAAATCTCACACCCCTTGATCTCAATCCTATGGTTATTTCGAAACGCGAATTTAGGTTTATATACTACATATTATATAAATAAAATTCTACCCATAAATTTTATTTTAAAATTTTATTTATTTTCACTAACAATATAACTTCTTCTTGTCGATATTTATTTAAATACTTTTTTGTAATCTGGTTCAGAACATGTTTATATGATCTAATATAGCAATCAAACGATTAATATGCAATATATTAATGACTATTCATTTGTTCTTCACAGTTTCAAAGAACGTTTCCAGTGTAATGTTTTTTACATTAATTACAGAAGCTTACATAATATTATTTATAATAACTTTGTTTAAATTAGAATGTAATATGAGCACAGGATCATTCATTTTCTCATCCCCGCGGTCAGAGCTGCCATGTCTCCTGCTTTTTCATACCAATATTTTAGTACAGAAAATTTTGCTTCATTTAATCGGAGACTTCTCTGATTTAAAAGAACAACATTTCTCTAAGAAAATACTGGCATGCAAAAAGCCGGAGACTTGACAACCCTGCGTGGGTGATATCTCACTCCCCTTGTAATTCTTTTTTTAGAGAATTGAAACATTTAATGAACTACAATATCTGGTCGCATGACCGTGATACGTACACTTTTGAAAAGGCCACTTAAAATCGTCAACTCGTAAAATACGAGGACAGTACGATAAGTACCGGGCCTTGGCCAGAGAGGGCGTAACTAGAATTTTAAAAATTATTTATTTCGCAAAGTTGAGCATTCACAAAAACAACTGGCAAATTGGCAAGTCGCTACGCGGTTTAGTTTGTGAGTGGAAGCCATTTGAATAGAGCAACTTTGGTGATATTTCAACAATGGAAAAAATTGAATATCGAGCAGTGATAAAATACCTGTTTTTGAAAAAGAAAACAAATGATGAGATTAAAGCGGAACTCAGAGAAGTTTATGGGGACTCTGCACCTTCGTTATCAATCATAAAATATTGGACACCTGAATTCAAACGCAGTCATACAAGCATTTTTGATGAAGAACGTCCAAGCCGTCCAACTGAGGTTACGACATCAGAAATAATTGAAAATATCCACGATATTGTAATAGACATTCGGAGAGTGAAAGTGCGCTAGATTGCTTAGACTGTGGGTATCTCAATTGAATGGGTGCAAAATATTTTAACAGCTCGTTTGGACATGAAAAAGCTTTCCGCAATATGGGTGCCCCGGTTGCTCACAATTGATATTAAACACGCTTGTGAGTCAATTTCAAAAGAATGTTTGGCGAAGTTAACCCTTTCAAGGGCAAGTCCCTTCTGTTAGCAAAATACTGAAATTAATGAATTACACCGGAATTTACAAACAATTTTATTTGTAAATAAGTAAAAGCTTTTCTTCACGTACTTAATAAAACGAAAATTTTCAAACTAAAATTCTGGTGTCAATGTCCCATTTAGGGATTAAAATTAGGTGGTCCGGAAATGAATCACCGCCCTTGAAGAGGCTAAAGCGCAATCCAAATAATTTTTGGCATCGATCCATAACTTTTAAGGAAACATGGATTCATCACGGTACACTAGAAACTAAAGAACAATCCAAACAGTGGGTTTTTCATGGCCAACCTGTGCCAAAAAGGGCTAAGGCGACTTTATCTGCGAACAAAGTCATGGCTACAGTGTTTTGGGATGCATGCGGCATAATTCTCGTCGATTACCTTGAAAGGGGCAAAACGATCAATGGAAAATATTATACCAACTTATTGGATCGTTTCAACCATGTTTTGAAAGAAAAACATCCGCATATGTCAATGAAAAAATTCTCTTTCATCAAGAGAATGCACGCATGCACACCTTTGTCGTCCCCATGGCGAAATTCCATGAATTGGGATACGAACTGCTTAACACTGCTTAACACTTTATCTACCATATTCGCCAGATATTAGCCCTTAGCGATTATTTTCTATTTCCAAATATGAAAAAATGGCTCGGTTGAAAACAATTTGGCTCTAACGATGAAATTATTGCTGAAACAAATGCCTATTTTGAAGGGTTGGTGAAATTGCATTTTTTAGAGGGATACAAAAAAATAGAAAATTGTTAGGCTAAGTGTATCGAACTAAAAGGAGATTATGCTGAAAAATAAAGTACATTTTAAACATAAAATGTGTTTTCCTTCTAAAGGCCACGTACATACAGCCCTCGCATTTACGAAGAAAATAAGGAAAAATTTTGACTCAAAATTTGCATGTTGGTGAAGAATAACCAATTACAATATTTCTTGATCTAGAAATGTTACTTGGAATAAACCTATACCTCACCAATTCTCTTCGTATATTTTAACTGTTTAACCCTTTCGCGGGCGGTGTCCACAAAAAAAGACACCTAATTTTCAGAGTACTGGCGCCAATAATATTTAATTGAAGTTTTCCTTTTATAAAGTAGGGAAAATTAGCAAGATATTATTTTCTAATAAATTCGTTTGTAAATTCTGGTGACAGTCAATCATTTCATCATTTTATAAAAAGAATTACTCTGCGCCGGAAAGGGTTAGGCGACTAAAAGAAGACATTATGTATTTTACTTTTATGTATGTATGAATGTATATGTATGTCAGCAATTTTCTCAACAATTACTGAACAAATTTGAATGTGAGTTTTTACATTACAATAGTACGTCAAAGAAGGTTTCAAGCCAAAAATAGTCATCATAATGTGTACAGTTTTTTTCTAACAGAGACACATCAAACCTTTTAAGAAATGGTTGTATATGTCTGTGATGCTGGTAACTAGAGTATCCTTATGAATAAGAACAACAACATAAGATCATTAAAACTTGACTGGTCATGAGAACTTTGGATAAAAACTTGGTAAGCCTGCCGTTTTTTGACTTGTCTCGCTCTCTAATTGAACTTAAATAGGCAAGTATTAGCAAGTTCTGAAATGTAGATGAAATAATTTGGACAAAAATTTCATTCCTCCTGAGCATGTTCTATGCATATTGTCATTCTCTTGTTTATAAAGACAATTTACTCTACACTACTTTCCTAAAACGCGAACTTGCACGCATAAAAAAATTAAAAGAAAAATCCCTTCCGGCTCGGCCTACAGGCACAGGTAGATTTCAAATTTAAGTACTAATTTCAACAACAAAAACTGAATCATGATCAGAGATAAACCTACTTTAACAATTTTATCTGGCCCCTTTTGACAAGTTTTTAATTTCATTTTTATATAAACGGTCAAGTGCGAGTGTTGCTCGCGAACAGAGGGTTCCGTAGAATAAATATATGAATTTGTAATTGTATTACAAAAAAAAAAAAAAAAAAAAAGTTGCTAAAAGAATACTAAGATTTTGTGAAAAACTATACAACGTAGGGTTGTGTATAACTGTATATACTAGAAAAGTGTAAATGGATATACCATGAAAGTTCAAAGGATATGGAACCTAAATAATATCAAATATAGCTATTATGTACTCATTATTTAATATTATCCTAATCTGTTTATGATGAACTTAATTCGGTGCTGACAATAAAAACAGTGCACATTTAAACTTCATTTGGCATTTCATAAAACTAAATTCAGCGTAGTAATAACCTTTCTTTCTACAGTGTAGCTGAAACAAAACCGTTGTTCAAAATTTAAATTTGGCATTGTGCGCTAAGCCTTCAAAAGGAGGCCGCAAAGTTGCAATGCCACTGTAGTCCGTGCCGCGTTTTTCCAGATAGGTTTTTAATTAACTTTTAAAGTCACCCAAGGCTTTTTAAGAGATCCACTCAATGCAAATTAGTCGTGAATCCCATAGTATTTATGTGATTCATTCTAATTAAGTGGTCTCAAGACTCTTAAAGTATCAAAATTTTAGTAAATGCAATTTTTTTAGGTGTTAAACTCCTATCTTTTCTGAACACTTTGATATAATTGTTTCCTTGAAATTCCCATTAGAACAGAAGTTATGGCTTTTAGAATTATACTCGCTCAATAGCTGAAGCGGCGTTCCCGAAACTTTGAAGTCATTTTTCACCAATTGACGTTTTTGGGCATAACGGTTGGTTGGTTGATTTTGTGACGGCCGATTATCTACACTAGGGATGTAGGCCCGAGGGGGAGTGCCCTTCGTGGGGGTCTTTCTAAGGGAACCTAACCCGTATTAACGCATGGAAATCCATGATTCGAAGAAAACCACGAAAAACTCCGAACGATTAGGCCGACGGGCGCGAGTGGGATCGAACCCAGCACTTCCCGTCTACCAGTTTCGAGAGCAGAACCTCTCAGCCACTGGTGGGGCTTTGGGCATAACGCGCACGATACATCAAAAACTTCTGAGTATTTTTTCATGAAATTTTCAATATATATATTTTCTGTTAGTCTGTATAAACTGAACCTGAAATTTCCTTTTTATTGTTCAAAAAAATATTTTTTTAGGTGATTACACTGTTGAAATTTTTAAAATTTTGTATTAGAACAGTTTTCAAAAGGTGGGCACTGGACACACATCATAACTTTAAGCTCTTCAATAAATAAATCTAATTTTCATTGACTTTAATTTTTTTTACACCGAGTTTTTAATTCTGCCCAGAGACAGAAAATGACATAATTCATTCTAAACGCTTTGTATAAATATCTTAAAATTTTATTATTTTATGCTAAAGAGGCCAATTTTGGACATTCATAACATTAACTGTTCCAATGTACCACCAAGAAAAAGGGTTTTAACTTGTTTCCAGGTGGTTCTAATGGTAAACAACGAATGAATAAAGGAAACGGATAATTTTTTGATAATTTCGTTATGAGATGGCAGTCTGATTTATTGCTTTTTGAAGATAGAAGGACTTTTCTAGAAAGAATTTTTCAGTATTTTGTTATGTCCAAAAGTAACGATCGTAATAAAGCTGTCATTTCCACGAAAAATACATCAAGTAAGTACTTTAAACTCTTTTACATAACTTTAAAATCCTTTTAGAAATTTTTAAAGTGTTTGTATATGTTTCTGTAAGATTTTTTTGCAATAAATGCACTTTTCGCTCATAAGAAACTAGAATGTCAAAATCGCGTAACGATCGAAACACCAATTTTATTTTTCGGTAAATTTATTTTTAAAGATGATTCGTGTCCTGAAACATATAAAAATATATTTATTATAATGTTTTATCGTAAATAATTACCGCGTTTTGTATAAATAAAGCGTATTGAGTACGTGTAATAATAAAATTTGACTAGAAGCATGCTCAACTTACGTGTGTACGATAGACACAAATTGGCGGCCGCTGCGATCATTACGAAATTTCAGACATGCTTATTTAAAAGTATGATTTAAAATTAATAATAAAACTTCTTTTATTTATTTCAAAAGTAATTCTTCAGTGATCTTACGCGTTGTTATGTATTTCGCAAAGTTTTCTTTGCAGCAAATGTACCCAAAATGATTTTTTAATAACCATGTCCAAATCGTGGAACGATCTAATCGCTAATAATTTTAATTTTCTAAATACATAAATAAATATATATATTTTTTAAATTCACGGTTTAAGAATACCCTCTCCTTAAAATTTCATTCTTCATCTTTGCACCCCCACCAAAATTCAAGGCAAATAAAGAGTTTAAGCCGCTAAGTACTGTAATTTTGGTTAAAAAAAAAAAAAGCAGAAATTAACAGTGCTCAAAGTATACTAAGACAGCCAGCGAAAACTATTAAAGGTACTCAAAAGATTCACTCCGTTCAAACGACAAACAAATTTCGTACTATTCAAATTAGAAATAGATCCTGTTTTTTGTAGTCTCTGTAAAAACAATCAAAAATGCATTACCAGTGAAACTGGTGGGAAAAAAAGATCGTTTCTATAATTGACTCCTCCACAGTTGAAAATAGATTGACATTGGAGACTGGTGCTTTGTAATTTATGATGAAAACTTATGGCCAGGTATTATTGAAAAGATCAGCATTGATAATGGTGAAAAAATATTTTCTATAAATTTTTTTACTCCTCAGGGAGACATTGATTTTAACAGGTTTCGTTATTCATCTAAAAAAGACAGCACACATTTAAAATATGAAGATATTTGTTGAAATCGTTCATCGCCACCTCACCCTGTAACAGCAAGAAAAGGCTTTTTTTTTTCCTTTGACTAAGAAATTATAGATATGTGCATTAAAAAAAATGGCAGTGTAACTTGTTTTCTGAGAAAATAAAAAAAATAAATTATACGTTGTATACTTCTAAAATTGTGTAAAGGTATGTTTTTTGCATAATGTGTAATTCCTATAAAATTAAGATATTACTCTAAAAAAATGTAGTAAATATTTTACTATCAGAGTTTAACATTTGATTTTATTATTATTATTACTGGATAACAAAAAGTTAATTATACATATAGTATACACATACAATTATAGAACAAATTTACTACATTGTTAGTCTTAAGAATTTTTTAAATACTAAGCACAACTTATTTATGGAAAGGTCAAAACTGTGTAACTTACATGCCAGCAATGTCCAAAATCTATAACCTACGTGCTAGAAATGTCCAAAATTTGTAACCTAGAGAACTGCTAATTAAATGCTTTAATAATTAATTTTCCAGAATAGTTGCTGTCTTTTAATGTTTGTGTATAATTTTGTAGATTTATATACTATACTATTAAAAAAGTCCTTCCGGCCAGTGCCGAGAGCAAGAGGTAGCTTTCATATTCCTTATTTTAAAAAAAGCCAACTTATATTATTCCAAACACACGAAGCTCAATTTAGTGGAAACCGAATATAGGAGATTCAATACTAATTTTTATCAATACTAAATCACTATGAATGAGAATTTCGCGAAATTAGTCAGCTTTAACCAAGCTGCTTTTATTTAAAGAAACTTATATTTGGCTGCCAAATTCGGCGATTTCTTAAAGTGCCTGCCATTTTAAGACAACATGGTGGATGAGGCTAACCAGTGAACTTGGTCGAGACCTTAGTAATTGCTGTGCACATGCTCACACACATCGGAATTGGTTGATATATAAGAGTGCTGTCGCAGGCAGAAAATCAGATTTTTCAAAATGTCACCCACATTAGAAATTGAAACTGCTATATCTGAGGCATTTTTTAAGATAAAGACAAACAAAAAATGCTCCTGAATCCTTATATCAAGGTCAAATACTTAAGAAAGAAACCTTTTCCAATTTCTAATTTTTTTGCACCTCACTTTAAATATATATATTTTTTTAATTTAATTGCCGCCATTTTGAAACAAGATGGCTGATGAAGCTGGCCAGCGAATTTGCTCGAGATATTGATGTATGCTATCCACATGCCTTCTTACATCGAAATAGGTGAATATGTGTGTTATCGCGTGACAAATACAAGATCGTTTCAAAATGTTAACCATGCTAGAAATTCAAAGTGCTATAATTCAACCATTTTTTAAGATATAAACAAAAGAACAAATTTTCAGAAACAAAAACTGCTCCGGAATCTTTGTATCAAGGCCAAACACATAAAAAAAACTTTTTCATTTTCCAATTTTTTAATACCTCATTTTAAATTTTAAATTAAATTTTTTTTAAATGGCAACCCTTTTGAAACAAGATGGCGAATGAAGCTGGCCAACGAACTCGGTCGAGACATTGGTATGTACTATGTACAGACCAAGTTACATCCAAATCGGTTCATAAATACGCCTGTTATCGCATGACAAAAATCAGGTCGTTTTAAAATGTCAGCCACAATAGAAATTCAAAATGCTATAACTCAGCCATTTTTTTAGAATTCCGGAACAAAAACTGTTCCGGAATCTTTGTATTAAGACCAAACACATACGAAAAAAATCTTTTTCATTTTCAAATTTTTTGGTATCTCATTTTAAATTTTAAATTTTTTAAACTTTTTTAAATAGCCGCCATTTTGAAACAAGATGGCGGATGAAGCTGTCCAACGAACTCGCTCGAGACATTGGTATGTACTATGTATAAACGAAGTTACATCCAAATCGGTTCATAAATACGCCTTTTATCGCGTGACAAATTTCAGGACGTTTCAAAATGTCAGCTACGCTAGAAATTCAAAATGCTATAACTCAGCCATTTTTAAGATATTGACAAAACAAAAACTGCTCCGGAATCTTTGTATAAAGGTCAAATAGATAAGAAAAAAATATCTTTCCATTTTCACTTTTTTGGTACCACATTTCAAATTTTAAAATTTTTTAAAAATTTTAAATGGCCGCCATATTGAAACAAAATAGCAAATGAAGCTGGCCAATGAACTCGGTCGAAACATTAGTATGTACTATGTACACACCGAATTACATCCAAATCGGTTCATAAATACGAGAGTTACAGTGTGACAAAGGTCATATATATATATATATATATATCAATTTTGAACGGAGGGTGGTTTCGAGGTCTGGGGGTCATGATCGATGAAAATATACCAAAATTTTTTGAAATCGCTTTCCTCCGAACGGCTGCAATAGGTAGCTTTTTGTAATGAAAGCTACCTAAAAATTGGCCTTAAATTTGAAAATTTGAAAAATTACATATAGTTAACGTTTAATGGGTTCCCACCTTTTGAGAATCTCCCATTAACTACATACAACTTTGCATTAAAAATATAAAAATGCTTTAAATAAAAATTTATTTAAGTTCAGTGTAATTATTACAATCTGAAGTATAAGTAGGCACCAAAATATTCATTCTAGTTGCAATATTTATTTTGTAGTATTGTTATGCCAATTTTCTGCTCGACAATTGTCTAACAGTTTCGAGCCCCCTATAAATACTAACTCTGCATCTTGCAATTTTTTAAATACGTGAATTGCAAGAACGCACTTAATTCTTTCATTCCAATAAAAATTGTGTTTTAAAATCATATACATTTTAAAACATTAAAAGTCGAAAGTGGTCATTTTTTTCATTTTTTCCAATTTTAAGAGTACGAGATCCCTTAAATTAGTCTGTTTTTAACAATTTGATGTCTATTGCTTTTCTACTGCTACTGCACATTACATTACACATATATATCATTAAAAGTTATTAACTAGGCATAGAGTTACGCCCTGTCATTATGTATGTCCAAACTGTCCATATATTTAAGGCTAATTACTGACGTTTTTTTTCGAAAATCATTATCAAATATCAACAATGCTTTATTTTTCTGCTACGATAGGTACCTCCAGTGCTGCTCAACACTTTTACTGAAAGCCCGTGAATCGAAATTTGTGAGTAACAGAAAAATGCGATTTTTTAAAAAACTATGTGACCTAGGGTAATCGCTATAATTTTCCTTCAAGGTTTAAATTAACGTCTACTACCTCTAATTTTTCCTTAATTTTAGTTTCAGTAAATTCAGAATTAAATGGGGAGGAACATATTTTTGTGCTACGTTTTTGACGATACCTTTGAAAATATAATACCTAGAATTAAAAGGAATGTATTTTTGAGTTCAGCGTTACGATAGCTTTCACACGATACCCCACACGATATACAAAGTAAATAGTTTTTTTTCATGTAGCTTAATTAGCCCTTCTACATTTTTACTAAATATATTTATGAATGTTTAATAATTTGAAAATATGTGGGTCAATAGTCTTTATTACTTCCCCCAATTTGAACTTTCCACGTTCCATAGTTTACGAGTAAAATGGCTGCGACAGACAGACAGACACAAGAGTGATCTTATAATGGTTCCGTTTTTACTTTTTAAGCACGGAATCCTAATAAGAGGTGCTTTTATCAGAATCATTTTAATGCGGTATTCAAAAAAAAAAAAAAAAAAAAAAAAAAAATACTTTTCCATGCTCAACAACTCGAAATTTTTCAGATCCATTTTTAAAAGAAAAAATATGAAACCTGATGACGTGATTTTTGAAGAGATTTATAAGCGACCTGCGTTTCTATTTTTCGTTCAATGAATTAAAACTTGATTTATAAACAAATATTTTCTCGGTAGGACCGTATTGTTCATTTCCAACACAATCGCTTCGGGAAATTCGGTTCAAAATGCCAACTTTGACATCATTTTTTGAAATATATTCTGCCTCTATCAAAAAATCGACCATTACAGTATATTATATAGTTTCTGAATAAGAAAACCTACCAATTGGATGCGTTTGAGAGCAAAAATGAATTTAAAAATGAGTAAAAAAGAAGCAGTTTGGATTTGAATACAACGGTAATACGATGATTTTTTTTCTTCAACCGCTATGTATTTTTAATTTGTTTTTGCTGTAAGAATTGGTCCTATCAAAAACATGTCAATATACACAGAAGAGCCAAAATATTATGACCATCCCCACATTTTGAAATAAAGTCGCCTGGATGGCGTGGAGGGCACGTAATCAGGTGGGGATGGTATTTGACTATTGCTAGGGAGTATGAGGAATCATTTTTGCGCTTACTTCTGCATGGGATCGGAAAGGCAGCTGATATAAGCGACATTGATAGAGGGCAGAATTCAATGGCCCGATGGCTCAGAACATGTATCTCCAAAACTGCACGACTAATGGTTTGTTCGCGACATAGCTTTGTTAGTACGTATGAAAAGTGGATGAATAGTGGTGAAATCATCAGCAGACGCTATGGCGTTGGACGTCCATGTGTTATCAAGAAAAAAGGACGTCGGAGACTCTCTCGCTTGGTAAAGTAAAATCGGCTCCAGGCAATGGCTCGGCTGGCAGCCCAATACAATACAGGTCCAAGGAGAATAGTTTCTGAGTACACAGTTATGCTGACACTGTCGGATATGAGGCAACTCAGCAAACGTCCCACGCATGTGCCTCTGTTGACAAAGCATCATCTCCAACTACTCCTACACTAGACCCGGGAAGATCGTGAATGGACGATGGATCATTGACAGAGCGTTGCCCGGTCGGATGAATCACGATTCATTATTCAACACGTCGAAGGCAGTGTAAAGGTACGCTTTCTTTCAAGCGATATGTTGCTCCCCCTTATGCAGCAAGCCATACACAACCCGGTGGAGACGTTATACTACTTTGGGAAATGTTCTCATGGGCGTCACCGGGACCTCTAATCGTTGCACAGCACACTATGAAGGCCGCGGACTATCTGAACATCATTTAAGAACAGCTGTACCCTTATATGTTATCTGTCTTTCCAACTGGAAATAAAATCTTTGAGTGCGACAATGCTCCATGTCACGGTCCTCGAATTGTGATGGAGTGGTTCCAAGAACATAATACCGAATTCCAGTTAATGTCCTGGCAGTCTAACTCAAAGAATCTTAATACAATAGAGCAGGTTTGAGATGCCGTGGAACGGCAGCTCAGCGCTCAAAAACAACCATGTTGTAATACTTCGGATTTGTGCGACCGCTGCTTGAATATCTGCTACAATCTGTCTTCGGCCATTTACCAAGGACTTGTGTCATCCATGCCAAGGCGAGGTGCAGCGTTTTTGCGGACCAAAGGCGAGGCATTCGTTATTAGGTAGGTGATCATAATGTTTTGGCTCGTCAGTGTAAATGTTGTAGATAATATTAAGAAGATATATAATAAATTCATTCGGATTTTATATCTTGTGAATTGACGAAGTTATGGATATTTTTCTTCTTCACCACCCCCCTCCTCCCTTTTTGCTTTCGTTTTTAATTTTTTTTTTTGCGGTACGAATTGGTTCTATCAAAAACTTGTCAATATAAAAGTTGTAGATAATATTAAGAATATTTATAATAAATTCAATTGGATTTGATATCTTGAGAAATGACGAAGTTATGAATTTTGTTATCCCTAAACCCTGTTTTGCGCCCCTTGAGCCCATTTTTAATTTTATCAAAAATCTGTGATACATAAATTTTTGGCACTATTTTTAGAAGTAATAAAAACTTTAAACTGATTTGATATGTACAAAAATTAAGAAGTTATGGGGTTTTTTCGGTTTTCACAAAAGCCCTCCCTATTTTCATCCCATTGGTCCGATTTTGCCCTTTAACAAACTTGACCGATATTTTATGCCCCTTGATTTTATGTATCAGTTTGGAAGAGATTTGTGCAGAATTACGGAAGTCATCGTGTCCATAAAAAAAGTGATATATATATATATATATATAAATAGATAAAGTTTTCTACTGAGGGTGGTTTTGGGTTCTAGGGCTCATGATCGGTGCAGATCTGCAAAATCTTTTCAGAAATTCCAACATAGGAGCGACGTCAATAGGTAGTATTTTATACAAAATCTACCAAAAAATGGCAATGCTAATAACATGACTGATTTTGCACAATTGCAATGAAGTCGTAGATTAAGAAATAGACAACTGAAGTCGCGTTGATTTTTTGTTTCAAAAATATTTGTTGCTTTTCTTCTTGACGCCAACGTATATTAAATTAAATGCAGATATAAATACAGGATTGCCATAAAAACAATCCCTTTTGCATAAACACTCTCGCTAAAATGTGTCAACTTGTACGTGGTAAGAAATTTTAAAAAATGGCAATGTTAATAACATGAGTGTTTAAGCACAATATCAACTAAATCGTAAGATTAAGAAATAATCAATTGAAGTCGCTTTGATTTTTGATTCAAAATTACTTGTTTCCTTTCATTTTTTAATAGATGTATAATTCACGCTTTTTTTTTTCTTTTGAAACAGAATATTAAAATACTACTAATAAAAATAAACTCGCTAGGATTAATTTTTGAATTTTTGTGAAGAATCATACGATTTAATTAAAGTTATTTTTAGTTATTGTTTTTTAATCTTTAGTGGGTACATTAAAGTTGCTAAAACTTTCATTACATAGATATCATAAAAGGATATTTTTTAATTTAAGATAATATAGAGGCTTTATAGTATAGAACGCTTTCTTTCTTTTTAGTTAGGTGGACCATGGTTCTCTATGCATCTGATTTTATAATTTTGTAAAAAATAAATTTCCGAATTTAATAAGTCATGAGAGTAGAAAGAATAAGTTGAATTGTATTAATTTTACAGTAAATTTATAGTATATATTTTTTCACAATATCAGTACTTCTGAATTCGATGTATGTTGAAATATAATATGCACACCTCTGCATCACAGTCTTTGCATCAATACTATTTTTTAAATTATCTATCCATTTCCGTTTAAAATATATTAAAATAGTAACTAGCGCAATGAAATTAGTTGTGAAAAAATGAAAGCTCGGTACTCTGCACGGATATAACAAAATTTAATCAAAATGTTTGTCCGTGAGAAAGAAAGGAGGGAAAGGAGTTATCCAATGAAATGAAATACATAATATATATATATATATATATATATATATATATATATATATATACACACATATATATATGTATATATTTATTACTGTCCTTGCAATAAAAAAAGTCGTTCCAACTCAGCTGAAAGAGTAAGTTAAGTTCTTTTTTTTATTATTAAAGGTACAGTCGTGGAAAAAAAAAGTAAACACCCCCTACTAATTTCTCAACAAATTATCGTAGAAGAAAGTTACTGGTACCGAACGATTGGAAATAAAGTCTACTTTTAAATGATGCATATAAAATTTCCTTAGGGGGCCATCTACATCTTAAAACGAACCATAACTTTGTTTTCTTCAATAGCAGTACACAATTCGGACAGCATAAATGAACTCTACACCTTTCAATTAGCCTATAAACAAATTTTTATGCAATTCGTACGATAAGTTTCCGAGAAAATAATTATTTTAAAATGAGCGTATTTTAAGGGTTGTATCCAAATTGAAGTTCCGAACTCGATTGTTAACCCAGAGAGCCGCCATCTTGATCAAGGCACGTTTAAGCCTCAATGAAACCTGTTTGATTACAGGATAGCAGAATAAATTTCAAAAATTTACTCACTGCTATGTAGACGACCCCTTAAACCATCATTTTGCCGTTTTGTAAGCATAATTTAAAAACTACTTGGAAGAAAAATGTGAAATTTGGGATTTCCATAAAGCAGGACTTTATAAATCTAAATCCATCAAAAAAATTGTAGGTTGCAATTCATAATTTTTTCGAATATTAATTTCATAATTCATAATTCATATCATAAAATTACAAAAATTGCAAATTCAACGTATTTATGTTTGGGTATATTAGTATTATTGCTACACAAAAAAATAGCTCATTAGGAACATAATTTCAGTAGATATAAATAAAAATATGAAAATGTAATTTAACATTAGAAGTACTAAATTTTGAATGTCTATAATTCAAAAACTTATCATATGAATGACTTGAAATTTGGTTTCTAGGCATATATATCGTTAAATTTGGGTACTGCCATTGAAAAAAATGAAGTTTGGAATCGTTTTAATATGTATATGGCCCCCTAAGCAAATTTTATACACACCATTTAAAAGTAGACTTTATTTCCAATCGTCCGGTACCAGTAACGTTCGTCTACGATAATTTGTTGAGGAGTTAGTAGGGGGTGTTTACTTTTTTTTTTTCCACGACTGTACATACTTATTTTGGACGTTATATTGATGACTCAAGGTTATAAAATATTTCCGACATTCAAACGAGGTTTGTAACCAGTCAGTAAATACTAACAAAGTGCTTTTAGCATGTTTCAGATGACAAAAGAAACAACTTCTAAAAAATTTATTGAAATCGAAGAAATTTAACACGTATTAATAAAGAACTGAAAATATAGCCTCATTGAGCATAAAGTTATTTGGCTATTCAAAAGGCCATTATTTTCGAACAGATTACTGAATCTTCTTGATTAACGAACAAAAAATTTAACAGAAATTTTGCCTTATTTAATCGGCCGATTATGGCAATTAAAGAAAGCTAAAATTTACTATTACATTTTTGTGGTGCAAAAAAGCAGAAGAGTTGGCAGCTATGGTATTACTCAAAGTGCTCTCAGATTAACTTAACAATCAGAATGTTTCGTATTCGTCATAGTGACTGAGACTTGGTGTTGCTTGGGAACGACGTGGTTCTAATTGCTTCGACCACTCTTTTCAGAAAAACTAGATAAAAATTTCATTTTCCCGTCGAAAATACTGCAGTTAGAAGTTTGAGAAATTTTCTAACTTTCGAAGTATTTGCTTGAAACGTTGTATGTCACCTAAAATTGGGAACAAGTATAAGGACCCTCAGTGGAAGATGTTCCTTCAATTTAACCAATTTTTTGAGTTAGAATCTTGTTATTTCATGACAGCGACGGGACGAAGTGAACTGTATACAATCGAAAAAAGATCTAAAATCGCTGATAGAAATAAATATTGTGCTTTAAAAATGTAGAGACAATTTAACAAAAATGGCATACATAAAGAGATACATTACATTTCATTTATTAATTTTAAGATATTGGAAATTATATTCATATGGAAATGAGCATCATCTGTCTAAAGAATTTTCCAAATCTAAACCTCATTGTTTCGATGTGGTTATAACTAGTCAACATGTTAATCGTATATCACATCGTTTCCCAACCTTTCTTCTGCCCCTTTCCCCTTGCTAAAGTTTGTCTTTAGGAATACCCCTCATTTGATAAGCCTACCGCACACAACACCGCATTTTTATAGTGGGTAATATTTTCACATTAGCTAAGTAAGCTGTAATCAGAAGAATAAAATTAACGATATTTATAATCCCCTTTTTTTTCCTTACATTTTAATATTTTATAATGTAGCCTAAAATAATAAATATTCTCAGAAATATAACAATTTTAACCACATTAGCTTATGATGAAAGATCACATAAATATTCCTTTTGATATGTATAGGTGTTCAAACATAGCTTTTAATAATTGCAATGCAGTCTTTGAGCATATTTAATAGAGCTCAGTTTTAACATTTTTCTCTTTAAAAAATGTGGTACCTGGCAATATCAACATCATTTTCGAGTCTGTTGCGTACCCCAGGTTGAGAACCGCTGTTTTATCATAATCGACGTGTTTCAGTTCATGAACGCAAATGATCTCGCTCGGAAAGAAATCGATAACTTTCTGTAAGACTTTCCACACCGTAGAATAACTCAAATGCAATTGTCTCCTGCCTCTGTGGGCGATATCATTGCCAGAAACAAATTTGTTGGTGGTATTAAACATTTGTAATTGTAAGTCGAATTATATCTTTATTAATTGGTTGTCTGGATACCGTGTCTTGTCCTTTATCAGGCTGAATTATTTCTGAATCGCTGGTGCAAATTACTGCGTAAATTACACTGGGTTTTGAATTTGTGAAGAGTGGCTGCTGTCTTGCTTTTGTGAAGGCAAATTATTTTCATAAGTTACGCTTCGTGAGGCTAGATAGCATGTTGATCAGATCTGCTATTTTAAATCTCTGTCTGAACTTTTCCTTTGCACTCATAACCGGAATAGTTGTCGTAGCCATAGCTGCCAACTCTTAAGCTTTTTTGCACCACAAAATTTCAATACTAAATTTTACCTTCTTAACCCTAGATCTACCGGGAATTTTATTCAAGTTTTAATAAAACGTTCTACACCAGAATTTTTATTTAAAACTATTTAACTTATTTATTTACCTTATTTTTGTCTGGTTTATATACTTAGTTTATTTTAAAGAAATTTCTGGTTTGAATGAATATTTTGTATGTACCTGTCGGGTCCAATGGACCCGTCTGGTAGACGGAGGGTTAAATTGTCGTAATCTGCTGATTAAATAAGGTAAAGATTTCTATTAAATTTTTGTGATAGAAAAAAGCGTAAAATTTTGGCAGCTATGAGCGTAGCCTATGCAGTTATGAATTAACCATGAAGGATCTTAGCTACGTTTAATTCGGATATTGAGATATTTAGGGTGCAAAATAAAGATTTTACTTTATCAGCGACATTTAAAGGTAATTTTCATTTTGTCTTATTACTTCGTCTCATGTCTTTATTAGCCTTTCTGCCAAGGACCACGTACAGAGTGTATGGAAATGTGGACCAGTGGAATTGGCTGAAATTTTGATATCATGTTGTTCATGCAATGTTGATAAAATATCTTGATAAGCAGAATCCTGAAAAATGACTAATTCTGATGCTATAACCGTTCAAAGATTCTAATTCATATAACGTAGCTGCTAACTTTCCGGGTTTTTTACTCACAAGTCAAATAAACATAATTTGAATTAGAAAAAATATATTTAAAGAAATGTTTTCTTTTCAGTGTGGTTCTTAATTAGCTTTTATTATTCAATAAAAATTCTGGTTTTATTTGATTAAGGAAAAACGAAAAATTTGCATCTATGACATTATAATGCAAATATAATATTTTTTCAAATCATATAAACCATAAATTTTAATAAATAGTAAAAGATAATTAAGAACCACATAGGAAAAAGGTACTTTTCGTTAACCCCTAACTACAGTTAGTGGTCCCAAAGACCGCTCCTTTTTTTCAATTTTCATAGTTTAACGTGTAATTTTCAGTTTAAATAGAGAAACTGGGTAAATTTTGTTCATTTGAAGCCCTAGTTCTGTCGCTAGAGACTTCTGAATAGGTGAATTTTAATTATAATAGAGTCCCGTACATAAAGTTTAATACAGAAACAGAATTTTATGTACTAATTGAGCGTTTTATTCATCTTTCGATCAAGCGGTCTTAATGACCGCTCACAGTAGCTATGCGAGAGTTCCTGTCATAGCTGTTAAGGGTTAAATATGTTTTCTGTTTCAAATGATGTTTATTTGACTTAAAAAAAAGAACCCGAAAGATTGTCAGCTACGTAATATAAATTGAGGTCTTTCAACAATCATAGCATCCAAACTACCATTTTTCAGGATTTTCCAAGTGAAGCATTTGATCATCATCGCAAGAACTATAACATATGAACATTTCAGCCAATGCTCCTGGGACCACATTTCCATATAATTTTTTCGTAGTCCTTTAGTAAAATTATGTTTGTGAAATGAAAACTCAAGCAATAGAAAGCATTAATAGCTTCCTTTCAAAATCATGTTCTATTGATATTAATCACGATAATAAGGCTGCTAAATTGCAGGAACAATTATATTAAAAAATAAAAAAAATCTATAAAATGTTGTACAAATTTAAAATAAAATATTTATTAAAGAGAAAAGTTTCTTTTTTAAGTCTGAAAAAAATTCATTCGCTCTAATTAACGTAAGAAACTGAAAATGCGAAAATTATTTGAATCTCAAACAAAATATTAAAAATAATCAAAAAATGAATTTCTAAGTTTACTGGGTTTTTTTTTTTTTCATGGTGGAATGAAGAATCTTATGCCAGATTTCTTGCCTGTAGATCATAGCTGCCAAATTTCATGCCTTTTTCTTACCACTATAACGTATTAGTAAATTTTGCCTTATTTAATCGCAGAAATTTGTGATTATACAAGGCAAAAATTTCTATTAAATTTTAGTGGTAACAAAATGCGTAAAGTTTGGCATTTTTGATATTGATAATGTGATTTGTATTTAATCCTCTACTGCCCATGGTAGCAAATCTGCTACTATATGTTCAGCTTTAATTTTCAGTACGAAATTTCATAAATAATGTATATTTTAAGTCATTACAGCAATAATTGCACAAATAGGTAATATTAGTTATGAATTTTAAATGCAGATGGAGCACTAAATAAAAAAAAAAATAGTTTGAAGCAACATGTATAACAAACAGGGCAAAATTGCATTTATAGTGGTAAGTTTTTGCTCAATTTTTCAAATATTGTATTGAAATAAAACTAAATATGTATGATACATAGGTATAAAAAGAGTTACTTCTATTCTCTGCACAAAAAAGTTCAATGTAAATTTGTTTTTAATGATAAACTGAGTAATTAAAATGAAGGTAGGAGATCTGCTACCACGGGCTTTAGTGATCATGAGCCCATTGTAGCATTTTTGCTACCATATTGTTTTGAAAGGGAATTTGTAATCCTTAGTGTTACCTTTGGACTTAAGATACTTGCTTACTTTTAATTCATGACATTTAATGTTTATATTTAATAACATGCTCATGTTATTAAATAAATCTGAAATAAGTTACTTGAAATTTATAATTTCCATATACAATAAAATGAATTTTTTTTTTTTTTTTTTTTTTTTTTTTTTTTTTTTTTTTTAACAATTTTTGAACAAAATATTGAAATTCCTTTTCAATATATAAATAGAGAAAATTATGATGTAATTCCGGA
Organism: Maratus speciosus; assembly: GCA_963932465.1. Taxonomy (NCBI): domain Eukaryota; kingdom Metazoa; phylum Arthropoda; class Arachnida; order Araneae; family Salticidae; genus Maratus; species Maratus speciosus. The sequence continues at coordinate 149,848,415 of OZ010796.1, read as the reverse complement.
ATCAATATTTTGAACTTAATGTTTCTAAGTGCAAATATACTTCTAAGTTAAAAAATTGCAAGTATAAAACGTTTTCTATTGAGCCGTATTACTCAAGTATATTACATTTAATATGTTTGTACTACGTGGTACAGCACTTTCACTGGCTAATCCCGCGAAGATCAACTGTGCTATGTAGTTTACTATATTTTTAATTAATTGCTGTGTTTATTGTGCGTTTTGAAGTTTTGGCAACAAAAATTAGTAAATCTTATAAGAAATGGATCCTATCTTTTTTTTATTAATTAAAAATGAACTATAATTTATTTAGAATCCGGATTGCTTTTTTTTGTCTCCGCAATATTTTAATGCACCTGTATGTAAAATTTCACGATTCTAGCTTTTTAAATGTGTATATTTTTAGAAAGATAGACAGAGCGAATTTTTTTTTTTCATATGTACTCGTAGTAGAAAAACAAACCACTTGTCGCCACCAGTAAAAAAATAACCTGCCCCCCCCCCCCTCCCCGCGCTATATACTACAGTAGTGTTATATATATATGTATAATTGTACAAAAACTAAAAAAAAGTAGAATGCGTTATTATTATTATTATTATTATTATTGTGTAAATTTGAATAATTGGTGGAAAAAAATAAATTATATGATGAATTTGAATATTCTATATATATATATACATATATATATATAAACAAAGAAAGAAATTGTTTTAGGTCATACCACATGTAAAAATATAATTATTTTTACAAAATAAAATGCTTCTGAAATATGGTAAAATCCTGTTGACTTCATCTTAATCTGCCCATGGTAGCATATATGCTACCATACAGAAATTCTTTAAAATATAATAAAATCTATTTTTTTCTTCATATTTTTACTTTATTTGACCGACAACAGCATAAATAAGACAAAAAAAAATCATTTTTTCCATAGCCCTTTCTTGTAGTGGGTATTAAAGGATTAAAGGGACTCCATACATAAGAAACTATTTGTGTGTTAAGAATAATTGTGAGTAACAAAACAATTCGTCATTTTCTATATTGGCATAATCCTACTTCATTATTAAGGCGAGACTCAGATGCTGAAGTCACCTATTTATTTAAAACTTTGTACATTGGGAAGGTGACAGAAGATAAAATATATATTTGATGAAATGAAGAGAGCCTCTCATAAATAAGAAAAAAAGGAATTTTAAATTCTTATACTATTTTAGTGTGACATGAAACGGAGCAGCATAGATTCACGGGTAGGATATGGTATTTAAGGTCAGATTGTGAGGAGATCGGTCGCAGTTAATTGCTTTTATTTGAGATTTTCACCTCTAACTCTTTTATTAATTAATTTGTATTAATTACTTTGTATTTTCACCTGTAAATAAAATATTGTTAATAAAGTTTAATTTGTATAGCTACTGTTAATTCTCAGACTTTTATTATTGATAAAATAAAACATTTATTTAGATACGATAATAACAGTTTCTAAAATTTTATTATTTTATTTTTCTGCGCAAAAAATTGATGACGCACCAATATATAATTAGCAAATAGAACTTATTAAAATATCATTTTCTCAAAACTAAATTTAATTCTTTACATTTACATTTAAATTACATTATTTATTACAATTATTTATATTGTCAACTATTAGCCGAGTATAACGAACTATTCGTTGCGCCAATTCCTGTCCCTCATGAAAAATTTTACTAAATGTATTTTTAAATCTATTATTTGAAACTTTAATTTATCTGAAGAATAGCTAGACCATTAGCCAAAGCTCCAGCAGTACAGAATTTTGAAATAAGTGTTAATATTTTTGTTTCTTCATGGTAACATTGGCGGCAAAACAAAACTTCCTGAACTCGGTAATATAGGAAGCAAATATATACCTGGATGAAGCGAAAAATAAGCTTCGAAATAAAAAAGTGCCTTGCTGGTTAGCGTATCTAAAACTTTATACATACATACATACATACATATATATATATATATATATAATATATATATATATAATTTTTATTTTATATATTTTATTTTATATCTAAAATGTCAATAGTTTAGTTTTTACTGTTATTTTGAGTGCAGGATGGACGTGTGTTTAGAAACCTGCAAGTTTTTAACAGTGGAGGTGGGGTTAGGTCTGTGTTGTCCATCCACTGTGGAAGAACAGACAGGTTTTTACCTGTGTAATTTCGTGGTCAGGTGCAGGGGTCCGCGGAATATTCATCATCCTGCCAGACTCTTTATAAGGATCGCATCCCGGTCTCTTCCTTTCATGGCCTTCCTTTCATTTTTGAGTTGCTTAGAAGTATTCATATCCGAGAGTGGTGTATCAATGTTCGTGACCAATGGGAGACATTCAATAAACCACAGAATTCTTGGGAGAGTGTATATTCTTTTCTATTCATAAATCCTGGTGAAAACAAGTCCAGCTGCGGGACTACAGTCCCCAATTATTCGAGGAAAACGCTCAGTTGAGCTATGTAGTTTCAATGCATGTTGGTAAGAGAGAGAGCTATAAAAACTTGCTCTTCAGCATATATAAGGAGTAGTTCACATTATTTCTGCCAGAAGGCAGACTTATTCATAAAAGGAGGAAACTTTAGTTTTATTGGCTAAGACTATTTTTAATGACGGATTTTCTAATAATATTCAGGTCTTGCATCACCCAGACCTAATTCTAATTTAAATGTTAAATATTATTTATGAGGTACTCATAGTCTGAAGCATCAAATCAGACAAAAGTTAATTATGATTTATTGCTTATCAATTTTCTACTTTGACACTAATTAAACTAACATATTTACTTTGATTTATTGCTCTGAAATTAATCCTTTTTTGTTTATAATTCCATTCTTAAATTATCTAGCATAGCCTGAAAAACTGAGTTCGTTTATGCTATAAATATAATGATGCTTCTAACATAATTTAATATGTTTTATGGTGACTGTCTTATGTAAACAAAGCGTAATTTCTTTTCCAACCCTGTTTCATAAATATCAATTAGTGTCAAAAAATTTTATGATGAAGAAAATATTTTTATTTATTTTCTCTTAAGAGTCAAAAAAATAAGTTGGGATTCCTGATTTAACAATTTAATTTTAATTTTGAATTTAAAAAGGGGTTTGTTTTTATTTACTTATTTTTATCCTTTCATATATATGCATATATGCATATATAATTCAAACGCGATCACATGAGCGAAAATAAATGTACAAACAGAAAAGTATTATATGAGAGAGTGAGAATACAAAAAACTTTGAATGTAATTCAGAAACGTCAGAGGATCCTCATACCAAAATTGATAGAGAAGATTTCAATATATGTTATTTCGTCGAATACTGTCGGCATAATGTCCAAAAATTACTATATAAAAATCCTCATAACATATCGGAAAAACCCGAGGATGACCGAAATAGATTAAGATAACCAAGAATTAAATAAAATATCAACTACAAAAGATAAAAAAAAAAAAAAAAACTTGGCAAAATAACAAAACAACTCACCATGAGAAAAAAATTGACAAAGATTCTACTGGATTCATACCGAAGCAATGCACCATTAACTGGCTAAGTGACATGAGCCAAAAGATGGGCAGAGAACAAAAAAGAATAAGTATAAAAGAACACGAGCAGCCGTCTCGAATTGGTATGACTAACTACACTACAATGAGCTAAATGTAAGCAAATATGCGAGTCAAATGTCTAAGAAACGGACAAATGAAATCTAGATAGAAAAAAAAAAGGTATAAGGAACTAATAATAATAACAATAATAGGCTATTTCCATGAGTAATTGTAGTGTAAGTCACATGCTACGACTTTTGGCTACCAGTATTCTAGAACAGAAAACTGTGACTTTTTTTATCGGAGATATTTCAGTCATTGAATAAAGCCAAGTAAACTTTTCAAAAATAACGGTGGCCAACAAGCATAGCAGTTATCAGCTATGTGATTTACACAACAAATGCCCATGGAGCTAGCCAATAATAATAATAATCATACATTACTAATATTCTTAAAAAGTTACATAATGATGATTGTAGATGTTAACTTAATATTAAATGATTATAAAATAAATATTAAAAAATATAATATTGTAGATAAGTACGTAGATATTAAATTAATATTAAATAATTAAACGCTAGATGAATTTAAGGGGATATAAGTATAACCAGCAATAAGCTTCCTAGCTAATGACAATGATAGTTCTGAGAACCAATCAAATGTCAGTAACTAAACTGCAGTATGTTTGATTGGTAAAAGCGGTATTTTGTTGGAATGTATTTTGCAGAAGGGTGAATAGAAGTGTAACTAAATAGAATAATGTTTCTTTTTAATATTTCTATTTTCATATTAACCTCTTAACGACCGCATTAAATTAGGGTTTAAAAATTCAAATCGCTCATTGGCACCACTTTTTTGAAAAAGAAATATTCACCTTATTGAATGGCAGGTAAAATGATACCATAATAAACCCAATTACGCTATTTTATAAAACTGGTGGGAATCAAATAATCTCAATAAAAGTCGCAGCCCATGATTATCACGGGAGCGAGAATTAAGGGGTTAATGCAAATAAATTAAAACAATGTCATCAACAATAAGAACTGATTGGGCACCTACAAACAGAAGCAGAATTGTCATATTAAGAGAAAATTGTCTCTCTTATGCTGAAATTTCGAGACAAGTTGGTGGATCAGGCAGTTTATCTGGTGTACGAAAGTTGTGCTTACGTTATAAAGAAACTAAATCAGTGATAAATAAGGGAATATCAGATTAAAAAAAATACACACGTGCATCTTACGATAGAAAGATAAAAAGTATATGCCTCAAAGATAAAAGAATTTCATCAGATGCTGTTAGATGTGAAGTGAATGCAATGGGTATTTAAGTTAGTTCAAGAACAATAAGGATTAGCTGGTTTTGGACTGAAAGGTAGAATTCCGAGAAAAAAAAAACATTTTTAAATCTTCAGCAATGCAAGAAACGAGTTCAGTGGGCGAAAGAGCACATTAATTGGTCAGAAAATAAGTGGAAGCAAATAATTTAAAGCGACGATTGTAAAATATCGCTCTTTACTACTGACGGGCGAAAATATGTGAGACGTAGAGTAGAGGAAGAGCTGCATCCTGATTGCATTGAAGCAACTACAAAGAACACAACAAATGTCATAATTTGGGCCTGTATGTCTGCAGAGGGTGTGGGCCGCATTCAAGTGATTGATAGCATTCTGAATGCAAAAATATACATCGAAACTGTCCTGGAACTAAAATTTATACTTCCCATCTGGGATCTCTTCCCCAATAAAGCACCATTTATCTTTCGGCAGGATTCAGTTCCATGTCATACGGCAAAAATACGCAAAGAATGGTTTAAATAATAACCCTGGCCAGGAAACTTCCCTGATCAAAATCCTATAGAAAATTTGTGGCGACGCACAGTGGGACGTTTTGATGATCTAGGTAGACAAAATTGATTTTTCCGATTATCTCGGAATTTGACAAAACCGCGTGCACTGGTAGCTGAATTTCTGTATTTTTGAGAACCGTACGAGTTTTGTCGAAAAACATCAGAGGTGTCGATTAATTATGACCATAAAGAAGCCATTTGCGCAGTTCGTTTGGAGGGGGTTTCAAAAGTTGCACTAGCTTCCTCTAAGTTTGAAAGCACGTCGTGACTATTCTGTTTCATTTGAAAGCACGAGTTTGCTGAACATATGTCACAGGTTTATCACGGTCAGATTCAACCCATTTTTGTTTCAAAATAAGCGGTACTGAACCCGTTTAACCCCTTTTTTCGATCGTTGTAATTCTGGACGATCCTTGATGTTGTTTACAAATTTCGTCTTGACTTTAAAAATATTATTCTGTATTATTCAGCAATAAGCATTTTTTTAAATCAGAGTGTCATTCCTAAGGTATTGAAAAATTAAAAAGAAACTCCTGCAGATGTCTGTCGATCATTAAGTCTTTTTTTTTAATAAACAGGCATCATATTTACTTGCAGTGCATGTATGTATGTTTAGTTCAAATCTTGCTAGTCAAATTTAACCCACTTTTGATTATCCGATTGACCCGAAACAATGAAAACATGTGTAATTTGAACGACAATATAATTTATTATAATTTAAAGAACGTAGAAGTTTGTTTAGAATACTGTTTCTACAAGGCTTCAGAAAAATTTAGATTAAAATTTGCAAGTTAATTTTAAACCAGTTTCAATAATCTGATTGAGCTGAAACTTTGTTCAGGACATGTAGTTCTGATGACAATACAACATTACTATAATTTATGGAACGTAGCAGTTACACTTTTTTTACAGGGCCCCATAAAAGATTAGTTCAAATCTTTCAAGGCAACTTTAAACCACTTTCAATTATCTGATTGAGCTGAAACTTTGCCTACATGTGTTTTTCTGATGACAATTCTATGAAATTATAATTTGACGAACGTAGAAACTATACATTTGTTGGGCCACACAAAATATCGCTGAAAGATTGTTGCTAAAAAGCAGAAATTTTAATTGAATTTCAACAAAATTACTATAGGTTATTGAGATACCGTAAACCGTACTTTGGGCTACCTTTTTCCTGGTTCCACTAACATTTCCATTATTAAAAAATATTATGCATGGTTTTTCATCGTCAAAATAGAGTTTTAAGCAATGAAGCTATGAACATGAAACAATGAAGCTGTAACTGTATGATTTTAAAGAGGTAATTCTTTATTTTTTTTATTTTTTAACTATTTTTAAAGTTTTGGAACAAAGTAGCCCCTGCTCAGGGATTCTTTGGTCCATTCACTTATTTTCATATAAAATGAATGCATTTCATATGTTCGAATATTGAAACCCCCTTGCAATAGTATCTGCTAATGAATTAACACTACAAACTTGATAAACAAATGTTTCTTTTTATCATTTCAACACAATAAACCAATTGTTAATATAAAAGGCGCGAGAAACAGTTTTCATCATGTTATCCTCAGCAACTGGAACAAAAATAATGAGTGTAACATTTTGCTACAGTAACATTTGAAAAGAATGTTACTTAATACATTTTTAAAGAGATTTGGTTGTATAAAAGGGACTTCTAAGTAACTGGGGTTACTTCCGGACCAAAAGAAGCCTGACACAAAGTAGCCCAGAAAAACTAGTGGTCATGTTAGCTTTATGAAAACGTAAACATTTTCTGTCAAAATAAAAAGTTAAAGGAAAAACCATGATCACACATCGATTATAGTTTACTAAAGGTAATATTTTGGCACTTAGCTTATTTGTATCTCTTATCCAGATTATCTCACTATAGAAAGTTTGGGGAGTTAAAATCTACACACGAAAATAGTTGTTTACAAACACATCCAGTGTTGCCACTAACAAAAATTTAAGTTACCCCCAAACTATTCAAATACCCTATAGTAGGGTATAAAATATTTTCAAGGGCAAAAACTCCTAATTATCTTGTATTGTTTGTTCCATACAAAGGATGAAAACATTTTTTATGGGATGTACCAAAGTAACCCCGCAAGGACCAAAGTAACCCTGGTTGATGGTACACAACAGCATTTTTTAAATTCAAAACAAAGTGCGTAGTAATTGTATTCCTTTTACAGGGACACATAAAATTTTCGGATACATTACCGTCTATATGCAGAAATTTTATTTCAAATTGAATAAAATTTATATAGGTTATTTATTCACACAACAGCATTTTTTCAACCGAAAATAATTTTGGTAGCATTTAAACGTTTTAGAGGGTACCACAAAACATTATTTTTTTTTTAAATATGATTTTATTTAAAAAAATTTATTTTTCAGGATGACTACACAAATTTCTCGAGCAATTATGAGTAGACAAAAATACAATAAAGAAATGAATGTTAACTTACATGTGTGCATTAAATTGTTTTTATTTAATTGTAAAATAAGTATGCTTAACGGATTATTTTTAATGCATTATACAGGGTGCCAGCTAAAATCCTTCCCACGCTCTTAATTGCCGAACGGTTCCAGCTATAGTCCTAAAAGGGGTGCCTAGGTATAGTAAAGTGGCTATGCGCTACCAGATGAGACCGCTTCCAGCGCCACATGGTGCAAAACAGTTGAGTTAGTATTCCTATCTCGAAAATGAGATTCATATTCAGAACGAGATTCATTTAGCATTCATGTTCACAAGGTGTCGTCATTCACTTTTATCCCATATTTTAAACCATTTTCCCGATAGGAACGCTAATGCCACCATTTTGTACCAGGTGGTACTGTAAGGGTCTCATCTAGTAGCGCATAGCCTCTTTACTATACCTATACCATGCCTATACTGCACGCTTATGAATATAGATGCAGTCGATCGGCAGTTAACAGGGTGGGTACGGACTTTAGTGGGCACACTGTAGTTTTATTTTAAGACATTGATGTTAAATATCCAAATATTTATCACTGTTTGAGTATTTTTTAGTGATGCATTAAAAAAACAGCAAAAACTAATTAAACTGCAACGAAATAATTTTGTCCATTTAGATCGTCAATACGTCTCACTGTGCGACGTTTGAAAATCCTTGTACAAAAAAAGGGTCCATCTAATGAAATGCAACTTATTGAAGCTATAGTTGACTCTTGGCATCATGTGATTAAAAAGGATGAACTCCAAACACTAGTTCTCTCAATGAAAAGGCGCTGTGAAGCTGTAATAAAAAACAAGGGTTACCCTACTAAATATTGAATGTGTAAGTGTAACTTTAAAATATAATGAAATCTAAGATCGATCTTATTTTTTTGTAAGCGTAACATTTTTTGCATTGCTGCTATTTTAATTATGTTTTTTTATTACAAGAGGGTATCGTACAGTTTCAATTACAGACGACTATTTTTTAGAGTTTCGTTCATCTGACGAAACCCTATTCGTCTCGCTCCTCTGCTGTCTGCCTGCCCCTTCACGGTGCCCGTTCTCAGAGACTACATATGTTGGAGACTTGAAATTTTGCATACTTATAGCTGAACACCTCACATCAAACGACAAATCATAAAATTTTGAAAAAGCCGTATATTTAACCCTCTGGGCTCTAACTTGTGTACTTTAAGCTTTTTTTTTCTAACTGAGCCCCTAATTAAGTTCAAGATTTGAAATTTTGCAAAATTATAGCTAAACACTTGCGATCACACGACAAATTATAAAATTTTGAAAAAGTCTTATATTTAACACTCTGGGCTCTAACTTGTGTATTTTAAGCTTTTTATTTCTAACTCAGACCCTAATTAAGTTGAAGACTTGAAATTTTGCGTAATTATAGCTAAACACTTGCGATCACACGACAAATCATAAAATTTCGAAAAAATCTTACATTTAACCCTCTGGGCTCTAACTTGCGTATTTTAAGCCTTTTTTTCTAACTCAGCCCCTAATTAAGTCGAAGACTTGAAATTTTGCATAATTATAGCTAACACTTGCGATCACACGACAAATCCTAAAAATCTCAAAAAGTCTTATATTTACCCTCCGGTCTCTAACTTGTTTATTTTAAGCAATTTTTCTAACTCAGCTCCCTAATTAAGTTGGAGGTTTGAAATTTTGCATACTTATAGCTGAACACTTTCGATCACACGAAAAATCATAAAATTTTCAAAAAGTCTTATATTATTTACCCCTCCGGCCTCTAACTTGTGTATTTTAAGCAATTTTTCTAACTCAGCTCCTAATTAAGTTGGAGACTTTAAATTTTGCATACCTATAACAGAACACTTGCAATCACACGATAAATCATAAAAATTTCAAAAAGTCTTATATTAATTACCGTCCTGGATGTAACTTGTGTATTTTAAGCAATTTTTTTATCCTCCCCCCTTTTCACCCGGTGGGCACGTTTCTAACTTTTGCACCTTTAGGCGCATCCCACACTGAGACGACAAGCGACATGTAGCCGCAACATGTAGCGCAAAAACCAGTCGAAACAAACAACGAAGTTGTTTCAAACCTGTTTTAAACCAGTTTTTCCAGCGAATTCAAGCGACATGTCTTATGTGTCACCTTAGTGTGGTGCCCCTTAGACCGCTCTTTCATATTAGGCACCAAAGACTTACATATTTTAGTTCCACTTTTTACCGCCAGTGGGCGCCTACCTATCTCGGGTGCTATGTGCCCGACTCCCTCGACTAATATATCTACGGATAGGTTGTAGAACGGAGTTTCGTTCGGATAGAGGTTTGTTTAGAATAGAGTTCGCCCCCTGGTTGCGAAATGTGGAACTAACAGATTTTGCAAAAGAATAAAGTGTTTTGAAGGGAATATTAAGCGAAACCCTCTGTGCGATCTGTGATCACACTTACCCACTTGTTTTATATTCTATTCGCAACAATATTTTTAAAAAATACATTTCGTAGCATGTTTCTCTTGCAAATGTTCTCATGTTCTCAAAGCGTATGTAAAAGATTTTTGTTTTGAAAAAGTGGTGCGAGGTAGCATTAAAAAATATTCGCCTGTAATTGAAACTCTACGATATTCTCTCGTATATATATATATATACACAGGGTGGTTATAATTAAACTTCCCCTATAAACAGCATCCTAGAGCGCAAACGGGTGAACGGAATGCAATGAAATTTGGTATATAGACTATACATGAGATGCGCTCACGGAATTTCGAAAAAAAAATTTTAGTTCCAAAATACCCACCAGAGGGCGCCTTTTCCGGAAAAACATTAAAGTTAACGCAATAAACGGCCAAAACAGCCGGTTTTACATTTTACACTTACAAGTTACACTTACACATCAATATTCAGTAGGATAACCCGGGTTTTTTATTACAGCTTGACAGCGTCTTTTCGTAGAGAGAACTAGTGTTTGGAGTTCACCTTTTTTAATCACACGATACCAAGAATCAGTTATAGCTTTAAAACGTTGCGTTTTATTAGATGGACGCCTTTTTTGTACAAGGATTTTCAAACGTCGCACAGTGGGACGTTTTGACGATCTAAGGTGGGCAAAATTATTTCGTTGAAGTTTAATTAGTTTTTGCTGTTTTTTTTTAATGCATCACTAAAAAAATACTCAAACAGTGATAAATATTTCGTTATTTAACAACGTCTTAAAATATTTTCTAAAACATTTTCTATAGGATTCAGATCAGCGCTGTTTCCTGGCCAGGGTAATAATTGTATGCTTTTATTTTTAAACCATTCTTTCCATATTTTGCCGTATGACATGGAGCTGAATCCTGCATAAAGATAAACGGTGCTTTATTGGGGAAGAGATCCTTGATGGAAGTTATCAATTTTGGTTCCAGGTCAGTTTCGATGTATGTTTCTGCATTCAGAATGCTATCAATCACTTGAATGCGGCCCACACCCTCTGCAGACATACAGGCCCAAATCATGACATTTGTTGGGTTCTTTGTAGTTGCTTTAATGCAATCAGGATGCAGCTCTTCCCCTACTCTATGTCTCGCATATTTTCGCCCATCACTACCAAAGAGCGATATTTTACTCTCCTCGCTCCAGATTATTTGGCTCTACTGACTTTCTGACCAATTAATGTATTCTTTTGCCCGCTGAACTCGTTTCTTGCGTTGCTGAAGATTAAAAAATGGTTTTTTCCTCGAAATCCTACCTTTCAGTCGAAACCTGTTAATCTTCCCCTTATTGTCCTTCAAGTAACTGAAATACCCATTGCATTTATTTCACATGTAAAAGCATCTGATGAAATACTTTTATCTTTGAGGCATAGCCTTTTTATCTTTCTATCGTCAGAAGCACTTTTGCACTTTTTTTCTGCCTGATCTTGTGTTATTTATCACTGATTTAGTTTCTTCATAACGTAAGCACAACTTTTGTACACCTATAAAGGGACTGATCCACCAACCTGTCTTAAAATTTCAGCATAAGGGAAATCATTTTCTCTCAATATGACAATTCTGTTTCTTTTTGTAGATATCCAATCAGTACTTGTTGTTAATGACTCTGTTTTAAATTATTTGCGTTAAGATAAAAATAGAAATATTAAAAAAAAAAAACATTATTCCATTTATACATTGGTATTTACCCTTCTGCAAAGTTCATTTCAGCAAAATATCGCTTTTTCAAATCAAAACGTACTACAGTTTAGTTACTGATATTTGATTGGTTCTCAGAACAGCAAATGTGATTGGCTAAGAAGCTTTTATTAGAATACACTTCAGCATTCATCACTAATTGTGTTTGCATTTTAGACTAAAGTAAATATAACTTATTTGTAATGCAGATATTTTATTTCTGTTTGTTTTTTTAATTCTACATTAAATGTCCTTGAATTGTATAGATGAACATTTGTATTTATGTGAAAAATAATACATTCTATAAGCACACAAAGTTATAAAACACGAAAATTTCAAAAAATGTCCACAATTTTGGCCACCACTGTATATATATCATAAAGATGAAATCACAAATATATGAACAAATGGTAAAATTCTAAAAAGATGAACAAGATACGAATATAGGAAACCAGTATGTAAAATAAGAAACATATATACATATATATCAGTATTACTCGCCGACACACCTTAGTGTTGTTTTAAATTTTTTAATTTATTTTGCTCGAGCGATAATAATCTAAAAAGTTGTAATATTTGGTCTATTGTACAGTCGTGGAAATAAAAGGAAAACATGGGAAAAAACACCCCCTACTAACTCCTCAACAAATTATTGTAGACAAAAGTTACTGGTACCGAACGATTGTAAATAAAGTCTACTTTTAAATGATGTATATAAAATTTGCTTTGGGGGCCATATACATATTAAAACGAACCCAAACTTCATTTTTTTTCAATGGCAATACCCAATTTTAACGAGATATTTCAAATCTCCGGTTCAAACTATGCCTAGACACCATATTTCAAGTCTTTTGAATTATATAAGCATTCAAAATTTAGTGCTTCTAATGTTAAATTAAATTTTCATATTTTTATTTATAGCTCCTGAAATTATGCTCATAATGTGCTAATTTTTTGTGTAGCAATAATACTAATATACCGAAACATAAATACGCTAAATTTGCAATTTTTATAATTTTGTGTTATGAATTATGAATTATGAAATTAATATTCGAAAAAAATTATGATCTGTAACCTACAATTTTTTTCATGGATTTAGATTTACTAAGTCCTGTTTTATGGAAATCCAAAATTTGACACTTTTCTTCCAAGTAGTTTTCAAATTATGCTTTAAAAACGGCAAAATGAAGGTATAAGAGGCCGTATGATAGAATTGACTAGATATTTTGAAATTTCTTACGCTGTCCTGCAATCTAGCAGACTTCATTGACTGCTTGAGTGACGCCTTGATCAAGAAGGGAGCTCTCTTGGTTAACAATCGAGTACCGAACTTTCATTTGGATACAGCCCTTAAAAAACGCTCGTTTTAAAATAATTCATTTCTCGGAAACTTATGGTACGAATTGCATAAAATTTGTTTTTAGGCTAATTAAATGGTGTAGAATTCATTTATGCTGTCAGAATTGTGTACTGCTATTGAAAAAAGCAAAGTTATGGTTCGTTTTAATATGTAGATGGCCCCTTAAGCAAATTTTATATACATCATTTAAAAGTAGACTTTATTTCCAATCGTTCGGTACCAGTAACTTTCTTCAACGGTAATTTGTTGAGGAGTTAGCAGGGGGTGTTTACTTTTTTTTTCTTCGACTGTACATTAAAAATTTCTGATTTTTTTCCGAAACCCCATAGGGAACCGTCAACAAATTGGAAAAGAACGAATATCTTTTGGACAACCCTGTAAAAACTAATGTAGCAAAAGCGTTCAAACTGTAGATCATCATTAAGTGCCTTATTAATAATAAATTGTGTTCATTTTTATGAGAATAGCATGTATATTGGTAGAGAAATTAATATTTCTATAAAAAGAGTCTCAAATTTTGCCAGGTTTTTTGCTTTTATTTTGTAGATTTCTTAATATAAAAATAAAACAGTTCTTTTCAGAAAATATGACAAATAACATTGTACACAATACCCTGCAATCAGAATTAAAAAATAATAAAAATTGTATGAAAAATGAGCAGTTTTAATAAATACCCGTAAGTCATGGTGACGTTACGGTGACGTCGTTGTGAAGTCAAGCTGTGACTTTGTGACCGTCGATGTGACGTCACGTGACGTCGATGTGAAGTCATAGTGACTAGAATGTGAAGTCGTTATGGCCGTTTTAGAGCTCATTTGTGACGTCACGGTGAGACCAATTTGTGAAATATGTGTCATTTGTGACGAAATTGTCATTAACACTGTGATGATTCTGTGACGACAGTGACAATGTTGTGAAGTCACATTGTGACAATTTTTTGAAAATTGTGTGATTTGTGACGATTTTGTCATTAACTTTGTGACAAATATGTGACAACAATGAGAATGTTGTGACAGCGTTAAGATGCAAGACATTTATTGAAAAATGAAGTCGCTATTCGAGTCCAATCAATGAACCTCGACAATAGAGGCAGGAGTAATTATGAGTAAAAGAAAATTCTGAAGTTCACAGAAAAATTTCAGAATGTTTTTTTCACGATCCTTTGTCGAAATTTGCGTTTTTTCGTGATCCTTCGGCGAAATTCGTCATATTTGCTCGATTTATTGACAAAATTTCACGTTTTTTTCGCTATCCTTTGACGAAACTCGCTTTTTTTCGCTATGCTTTGACGAAATTCGCTTTTTTTCGCTATACTTTGACGAAATTCGCTTTTTTCGCGGTCCTTTGACGAAATTCCTGCTTTTTCTTCAATCTTTTGACGAAATTGCGATTCTTAGATGAAAGTCACGTTTTTTTCATGACCTTTTGAAGAAATTAAAATTGTTTTCGCTATCTTTTGACAAAATTCGCCTTATTCGCGATTTATTAACAAAATTTCGCCTTTGCTGCGGTCCATTGACGAAACTCGCGTTTTTCCAACAATCTTTTGACAAAATTTGCTATTTCTTGATGAAATTCGCTTTTTTTCCCCGATCTTTTGACGAAATTTGCATTTTTTCGTGATCCTTTGACGAAATTCACCTTAAATGCGAGATTTATTAAATTTTGCGTTTGTCTCGGTTCTTTGACGAAATTCACGTTTTTTCTGCGATTCTTAAATCGAAATTCGTCGTATTTGCACGATTTTATTGACACAATTTCACGTTTCTTTCGCTATCCTTTGACAAAATTCGCGTGTTATTCGCGATCTTTTGACAAAATTCGCGTTTTTTCTGCAATCTTTTGACAAAATTTGCGATTCTTAGATCAAATTCGCTTTTTTTCCCATGATCTCTTGACGAAATTCACTTTTTTCCTGCGATTATTAGATGAAATTCTTTTTTTTTTCCGTGATTTTTTGACGAAATGTAAGGGTTTTTTTTCGCGATTCTTTATCGAAATTCACGTTTATTCCGTGATCTTTTGAAGAAATTCGCGTTTTTTTTTTTCGAGATCTTCTGGCAAAATTCGCGATCCCTTGAAGAAATTAGTTTTTTTTTCCCCCGTGATCCTTAGACGAAATTTGAGTGTTTTTTTAGATTCTTTGTCGAAATTCGCTTTTTCCCCAGTGTGATCCTTAGACGAAATTTGAGTTTTCCCCCCAATCTTTGTGGAAATTTGCTTTATTCGGCGATCTTTTGACTAAATTCGTGTTTATATCACGATTGTTTGACAAAATTCGGGTTTTTTAGCGACCTTTTGACGAAATACGCGTCTTTTTCGGTTACTATTTGCCGAAATTCACGATGTTTTTCGGTCAAATTTTGGCGATCTCGAAATACTTTGCGATTTACGGAGTTAAAGAGCTAATGTATATTTTTAGGAACAAAAAGAAAATTTTGGGAATTTTAGGGAGTAAAATAACAGTTAGGAAATTTAGGAATTTTAGGGGAAATGCGAGCTCTGAACAGTTGACGGCCCCACATATATCATTATATATATCGTTTTATTATGCCATATACAGGGATGTACATATATGCTTACTTGTGCCACTAACTAAATGATGCTTATTTGCAGTTTTTATTAATTCTGCAATTGCTTACTGTTTCCTCTAGGCCATTTTTTAAAGTTGCAGCACCCTGCTCTTTTTAACATAGGCGAAATACACCCTTTAAAAAAAAATGGCGAAATTCACCTTTAGTTGCAATCAGAGATTTCTTACAAAAAACTTCCCCATATCACAGTATTTTTAAACCGGTGTGCCCAAGACCTTGCAAAAATTATAGAACTTTATTTCTTTAGAAAATACAAGCTATTGTTAAATCATGTCGTTATTTAATTGTATTTGTCAATTTGTAATTCATAAAATCCTTAAAAATTAATGTCACTTTATTCATCATATTAACAAATTATATTCTTTTTCTTATATTATTACTAAACACATTACTGATACATTTATTCATGAAGTAATGCTCTGTTTTAACTGAACTAGCCCCCCTTTTTTTCTATAATGAATATTAAATTATCATTTTAGGAATTAAAGCATAAAAATACTTTTTTTAATAATTAGAAAGTTAATTGTTGGAAAAATGATTAATTTCAAACATTGTCAAAAATTTGATATTAAGTGCAGATATTAATAATTTTAATAACTGTAAATATCAATAGTATTTAATACAGTTTTAGATAATTATTACAATATATCAATGTATGTAACATTATTGCATACTACTAATGAAAATTAATGGTGTTTTATAATCGCTCTAATTACACTAACTAATAATTATAATTAAAGCTTAAAGCATAGATTATCTTAGCAATTAGAGGTTTAATTGTTTTAGAAACCCCAAACTATTGAAAGCTAGTCCGTGTTTTAATGCAGGGAAAAAAATCATAAAAATCCGATTTAAATTTTAAAAAATCTGATTTAAATTTTAAAAAATCCGATTTTTTTTTTTTTTTTTTTTTTTTTTTTTTAACACTAAATGTATAATTCACCTTGACTTCGGGGTACATTGCAAATATGCAGCACGGTGAGGTGATGCAAAAGGTTAATTCATTTTATATCAAAGTCTGCTTGCAGTAAAACACATATTTAAAAACATCTTTTGGTTATTAAAAAATAACTTTAAAAATTGATTTCCAAAATTACATTTTTATTTATGAAATTATATAGTAACAATAATAACAACTCTTACTGTCTAAGATTTTTAAGAAACATCAATCATTAAATGTTTATGCACTGCAGCTATTCGGAGTCTAATGTGAAAATTTTTATACAATTCGTGGAAGATCTATCTGGCTGGATGTCCATTGCCAAGACCACTATAGCTCTGATATTATCAAGAACAGTACAAGTTCCCGGATTATAGAATACAAGAGAAAAACGTTTATTTTATTATTGAAATATCTATTATATATTTACAATTAATACATTTGACTAATAACACCAAAAAGCGTTATTTTATGAAAAATATCAATAAAGTTTTGAAACTCAATAGCAATACTTTCATATTAGAAACATTCCAAGACTTAATAGTCGAATAAATCGCCAAAGATTTTACTACCTACAGCAGTTTTTTTTTTTATTCTAATAGTTTTAGTAGTTTAAGCGAGCAGTTCGATTGCATGTTTATAAAATTCGTGTTTAATTTACGTACAATTTTTGATGAAGTTTTTAATTTACTATAAAGGTTTTAGAATAGCGTGTCGTGAAAATTTTATGTATACAGTCTGTTACAAATGCAGGTAATCATACTTACTTTTATACGACACAGTAAAATAAAAAATAATGAAAATAATATAAAATAGTAAGCTATTTTTATGTGAATAAAGTATAAAAATTCGAACCATAAGCACAAAATAGAAACACGCATTTGTTCATTATTATTATTATTATTTTATTTACAGGATTAGATGATAATTATAAATAACAAACCCCTTTAATCATGTTTTCTAATAGAGTGTATAGTACAGATATTTTGAAGTTTATGCGTATAAAACCATTCAGGAAATAAAATATTAAAAGTATCCAGAATAAAAAATAAATAAATAATGAAAAATATTTTACATTTTAGCTTCATTCATTCAAGTACATGGATATGTTTTTTAATAATTAAAATCTTTCAATAAAACCATATTTAAATTCTCACTGGTTTGCATAATTTCTATATTTGTCAACAAATTGAAACACCGGTTTACTTTGAAAACTTTTCGTTCATAATGTTTAGCTGAAAAGTTCTTAGCAGCTAAGGATATATCTTTATAAATTTTTACAACTTTTCTCACATCGAATAATACTCATTGACACTGATTTTTCGCTCCTTAATACTACAAGTGCATGATATCCTTTAAATAGTACTTCTCCATTATGTAAAAAAAAAAAAATTCTTATTTCTTCTAAGTATATTTTCTGAACAGATATTAATTTTTAAATAAAAATGTGCAACGCAAATTGTTTCAGACCAACAAAATATTTTGTTCTATAAAAAGGCCTTTTTATTTAGTACGTTAAAAACATTTAAATATTTGCTAATTATGTTAAACTTTGATTATAATATTTTTCTACGTCATTTTAAAGTTAGAGAAAACATATGATTTTCACCTATAATATATTAAAAGAAAACAAATCTGAGTAAAATAAATTTATATAATTGATTTTAATCATCTGATTAAAATTGTTGGTAGACAGTTATTTATATCAATAAATTAAATAATAAATTTACTAAACTTTATTAGGTTAATGAAATGTTTATAAGAAAAATGAAATGTTTTTAAGGAAATACTAAAATCGTTATAATTTAAAGAAAAGCAAACTCTGAAATAAAATATTTTTTCATACCTTTTTCTTTCTTTAACGCCGTTCTTTAAATTCCGATGTAATCCATGTTTTAGAAAGAACGAATTTTGGAAGTTGAAAATATTTCCAATAATAAATACAACAGCAATGATGGGAATCCTTTTAAACCACACCAAAGCTAGTGTACTTATCTCGAAGTGATATAGTCTAACGTTCTTAGAATGATTATTCCTAATAATTTTTTCAGGTTAAATGTTTATATCTGACAGACTGCACGTTCATAACACTAACTATTGTCCAGGAAAAAAACTCCCTCCGTCTATTCCAAAGATTAAACGCAATATGTTGTCTTTAATAGTTTTTATCGTCTGCGGTATTTCGCGCTCTTTTTTTTATCAAGGCAAAAAAAAAAAAAACATATGTCTTTTCCGTTCTAATAAATTTATATGACGTAATATTTTTATAAGCATAGTTCCAATTCAATTTTCTTGTTTCAAGAATTTTTTTGATGCATTTAACTTTTTTTCGATAGTTCACGTTTTAAGTTTTGTAAAGCTACTTTTTTGTCAAATATGACAATAATTATAGTAATACTGGGAGTATAACAAAGTAAAAAATGTTTACATTTTTAGAGTATTTAAAATTCATTTTAATATGCAATAATGCAAAATCTTTTGAAAATATAAAAGTAAAGTTTATATTATACGTAGTAAATGTAAATATGATCATAAAAAAGAAATAAAATAACTGGCAAAATAATGTTTTTAGTGGGGGAGGAGGGAGAATCAGGCTCTTATTACTCCTTTTTTCTATTTTAATTTCCTCTAGAGTAAAACAGCTTGTAAAATAGCAGTATTTATATAATAAATTTCTAGAAACAAAAAAATATATAAATATGAATAATTAATTACGCCATGCGTTTTGCATACATTTTGTATATTTTATTTTATATTCGGAAAAAGTTAAATTTATCTAAAAAGTGTGACTCAAGTAGCAAAAAAATTTTTTTAAGAATTACTTAAAATAAACACTAGCAGAAAAATTTATTACTGAAAATATGCAAGTGTTTTTATTTATTATAACAAAGCATTGCTTTATTACAAAACTTCGTCCCTTCCCATGCCTACACATAAACAAATCTTTGCTTTCTTCACCTGTGTATTAATTTCTGCCATTTCCGCTGATAAGAATAGTTTATAAATAACAAACCAACTTCTCGGATTATAGAATACAGGAGGAAAACATTTTCTTATTATTGAAACATCTAATATATATTTACAGTTAATACATTTTTCTAGATTGACCACTAATAACACCAAAAAACATTTTTATATGAAATCTATCAATTATGTATTCAAATAAAGTTTTAAAATTCAATAGCGATACTTTCATATTAGCAACATTCCAAGAGTTAATAGTCGAAAGAATCGCCAAATATTTTACTACCTACAGCAGTTTTTTAAATTCAAATAGTTTTAGTAGTCTAAGCTAGCAGTTCGATTACATGTCTATTAAATTTGTGTTTTATTTATGTGCATTTTTGCTGAAGTTTTTAATTTCGTTGTGAAATATTAGCCGGAAACAAACACTGAATTATTTTTATTGTTTGAAGTGAAAACGTTTTAATCTTAACATTTGTTTGGTCACACTGTGAGTTTACAATATGGTAGGGTTTTTTTTTTTTTTTCACATAATGAGACGTACGTTACATGTAGTGAGATAACAGTGACGTCACAATTTTTTTTAATTGCCAGAAAAATATTTTTTACAGTAAATAACATGTTTTAAAGAATTTTTGTAATTTTTTAAAGTTTTCTAAGAAGTTCACATATCAGTCACAATGTGACATCACTGAGTGGTGGCATTTTGGTCACAATTGTGACGTGACCACAGTGACTTACAGTGACGTCACAATGGCGTCACTGTGACCATGCATGCTATGAGGGTAATGATTCACTGCGCATGCCCGAATGTAAACAAAATATAATGTGCATAATGTGTTAGCTAAATGTATAGAGCAACTTTTGTAAAAGTCTCAAAAGCATAGCTTGAAAATTCTGAAAATTATCGTTGATAGAATAAACTCAAAATCCGTTGTTTCCAAAATGAAGCAAAAAGGTGGGGGGTTGTATCCATATATCCATTGATTAGTGCCAGTGTAACATACATAATATTGCACGTACTACTGTATTTTGATACAGCCCCTCACCTTTTTGTTTCATTTTTGGAATAACGGATTTTGAGCTCATTCTATAAACGATAACTTTCAGACTTTTCAAACAATATTTTTGAGATTTTCACGAAGGTTACATTTAGCAACGCTTTATGTTTTAATTACATTTAATTTACATTTAGCTAGCACATTATGTAAAGTATATTTTGTTTACATTCAGGCATACGCAGTGAATTATTATTTAGTAAAACTGCTCATTTTTCGTACGATTTTTATTATTTTTTCATTCTGAATGCGGGGTATTGTGTACAATGTTAATTGTTATATTTTCTGAAAAGAACTTTTTTTTAATATTAAGAACTCTACAAATTATAAGCAAAAAACTTCTCTTTTTATAAAAACTTTAATTTCTCTACGAATATACGTGCTATTCTCATAAAAATGAACACAATTTATTACAATAAGGCACTTAATCATAATCTACAGTTTGAACGCTTTTGCTACATTAGTTTTTACAGGGTTGTCCAAAAGATATTCGTCCTTTTTCAATTCGTTGACGGTCCCCTATGGGGTTTCGGGAAAAAAATCTTCACGGAAATATATGACCTGTAGTATTCTTAGTATTCTGTTTACGCACCTGGAGTTTTAGGATAACTCCTCATGCATTTTTCTAGTTATTTAAGAAAACGTCAAAATTCGCAAGTGGCCGGTCATCTTTGGCCATATAGTGTAGATGAAATGGTTGAATATTTTAATAAAGTGCAATAAGCAACTTAAAACGTGAAGCAGCAGTTGCAATAAATGAAACATAAACAGTATGTAGAATTAGTACAAACAGTTAATACATTCACAGTATTTATGTCCTGCTTCTCACTATATTATCCTACGCATATTTAACCTCCTCAGAAAAAGTGGGTGCTGATATTTTTGGATAAAGGACAAAATGAAATATTAATGCGTTTTCTACGCTTTAATTTTGTAGTAGCTTGAATATCAGTCGCTTTTGACATGGATATGATACACATTGCATTGTTAAGAGCTAATACATAAATTACGACATAAACACAAGAATATCTGATGAAATTATCGTCTGCGCATCTGGTTTTCATTCGCATTTTTTTCTATTTTCGCGCGTTTTAAAAAATAAATAAAATTGATAATACAGTAAACAATCTGCGTAATTAAGAGTCGTTGTATCACAAAAGATATAATTAAATTTCGGGACTACTTACAGTTATTTAAGACTATTTTATTTTAAATATTAAATAATATATCTGATAGAAAGTAATATTACATATCAAAATTCTATTTTATTAATTATATCCAGCTTATGGTAGAAAAATTATACAAACAAAATTGGTATGAAAACAAGAAATAAAAGCTTAACAGGGGCAGAACCCTCACAATTTTGCCTCATGTCAGGCACTCTAATTAGAATACTCATTAACAGATAACAGACAAGCTACATACGCACAGTTGCGCATGATCGCATCGGAGTTTTTGTCCAAAATATGGCAAACCCCATTATAGACCTTGGCAATAAGCACTTGAATTATTTCTATTAAATGAGTGAGACATGTCAACAAATACATGTCAACTTCACGATAATCTATCTAAGGTTCTTGGAGATTGATTTTTGTTCACATTATTCTCGAACAAACAAAATTTATTGCTCGTGTGTAGCTAATTTCTTATAGAGACATCTTATAAGAATCCTGCGCCGAAAATTCTTCGTAACCCCTTAATTCTCGCTCCCGTCAATATGACGGGCTGAGGTGTCGTTGTCTATTTCTCGCGCCCCCGTGATATTGTCGGGCTAACAATTTAAAACGGAAAAAACTTCTGAAACATGAAAAATTTAACTGGCATTTCCAAACGAAGTCTTTGAAAATTCCCGGCCGAGTTTGGTTTGTGAGATTTATGTTTGAGCACATTATGGATTCTGATGAATCAAGCATTTATGATAAAAATTTGATTTTAACTAATATCAATATATATATATAATTTTTAATATTATTTGTAAACATTTGTAAAGCAGTAAAAATTTAAAAAATAAGGATCTTATACGCATTAATTTGTATAGTGTAAAAAAACCCATTAAGGTGCAAAATTACAAATACAATTAATTGCGTATTTTATTTACAAACTTTGTAATTACTCAATTTCTGCAATAAAGAAATGGGTACTTTTTTGATGGCTTTTATAAATACTAAACGAACTTTAAGGGGTTAAAGTCAACCCGAAACCCGAACTGAGGAAATTAATCTATATTTGAATACAATTATACAAAAGTAGTCCACAATTATACAGGGTGTGTCCGAAAAGTAAGTTGAATAACTCCAAGAAAAAAGATTTATTGCATATAAAGGTACAAGCAACTAAAATTCTTCAAAGTAGCTTCCTCTGCGCCAGCGTTTTTCCCAGGCGCTTGTACGCACCCTGGAAGACGTCGACGGGGACCTTCTTCAAGCACCTCGTCGTCGCCGCTTCTTTGACGGCTTCCAAAGTCCCGAAATGGTGGCCCTTGAGTTCCGTCTTAATCTTCGGGAACAAGAAGAAGTCCTGTGGTGCCAAGTCGAGGCTGTACGGCAGCTGATACAGTGTTGCCACACCGAATTTCGCTATATACTCCGTGATAATGAAGGCGGTGCGCGACGGCGCGTTGTCATGATGAAGACGTCAAGTGTTGCGGATCTCCTTCCTGACGCGTTTCACTCATCTGCAGCATTCTAACACTCATGCGTCGATCAGAGTTCAACATATCCCTCAATTTCTTCATATTTTGGTCGGAATGAAACATTGACGGGCGCCCAGACCAGTCTTCGTCTTCGGCGTCTTGTCTGCCCTCCCAGAACATCTTGTGCCAGCGGTAAACCACAATTTGGGGTATGGTATTATCGCCATAAGTTTCCCTCAGCATGGCGACGGACTCGGCGCCCGTTTTCTTGAGTGCAACACAAAATTTTATCGCGTAACGCTGGTTCTTGAAACGCGGCATCTCGAAATTCCGACGAGTTCGACATGGGTTCGAATTAGTAGCGATGCGCACTGTGAAACAGCCTACAGGCAACTGACGTAGGTATTGTTATCTTCCCCACCACCTTTCCCGTCACTGCGCCCGCATTGCTAGCGTCATGATTCGGCGGCGCGAGGTATGGTTCTTATGGGACAGGCCATGTATATCTAATACAATTTTTATCTTTTTTATATAAAAATGAACACACATATACTCATTAATATTTAATATATAATATATAGATTTGTTTCCCTTGAAAAATATGTAGGACATTATTTTGAAAAACCGGATTAAATCGAACTCAACCTGAAAGAGTCGGCCCAACCTGAAATCTACCCGAGCCTGAAGCATTTAAAATCAACCCGACCCGCAAAGAAAAAAATTGCGTCTACCCGACCCGACCCGAACTACGGTCGGGTGGGGATCGAGTAAAATTGGACTACTGAACCCGATGCAGAACCCTACACCCTACTAACCAGGGAATAATCCCAACTTTCAGTCCTGGATTTTGAGAAGAGTTGTGTCGTTCGAAAGCTCTTGAGACGGGGATCAAGATATGTACAGAAACTATACTCACGAATAGAATAGTTCACGAAATATTCAAAGAAATAACGATGAAAAAAAGAGGAAGATGAGATTTAAAAACTGTTTTACGAATTATTAAGCAATACATACAAATTGCGAGTACAGTATGTTTAGTAACAGGAGCTAGTTCGTCGCCTGATCCCATAGGATGGAAACAGGGCATGGGTGGGGCCTGGTGGGAAGTTCCAGGAGTGGATCAAGACAGCGGTTTTACTTTCAAACAATAATGCCCTCCATCGTTAGCTCCTGGTGCTGGAAACACTTATCAACATTTTTAGGCCGAAAAACCCTATCATTATGAATTATCAGACAAAATTCCTGCCTTCGATGGCTTTTGTAGGAATAACATGCAGTGTTCCCCTTCATTGTTTCTTTTCTTCCGAAACAGAAAAGGGCCCATATCTCGTGAAGATTGGATTTGGGAGTATAGTTCAAATACATTTCTTCATCCTCCTGAGAAGAGCTTTCGAACGATACCACTCTCGTCAAAATCCAGATGTTTTAAGATAAGATCTTTAAAGATATGCATTTGACTGGATGTTCCTTAGTAAGTGTTGCTGTCCAGCTTATGAGGATGCCAAAATTGATAAAACACTACTTCAAATTTTAAAATTATTTTGACTCTCTTATTTTTGAGAAGTGCCTTTTGTTTCTTTGTGGATATATTTTACTTTTGACATCTTACTAAAAATCCAAAATTTAGAAAAAAAACAGCATTTTGGAAGAAAAAAAATTAATTTCCAATGTATAATAATTTTGATTTTGTTATTGTTGTTGTTATTACTGTTCCTTCTTTAGAAAAGAAAAATACAGAATTATGAAACTAGGAATTACTAATTCTATTACATTTTTGATTGAAACATTTAATTCAGAAGACACATAATTATTTACATGATATGTCTTTGCTTAAGAGCGTAGTGACGGGAAGCCACGCGCAAGCTAATGTTAAATTAATGGTAGAGTTGTTTTGAAATTTTTCGTTTGCATTTTAATGTTTCATTTCATTTTATTTATATATTTATTTATTTATTGCATAGGGTATCTGCGGTTGATGTCTAAGCAGACACATTCATACTTTTCCGATTTTGGTTGCAGGTTTTTTCCCGAAGATTCAGTTTCGGGAACGCTTTTGAAAGAGAAAGTGTACTCAAAAAGGACTATTTAATAGACACAAAAACTGCAACGAAAATTCATAAAGTACGAAGGTACACGGTTAGACATCGACCCCGAATATCCTGAGTAATTTCTTTAAAATATTCAAATGCAAACGGGGAATTAAAAAAGAAAGCCCTTTGTGCGCCATTTGTTGAACATGAGCTTGTGAGTGTTTTCGCACTACTAGCTTAAGAGGATCTTAAACTTTGAAAATGATTGTTTTGTGAAAATCCTTTATCATCCAGTAACTTTTAGAAAGCAACGGAAATTCAGCTCACTCTATCGCCGATATCTTTCTGAAATTTCACGGTATTCAATTGGCCTTTTTATATGAGTTTATATACAGTTGATTAGTGAATTAGTCAAAAAAAATATTATCGTTCGTGTATGGGTTGCAATTAAAAATATTTCATAGAATAGTCCATATTTCGTCCACTGTTAATTATATTAATATTCTAATTTTTGTATGCTATTTATATTGTACTTTTTCAAGTTTCTTAAAAGAGACTTTAAATTTGGCCAAAAATCCTGCATGCTATACATAAAAAAATTGCATAAATTTCGTGAATTTTTAAAGGCCTTTATTACTTCCATCAATATCGTCGGTTTCATGCCAAACTTTCCAATATGAAAACAGTGTTCTCAGTGGGCTATTTTTTTTAATTCAGATTTCTTGATTGGCACCACTTTTCTGGAATGGTAAAATTCCCCTTCTTTTCGCCTTAATTAAGATGTCATTAAATAACGGAATTTTACTATTTCAAAAAACTGGTAACAATCAAGAAATCTGAATTTAAAAAAAGTAGCCCACTGGCAACACTGTTTTCATATTGGATAGTTTGACATGGTACCAACAATATATAGTCCAAGAGCCGACAGCACAAAAACCTATGTTATCAAGCACAAGAAAAAAACCTTTATTTTATGGAAGGGTAGAAGTAGGGGAATCTAATGATCCATGTGTGCCGGAAGTGAAGTGGTGCATAAGCCAAAAATTAATACTACTAGTAGTCCAGGCAATAGAGACCGTATAGGGACTCTACCTAGCAAAATTAATGGTAGTACTGGAAATCAGCTTTCTAGATGTTTTTTGGGACGCTGAATCCGAATTTGTAACTTCCCACCAAAATTTCCCCCGGCAACCCCTCCAAATTTTGGTAAAAAGCCCCCCAAAAAAGGTTTTTATTAAAAAATTCCATTTTTTATTGTTTTAGGGGGGAAAGTAGCTAGAAATTCAGAAAGTAGACAAAATTTGCAACAAATTAGATATATAACATTATGACTTAGGATGAAGGGAAAGGCGGGATCTGGCTCGGAACATGCGCCGCAGTGCTGCGTGGACTAAGTTGCGCAATTCCACTTAACCACTCACACGTTTACATTAGCCCTCCCATCTTCCCTCCGAACTTTCTCTATAAGGTTTACTTTAAGATTTTTGGGTCGCTGAATCCGAATTTTTAACTTACCCCCAAAATTCCCCCCCCCCCCCAGGACCGCCCCCCCAAAATAGTTGTTTTTAACTTAAATTCCTTATTGTTTTAGGGGAAAAGCATTACGAAATTCAGAAACTAGACAAAATTTGCAACAAATAGGATATATGACATTGTGACGTAGGATAAACGGGGAGAGAGGGGGCTGCCTCGGAACGTTCCCCGCGCGCTTTTCTCAAAAAATTTTTTGGGGGGTTGCCGGGTGAAATTTTGGTGGGAAGTTACAAATTCGGATTTAGCGACCCAAAAAACATCTAGAAAGCTGATTTCCAGTACTACCATTAATTTTGCCAGATAAAATCCCCTGTTGCCTGGACTTCATCATTTAGTGCACGTAGCGCTGCAGTGCATGTTCCGAGGCATCCCTCCCCCTCCCCGTTCATCCTAATTCATAATGTCATATATCCTATTTGTTGCAAATTTTGTCTAGTTTCTGAATTTCGTAATGCTTTTCCCCTAAAACAATAAGAAATTTAAGTTAAAAACAACTATTGGGGGGGGGGGATTTTTGGAGGAAAGTTAAAAGTTCGGATTCAGCGACCCAAAAATCTTAAAGTAAACCTTATATAGAAAGTTCGGAGGGGAGATGGGAGGTCGAATGTAAACGTGTGAGTGGTTAAGTGGAATTGCGCAACTTAGTTTACGCAGCACCGCGCGCATGTTCCGAGACAGATCCCCCCTTGTCCTTCATCCTAAGTCATAATGTCATATATCTAATTTGTTGGAAATTTTGTCTACTTTCTGAATTCCTAGATACTTTTTCTCTAAACCTTTTTTGGGGGGCTTTTTACCAAAATTTGGGGAGGTTGTCGGGGGAAATTTTGATGGGAAGTTACAAATTCGGATTCAGCGACCCAAAAAACATCTAGAAAGCCGATTTTCAGTACTACCCTTAATTTTGCTAGGTAAAATTCCCTATTGGCTGGACTATAGTGGTTGAGTCGTAGGTTTATCTTTGTGTTTGTCCTACAATCAAAGATATGAAAACATGGAGGAATGGGATCAGGAAAACACAATAATAAGCCTACAAGTCAACCACTGGTGGTATTGATTTTTGTCTTATGCACCACTTCACTTCCGGCAGACATGGATCATTAGCTTCTCCTACTTCTACTCTTCCATAAAATAAAGTTTTCTTTCTTGTGCCTCATAACATAGGTATTTGTGCTGCCGGCTGTTGGATTAATATGTGCTATTTTTACACGAATGGACATAAACGTCGTACAATATCCACAAAGTTATGTGCCACAGTTACAGGTAATCACGACTATTTTATTTTACAGGGTGATTTCAAATATTACTTTTTGTATACAGTTTCTTGTTGCTCTTTTGATCGCCTTCGCGATTAACACGTTCACGCCGGCGCGGTGGGCCACACTCGACTGTCTCAGAGTTGTCAAGTCTCCGGCTTTTGCACACCACTGTTATATTAGAGAAAAAGTTGTTCCTTTAAATCACTCAATTGTTCTAATTAAATAAAACAACATTTTCTGTATTAAAATACTGGTATTCAAAAAGCCGGAGACTTGGCAGATCTGAGACAGTCGAGTGTGACCCACCGCGCCGGCGTGAACGTATTAAATTTCCTTTGAAAAATGTTACTTCAAACATATTATTTATATTCCTGATGTTCCAAAAAAAAATCGTAAAGAATTTCTCTAGACAGTCGACAAAACGTTTAACGTGTCCAGTGACTTTTAACCATATAGTGTATATATCAGGAACGGGGAGCCTATGCACAGGTGCTATAGGTGATACGTGGCAGAATATTTTCGGCATGGCGATGATTAAAGTTTTAATTGAAAATATTGTGAAATTACATAAAGTGTACGAAATTAGACAAGCCGAGCTTGTCTAAAGACTTTTTTAATGGGAAAATTGAAATGCAATTTATTGAATTACAATTTAGTCCAATATGAGCCCCCAAAAAGGCATCAAATTAAAAGAACATTTAGAAATTATTGAAAATAAAAGATTATCACAGACTTTAAGACATTATTAAAAAACCTGTTTTATTAATTTCTAAAATACGTTACAATAATTCTACGTTACGTATAATTCCTGCATACATGCTAGCATATCTTTTTATCCTAAGAAAAAAGCAAGTAATTTGTATTCATTAATTTTTTGACCCATTAAAGGTTTTTTCTTATTGTTGGTACGTCATTTCCACATATATATATATATATATATATATATATATATATATATTATATAAACGCAAACTGCCTGTGCTGAGCCAACGTTTCCAATCATAATTTTAAATATACTATAGATTTTGCTTTTGCTGATAGGAACATTTTTCATGCACCTATTTTTTTATTCCTCGAATCGCCAATAAAATAAAGTCATGTACTACAGACATAATAATTAAAAGATTCAAGAAAGTGTAAAGCTACCTGAAAATTGAAATATTTTACCCATATTGCAGCTCTTTTTTTTTTAAAGGAATTAATTATTAGAGTTAAAAAAAATTAATGAGTCTCGATTAATGATGCCGAATACATGCATTAGTAGACTGTTAACGCTCAACTAATATGAAAACAATTAGACTATAGATTTTATTAAAAATTCCATATAATACTAAAGAATTATTTAGTTTTTGCGAAATGTTTACAGTTCTTATAGTGGGTTCAGAGCCGCAGAGTCGTGCCAGTGGGGCACTCTCGCTGGGCGCCATCAGTTAGAATATGTACTGACAAACTTCGTGAGTGCTGTCACTTATCCTTACTAATACACTGATATCGGTAGAAAAATTAAAAGGTGTTTAGCACTAGGCGACAAAAGAATTACTGATGTACTGGTGAAAGTCATATGCATTTTTGTTAAAATGAAATGCTCAATGGTGAACACTTTATTTGGAAAAAGAAGTTTCGTTGTGCATAGCATTTCCTAATTTTCCTATTCTATAAACAGGGTCTGATTACTGCACAGGTGGACTAGGCCTTGGTCTTGGGCCCACCATACAAGGGGTACACAAAATGAGTTATATGACATAGAAAATATTTCTTTAATCTCTTAGATTTCTTTTTTATTTCAAGCTCAATATTTAAATAACAGATACTTCTGTGAGCACATTACCTGCTATCTAGCTGTTCTCTTAAAACATCTTGAAATTAGGTATGCTTTATGCAAAATATTTTTAGTAGAATTGTTTTTTAAAAATATTTAAGGTATTATTGCTATAAACAACAAAAGAAAATTTAAGTTAACCTAAGTTTCATGAGCATTTTTATAAAATGCAACAAAAATTTCACTAAGAAAAAATTCTAGCTACTATTTTAGTTTGAGGGGGTGTTGAGGGTTAAGCTGCTAGGCCTTGGGACCCAGACAACCTTAATCGTGTTCTGTCTATAATTTGATTATGTGGAAATTTATAGCTTCTATGGCACTTATAAACCCATGTCATTCATGTTTCATAAAAATAATATTACAATAGTAGATTACATGTTCCCAATCACAGAATATTTTATTGAGAAGCATTGAGGAAAAAGTTGCAAAGAGTTTCTTAATTACTGAATGCTTTATTGAGAAGTACTGAGAAAAAAGACCACTTGCAGAAGAAAACAATGGCAATAAATATCTAGCAAGATTTAGCAATTTTATAAAGAAAAGTTACTAAAGCAAGTTAAGATAAATTGAAAAAAAAACATATTTTGTTAAATGAAATTAATTACACATTAATATTTTTCAAAGTTTCATTAAAAGATGTGATTATGTGCCAGAATTTCTTTGTTTCGAAGAGGAGGGATAATCTTGAAAAGAAAATCTGATTCTGAAGCTAATATAATAAAACTTCATTCAAGCATTCTTCGTGCCAGTTTTCATATACACTATATTGCCATTAATGACCGGCAACTTTCAATTTTAGACATTTTGTCGAATATTTAGAAATATACTTGACAGATTCTTCTGGAATTTCAAGATTGAAAAGAACAGGTATGACCTCATATTTAGCAATGCCGATTTGATAAGGGGGCAATTAGGGGGCCAAAAAAAAAATCAAAGGAAAAAAATAATACTTGAAATCACCCTGTAAAACAAAATGCACGAAATGATCTACCGCCACAGAATATAAATAAACAGACATTGTGCAATATGTGTATTCTTTTGTGTAAAAATAGCACGTATATTTATAGAGATATAGCGATTTATTTAAAAAAATTAAAAAATTCTTGCATGTTTTTTGCTTATAACATGCAGGGTTTTCAACCAAATTTAACGCCGGTTTCAGAAAAATTGAAAAAATATAGTAGAAACAATATAGTGTAATTGGAATATAAATATATTAAATATTTTAGGAAATATGAGCAGTTGTATGAAATAATTTTTATCTGCGCTGCGCGAACGATAACAAGGATCATTTTACATAATTTAATAGTAAACTCTATGGAGCAACTTATTAAAAAAAATCTAGTCAAATATCGTAAAAATTCAGAAAGATATCGGCGTTAAAGTGAGCAAATTTTTAGTTGTTCTCTAAAAGCAGCAGAATGATAAGGGATTTTACACAAATTGTCATTTTTTATTAACTGACTTTCAGAAAAAAGTTAGTATTTAGTGAGTATCAACGAGTAGATTTGGAAAAAATGCTTCGATTTTGATACTTCTTTTGATCATAGTATGGACTCGTTCTGGTGGTCATCCAAGAAGAACTAAAGCATAAATAAAAAATGAAAAAAAAAATGAAAAATTAAGACTGACAATTTGTGGAAAATCCTTTATCATTCAGCTGCTTTTAGAGAACTACTAAAAATTTGCTCACTCTAACGCCGATATCTTTCTGAATTTTTATGGTATTTGACTAGATTTTTATAATAAGTTGCTCCATAGAGTTGACTATTAAATTATGTAAAATGATCCTTGTTATCTTTCGCGCATGCGCAGATAAAAATTATTTCATACAACTGTTCCTATTTCCTAAAATATTTAATATATTTATATTCTAATTACACTATATTGTTTCTACTATATTTTGTGAATTTTTCTGAAACCGCAGTTAAATTTGGTTGAATCCCCTGCATGTTATAAGCAAAAAACATGCAAGAATTTTTTAATTTTTTAAATAAATCGCTATATCTCTATAAATATACGTGCTATTCTTACACAAAAGAATACACATATTGCACAATGTCTATTTATTTATATTCGGTAGCGATAGATCATTTCGTGCATTTTATTTTACAGGGTGATCCCAAGTATTATTTTTTTCTTTGATTTTTTGTTGGCCCCCTAATTGCCCCCCCCCCTTATCAAATCGACATTGTTAAATATGAGGTCATACCTGTTCTTTTCAATCCTGAAATTCCAGAAAAATCTGTCAAGTATATTTCTAAATATTCGACAAAATGTCTAAAATTGAAAGTTGTCGGTCATTTTGTATTTTTGTGTTTTGTCATTTTGTACTTTGTATTTTTTATATTACATTTCTTCTCTTAACTGTACACAATATTCGTATTTATACAATCAGTATACTGTGAATATAAATACATTAATCAGAAACAGTATTTATATATACATATATATATATATATATATATATATATATATATATATATATATATATATAACCATTAATTAAACATTACCGACCATCATCAAAAACGGCAATATTGTGAAATGACAATAAAAATGGATACCACAATCTTATAATATAGAACTGTATGTATAAAATAAAGTGCCTTATACATAATTACAAGAATTAATATGGAAGAAAAAAAAGAAGAATATGGATACCGAAAAAAAATTGAAAAACTTATATATTGAATTACGCTTTCAAGAGTACAGAATTCAATGATATAAGCAAATCGGTTGTTTTCTGTGAGAAAAAAGCTAAAAGCTGAAAAAAAAATTTCTCCTGTACCGAAACAACCAATACGATATAGAGAACAGTTTCAAGATGAAAAACAGAACATTATCAAATGGCATGAAATGGAAAAAAACATATATATATATATATATATCGATTTGTAATAGAAAATATAATTTAGAAAACCTTTCTATTAAATTATTCAACATGTAAGACTAACGTCCAAGGGCGGGGTTTACCGGTAAAAAAAGATTAAAACAAGCGGTTGAGAATGTTTCAAATGAAAACCAAATGTCGAATTATTTGCTTAAAAGGCGCAAAGGCCAACACAGTGAAAAAGATTAGGAATCTTTTTCACTGGGTTGGCCTTTGCGCCTTTTAAACAAACAATTCGAAATTTGGTTTTCATTTGAAATATTGTATGTAAGGCGAATGTCTGTCTCTGGAAAAATTTCCAAATATTAATATAGGTTGAGAATGTGTCAAGGTTGATTTGGTTTGGCTTGTTGGGTGTCATGGTAATCTTTTGGACAGGAGGGCTAAACAGAACGGGACCTCCATTTAAAGTGGAAGCCGACCTACTACGAACATCGATGCCTGTGTCGGGATGAAACCGGCCCATTTGTCCAGCAGCTAGCACCCTAAGCACTATAGAATGGACAATATTCTCGTTACGTCAAAGTATTGTATGTAAAATGGTGGCGTGATCGTTTGTTTACGCTTTCTATTCAAGAAGGGTTTTTTCGCTATTTCTCTTAGTCACATTATTTTACTGTCACACTTTGGAGCTCGGAATCAAAATTAATGAAAAAAGCATATTGTTTCACTACTAAATTGTTAAATAATGAAAAAAATTATGAAAGCATGATATGCAAAACTTAAATGAAAAAAATTATGAAAGCGCGATACGCAAAATTTAAATGAAAAATTTTCTAAATGCTAAAAATTAACACTGGAATCGTGAAATAAAAGCATATTTAAGTAAAATAAATTTAATTTAAATAGCTTATACAAACTTCAATTTAATCACTCGAAATTTCACTCATTTTTATAGATATTGGCTATAAGCTAATTTATTTTAACGTTAAATTTCTAATAAATTCGATAATTAACACAAAATTAATCTGAAATTAAATGAATACTCATTTTACTATGCACATCGTCGGTGTCATGTCAAACTGTCCAATTTGAAAACAGTGTTGCAAGCGGGCTACTTTTTTCAAATTCAGATTTCTTTATTAGCACCACTTTTCTGGAATGGTAAAATTTCCATTGTTTTCGCCTTAATTAATATGTCATTAAATAAGGTGAATTTTACTATTTCGAAAAACTGGTGCCAATCAAGAAATCTGAATTTGAAAAAAGTAGCCCACTGGCAACACTGTTTTCATATTGGATAGTTTGACATGGTACCGACGATTGCCAGTGAGCTAACTTTTATATAATTCAGATTTTTTGATTGGCACCACTATTCTGAAATGGTAAAATTCCTCTTGTTTTCGCCTTAATTAATATGTCATTAAAAAAGGCGAATTTTACTATTTCAAAAAAATGGTGCCAATCAAGAAACCCGAATTTTAAAAAAGTAGCTCACTGGCAAAACTGTTTTCACATTGGATAGTTTGACATGGTACCGGCGATATCTATTGCATACATTTCTACAGTTTCAGTAGCAGAAAAAAAAAAAAAAACAAGTGAAATCTTAAGAGAACAATGCTTTCAAATGGAACGATTTTTCAACGTTTTTCCAAACATCTGGTTTTTTAATAGCGTCGAACCCAGAGGAAGAATATTGTTCATTAGATGGCAGTGTGTGTTAAGGATGCATATACCATTACACAAATGAGAGTCAATAAAAAAATTATCAAAACAATACCATAACTCACACTAACTGGATTATAATCCCACCATATAATTTTTTTTTTAAATCACAAGAAGCAGTGGCCGCCCCTCCGGGTGGTTCCTACCCGACCCCTTGAGTGGGGGAGGTGACCGGAAGCTCGGCAGAGTTCGTTGTGTACGAATGCGAGGGGGCCGGATGGGGACGATTCGCCACCTCCTCGAGAGGCTCATCTCCGACAGGCGTTGAGCACGGTGGCCAAGGTTAACGGACGTTGTGCATAGGGCCGCAGCCCGCCTCGGCGGGTAACGAGGTTGTGGTCCTCCGGCACCCGGGTTCTCTGGGCAAGCCGGGTAGCGACGCTCCATAGGTCGATCCCGGTGCCGGTCTTCGGGCCGGACGGTGTCGCCGGGCAAAGACTAGCTAAGGCGATAGGACCCCATCCACCTATTGACTAAGAGGGAGCCTGAAGTATGAGTGAGGGCTTTGTAGTGGAAAGTCCTCGGTGCTCGCTAGTGACGACGGGGCTTGCGGGAACGCCATGCAGGGACTCCCGGAGCAACCGAAGGGCGAGGGTTTCGGACAGCGCCCAGGTTACTTTATGACTTGGGTGGCTCATCCCTCCGAGGACCTCAGCTGGAGCAGTTGGGAGCCGACCCTAAGGGTGGTGGGGTTTGGCGGTTCCCCCGTTGACCAAGGAGCGGTCGCGTGGGGAGGCCAGTATGGTTCTGGTTGCTCCACGTCGTGCCGTGCCCCATGGGAGGGGGTCGGCCGGCAGGTCCACCATCGAACACTACTCCCGCAGGGAAACGGGCCGGAGGCTCGCCGGTAACGCGGCGGCTCATCGTGCCTTGGGTGAACTCTTGGTCCGATCCAGGTCCTCCGTGTCTATGCGGTACCGGAGTTTGCCTCGCCTGGTGATGAGGACCTAGAGGTGTCTCCACCTAACTTTCGAACGCACTAACAAAGGTAGCGGTCGGCCACTGCACGGGGTCAGGGGCCTTCGGGCCTGGGTACCCTCGACGGCCGTGAGGTAAGGTAGTGGCGGGCGGGCTTCTGTCGGCCTCCGCTGGCTTCTCTGTCCTAGGATGGAGTCGAGTCGGTGGGGGCTGGCGGGACTCCGTTCCGTCCGACCCCCTAGCGAGGCGGAGTCTATTCCGTCTAGGTGGAGCTTTCCGTGCCCGCCTGGGGTCGCTAACGGCACCTAGTCTGGGCCAACTGGCTCCCGGCGTGATCCGCGAGGGGTTCCGTCGGTTGAGCCGGGTGGTTTGGGCGAAAAGCCAGGAGCTGGGTCGCTTTACGGCCGGAGGGATTTTCCCCGTCCTCCCTGGTTTTCAAGCTAGGGGCTCTTCATTAACTTTCCTATCGGCTGGCCCACAAAAATGTCTCTGCCGGAAAATGGTATCTGATCTTGGGGGCCTGTCCGTAAATTAAATTCGGGTCGGGAAGCCTCGGTTCAGTCCGTGGGCCCGGCGTCTTTATAGGCGTCTGGTTCCTGCGATGGCTTGCGGGGTCTACCGGCTCGAGTAACCAAGTTTAGGGACCACTTGGTTTTTCTAGCTGGGTGGTGAGGACTGTCGTAGCGGCTGTTCGTCTCTTCTTGGGAATAGCCGTCGCCGTGTGCGCTGGGCAGCGGCGTCGGTTTGGCCGGAGTTTGCGTGGGGTTCCGCTCTGTTGGAGCTTGTCTGGCGGCGACCTTCGGGACGCGTCGCGGGGCTTGCTTCACGGGTGGTTCCTTGCGTCGACAAATGGGCCTGAAAAGGGCCTGGGACCGGAAGATGAACCCCTCATCTTATCACAAGACGCATCACAACATGATACTTCCACAAATTCCCTTTCATATAGGCATTTTGAGATCAGTTTTCTGAACGATTTTGTTCTATGAAGTTGATGCAGTATCGCTATTTTCTTCTGACTCTTCTTCTATATTAACACAGTTTGGACATTCATAACGATTTAAAATTTCAGTAATGGGATTTTTAAATTTAATTTCTTCCTCCGTAATGATATGTCGACCACTTACATTTTTTCTATATATTCCTTAACATTAAACCTTCCCTGACGATTTAAATGACCTTTTAAAACCTTTCTGGCAGAATGTCTTCCACAGGACATTATCACATCGTCTTTTGACGTTACGACTTTTATTAGAATTTATATTCATTGCACATTGCTAGAAGAAAAGTGATCACTGCTTAGTAATTCAGCTGCAAATAACAGATATAAGGAACAATCGGCTGAGAATAATGGCTACTAATAAAATTCTATCTTTAAATTATCCTTATGGGGTCGTCTACATATTAAAAATTGCACCAACATTCATTTTTCAAACGCTAACAAATCATCTCAGAAAAATAAATAGCTATACAGTTTTTCTTAAATGTGCATAGAGGAATAAAAGAAAATGTTTTGGTATTTATTCATAAATCTAGAAAAATAAAATTGAGACCGTATATGGGAAAGTTTTGTAGAATTTTTAGATATGAAATAAACTAAAGATATATAAAAGAAAGTATTAGCAAATTTTTCTGGCTACTTTGTAAAAATTTTCCTTTCTGTAACTGTAAATATTTTTGTTGCACAAAAATGTCAATTCTATTTTAAACTCCCAGTTTTTTATGTACTGGAATTTCTAAGGAAAAGCAATCTAAAAGTAATGCCTTATTTTTGAATAACATCATTTCCTATTACAGAGAGCGCAGGAATTTTGTTTATAAATGTTTATCCTTTGCTGAAGCTTGCTTTAGAACAAGAATTTCCAACAACTCAACCACGGACGCCAGAACTACCAGCAATTTTTTAGAGTAATATTCACCTTATTTGCTGGCAGAAAGTTACTCTTCGCTTAAATAATGTAAAGGTTATTCTACAAAATTTCTGGTATTTCTGTTCCCCGCGGTTGAGTTGTTGGAAATCCTTGCTTTAAAAAGCAGATTTTTATTTATGATATAGAATGAAGAAACTTTTGAAGCCAGAATATTTCACATAGATACATTAATGATTGTTAAACTGGCATACATTTATTTAAAACTCTGCTAATTGAAGTTACAATACTAAGAAGGAAATCTCGTAAGTTATGAAAATTGGTAAAGTTCTACATGTAGTTAAGATATTATGCAAATGATCAAATTTTCAAGTCTTGTTATCGATCAATGATGTGCGGGAGGGGCTTAAGCTATAAATAAGCCTATAGAAAGCTTTTTTATGGCTACAAAATACTTCTAAAATCAATTTAAGTTTCATAAAATCTCTAAAAATAAAGTGTTTAAAATAATTTTTAATTATATAAATTAAAAAAAATATGTATTTTCGAAAACTTTTTGAAAACGAATGAAAACCTATGAATTTTTAGCAGAAATCAATTTCTATAATCTTCAAATATGCGAATCCAAAATTATAGCTCATTCCGCCAAGTAGTTCTTGAATAATGATTGAAAAACTACGCGCATTGCAATCTGTTTGTAATAAAAACAAATGAATTTAACATTAAAAGTTCCAAAATTTAAACCTTCGTAATTCCTAAATTATTAGACCGAATTATTTCCGGTTTGGTATGCTTAAGTAAAAGTTACCAAAAAAGCCAAATATGATGTTAAAATTAGCTGTTTGTATTGAAAATTTTAGAGTTTGGTACAATTTCAGTATGAAGACGACCCCCCACCCACCCATCTTTTCATTTAAACATAAATCGTAAAAGGACATAATTTCCAATCAAATGACTATTTCTAATTTTTTAATGCGAATCCTAAAATTTGCTTGGAATTGAGCTATAGTTATGCATATAAGTTATGCAATACTAAATAGCATGGAATACTAAATTTTCATTATTTACAATTAATTTACGCTGTGTAATATTACTGAAAAACCTTGTTCAGTATTATAATATATTTAAGACTTTATCTTATAGAATCCCTGGTTAGCCAGAAGACTAGTCCTAATCTGAGTCCACAAGTAGCTCATCCGGCTGTGAAAGCAATGCCGTATTTTCGACTACATTCTGATTATTTTATACTATATTATATAATTGTATTAGGTTCCAAACTTTATACCGTCATAATGCCTAAATTATTTGGCCGCATTACTTCCGATTTGGTATCCTTAAGTTATGCACACATAATTGCAGGGTTCGTACGGGTCCTTGAATTTCAACACTAAGAAATTCTTCGGTACCAGTATTTTCTTATGGAAAATTTCTCCTTAAATAAGGCGAAATTTCGTCCGTTTAAACTAGATTTATTTTTGTATAAAAAAATACTGATATTTGGCCTTGAAAATAACGGTACCCGTACGAACCCTGAATTAACTTAGTAGTATAGAATACAATATTTGCATTATTTACAATCACTTTATGCAGGTTTATTTCAATGTGTAGTATTACAGAAAAACATTGTTTAAAATTAGAATACATTTAAGACTTTTTTCTTCTAGAAACAATGTCTAGGTGTAAGACTAGTCCTAATTTGAGTTCACAAGTGACTCACCCGGCTGTGTAAGAAGTGCTATATTTTCGACTGCATTCTTATTATTTTATTCTATATTCTATAACTGTATTAAATTGTTCAGGAGACGTGGACCCTTTTTGATGTGCGGACCAAAGGATAAGGAATATCCCGTGGTTTGCATGTATGGAATGCTGATGTTAGCATGCACTGTAGAATATAGTGAAAGGAGTTCTCCACAGTAATAAAAAGTTATCCACAGAAAAAAATATAGAGATGTTGCTCACTTTATTTTATAGAAATAGATTGATAATGGAGCATGATTATTCAGCAAGGTACAAAAGGTTTATATGTTAAAAAAGCCTTTCGATGTAAAGTGGCAGGATGATTCAACGCAGAGGTGTGGCTTTATTAATACTGGAAATCGTTACCTGCTTAAATGTAAATTTTAGCGACTTTTTCACATTTTGTAATGCAGTAGTTGCTAGAAAAACAACGAATAATGATGACAGAAAAAGATGAGCGGAGATTAAGGTAAGTAGATTAGAAAAACAGAATTTAGCTATACTTATTCTGTTGTAATTCATCTGGATATAATTTATGAAACTCAAGAGGTACAGGAGGCAAGAGGCAATGTGTACACAAATTACTAGAGAGCATTTGTACGACTACGAAATAGGTAGCAACTGGATGTGCATAAAGAAATTGTCTATTTTTCGCAGATTGTATTGCAGTAGTTGCTTGAAAACAGGCGAATGCCGATGACAGCAGAAGGTTGACGGATATTAAGGCCAAGCAATGATCCCCACATATAATAAAAGAGTGTAGCTAAGCTTATTCTGTTGCAACTCATCTGGATATAATTTATGAAACTCAAGAGATCTAGAAGTGTCTACGCATATCACTAGAAAATAATTTCCCGACTATGAAATAGGTAGCAACGTGATGTGATCTATTTGTCTAAACCACGACATTCGAATACTATAAAGTTGTATATAAAATCAAAACTAAATTGTTGAATGAAATTCATATAGCACAATTGAAGAAGACACATTTCTACTGCAGGCTCCATTTCCTCGTAGGTATACACCATGGCAGCGTTCCAAATGACACATCCTCCGCTAGATTCCTAGTTTGTAGATTAGTATCATGCAAGGTGGTTTGTATAGACGCTGTTGAACTTCCTGAGTTTCTTATGCGCTCGTGATAATCTTTCACAGTAAGGATCTCCACAGGCTAATCTTATCCTCTTCAGTCCTAAGAACAAAATAACATGTGACCACAAAAGCCACTTTAAAATGACTGTAAAGCAGCTCCAAACATGTTCCAGTGGATAAATGAATGTTTATGATACGCTCACATCTATTGAAAAGGAAAAAAAAAATTTCGACAAACTGAGAAGCTTTTAAATTACTTTAAAGAGGGTGGTTTAGTGTCTCCTACAGGCGATGCTGGGACTGAGGAGGTTGAAATACGGCCATTTTCCCTGTTAAAATTGAATATTTTTATTTTTCTTGCTGTCATCTGTATTAGACGATTTTCTAGGAGTCACTGGAATAGCGGTGAACAGCGTTGACATTAAAAGCTAAACATAAAGCCACTTGATCGAATAAAAAGGCAAATTCTTTATGTTGACGACTTCTATTGTTCTCTGTTTAAGAAAGCTGATAATAACTTCATGTCCATAAACACAATTCATTACACATGCCCAAAACTGAATTCCGAAGCGTTCTGGGTGGGAAAATGGCTTTTGATAAGGCAATTTTATCACTTAAAACAGGCGGGTGATTAGAAAGAGACGCGTAAAAAATGGCCCTATTGGCATCTTTAACCCTCTGTCTACCAGAAGGGTCCAATGGACCCGACATGTACATTCAAAATATTTATTCAAACCAGAAATTTCTTCAAAACAAACTAAATGTATAAATCAGACAATAATAAGTTAAATAAACAAATTAAATAGTTTTAAGTAAAAATTCTGGTGTAGAATGTTTTTATAAAACTTGAGTAAAATTTCCGGTAGTTCTAGGGTTAACTATGCTTAGAACTCCTCTATTTTTTCTAATTTTCCTTCTTGGCGTTTTCATTTCAAAGTAGAGGATTTCACATTGAGGTTCATTTTAGAAAATACCTTATCTT
The DNA here is from genome assembly GCA_963932465.1 of Maratus speciosus. Taxonomy (NCBI): domain Eukaryota; kingdom Metazoa; phylum Arthropoda; class Arachnida; order Araneae; family Salticidae; genus Maratus; species Maratus speciosus. The sequence continues at coordinate 149,807,059 of OZ010796.1, read as the reverse complement.
AATTTGTTATTTTAAAGATACAAAAAAAAATATTTTTTTTTATTGAAGCTATTACACTGCGCAAAATAATTAGGAGAGCAAACAGAAAAGTGGAGTCCAGATAGCTACACTTGCACATAAAATGGTAAGCACGCATATTTTAAAACATAATACAGAAAACTAGACAAAACAATTATGCATGGAAATTTCAGTGCTATGAAATGATATCAAGAAACTGAATAGTATCTCGAAGGCACAGATTTGGATATCTCTAAATGTCAAAAAACGTGTTTTTTAAAAGTAATAAAGAATTTTTATCCCGGAGGATGGTCCTTTCAAAGAACTAAAACAGTCACACACCTGTTTTTCATGGATGCCATGTGATTGTTGATTAGAATTTTTCGGATCTTGTTCCATTCTTCAAGAAGTGAAATCTCCGCAAAAAAAGAGACATGGTATCACTGTAATGCGCCATTTGATTGTCCTCCAGGCATGCTCGATCGAATTTCAGGACAGCATGCATGCTTGTCGCTGCGCTGGGTTTTCATGACTGTGCTCTACAAATCAAGGTTATGATATCTAGCATCAATGTGCATTAAAATAACGATGTCGCGATTGCTGCATCGTAAGCAGGGCCGATGAGAAGGGGGGGGGGCAACTGACCAGGGGCCCGGGACCTAACGGTCCCGGTTTCAGATGGAACAAGTACAGAAATTTTATACTTTTCCAGATCTTAACTTGCTCATACTTTTTTCCTTTGCAATCTGAAAAACATTTATTAGAAGCGTAGTTTAGAAGATTTCCAACAAAATCACAGGAAACTCCCCACTGAGCGGACTAAAAGCTGTAAAATAGTTGATCACATTTTCCTCACGTTACCATAGTACAAATAGCCCTGAATTTCTGGTCTTCCAAAAAAAATGACCAGATCTTAGGAAGCCATGCCTACGCCTTGAGGGAATGTAGCATTTAGGTATTGTCTCCTTTTACTTCTCTTCCTCCTCGGCTATTGTCGTTTTATCAGGTAGTAAACTTTCCGTGAATGTCTAATTGGGATTTTTTTTTTCTAAATTGATGGAATACTTGCTATATTTATGCTTATACTGGACAAACTTTTGTTTCTTTTCTTTTATCATTATGTTCTTATTAACTATATTTGTTGCAAAGTATAGATATAAGCATAACAGAAAAGAAAACAAGAATAAAAAAAGTGAAATTTTTCATTTTATGAAAATTATAAATACATACATATAAAGAAAATTACCTAAGAAATAAGTAAAAATAAAGATTCCGTATGTACACAAAATAGTTATTTCCATTACCAAATTAAAGTCAGTCTGATATAGAATATTACCGTAATAATCCTCAAGACTTAATTAAAAAAAATTAGAGGCCAAAAGTATAAACATTCTTGGGGTCCTTTGTGTTCAACATATCTTAAACAATTAGTTTACACACTTAAGACGTCTTCGATGAAAACCCAAAAGATTATTTTGGCAAAAATATTATTTTGTGAGTAACAGGACATGATCAGAGGGCGAAGAGTTGTATCGGGGCCCTAAGCTGAAAAGGGCCCCATGGAGAACCGTTTAAGTATATGCATCAGAACCTCCAATTTCTGCCTGCACTCCTGGCGAGTGAGCTTAAACTTAAACCATATTATTAGAGGAAAGAAAAACTCGGAAAACAGAAATACTTTAGTATATTTTTATTATCTTTTAAAATATCAAACTTACATATAACTTCATTATACATGATATTCACTACATATACAAAATTAAAAACGATATTCAAAATCCGCTGCCTATCCCGAAAATATCTTGTTCTTATTCCTATACCTACTGTGCCTGATGGAAAATAAAATCTTCATGCTCATGATTGCTGCTTGCACAAAAATTGAAGCGTGATGTTAAAGTTGCTTCCCAATTTTCCCTAAACTCACTTGGTAACGGGTTTTTTTCTGATCTAGATTTATGATCGTGAAAAAATGACTTGGGCCCATGATAATGATAACTCGGGCCCCCACACAGCTCTATTCTTCACTTTCTATCAAAAATTATATTAATGCTGAAGTATAAATTTCTTGCACAAAAACTGAATTTAGTGGAAAGGATATTTTTGTTGTGAAAGCGCGGAAAGGGACCGATATGTCCAAGCGGCATAAGATGGGTTAAGGATTCGATCCCCCTTCCTTCAAAATAGGTGGAAAAAGTCACCCCCGTTGTCTATAAAAGGTAAAGTTTGAGAGAAAAGTTATTTTTCTGCAGTTTTTTTTTTTCTGTTTAATTGAGAGTCAAAAGTTTTATGCAATAGACTTAAAACTTCTTTTCAGAATGAAAAAGAAAGACACCTATTGATTTCCTGTCATGAAATGATGTATCGTTTAAAGTATTTTTCTCAGATTCAAGCGTCGGTAGGTACCTCGAGCACCCCACAACTCCCCGCTGAGTGTTCGCAAAGTAAAGTTTATGTTTAACGAAAAAATGAGATTTTCTCAAAAACTATCTGACCTAGGATAATCGCTATACTTTCCCTGCAAGGTTTAAATAAATTTCTACTACCCCTAAAGTTTCATAACTTTAGTTTCAACAAATTCAGAAATAGGGGCGGGGAATATTTTTGCAGTGCATTTTCGACGATATCTCAAAAAAAAAAAAAAAAAAAAAAAAACTTAAAAGGAAAGCAAATATATTTTTGAGTGCATTAAGCGTTCTTCTGAATGATTCCCACACGATACACGAAAAAAAAAAACTTTTCTTTTCGAGTAACTTAAATAGCCCTGTTAGATTTTTCTTTAAAATATTTGTGAATGGATAATAATCCAATAATATATGGGTCCAATAATGTGTCCAATAATCCAATAATGTGTGGCTTTTATAACATTACCAAGTTTGAACTTTCTACGTTCCATTGTTTTATAGAAAAACGGCTATGACAGACGGAGAGACAGGCACACGAGAGATCTCATAATGGTTCCGTTTTTAATTTTTGAGTACGGAACCCTAAAATCACACATCCAAACGAAAAATTCGCCCATTGCAGGAAATAATTTTTTGATAAGCATCGTTCAAAAGCTTTCGACATGATACAAATAGACAGCGATGAATGTGGCGATGAGAGGATGTTAATATACAGGGAACTATGAATATTTGAACTTTGAATATTTCACAGGTTATTTGTGTCAGCTGTCATATGCCATGCATGTATAAACTGTCAAATGTACGCCATTTGTAATTATGCACTCGTTGACAACACAACAACGGTGCAACGACACACACTGATCGCCAAACCATCAACTTATTGAACGAGAAATTCCCAGGTCGCGTAATTTCAAGAAATTCTGATGTGAATTGGCCGCCAAGATCGTGCGATTTAACCTCAATGGATTATTTTCTTTGGGGGTTTCTGAAAAGTAAAGTGTACGCCAACATGATACAAATAGACAGGGATGGATGTGGCGATGAGAGAATGTTAATATACAGGGAACTATGAATATTTGAACTTTGAATATTTCACAGGTTATTTGTGTCAGCTGTTATATGTCATGCATGTATGAACTGTCAAATGTACGTCATTTGTAATTATGGACTCGTTGACAACACAACAACGGTGCAACGACACACACTGATCGCCAAACCATCAACTCATTGAACGAGAAATTCCCAGGTCGCGTAATTTCAAGAAATTCTGATGTGAATTGGCCGCCAAGATCGTAACCCCAATGGATTATTTTCTTTGGGGGTTTCTGAAAAGTAAAGTGTACGCCAATGCCCCCCCCCCCACACACACACACAATCCAAGACCTCAAACGTAACATCCGGGCTGAAATTTTGGCCATGGATCAGCTCATTCTGGGAAAAGTCATCGAAATTTTTGATGTTCGGATGATAGCATGTAAGCGGAGCCGCGGTGGCCACATGTGCGGTATTGTATTCCATACATAAATGGCATAGACTCACCTTCCATGTTCAATGAAGACTTTCGATTTTCACTCATAAAAAATGCGTTTTCTTTCATAATAATAAAAAAAAAACAGGTGGACCACCCTTTACATTCAAGATTCCCTATAATCAAATTACAGATATATGTTTAATTATCCATTCATTATAAATTACATGTCCAAAAATCCCCGGGCACTTTTGATTTAAGATGTTTTGATTAATATCTTTGAGAAATACTTGAAGAATTCTTTTTGAACTTCGGAAATATAAAAAAAAAATGTTTTATCAAAATCAAATGTTATCAAATGTTTTTTAATAAAGTTTGATCACGAAGGCAATTTGGGGACTAAAAACAAATTGAAGAAAAAATAAATAATATTTGGGACTACCCTGTAAAATAAAACGATCGAAATTATTTGTTGATGCGCCATACGATTATCTGAATATTGAACAACATTTGTGATTATTTGTGTAAGAATAAAACGCATATTCATCTAGATATAAAGATTTATTTTTTCAAAAAAATTTCGCATGCTTTTTATTTATAGTATGTGGAGTTTTCAACCAAATTTAACGCCACTTTCAGAAAACTTGACGAAGTACAATAGAAACAACATAATAGAATTAGAACATAAATATATTAAATATGAAATAATCAAATATTAATATTTGAGGAAATATGAGCATTTGTATAAAAGGTTTTTTGATCTTGCATGCTCGAACGATACCAAAAGACAGTTATGCATAGATATAAGAATCTACTTCATAATTCTATTTTGCTAACATTTTGAGGGTAATTATACATTTATAAAAATAAATCTTACGATTAAGAAAATAAAATACCTGTAATTGTTTTTACATTTGCTTGTGTAGTATATTTTCATATTAAAAGAAAAGTGGTAGCATTTATTTAAAAAAAAAATTGATTTTGTATTAAAAGAAAATTTGACAAATTGGCTCCCTATTATATTGGGTCGATCGGAAAGTCGTGTCGTGTTGGGAAAATCAATTCAGACCGGAATTCGGACCTATCATTTAACTATTAAACATTGATCCCGATATCTAATGTCTAATAATTACCAGGCAGAATTTTCCGGTACAAATTGATTTTCCCAACACGACACGACTTTCCGATCGATCCAATATGTATTAATTTTAATAAAAGGCACATATATTATACTATATCGGAAATATTTTATAACTTAAAAAATAATTACTTCATATGAATATCATTAAAATATAGATAAAGACACACAACCTTGCTTAATTGTACACAAAACACGAATTTAATAATCTAAAAGATATATTCTACGTTTCGAGCTGTTCTACAGCCGTCTTCAGGAAATACGATGGTTAAATGGCTAAAAGCTCAGAGATGAAGGTTTCTTGTGCGAGAAACAATTTGTCGAACATTGACTAAAGATCTGAAAACAAAAGGTAGTGGTGCCATCCAGTGAAAATAAATACTTATTAATGAAATGATTCCAAATAAATCAAAAGTTCGATTGAAGAAACCACGAGTGTCGCCATTTGCGCATGAGGGCTAGAACCACATTCAGCTAAGTTTCACAAAAAACTTGAATGAAAACTTAGCTGAATGTGGTTCTGGCCCTCATGCGTAGATGGCGACACTTGTGGTTTCTTCAATCGAACTTTTGATTTATTTGGACTCATTTCATTAACCCTCTCGCTGCGTAAGTAATTCTTCGCGACGAGCGTCTTTTACAGAATTTTTAATCGTTTATCGCCGGTTCTTTAAAGCAGAAATTTTTGACTATCGTAATCGGGGAAAATGTCCTGATTAAATCAGACAAAGTTTTCGCTAAAAAATAACTGGTGGGAACAACCAAATAGTATTAATTTGACGGGAAAATATATGCCCGAGCATAGCTCGGGCTGCGCAGTGAGAGGGTTAATAAGTATTTATTTTCTCTGGATGGCACCACTACATTTTTGTTTTCATATCTTTAGTCAATGTTTGACAAATTGTCTCTCGTACAGGAAACCTTCATCTCTGAGATTTTAGCCATTTAACCATCATATTTCCTGAAGACGGCTGTAGAAACAGCTCAAAACGTAGAATTTATTTTTTAGCTTATTAAAGTTCGTGTTTTGTGTACCATTAAGCAAGGTTGTGTGTCTTTATTTATTATATTTTATGGTGCAATTGTCCAGTATATACGTAATCATTAAAACAATTTTAAGTTTCTTAATTACTGCTAATATTCTGTTTTCACGATTACTTCATGCAATGATCAAAGTTGATAGCACCACATTTTCATGAATATGTTTCAGGAATAGCAGCAATCTATATTTATCTACCACTGTCTCCAAACAATAATCTCCGAGGCAGATTTTTTTAGCATACGCAATAGAAATCTACCACGGAAAGTTTTGTTTCGAAATGGAGAAAATACTGGAGGCGGGCAGAAGTTGTGCAATTTCTCTTCATTGTTTTGATGTGCCAGCTGTTGCCTCCGCTTCATTTGATACCAATAGCGCACCATAGCATAACGTCTGAATAATGGGAAGATTGGAATTTTCCCAGGGGAAAAATCATCCTGAATGTATGTAAACCGTCGACATTAATCCGGAGTCGATCAACTAATTTTAACGATCAACTAATAACAACCTCTATGACAAGTACAGGAGAAAGGGCTGTCATGAAAACCATCATCGAAATATAATATTGCTATCGGGCTACATACAGGTCAAATTTTGCGACGAGAGTTATTAATTATTCCTCGGACTTTCATTTTCAAAGGCTCTGTTTGGAAACTTTATTATTGCTCTTCAAAGATTTGGAGGTAAAGTGCACAAAATCAACAAAATAAATTATTCCCAGAGGATGTGATAAACATGGCAGGGACGCTTCTCCGCTATTAGTTGCATTATCTTCCAGTGCGAGAAAAAAGTTGTCACATCAAATAAGTAAAAAAAAAAGCAGCGCTTTCTGTCGCGTAGATGTGGGTCAAACTTTACTTGGCTGAATTTATCAACGTATTCATGTATTGAGTAATTGTTCTTCCAGAAGACATTGCACTTTCATTCATTCATTGATATGACGCGAAATAAATAATAATTCATCAAACGAACGACTGTCTTCCATTGTTTCCAGTTAATGAAACCACCTAGTTGTAATTACCAATGCCATTCAGTGAGCATAAGCACTTTCGTGGATCGTCTACCGTGTAGACTGTTTTGTCTCACTAAAGAAGAAAGCATCTTATATCCGCATTATTTCATAACGTGTGAACATACAATGTCTTAATTTCTGCTTATGGTTTCAGAATCACCTTTCCACATTTCAAAAATACTAGAAATTGTAACAATACTTTATTTCAAAAAAGAAAAGCGAAACAGCACCGAAAACTGGCGATATGAAGCAAAAAAATAATAAAACTTTGTAAAAAATCACCATAAAATTAAAACAAAACACAGGACGCGTTTCGAGCTAAAAACATAACAGCTCGTCATCAGCTAAGCATACACGTGTCCGAAAACGAACAAGTTCAAAAATGAACTGAAGAAAAAGAATGTTGCGAAGAATGCGACAGATGGCGCTACCTGATAGAGGGATATGCAAAAGGGAAATGTGTTGAAAAAAGATAGAAGAGAAAATGAAATGGAAAAAATGGAAATAAAAGAAAAAATAAAAATAAAAGAAGTAAATTAAAAATATAAATAAAAATAATAAATAAAGAACTATAAAAGAACAAGAAAAAATCCAAATTATTATTATTATTATTATTATTATTTTTATTATTATTATTTTTTTTTCTTCTTCTTCTTTTATAGTTCTTTATTTATTATTTTTATTTATATTTTTAATTTACTTCTTTTATTTTTATTTTTTCTTTTATTTCCATTTTTTCCATTTCATTTTCTCTTCTATCTTTTTTCAACACATTTCCCTTTTGCATATCCCTCTATCAGGTAGCGCCATCTGTCGCATTCTTCGCAACATTCTTTTTCTTCAGTTCATTTTTGAACTTGTTCGTTTTCGGACACGTGTATGCTTAGCTGATGACGAGCTGTTATGTTTTTAGCTCGAAACGCGTCCTGTGTTTTGTTTTAATTTTATGGTGATTTTTTACAAAGTTTTATTATTTCCCCCCCCCCCCCCCCCCAATACTTTATTTCCCCTGTGTTGGCTATTTGTGTTTGTTATTTTAGATGGGGGAGGGGTGAATTCGTGATTAAAAGGTATGCGGTAGTCTCTGTTTTCTTTTTTGGCCGACTGTATATGCACACCCACTTAAAACAATGTTATTTCTCTTCAAATCTAAATAAGCTTTCACAAGCATTGATTGGTAAATGTGTTCTGTAAATTCTTTGTAACATGAATCTAATATTTTGTTCTATTCTTATCTGGTATACACTGTATCACTATACTTCAGACATTGCTACTGCATTTTATGTTGTAATTCTTTTACCTCTTATGGAATAAGTTTTGACAGAAAGTATTCAATTTATCTGAAGAGATGAAATCATTTTCCTGATTTTTCCGCATTCTTTTCTAAAAAGCATGCAAACAATGAAAAAAAAAAAATTAAATTTTGTGACACTAAAAACCACTGCAATGTAAATCCCATAATATGGTATGATGTAGTATGTTAAAATAATGATACTTCTGCTAAACCGTAATATCTTTATAGAACTTCACTGCAAACTTTTGTGGCATACCTAAGTTTCTCTCGCAGCACACCGCTTGGAAACTACAGATCTAAATTATTATATTTAATGATTTTTCTAAATGTTGCACCTAAAAATGCGAATAAACACAAAAGAAATTTGCAAGGTAAAGTCTGCAAAATATTTACCTGTGAATTTAAAGAGTATTTTCTCCCTTTACATCCAAATTTGTTACATATACTGTATTTTTAAAATAGTTTTAAATACTTATCTGAAAATTATCCACCAGGATGTTTGTTTGGGACATCTTAATTTAAGAGTGTGGCGACGTGTGCTATAAAATTTGCTTGGTCGAGAGGATTTTTGAAAAAAAACAGAGTTGTCGACAGATGGGCATTTCCACGAGTATTTGTCATGTGACTTACACGACAAGTGTTCGTGGAAATACCCAGATATTATTGTCAAATTAATGTATTTTTACACATAAACGGATTAAATTCAAGCGAGTACCCCCAAGTTCTGGAACATTGGTTCTGGAACAACTACAAACTTTTAATTTGAGCATGCACCCTAATGCGCATGTCGCCACTCTCCTATACAAGCACTCTTCTTTTGTTTTATATGAAATGTGAAAACTGTGATACCTCTGAGCTAAGGAGCGGCGACTCTAGTGTAAGACACTACAAATTGCTTTCAATTGAAAGATACTCACCATCAGATAATCCTGAATCAATTTGACTTTTTAAGCTGCTTTTCAAAGACCCTAAAAAGGATGATCTGTCTCCCATCAGGGATTGGCTTCCATCACTACTGCCACTGCTTCGTTGACTCCTATTGCGGTTTCCAAAACGTACTGAAAAAAAATAATATTTAAGTTCTAAGTAAAATTACAAATAGATTTTACACACATGTATATATATAGTAAAAACAATTATTGCTTAATAATACAGTATGGTTTAATCAATTTTCATGTTTGGAGATATAAGTATCTAAAATTAGTGAATGGAATGATATCACGTTTTATATCCAGATTTGAAGACATGGGGAGAAAAATTGCTTGAGAAAAAAAATAAATGTACCTTTTAGTAAAAAGTTATATACACGGAAACTGAAGTCACCGACGGTGTCGGAAATATTCATGTACTTTAGCCTTTAGTAAAATGGATTGCGTCATTTTTTTGTACGCATATGACAGCAATGACACTATTATTTTCTTAGAACGACACTGTAGCCATTCAGGAAAATAATTCATTTGAATTCTGACGAACTGTGTTCAATATGTGTCCAGCCTTACTGTACCAAAATACATCAAGTACCTAAATACAACCTTTCTATACCAAATTACAGCAAGGCTGTAAGTATTTTATTTTTTGTACGATTTGTTATTGTTGTAGCTCATGAAATTTATTTCCGCATGCCTTCAAATTATTAAATGCAAAATATACTCTCACTCCATATATTAGTTTTAGGTACAGATACCACCAGATAGGGAAAGTTGATTTATAACCATCCTGAAGAATGTGTAATAAGAAAATCGTATTAATGAGTAAACTGGCAAAAATTGTCTGGCCTTAAAAATATAAGATCATTTAGTTCATTTTGGTTTGGACAAATGTATTTAGACAAATAAAATTAATCTTTCTAAAGCCCAAAAATTACTTTCAGAAGTTCAACTTAAATGTAATGAATCTATGAAATTATCATATGAAAATATAATGAATCTATGAAAATATAATGAATCTATGAAATCTATGAATCTTGTGATATTAAAATTCGAAAAAAAAAACAAAAAAAAAAAACATGCATTAGAGAGTATAAATATTTACTGAAAGGATTTACTGAAAGGAAAAAAAATTACTGATAAAAATTTACTGAAGGTAAAATTTACTGAAAAATTCAAATGATGTTAAATTAGGTGTTCGTATTAAAAATTCCAAAGTTTGTTGTAACACCAATATGGAGACAGCCTCCTAAATTTACTTTCGTAACATAAACTGAAAGAAGTCATAATTTCCAATCAAATGGTTATTCCAAGTTGCGTACACTAACTAGAATTTCCAAGGAGTATATCACATGTAACATATTTCTCAGAATATATGTCAGATTAGAAATTATCGATTTAATAATTAAATCGCAGAATTTGAAACAGCCTTATTTAATCGCATAATTTGTAATATTTTTCTGCGATTAAATAAGGTGAAAATTCAATTCAAAAATTGTGGTACGTACTCTGCTATTTTCGCTTGAGGCACCATACTACATGAAAAATTACAATAACTAACAAATAGAGAAGCAAATAAAACGTAACATTTATCTATCTAAATGCAAAGTTTTAATGCATAAAAATATTCTACAATTTACACAATACCACTAATATTATCGAGAAAAAACTAAACATTTCAAGAAGAAAAGGCCCACAGTTTCAAACTATTCAATTGTAGTATACGAGCAGGGATCCTGATAGTTTTTCGCAGATTCACGAAGCGAGATTTACCGATACGAAAGCGGTATTTTTCAAAACATTTGAAAAGCGATAAAATTTCTTAAAACCACATGCTGTTTGATTAACCTCGTTTGGGAAAACTTCAGAAATCCATTTAAATCCCTACTTTGTATTGATAGACACTTGTGGGTGTTCTCAAATAATTTTTTCTGAGAAAATTTCTGCCACATTTACGGATTCATTTTTAACTCTTAAATGTCCATGGTATCATTTATGATGCCATCAGTGTGCCCGATTCAGCGGATTTTTTTATTCACATATTCCGTATTTAGGCATGAGACTTTTCCGCGTTTTTGCACACCAGTATAATCTTAGAGAAATTTTTATTTTATTTAATCGGAAAATTCTGCGATTTAGCAGAACAACATTTTCTCTAATATTATACTGGTATGTAAAAACGCGGAAAAGTCTCATGCCTACGTATTCAAACCAGAAATTTAAAATGAAAAGTTTTGATTTATTTAATAACGAACATTTCGTTATTAAAATAAGTAAAATTTACTATTTAGATTTTTCTTGTATGAATTCCGATTCTCTGAATTACGCAATTTCTGGAACGCTTTCTGCCCTGGGCATTTAACCTCTTCAAGGGTGGTGGTTCATTTTTGGACCATTTAATTTTAATTCCTAAATGTCACATTGACACCAGAATACTGTAATGAAAATTTTTCTTTTAATAAGTACGTGAACAAAAACAGTTTGTAAAGTCAGTCACTTCTGTAGTACCTATTTTTAACCACCCTATAATTTACACAGACGGTTCCAAGATGAACAACACAGTTGGTTCCGCTTTTGTTGTTTATAACGATGGAGAGATCCTTTTAGAAAAACGTTTTAAACTTTACGCTTATAATACTGTTTATCAGGCTGAATTATCAGCCATTGACAAGGCAATCGACTGGTGTTGAAGGGCTGATTTAAGAGAATTTCATCTACACTGATAGTTTTTCTTCAATACAAGCCTTGCAGAACTTATTTCCAACTGATAAGATTTTGTATAACATATATTCTAATTTGAGACTGTTGAGTGGTAAAGTTATTGTTATGGGTTGGATTAAATCTCATATTGGCCTTGCTGGTAACGAAAGGGTTGACTATCTGGCAAAGTCTGTTATTCTGGATGATGAGTTTGATGAGAGGTTGGATATTCCAATCCATGTTTCCTTCGTCAAGCGTTTTTATAAGAGTAACATCATCACGAGGTGGACTAATGATTGGAAAATTAGTGAAAAGGGTAGGGATACCTTTCTCATCTTGCGTTCACCGGACGTTTCTTATTTGTGTTATTCAAGGGTAGTAGCCTATTTCATTTCCTCGCATGGTGCTTTTCCAGTGTATTTATTTAAGATTGGCAAGCGACCAACAGATAAGTGTGATTGCGGTAACGTCGGCGACGTTAAACATTTTATTTTTGGCAAGTGTCCTTTGATGCCTCTGTTCTTTAACTTTGTGCGAAATAGAACTCTGTCTTGGAATTTGCAAAATGTTCTCTTGCTGAGATCAAATTATTATAAACTGACAGTTATTTATAATGAACTGAATAAATTGTATTCATTCATAAAGTACAGATTTTGAATATTTTGGTGTAAATAAAGAATTTTTGGTGGACTTTTGCCGAACTGTTATCCACATAGTGCTTTGTTAATCTTTCGGCCTTCACGCATTTTTGAATTGTTTCTGGACTTTCAAGGTCTGGTGGTCTTTTGTAACTTGAATTGACCTAAAATGTTTTATTGGCTTAATGTTTTATCTTGTCTTGATTATTAGTGTAAATCGTACTTAGTTTTAAGATATATTTATACAGTCATTTGTAACTGAAAATAACTTAAAATTTTGTTTTTCAGTTTCATTCAGTCTTGGTTTTAGTTTTAGCTTTATTTTTATTTTATAGTAACTAGGGTTACAGTCATATGTTAAAACTTGTACATGACTTTAATTTTTGTATTTTATTTGCTAGGCAGAGTGTGCCATATTTTTGTGACTTTTTAGTTTTATTATTTGTCGCTGTTTCCGGGTCTGTTTCGGCGGCTGGGGTTGAGTCAGATGGTGGAGGACGTTTTTCTGCCGGGGATTCAGGGCCTTTGCCATTATTTGGTTGGCTCCCTGGTAGAGTGATCAAGTACGTGAACAAAAGCTTTTGATTATTTTGAAATAAACTTGTTTGTGAATTCTGGTGTCAATCACTCATTTGAGCATTTTACGGATAGAAGTACCTTGCCCCTGAAGGGTTAACCCTTAAATGCGAGATTTTTTATTGCTTCTCGAAAAAATTATACATGATTCTCTGAAAGTTTTATAACACAGGAAAAATAATGAAAAAAATCAGATGTACATTTTTCATATGATACGCTAATCTTTTCTTCTGTTGCACATCTGCAATATAAGTAAAAAATACTGTCGTCTGGCTATTTTACGCTAAAATATTGCAAATTAGTAAATATTTTAATAAGTATGTCTCCAAATATCTTATTTTATATAATTATTCATTTTATAAAGTTTAATCTTTAACCATTTAATTCCCATGATAGAATACGTTCTAGAAATTACGTAGTCCAGAGAATCTGACTTTACACCAGAAAGTTTCAATGGTTAATTTCGCTTTATTTAAATACTGAAAGTCTGTTATTATTTAAAGCAAATATTGCTATTTTAATTTTCTGGTATGAATTAGGTATATACGAATAAAAAAAATCTATGAAATTCAAAACACTGTTGTTTGTATATATGCAAAGCTGTGCACTAATGGGTTAAGGGTTAAACGTAAAATTATTACATTTGCAGGCACGGCTATTAAAGTGATTTAGGATCGGATAGTTTTGTTTTTCTTGGATAAATTAATTATATCATGAGTTATAAGCTATTGTTGTTGCATGTAGGGTTGTACTGAATGGCATATGCCGTATACCTTCAGAAATTTTAAAAGAAACACTTTCTGTTTCTCAAGTAAATCCGTAGCGTCTAGTCCTAGCATATGCCTTTTGCCTACTGCGTATACTCTCTGGTTTTTTGACGACTACAATATTAGTTACATAACTACTTTTATCGGACTGCCACGTCCAGAAATCGGTTTAAAACTTCTGCTTTGGCCAACATTTTCTGAAACGTTAACGAAAAAAAATGAAAAAAAAATCGATTTTAAATTTTCTTATTAAGAGCAAATGCCAATTATGTGTTTACGAAGAAAAACTGATTCAAGAATGTGTTAGAAAGTAGTCAATTTGAATTTGAAAACAGTCTTAACCTTACAACGATAACCCAAACCAGGGCCGAAACTAGGCGGGGGCAGAGGGGGCACGTGCCCCGGGCGCCGCTTTAACAGAAGGTGAAGGGGGCGCCAGAATGAAGATTTTGTTTGACGTTTGATACAAGAATGTATATATATACGAAATTTGTACAAAAATGTTTCGCAGCCGGAAAATTTAAAGGAAAACTTAATAAAATGCATTAAACTTTACAAATAGATAAAAAGATTCATCTACAATACAAAATTGCAAATGAATAAGAAAAAAGGCTTTTTTCATTCTCCCATTCCAAAAGTATCATGCCTTTAGCCTTCTATCTTTCACTTCCTGTGTAGGAAAATCACTACCATTTTTCAAGGTCAATCTCTATTGTCGGACAATGTCCACTACTGATAACTACCAAGTGCGAAGCGACCCCTCACAGTCTGAGTTTTCTATTAGATAAAAAAATTCCATGAAAGCAGTTTGTTGTTTTTCCGCTGAGCAGCGTTGAGTTTCTTTTCTTTTCTTTTTTTTTTTTTTTTTTTTTTTCGTCTTGCTATGGGCGATGACTGCCCGGATAATAAAAAAAAAACAGGAGGGGAAATGCACAAAGTAAAATTCTTAGTAAAACCGTTTTTTTAAGAGTACAGCATTTGTAGTGGTACCGTAAAAAATCTTGCACAGGGCGTCATATCTAAGTAAAGCAAAGCCCCCCGCCTTTATCGTCCAAAATGTTTTTTTTTTCTCGTCTTTCTGGCATTTCTAGGCGTTTTGCCCCTCTGCAGTGGCGTATCTAGACTCATCATTTCTGAGGGGGCTGAGGTGAGGTAAAAGTTTCTAAGAGGGAATCACAAGAATCGGGAAAAATTCCGCTTTAAACATTTTTTATCATAGCAGGTAACACATCTATTGCACAATAAACCTACTATGATGAAAAAATACAAACGTATAGCAAGATGTCGACCTCATTTAGGCTTATACAATAAAAAAAAAAATGAAAAAAAATCCCTTTGATTCCGTTTTCAAGGTTTTAATGAATCAATGTTTGGCAAAGCTGATTACGTAGTTCAGTTTTATATATTTTAAATTTAAAAATAAGTTGTCTAATAGATACTTAGTAAAATTGTTTTTGTAAATTTACTTTGTAGTGGAGGGGGGGGGGGGGCGTCAAAATCCATGCTTGCCCCGGTCGCCAAAAAGGCTAGTTTCGGCCCTGACCCAAACGCTTCTCTCTATGGTCTTTTTTTATTATTATTAAAACGAGTCGTAGAATTCCATGCAATCGCGACAAAATGTTTTACTCAAATATTCGTGCAGAAGAAATACAAATATACGCTTCGATTGATTAAATACTCGACGAAACTTCAGATGAAATAACATTATATTCACCATTATTATGATATAAATATATTATACCATAATATATTTAACTTTTGGAGGGCACGCTTAATTCAAGCGGTGTAAATTCGGGAGTCTTTTCAAAAGCGTCAGTAACGTAACTATGTCAGAAATAGCTCATTGTTTGAAATTCGCTGACTTTTTTTTCTCCACCTCAAAAATTCAAGTCTGATGCTTTAAAAATTCAAGTCTGGTGAAAAGCAATTTCGTATAACACAACATTTCAAGGGAGTGTTAAATTCAGTTTTAAAAATAAAACCCATTAGAAAATATGTATATCTTTAGATTAAAAAGTGCAAGTGTTAACGCCTTGAAGGGCGATGATGACGCTACGGCATCACATAATTTTAATCCCTAATTGCCACACTGGCACCCGATTTTTTTTTTTATATAAAAATTTCATTTTTATTAAGTACGCGAAAAAAAATACTTTTACTTTTTTACAAATAACTTTTCTTGTAAATACCGGTGTCATTCTATTATTTCAACATTTTAGGAATACAAGTACCTTGCTCCTGAAAGGGTTAAGAGAGATTTAAATTCCTTCCAAGATATAATTTCACTTCGCGTCAAAGAAATGTGTCAAGAATTTGCACTTTGATTTATTTACTTTTTACTTTGCCGTAGAATTATTTGGGGGTTACTGTTACCGTATTTAATTGTTTAACTGTTACTGCTACTGTTGTTAAACGTTTGAATTGTAGCAGTTCTTACAACGCATTTTTTGTTTTTTTAACAATAGAGGGCACCACTAGCAACTTTAAACATATTGGATAGTATTTTTAAATGAAATAAATTATGTGCAGTATTCATTTTAAACAGCTGCAAGATCTAATTACTGAACAGGACAACTATGATGTGGCCTTAACCACTTAACTGTTTTCCTTGAACCCAGTTAGGGCAGGAAGACTTTGGTTGCTTCGTTGCTAAAAGCTTTTTGATACCACTAATTTGTAACTGTAAATTTATCTTTATCAATTGTCAGACATTTTTTTGATTGTAAAGGGCAAATATTTTAGTATGGAAAAGTGGTGTGACGCCCCTATTTGTAATTTATGGTGCAAAAAAAAATAATAATAAAACAGATAAGGGGTTAAGCCGAGGGTTCATTCGTAAATTCATTCGTTCCAGCATTCGTACGGTACATTTCTTTTTTTTTATGGTAGGCTACAAGAATGCGGACCTGAGCCTTGAGTCCGGTTCGAGTAATCCAATTTTACTTTCGCTCGACCCGACCCGCGGTTCGGTTTGAATCAGGATCAGTGATTTTTTTTCGCCCCATTAAAAGCCTAATATAAGCGAAAGCATTGGGAATTGCCCGCGGTGGGGGCCTATTTAAAGGAACCTAACTGAGATTTACGCATGGTTCGAAGAAAATCATTTAAGGGGACCGGGTAAGCAAAATTCAAGCAAAAAATCGATTTTTGCTTTTTTATATCATTAAATATTTTAAATTTTTATCTTTTTAACGATGTATTGTACATGTTTATATATAAAAAAAGTGTTGGAATTTTTCATTATTTCCAAGAGCACTTCACAGCAGTAGGCTACTTTTTTTAAATTGAGATTTCTTGATTTGCAGCACTTTTCTGAAATGGTAAAATTCCCATTGTTTCCGCCTTAATTAATATGTTATTAAATAAAGCGAATTTTACTATTTCAAAAATGTGGAGCCAATCAAGAAATCAGAATTTAAAAAAAGTACTGGCAACACTGCTTAACAGCTTTAATTAACTTTTTCTCAAAACTTCGATTTTTCAGGTTTGTGTTCCTTTATTTCAATATCTAATAAACTTAAGAACTCAGATTTTTCTAAATACTTTTATTACGTTATAGTGCATACTTTAACACAGGGATTTAATGATTTGTTGAAAATTATTTGTTTTGGGTAGTGAAATCTTAATAAAACTGCTAATTAAAAAACGTCTTTCAATAAATAATTAATAATTAATTTTCAGTTACATTTAGAAAGAAAATGGTCTGTTAAAATACGTAAAGCATGTTATTCTACTCTAAAAAATTTAGACCTCTATCTTTCACCATTTCTGAGAAAAAGGTGCATAAAGTTGGTGTATTTTAACATGGCCGAGATAGAGCTTACCCGATCCCCTTAAAGCTCAGAATGGTTGTGCCGAGGAGCGTGTCATGGGTTCGAACCCAGCAACTCCCGTCTACCAGCTTTGAACCCCCGTCTACGAGCAGAACCTCTCAGCCACTGGTGAGGCCGGGTTTGGTGTAGGATAGACTTTAATTGTTTCGGGTTCCGTTCGGTTTTTATTCTTGCGGGTCAGGTTTGGACTAAAGCGATTTTGTAAAAGGTAGTTCAGAATTTGGTTTTGGATGAGAAATTTATTTCAATATGAATGGGTGTGTTGAACTATTTTACTTTTGGATCAAGCCACAGATCAACGAAACTATTTTGGCGGGTTTTTGGTCAGCAAAAGTTTTTTTTTTTTATCGTGTTCGAGTGAGATTTCGATTTGACTTTAAATAGAATTTGCGGATTTGGATGGTGTATAACCAGACCGCAAGACTTTACATCGGCTCCAAGCGCTGACTGAATGACAATTATTATGAAAAATACACATTAATTCCAATGTTCACATTGATAAGAAGCAAAACTTATTCTTCCTATCTCAGCTGTTTCTCGCGAATGAAATTTTTAGGCACTAATTTTGTCGCCGACTTGACAAGGGGATATCCAAAAGCAAGCACGATTATGGTCTGATTTTGCGATTGGTGTATGAGAAACATGAATGTGAAATGTTTTAATACGTTTGTTAAAAATGTGCAATATCTGTGAATAATACTCAAAAGACGCTAAGACTCAATGTAAAGTAAGTCAAGGCAGTGTCAAAAATTTAACACATTAAGCACCACGTCAGTCACCGGTGACTGACACTGGACTTTCTGTTTAGAATGCGTCATTCATCGAAGACTGACGGTCTAAAATATGATATAAAACTAAAGATATGTATATTATTTTAAGTAACTTCTGATAATTTATTTAAAATTTACTTGCCTTTTATTTATTACAGGATTATACTTTCTTAAAAGTTACTTAAAACATTGTAAATTTTTCAGCTTCAGTGTCAGTCACCGTGGCACTCAACGTATTAAACAGTAAAATTTGATTGAATCGTGCTTTAATTTTTTACACGTGGACGATTATAAGACTACATAAATTGAAAAAAAAAATTTTTTTTTCAAAAGGGTAGAATTTTTAAATTTTTATAAAATCCTTCTGGGCAAACTGGGTCAATGCGAATTTTTTTTACTTTTGCTGTAACAAGATAAAACTAGTCGGATGTACCAATCCCAAAACTTTCTTCTATCTCATACATGTTAATACTTCAAAATTCGCTATCACACTGCCAAAATTAAATGGCAATCTATGCATCTCATGAGGATTCTAAAGATATGAAATTCTGTGCATTAGTTCTTGAGATATGACTATCGCTGAAATCGTCTAAATCCAGCAAAATGCTGCCTAGCAGCGCCATCTATTAAATGATTTATACCAAATCCTAATCAGCAACAATTTATGTCAGCGTCTGACTGAATCTGAAGTTTGGAGAAAATCCGTGCATTAGTTTTTGAGATAGAGCTATAGCGAAAATCGTGAAAATTCCTGCATAGCAGCGCCACCTATTGGGTGATTAACACCAAAACCTAATTAACAACAACTCGTGTCAACATACAACTAAATCTGAAGTTAGATGAAAATTCGTCCATAAGTTCTATAGATAGAGCTATTGAGGCAATCGTGAAAAAGGCAGCACAGAAGCGCCACCTGCTGGGCGATTTACACCAACACATAATCAGTAGCAAGTCATATCAAGGACTAACTGAATCGGAAGTTTGATCAAAATCCGTGCGTTAGTTCTTATGATAGAGCTATTGGGGAAATCGTGTAAATCCTACAAAATTCATCATAACAGCGCCACCTGTTGGGCGATTTACACCAAAACGTAATCAGCATCAATTCATATCAAGGACTAACTAAATCTGAAGTTTGATCAAAATCCGTGTATTAGTTCCTGAGATAGAGGTATTGCGAAAATCGTGAAAAATGCAGCATAGCAGCGCCACCTGTTGAGCGATTTACACCAAAAACTAATCAGCATCAATTTGTATTAGGGACTCACTGAATATGAATTTTTATTAAATTCCGTGCATTAGTTCTTGAGATAGAGCGCCCACAAAATTTGTGTCACATACACACAGACAGACAGACAGACAGACTCATAGAGTCACAGACAGACATTTTGTAAAAACATGTTTTTTGGAATCTCTGACCCCTAAAACGTGTAAATCCGTCGAAAACCGGAATTGGAAAATTTTCATGAATCCAATACTTTCTTCTTGTAAAGATAGAAGAAAGTAAAAAAGTAACAATAATATTTTTAAAATTGAATGAATTGTGCTTATTTAAAAATTGGCCATTGTGAATGCGACTATATAAAAATTAGAAATGCAAATCTGTAAAATTCTGCAAGATAAAGATAGATAACAATAAAATATATGCTGTTGGGAGTGGGGGAGAGACGAACAAAAAGTAATCGATGCTTGGAATAATATTGGTGGTGAAGAACTCCAAAATATTTTCAGAAATATTATAACAATCATTGAGTTATGTATTGGAGATAAGAGAAAAGACTCTGAAAAGTCTTTGTGAATTACTATTTTTTTTTTAAATTAATTTTTGTAGGATTTAAAACTACATTTCTCACTTTACATGATCTGTGTATGTGCTTTATCTAGATGTAATTGTGATGCAGTTTTTTTCACGCTTGTTATCATATTTTTGATGTAACATAAACATCAAAGTTTGAATGGTCCCTATTTTTTTAATGATTAACAAAATTTTAAATCGTAGGACAATGTGCCAAAAGTTACCTTTTTTCCTTTATCATAATTCAGTTAATTTTAAAAATACAGTTTTTTGCGCCGATCTTGTTAGAGAAAAGAAAATGTAATTCTGATTAACGAATTTTCTTTGGGGGGAAGGGGGGGGGGTTATAAAGAAATTTAAAAATTGTAACTTTAAAAAAAATTAATGTGAAGACTATTACATTAACATGATCTTATTTCCTACCTTATTTTGAACTCTTTTGAAATGTACGTTACCCACTTATCTCCAACAGGTAATTTATTAACCCTTTATGTACTGACTTATGAATTCATGAAAATTTTATCGTCTAAAACATTTTTCGAGAAATTTTGAAACTACATCAGAAGATTTACATAACACTGGGCAACAAATTTGAACTTTTGCTTTGTCCTAAAACAGAAATTAGTTGTTTTTATGCAATTTTTTGTGCTGATTCCGAATCTAGTTTTAGAACTCCAGCACGTCAAGTTTGAGAGATATTTGCATATTTCAATTTATGCAAATTTAGTAAATTTTACACAATTATTTGCAAATTTAAGGTATAAAGCAATATCAGACAGGGTCTTTTGTTTTATGTTATGATTACTACCTAATTCACTTCACAAAAACGTTGTTTCTGATATTATACTGACATGTGACTGTGAAATATTGTACCTAATTTGCATATTTTTCATGTTTTTCTAATAATGTTTCTTGACGTTCAAATATTTCTGCCGTACGAGTACGCTAATAGGTTTCTAAACCAGTTTTTTGAGCTAATTTCAAATCTTGTATCTGTTTTCTTCTATCATGTCTAGTTTTTGAAAAAAGTGAAATTTTAGTTTTTAGTCAAAAAAGCCTGAAATAGCTTTTTATGATACTTTGTATGATAAACTTCAACTAGTTAGGATAGATTCTATTACTTATTTTTTTTTCGATTATATAAATTTTTGTTTATGTCTCTGATATGAATCTGACCCTATTCACCTTCTTGTCAATGAATTACACACCCCTAAAAAGCATCTTATATCAAACCTGTGTTATGCCGTGCAAAAGTAGAAATTCATCTTACTCAAAAACTAGATATGACATAAGAAAACAGAGTACAGATTTGAAATCGGCATAAAAATCTAGTCTAGAAAAACATTACGTCAATTCTGTGGCAGCTATTTTAAAGTTGATAGTGATGTAAACATTACACCATTGAAAAATATGCAAATTAGGCTTAATAACTGATAAATAAATGTTAAGACTATGCAAATCGTGAAATTTATCTGAAGCAAATAGTCAAGTAGTCATTATCCAAAAAACGTAATTAGATGTGACATATATTGTATCTAAAATTTACATAAAATAGCACAAAAAAGCTTAAATTTGCATAAATTTAAATATGCAAATTTCTCAAAAATTGGACCACCTAGATATAAACGGAAAGCATATTCGGAATCAGCCCCAAAAACTGATCTAGAATCAACTAATTTTAGTTCTAGGACAAAACCACTGTTGTCCAGTGTAATCATTTAATACATTTTAGAAGGATTGAAGGATTTAGAAGGATTAATTCTATTTCAATTTATAGGGATTTAGTGCAATATTTATAACCCCACTCAAATCTTTTATTTTAAATATTTTTCATAGTTTTTTGTAGAATTAGGAAATGTACAAATAGAATGTTCTTAGCATAGAAATATAGAAGTACTTTCGAAATGAAAATCCCCCCACCCCCACCCCCAACGCCAAAAAAGCTGAAAAGATGCATAGACAAAAGAAATCATCTTTTTAAAAATAACTTTGTTTTGTGTAACCAATAATGATTTTGGAACAAGATAAAGTAATACATCTATAGCACATTCTAAACTGTATTACTACTAATCGATGTATTAAATGATTTTTCTAACAAGTTATTTTAATGGTACTTATAAGTACCGTCAGTAGATAAAGGGTTAAAGTACATTTCAATCTTTTTGCACAGACTTATGTATCTTAAGTATACAGGATGTTCTAAAGTTCTATCGACAAATTAAGAGGGGTAATAGAAGGCATCAAGAGGATGAAAAATTACCATAGAACATGGTATCGCAAACCAAGCGTTTAATCAAAAATACAGGGTGTTCTGTCCTAATTCAATTTGTGTTGACGGCAATAACTTTCAGAAAACTGAAGTATATTATAATAAAACTTTTAATAGACAGTCTCACCTTTGCTGTAAATGTGATAATATCGAAAAAAGTGGTAAAAGTTTCCACTATGCGCGATAGCAATATGCATCTGTTATAACCTTTCACACAAAATAAGGTACATATCGTTGCATTTTCATTGTAATGTTTTCATTTTTCTCAAAATTATTACCGTCCACGCAAGTTCTGTTAGGATGGAACATCCCGTGTTTGTGACTAAATACGTGGTTTGGGATCCATGTTATCCTATGGTAATTTTTCATCTTCTTGATGTCTTCTATCACCCCTTTTAATTTGTCTGTCGATTTTTAGAACACCCGGTATAGATAAACGCATGCATGTACAGTAGAACCTCTTTTATCCGAAACTCTTTTAAACGAAACTCTCGATTAACCGAAATCTATTTTTGAAGCTTTTTTTTTTACTATCACATGCCTTGTGTGCAAAATCTATTTTGAAAGTTTTTATTTATTTTTTTTATTATTATTATTTTATTTTTTTTAACTACTACATTCCTTGTGTGAAAGCGGTCCTTTCCGAACTACGAGTACATATAAATATTTTCGATCCCCTTTCTTGGAGTTCCTTTGAATTTAATTTGAGCTCTCGTAAGCTGAGGAGTGGAACGAAGAAAATGAACAAATTAGCAATTCTGAAGATTTTGAATGTTTTGGCAAAAGGTTTGGCATGGCTGGAACAGCAACAAGACTGTGATATTGGTGAACTAATAATGTTAAAAAAACTCCGTGATAGAGCTTCAAAGCAAAGGCAATCGAAACTGCGATAAACAAAACATTTTTTCAAACCCTTGTGATATATGTAAAAGGTACTTAATTTCAAAATTAAAATTCTGGTTATTTATTCTTGTTTCTATTTTGCTATTGTTTTATTTTTATTAAGCACTTGTTACCATAATACGAAATATTGCATATATTTCTCCTTAATCTTAAAATTAAAGTCTTCTTGATTATCCGAAAATTTCGATTTTCCGAAAGAGGGTCGGTCCCAATTACTTCGGATAATCGAGGTTCTACTGTATATACGTTAGCGTAACAATGTGTCTGTATGTGTATTTGTGCAGCGTATGCCCTTTTACCGTTGTTCAATAACTAAATCTTAAACATAGTTATAGATGTATAGTTCCAATTGCAAAAATGTTTGAAATTTTGTTCTTCATCATGTGAAAAGCCATTTACGTCAATATAGTTAGTTTGGTAAAAGTGACAAAGTTATGGTCCCTGGGTCCTATAAATTATACTTATAAAAAACTTTTCCATGATTTAACAGGTAAAACAATAATAGTCCGGAATAAATATTGACACGGGCATGGCTAAAATTAATATTTAATGGACATGTGGAATCTGTGCTTTATTAAGTAGGCCCATTATTTGTATCGACGATTCAAGTCTGGTTAATGTATGAAAGATAGTATATAAATCAGCCAATAGTATTCTATGCCAATAAGTCATAAGTTTTGTAGTCCCCACCTCCCTCCAAATAGTTTTATGGTCTTTTATATAATATTATCTGTAATAATGATTCTACTCCATGTATAAATGCCAATAAAAGAAAATAATTTAAGCATCATTTTAGAAACATAAACATGCACTTTTATGTATTAACAAAAAATGGTAATACGAGTTGATAAGTTCCAAAATGAGTGAAAAGATTTCTAGATCAGGAGTCGAACTTAGGACCTTTCGTGCACCAAAATATCTTGCAAACACTCTGCCAACTGAGCTACATGGACAACGCTTGCGGATACAAATCATTCTGAATACATTATGCCAATAACATCTGGTATGTCATATGAGACAGTAGAAAAGAATGAACCACAGCTAAAGGAACTCCAATGAACCATGGTAACGTAGATTATAATTATTGAAAAAAAAAAAGGCTGGTTTATTAGCCTAGAGAGGGGTCGAGGGTCGGTAATATATGCTTTTTGAGGCATCCTAGAAGGCTTTCTATCCATATAAAGATAGGTTTATTTACGTCTTTTATTAGGTCTATTTTACAATTTTTAAGCCTCTTTGAGAATCGGGTGGTGCATATCCGCCTAATGCCTAGCTGTAAATCAATCCCTGATAGCATTAACTTCGTTACCCGATGGTACAGTAAAAGTATCAATTTCGATTTAGTGACAATTTAGCCTAAAAGTTTGGAAATCCCTGTTCTACTCTATTATTTGAAAAAATTAATAGTACTACATGAATTGTTAAGCAGTAGAATAACCCTACTTCTACACTTTCTTCAGCTATAATTCTTGACAAAAGTGAATACAAAATATTACTACAGACGTTTAAGAAATTATATAGTTTCATTTTTTTAATTAAATCATATTTTTTTAATTTTCGGGGTCGTGAAGTTTTTAAAGAGTAATTAAAAAAAAGAAACTCGATACTGTTTAATACTAATTTGTCTACTTTTAGTAGATCAATAGAAATAATTTTGTTCACTAAATTTTTAAAAAGTGTTTACCTTCGTAATTTTCAGCATACTTTTGTATTATGATCTAAGATGATAAGATTGTCATCCAAAATACTTCTAATTAATGCAGATCACATATTGAGATTATGATAAATTTTAAATCTTAATATAACTTGTAGTAAAATATTTCATGGGATTATTATGTGCTTTTTTTCTAGTTTCTGAAATTTCCTGATCTCAAATATATTTCTGAAAATTTTTCATTTCTTATGAAAACAATCCGAAGCTTGTTAATTTATAGAAGTTATGAATTATATGACGTCCAGAATTTTCTATGCCAACATACTTTTTGCAAAATAATTTCTTTCCTCAAAAATTTCTTACTTAAAGCTGAGATAGAGCGCACCTAATGATCAGTAATGTGGAGTCATTGCTATGATAAAATTGCTATTGCTAATTTAATTAGATATCTATTTATAACTCGTTAAAAATGTAGCCGATAAGTTTTAATTATATACCTATGATATTTTCCAAAACCTTCATTAACTACTATTGGGATAGCACGAAGCTAATGAACAGCGATGAAAGTCCTTATTATTTTAAATTTCAAATGTAAACTAACGGCGATAATGTAATTGTAATGACATAAATATAATGCTAATGATGTCTTCAAGGCATCTTCAAACTAAAAAAAAATTCCTAACATTTTAATCAAATATCGACCTATAATGCTTTAAAAACTTTGCTGGTGAATTTTATTTCATTATATAACACTTCACAAAAGCTTTATTAGTTGTATAGTCAGCATTTCCACCCACTATTTTTCTATGTTCAGATTTCTTGATTTTTCTACCACTTATTTGAAATAGTAATATTCCCTTTATTTTATGGCAAATTAGAAAAAAGACAAAATAAGGCGAATTATGCAATTTCAAATAGTAGTAGGAATTAAACATTATGAAAAACAAAAGTAGCGGACAGACAATACTGGCTGCAGAACACTTGAATTACGCGTAGCTAATGCATTGTAATGAAAGTCATTGTTTTGGTGTTTCAGATGTAAAATATTAGCAATAACGCACTAATTGTAATGAGATTAAATTAGTGTTATGGATATTTTATCAAAATCTGCGTATTTTACCAAGATTTTTTTTTAAAAATAATAACCAAACACTTATCTCGAACGCTTTAAAAACACTGATGTTAAGTTTTATTTTACCTATAATATTTTCCAAAAGCTTCATTAGATACATTTGTTATAACTCGTATCTGGGGCATTCTCACAATCTTTTGACTTTCGTGAATAAAAATCTGGTGTAATTAAACTTGCTAAAATAACATTTTAATCTCATATACGAATGCCTTAATGATTCGAAATAAAGAAAAAAAGGTCAGCAGTTTTTTTTTTTTATTTAACTGAGGTTTAAGTTAAACTTGCGAGTTTAACTTTCCTTACCATTTTACCACTATAACTTTCTATTTTCTTCTAAATTTTTACTTATAATGAATTTGCATAGTACCCACAGGACATTCAAATAAGAAATAAAAACAATGTAGTATTTTTAGTACAAAATTTTGGTATAACATTGTCTTAAAGGGGTGTTAAAGAAGGGACGGAAGGAAAAACAAGGGGATGGTATAGGGAAAAAAGGACGGTAATGGAAAAAAAAGGGATGGTAAGGATGGGACGGTAAGGAAAATTACCACTATTTTTAGGCAAATCATGTTAAGACGAAGTGATAGCCACAATGTTCATTCATTTTTTGAAACAGTTATTTACATTGGATTAAATTAAAAAAAAATTAATTTACCTCGAAAAGGGCAGGAATAAACCTTGGGGACGGTAAGGCTACCAATAAAGCAACGATGCTTGAAATTGATATTTAAATGCTGATTTAAATTCTGCGGTAAATTTCCTGTTAAAGAATTTTAGACATTCTTTTTCTAGCATACTTCTGCAAGAGAAAAAACTTGAAAAAAATTCTGTGACTGCATCTGAAGTGATTTTCTGTATAAGTTTAGCAAGAGGGATGGTAAGGAATCTAAAATCCAGGGGCAGAGTTTTAAAAAATATATCAACCGTAAAAATGTGTGCAGGTTAATTCTTTGCTACATATTTATATTTTTATAAAACAATTGTCCCAGTTTCGGAAAAAATTACATCGAGTTACTTTTATTCAAACAATTCTATACAGACAGCTCCAAACTTAAAAATCAGCATCAGGTACACGGGACGGTAAGAAATTTCATGGTATATTTGGTTTCCCAACATCGTCCAAAACTTATTTATCCAGTTAATATTGTTATGCAATCATGCAATCGCATGTTCCCCAGTATATGAAATAAAAAAAACCCACAAGAAAATGTACTAAAATAAAAATTATTATTCAGGGACATAAAAGTCAAAAGATTGTGAGAATGCCCCATCTAATGAAAGTCAATGATTGTTCTTGCTTTTACGAATTTCAAATGTAAACTACTGGCAATAATGTAATTATACTAAAATAAAAATAATGTTATTGATATTGTCGTAACATCTCTGTTAGTTGTAGTTGGAATACCTCAAAGCTAATGAACTTAGGTGCAGTTGGAATAGCTTAAAGTCAATGAACGGTAATGAAAGTTATTGTTTCGATGAATTTCAAATGTGAACTATTAATGATAACGTAATTGCAAAGGGATAAAAATAATGTTATTCTTATTTTCAAAACACATGTGTTTTATGGATGATCGTTTTTTATTTTCTTTAAATCGTAATCAAATATCAATCTATAACGTTTCCAAAATATTGTTGTTAGGTTTTATGTTAGCTAATAAAATTTTTTAATAGTTTCACCAGTTTCAATTGAAATAACGCGATGGTAATGAACGGTAATGAAAGTCATTGTTTTGATGAATTTCAAATGTGAACTATTAATGATAACGTAATTGCAAAGGGATAAAAATAATGTTACAGTTATTTTCATAACACATGTGTTTTATGGATGATCTTTTTTTATTTTCTTTAAATCGTAATCAAATATCAATCTAACGTTTCCAAAATATTGCTGTTAGGTTTTATGGTGGCTATTATATTTTTTAATAGTTTCACGAGTTTCAATTGAAATAACACGATGCCAATGAACGGTAATAAAAGTCATTATTTTGATGCATTTCAAATATAAACTATTGAGGATAATGTAATTCTAGAGCAATAAAAATTGTTATTGATATCGTCATAATATCGCTTACGCGCAAGAAAAGTGACACATCTTGCAAAACTTCATTTTGCGCTTTATTCCACAAATAGGTCTGTCATAGGTGTGTCTTGCTACACAAAAATTTTTATAAGCGTAGTTATACGGAAAATAACTTTATTACGCTATTTGTCCATTCATAACCACAGAAGAAGGGTGGATTGTGTGGGGAGGTAAAATTATCCAACCCTCCAAACCTCATCCTATGCCTTCATTCTTAGGGGTTTTATACTTTTATGCACGTTTTTACTCCTGCATGCAGAGCTAAGTGCTGTGATTTCATGTCACAGAAAAATCCTGCAAATTTTCTTTTGCCTCTCCTGTGAAATTTATTTTTGTCGAGATGTGTCACTTTTCTTGCGGGTGCGCGATATCTATCTACGTGTTTTTTCTGATGTTCATTTTTTAGATTTTTCTTTAAATCGTAACCAAATCAATCTATAATGTTTCAAGAAACACAGCTGATAAGTTTTATCTTACCTATGACACGTGACACAAACAGAAAAAAAAACAGCTATTCCTCAAAGAAATTACCTTTCTAACCTATCAAATAATACCTTTGAACTTGACCAAGTTACTAAATTGAGGACGCGTCTAGTGTTGCTACACGTCTGTGTGTAAGAGAGAGAGAGAGCATTAGGTATCTTTTATCTTACATCTATTGACAGTTTACTGTCTTCAGAAATGAGTTCAAATAAAAAATATGAAATACATCCGTCCTACTTTAAGACCGGTTACGCTGTCTGTTCTGGGTGCTAAATTGTATGATGGTCATTGCCAAGGGCTGGAAAATACCAACAGAATAATAATACGGTAAAAACTAACCTATGAACTTTTTGTATGCATTCTTCAGTCACGAAACTGTATGCAGAATATAAATTTGAATATTATGTAATTCGGTTTTTCTCCTTTCAGATCAAAGTTTTGGTTTGATCAGGAAGAGAAAGGGTTTTAAATGAACTTCATTTTATAAGAAAAGAAATAAATATGTATGCGATTTGAAAATGTTAATTCATTTACCTTTAGTGGCATTTTCTAATTTTTCAAAGAAATGAATTAATTACTAGAATTGCGTATTTTTACACGATGCGTACAGCTCTAATCTTAATTTTGTATAGAATTTTTCGGCTTATTCAATCGCAAAAATTATAAATTCTGCAATTAATCTTGGCTATTACAAATTCTGCAGTTGAAATATTAAATTATTCAGTTAAATAATGCAGTTTAAATAATAATTTTATGAGAAAGGATACAGGTATATGTTTTGTGAAATTTTAAATTCATTTACTTATAGTAGAATTTTCCTTTATTTTAAATATATATTTCACTTTTTAAATTTAAAATATAGGTTACTTTTCTGAACGAATCATGTGTGATAACACGCAACAAATACTAGAAAGTTTTAGTTAAACCTTCTTCTAATACAATATTTTCCAAACGTCTCCAAAAACTTTTCCTGAGGCTATTGTCATATAAATATGACATATATGACATGTTCATATAAATATGAATTGAATAGTACACAAAATAAGTACATTCGTTCATAAATTTCAGACAATGACATATTCTTTAAACTTCAGTAAATCTATTTGGATAGCTACGATTACCATTACTAACATAATAGTAATTTCGTTCTCAAAATTGAAAAAAAAATTGGACCCGAAAGGGTTAACTATTTAATTATCCCACAAACGTGTTAGTGTTGTGATAATGTTAATTCATTTATCTTTGGTACAATTTCCTAATTTCTCGAGAAAGTGAATTAAAGGCCCTTTATACTGCAGTATTTTTAAAACTTTTTTTTTGCAATTTTTTAGTTATAAAAAATTAAGTCACAAGTGTTATTAACCATCTTACGCAATTCTAACTTTTTCCTTTCTACCATTTTTATGATCTAGAAGAGCTTTCACCATTTAAAATGATCGCCATTTTATAAAAAAGAGAGAAGAATGCATTGTTTTAAAATGTTAATTCATTTATCATTAGTAGCATTTGTTATCTTCTCAGGGATATAAAACAAAGTGCTTTAATTACTCGGATATTTTTTAGCACTTGTTATTACCATTTTTCAGTTATCAAAATGTACAGAGATTTTTTGAAGAATCATTTTTAGCTCACAGGCTATCAATGCCTGAGAGCTAATGTGCCCGCAGATTCTGTATGTATGTAGGTAACGCAATAACTTTTGATAGAAATAACCGATTTGCTTCAAATTTTGTAAATAGGTTCAATCTGATAAGGCGCTTCTCTGATTAATTTTGGTGTTCACTGGTTAAGTATAATGGGGGGGGGGTGTCTAATCTCCTTCTATTAATTTAGATAAATGCTTTTTTCATGCAGAATTATCCGATTTGCATCAATTTTGGTATACCGGTTTATTCTGATAAGGCATTTCTCTTATTATTAGATTTGGAGGTTCATTGGTTAAGTATAAATGGGGGGGGGGACGGGAGGCAACCCCCCCCCCACCCTTATTTTATTTACCGTTTTGCTCAAAAATAGTGAGTTCTATTTTATGAATAATCGACATACATAAGAGTATAATATACAATTAGTGTGAATAGATTGTGAACTAAATGCCACCAATTTAACTGGGCACTTTTCTTTTTATTAATATTATTTTTACTTGGATGATAGTTTAAGATTAATTTGAGGAATGGAAATCGTTTAGAATGGATGTAAAGTTTTTAAAAACAAAAATATAAATCAAATAAAAACAGTGGTGGCAACTTTAAAAAATAATTTATAAAGTTCAGAAAGAATGTATATAAAAATACTGATATTCATATTTCTTGGGATGTGTTTCAGATAATCATAAGTATTACAGTCGGTAAGATAGATTTGTTTTAATGGACAAAATTTAATGGCAAATAAAGTATATTATGAACAACTTTTAACTCATTGAGGGACCCACCTAATACGATCAAGATTCGTACCGGAAACTTTTAATTAAATTTTACTTTTATAACTTTAGTGGAAAAAGTTAGAAAATCGCTTTTTTTTTTTTTCGAAAACTCTGTTAATTCAACATTACAGAAACACCATTACTTACCCCTGAAAGTACACTGTAAAAAAAAATCTGTACTTCTACAGATGTAAAGTTACATGCTTACTAAACTTTCATCTGTAACTGTACGAAAAAAACTGCAAATCTACAAAACTAGTTTATGTAAAGCTACAAAAATCTGTAACTTTACAAATGAATCTGCTAAAATTTCAGTAATCTTACTAAACTTTTATTTGTAACCCTGGCTGCAGTTACATGAAAAGTTCTCGGAATTCCAGTTTCCAAAAAAATTCTTAGTAACCTTACAGATTTTTTGATTTTCGGCGCAAAAGTGTGTCTGTTACATGAAATTTTGTTGTTGCCGTTACATGAAAAGTTCTAGGAATCCCAGTTTCCTAGAAAAACTTTAGTAACTTCACAGATTTTTTTTTACAGTGTATTAAATAACGTTTTATAAACTAGAAAAATTCGTTATTTGAACAATTTTTAGTTCATTTTGCTTGGGGAATATTTTAGATAAATAGAGCGCTTAGTCGAAGATCATATTACGTTACATATTTGTTCTCAAAAATGTTTTTTTATATGCATGAATGTGTTAAGAGTTAATTTCTCAAATAGTAATGCTAAAATACTAACATTCTCATTAGTCTTGACGATATGGAGGAATATTTTAAATAGTTAATATTTTTTTATTTAATAATTTAAATAACAATAACTTTTTTAATATTTATTGATTAAATGATAATAAGTTTTTACGAGTGTTTATTACCGCTTGTTAACATTTCAAACGTATGCTACTAAGATGAAAATCAATCAATGAAATTTACAACAAAAAGCGTTCAATTTAATTTTTGTTACATAACATCTTCTTTCATTTAACCGTTCGATAATTAAATGAGTATATTAAAAATTATATTTTTAAGAAATAAAAAATAATAATGTTAAACAAAAGACATTATAATTTTAGCACTTTTAAAAGCGCCTTTTAAAAACATGAGAAGCGTTTATTTGATATATATTGTTATTGATTTGTTATAGGTTATAGTAAAAGATATGTAACCGATATGTGCAATGCGAGTAAATCAGTTACATTTAAAGACTCAGTTCTTCAAAAAAAAGAAAAAAAAAATGATAAGAAACAATATTCTTTTATCCAGTTATTTTGTCGATGGTAATTTGAATGTAGACTAGCTTTCTTTAAGAATGCTTTATGTCAAGGTATTTTTCTCCCAGCTAGAATTATTTCCTGTAACGTTGTTAAGTTTTATATTGATAAATAAAATTATTATTATTTTTTTAAGTATACAAAATATATTGGTAAAGCAGAATAAATTAATTAGGTGCAGGTCAAAGTTGGATATATTTACCAGCAGAGTTAAAAGTATCTAGTCCCCGATTTGAATCTGCGAACTTGGTTATACACATCAAAGCTCTGGCACAGAGCTACCTAGTTTGTAACAAGGCTATGATATCCTGAGATCTCTGAGCTCACAGCATTTTCGATGAAAGCATGTTACGCATGGAATATAGAAACTACATTACTCTATGAATCATAGTATCTCTAATAATCATATATGTCAGCGGTTTCCAATCTTTACTGGTACGCAATCCAACTTTGAGTAAAAAAAAAAAAAAAAAAAAAAAAAAAAAATGCAATTTAACAAATTACAACGACCATTTGGAAAATGATTTTTTCAAAGACTAAAATTTAAGACATAAAAAATCGCACGAAGTTGATCATACATTACGTACGCCATAGATTACATTTTTCAGTACTGTAAATTTTTAAACTTCTACGGAGCTGCTCATCATTGCGTACGCCATGGATTAAACATTAATATTACTGGACCAATTTTAAATGAAATTTCCTTCTTAAACTTCTAAACATCCCACAATATTACTTTTTACACCGTCGTATAGAGAAAAAAATGTACTTTTAAATGCAATTTTGTTTGAAAGCTGTATCTCAATTTGTTTCTGAGTTGTTATTTTTTTTTTGTAGTTTTTATTACTGTTTTGTCTGGCGATAGAACTATCCATCTCTGTTGAAAATAAAGGGAAAATACAGATTACTGTATAGACCAATCAGAAAACGAATAAAATGCGAATTCAACCAATAAAACGCTTCAGATATGTTTTTGATTTCCAACCCTGACAGAGGACAATAACCATTTTTCCAAATGGTTAAAAAATCCAATAATGACGAAAATACCGAATTTGAAATTTTATGCTAAAACAATCCACATATCCCACCTTTATTACATTGTGGTATATATTTAGAGTCTGTTTCTTTTAGAATGTCTGCTACAACTGATTTTACAAGAAACATTTAATCATTTCCTCCGTTTAATGAAATATTTAAACTCACTTTTGTTTTTACTTAGATATGGGATTACACTGTAAAATTTTTTTTGTAAAGTTACTAAAGTTTTTCTAGGAAACTGAGATTCCTAGAACTTTTTATGTAACGGCAACAAGAAAAATTCCTGTAATAGCGTCTGTTACAAGAATTTTTCTTGTTATCGTTACATAAAAAGTTCTAGGAATCCCAGTTTCCTAGAAAAACTTTAGTAACTTTACAGATTTTTTTTTTTTTTTTTTTTTTTTTTTTTTTTTTTTTTTTTTTTTTTACAGTGTACACTATTAAAAATCTTCAGGAAACTGTCCAGTCATCCGACCGACTTTGGAAAAAACGGTTACGTGACCATACTATGAAGATATTATGGCTATATTATTTACTATATTATAGCCAAGATCAATTAAAATTATGGTTATGTAACCGTTATATATGAAAATGGTCCATTGACTGGGCAGTTTGCTGTAAATTTTTATCAGTGTAAAGCTTCATCAAATGTTTATAAAAATTTTCTAATTCAGCATTATGTCAAATGCAAAAGGTTTAAACTTTTCAGGGACAAAGTAGTTCGATTGTTAAAAAGTTGAAAGAATTGAATGTCACCGGAATTATGAAAAAATTGATTTGAAAATAAAGGAATACTCTTCGTCACGTACATTATAAAATAAAAATTTTATAAAAAATTCTCTGTGCAAATGGCATTTTTAAATTAAAGTTATATGGTATATTTAATATGCCTCTTGTAAGGGTTCACGACAGGATTTACAATATTTTTTAATATGCTTTTTTAATTAAAATACGTTACTATTTCGCTGTTCTACATAAAATTGCATCTCAGTTAGTTCAGACATTAAAAAAAAAAATTCCTTTACCAGTATGCAATAATAAACTGCATAAAGTAAAGATTTCTTTTTTCCAAAAAAAAAAAAAAAAAAAAAAAGAAACAAACAAAGAAAAAAAAAATAAAGAAAAATGTAAAAAGGTCTTTGAGTACAGTATTTCATAATACCAGAGTAAATAAGAGAATTAATTTGTGCTGTCGAGAATATTTAAAAACATAGTGATATACAGAGTGTCTATAAAGTCCTGTTACCATTACAAACGTTTATAATTACTTAAGGAGACGGTGGACGTTTTAAAAAATTTCTTTTAATTTTCATAATAGAGATTTGAAATTTTGAGCAAATATACATTTCACCATCAGTATATAGAAAAACTTAAAAGAAATTTCCAATCTTACTATCATTGTAAGATCTTTTAAAAAATTTAAAATTTTAAAATGCTCCTTGCGTCTTAATTTTTTAGATATTTCCTCGATTTTGGATTTTAATGACGTAAAGCTCTATTACAAACAAACCTCTGTATCGATTTTTTAATCCCTTAAATAGTTAAATTTTAAGAAATATTTTTCTGAATTCCATATCGATTTTCATCAAAATTCTGCCTTATAATAAGTTAAAAATCAAATTTAATTGTCTTAATGAAGTCGAATTTTAAAATGCATACACAGTTTCTTTTTAAGCAATATCAGGATTCTTCCTTATCAGTTTCATGAATTTTGATCAAAAATTAAGTAGCAAGGAGCATTTCAAGAATCTAAAAAAAGCTGAAACATCAGTATTGAGAAAAACAGATTTAAAGTATATTAAAAGGCCAAAGAGTTAGTTGTTCGTGAAAAATTAAAACAATTGCAACTTTGCGTAAAATAATCGCATCTGCATGTGGTTTTCCACGAATCATGTAGTACCAGTTAGAGAATAATAATACACACAAAAAGAAATGTCGATTTTGGGGACGATTTTTGCTCAAATGAAGACCCACGGTCCTCTTAAGAGGGCTGGTCACTCAGATTCGGAATTCTCCTCCGTAATGTTAAGTCTATGGGCATTTGATGCATTCGTATATTTAAAATATCTCCTATGGAAATTAATTTTTTTAACTTCTACTTTTTGTGTACACTTCTTAAAAGATGTCTCTTTTTTTCTTAGTTCTCGAAATAGTTCTAAAGTATAGACTTAATTTTATAGGAAGTGGTAAAATCTTACTCACAGTTCGCCCGCTTTTAACACATAAAATATTAAATTCAGCATAGATTTTAGAAATATTTTGAAAACTAAGAAAAAAAGAGACGTCCTTTAAGAAGCGTTTACAGAAAAAAGATGTCAAAAATATGAATTTCCCGAAAAGATAATTTAAATATACGAATGCATCAAAAGTCCACAGACTTAATATTACGGGTGAGAATTCCGAAGATGAGTGACCAGCCTTCTTAAGTGTTTGATGCGGAGGGAAGTTGTGTTTTCTGAGTCTAAAGAGTCTTCAGGGTCTAAATTTTGCATATCAGCATTCGCAACGTTTCAACTAATATGCGTCTATAGTTACACTCAATATATCAAATCGGTACATTATCTTCTACCATACATGAATTAGCATATCAGGTGTTACACATTCCATAGCATCTGTGATCTGTGTTTTCAGCATCCTAATGTTATCAACTTAAATACGTGCATGTAATATTTAACGTGTACCCACAAGAAAAGTCCCAAGATGTGATACGGTGAATGGGCCCCAAAACACAAACTTTAGATACTGCAGAAGATTTAGAAAAAAAAAACAGCCACCATCAATATTAAATACTTTATGAATTTGCACGTTCTGTAATGGTAATGGGACTTCAGCACACTCTGTATTTCTCTTATAATTTTTAGAAATTTATTCATAAACAAATGTGTTTCAAGTATTGTTTCCTCTTCCGATTTTTTATGAACTGTTTCTGTTCACACGATTTGGAGTTCTGATAAGAATGCTGCCTTTGTTGAATTCATCTGATATAGTTGAAATGAATAAACTATGAAACACGAATTCCAGTTCGTTTCTTTTTTTCTTGTGCTTAGAAAATGTGCGATGAATACGATTATGTTCTCGAAATGCATTTGCCTTCTTCAATAAATCTTTTTCGTTTTTTAACTCTTAAATTCGCAAATTGTTTTAGTTAAATTTAAAAAAAAGTACCATCGTTACATTTTAGCCAGAAAACTATTTAAAAAAATATATTTTTTTAAATTAAGGTTGTATATTATTTTATAATGGAATGTTGTCATTTACACAAATATACTATAAGAATGTGTTTTGGTTTAAGTCATTGCTACACACGTTTTCAATTTATAAAAATATTTTTAAACAAAAAGACAACACCTAAAAACACACTTTCTATGCTTCAGTTTTCTGCGAAAATATATACAACTTGCCATTAATGCATTTATCTGGTCTAAACATCGATCATAGCAATTTGTGTCCATTCCCTTTTACTAGGAGGTGAAGTAAGAATGCATACAAATGGGTGGAAAAGGGCATTTACGAATAATAAAAAACACCTCCACCCTAAAAAAATATTTGGGTAAATTAGTCACTTTTACACGTGTATTAGTATAAATTAGTAAAATTACACTTTTGTGATAAAACTTGTACTCTTTTCGCAAAGATTTATTTGTATTTATGTGTGTTTATCGGCTTAAAGGAAGAGTGTAATTTGTTATCCCTTCAAAAAGTCAAGTAAATGTAGAAACAAGTGTCGGATTAACCGAACGATTATCGGATTGACGGATTAACCCGAATTCGCGTGTTATTGTAAATTTATACATTTTGCATATTACATAAATATCTCCGTATTTTGCGTATTACGCAGAAATATGTGTAAAAACAGAATATTACGCAGATATATGCGTACGGATTTTACACTGATATATATGTAAGAACAGAATATTACACAGAAATATTTGTACTTATGTGAACACAATAAATATCGATATACTTGAAAACTTGACATGTGTAATAGTAGCTGAGTGGTCAAGGTAGAGCTTTGGAAAGTAGCAGTTCCTCAGTTCGTATTCCGTTTCGGTGAGTATTACTTGTTTACTGCAGATTCAATTAAATAGAGAATTCCTCCTCTTGATATAGATGTATCTTTGAAAACTTGTGACTGAAATTGATAGGAAAAACATCCGACAAAATACGGAAATAGTATTGGCATCTCAATTTCTGTATTTTAAAGAAATTTTATTTTACAGTGTATTTCTTCCTTTCTAACTAAAGTTAAATCAATTCTCAAACAAGTCTCAAGTTAAATAATTTTAATGTAAGTAGGGGGAGGGGGGGTAGTAAAATTTTTATTTTTGGAAAGGTGTCTGTAAATGTATATAATTTATTTTGTCATATACAGGAAACACGCGATTTTAGTGCCGGGAAGTGTACAAAATTCATAAAATATAAAGTATGATTACAAGGTGAGTATTTTTTTGCTTGTTACACCTTGAAATTTTATTTTCTACATATAACTCATAAGACCCCAGGAATGTATAGCAAATTTAATTTCTTAAATTTTACAAAAATTAACTATTTTGACTTAAATGGCTTCTAAAGTGGTGAAAAAATACATTTGAAACATTTTTGCATTCGAAAGTGTATCTCTAAAATCAACGGTTTAGGAATTAGCTATTGGTTAGTGATAATCAGGGATACCGTGTATATACTACACTGTAAAAAATAAATGTGTAAATTAATCACTTTTGTACAAATATATGTGTAAATTTGTAAAATTACACTTTTTTCATAAAATTTACACTCTTGACATAAAAATTTACCTCTATATATCTGTTAACCGGCTGAATGGAAGTGTGTAATTTGTTATCCCTTCAAAAAACTCAAACAAATGTATAAACGTAGAAAATTGTACGCATTTACCCGAATTGGCGTGTTAATGTATATTTAGAAATTTTGCATATTACACAAATATGCGTAAGAATACTGCACAAATATATTCGTAAGAAAAGAATATTACACAGAAATATGCGTACGAATTTTACACAGCTGTGTGTGTAAGAGCAGAATATTACACAGGATTATGTGTAAGAACATTACACAGAAATATGTGTAAGAACATTACACAGAATTATGTGTAAGAGCAGAGTATGACACAGAGATATGTGTAAGAGCAGAATATTACACAGAAATGTGTGTACTTTTGTGAGCACAATAAATATCGATACTTGAAAACTTGGCTTGTGTAATAGTAGCTGTATGGTCAAGGTGGATCTTTGGAAAGTCGCAGCTCCTCAGTTCGTTTCCCGTTTCGATGTGTATTGCTTGTTTACTGTAGATTTAATTAAATAGAGAATTTCTTCTCTTGATGTAGTTATATCTTTGAAAATTTATGACTGAAAATGATAGGAAAAAAATCCGACAAAATACGGAAATAGTACTGGCGTCACAATTTTTGTATTTTAACGAAATTGCATTTTACAGTGTATTTATTTAGAATATACAGGTTCTGTGCATAAATTGTACATACGATTTTAGGACTTCAAAACAACTCTAACAGAGAGATGGGATACAGTAAATATAATTTCAGACGATCATGTTTCTTATAAATTAAGGTTACACTAATTTGAGGTCTGAAAACAAATCTGTTGGAAAGAGAAGAAACACACAAAGCACATGAGTTTGTTCTTCATGCAAATTTGTTTTGCGATCATAAAAATATTTAGTTCAAAATTTATATCCCAAACTACAAGGTTATATATTATGTACACAAAATCCATCATGTTTGTATATTACACAGACATATGTGCACTCATGTGCAATTTACACGTTAAACTGCGTATTTCAGAGTTATCTGATAACTTTTTACAGACTTAAGCAGCTTAATGTGTAATCATCAAAATACACAGAAAATATATATTTTGAAATTGACACACCAGCCGTGTATTTGGCAATTTACACGCCACTTTACGCGCATAGACAAATCATTTTTGTATTATCAGTATACCTGTTTTAATGTGTAAATTTATGCATTTAGCAGAGACGTGTGTTTTGAAGTTAATTTCCTTATTTGCATTTTCTGCAATGAAATTCATCGCTGTTTCCGATAACTATAAGCACTGAAATCAAGAATTTTGTAAAATTACAATATTTTTGTCAAAAGTGACTTTACAAGACTTCGGGCCTCCCTAAATCTTAGAGTCTGCGGAGTTTGCTACTCCAGCCACTGCGTAGTTTCGCCACTGGAAATACACCATTAAAATCTCCGTCACATAAAATCAGTTGCATGATATTATACGTTCATTGTCCCTTCTTACAATACTTTAACCGTAAAAAGGAAGTGTTAACAGTGCAAACACACACGCGCAGACATGAATTGTCACTAAACTAAACACCGAACTTTTGACAAGTTGAACAAGGGAAGCTGTACATCTTCGAGATATAATCTGTATTCTTAGACTTGAACTCTTTAGTTAATTCATTGTCTATTCTGCTATGTTTTCATTTTGAGCGCTTCTCATTTTTTATTCCTCTCGCGTGACTATTCAGCGGTCATGATCTCGTTTTTCACAGCTGTTAGCAGTGGGTCAGTATGACGATAAGCGAATGTATCATCTTCAGACTAAGGTATTCAAATGTGAGAGCCATTTCATTCATTCTCAAACCGGTCTCTGATGCTAAACTGGAACATAAACATTTTTATTTACTTTTGTGTCCATATTAAAGAGATGCGTCATAAACTTAAACATGGAATTGGTTCATCCTTGTGAATTTGATACATATCTGCACATCGCTCTAAATTGTTTCGTTCACGTGTTTTATGGTCTTTCAAGTTATCGTTTGTGGCGAGGCAATATAAAAAAGACTAGCAATTGCTTCCAGATTCCAAACATTCGGTATAATGTTATACATGATAAAAATATTAATGAATGAGAAATAAATAAGTGTTATAGGTAAGATTTTGTACTTGGTTCTATATACTTGTTTGAAAGAGTGTGTATAAAGTATCTGGATATTTCATAGTGCTGATTTTTCCTTAACCCTCTCGCTGCGTAATTGTTTTATCAAAATAGCTTCAAAAATTGCGTATTTAACTCCTTCGCGAAGAGCATTTTTTAAGAATTTTTATTCTTTTGCCACCGGTTTTTCAAAACAAAAATTTTCGTCTGATTCAATCGGGAAATTTCTCCGATTAGATAAGGCAAAATTTAGAATAAAAAAATAACTTATGGGAATGATCAAGGCGAATTAATTAGACGGAAAAATGTATCACCGATGAAATCTCGGGTTGCGCAAATTTTGCTACTTTTACGTTGCCCAAGAAACTCTCGGGTTGCGCAGCGAGAGGGTTAAGATTAGACTTAAATGTTCTGCCATTTCTACACTGAGCACGCCAAATATTGGTATACTGTATGTTGGTAGCTGTACAATAGGTGTTTATGGGATAATGATAAATTAAAGACATTATCACTAAGTGTTTCAACGTTAACTCTGTAATGAAAGAATCACTCTTATATTCTCTTCATTGGAAGTACTGGGAGTTATTTTGACTCATCCTTGAAATTTGCATTTTACCACATACTAGCTTGTTTATAGATTGTTTCAACAAATTCCAACTATTTCAAAAATAGAATGCACCGCTTCAGGGTAATTTTTCTTTAATTTAGCCCGAAAAGGAGTTAAAAGGACTCATTCTTCCATTCCCGTGTTAAATGAGATTTTAATCCTGTTTAAATTTTCAAAATGTCCTCAGTCAACGTACAACATGAATCCAATCAATTTGAACAAAATTGACGCATAGTTTTACACAAATTGCAGTCTAAATCAATTAATTATAAATGCTTTTGTTATAACGTCTTCCATTTCATATTTTTCCATCTATCTTATCTCTGATGCGATAAAAGATCAAACGTGACTTTGGGGGTAGTTTTAAAGGTTTCTTCTACCCACCCTGTTTGTATCCACTCGGGATTTTCAATTTTCAAATACTGTCTGAAAATCAGCTTCTACTTTTCTGCATTTAACTTTCCTGCAATTATTTGCAATACATCTAAAAAATTTACTTAATTAAAGAAACAAATGCCTTAATTAATTACTGTATGCCTACTTTTGACCCACTGTGTATTAGGATCCCAGATAATTTCGGGCTCCCTTTTAAAAGTTCGAATTTTGAACATTTAATGTTGGTCGAAGCTGGATTTTTTCCCCTGTCTGTTAGAAGTAATATCATCGAGCTGAATGAGCGAAACTCTTTCTGGCCACTCCAATGGTAGTTTTGCGAGATTACTCTTCCTAAATTGCACAGTCGATGACCATCTAATTCAGCTCATTGATAGCTGCCATATCCGACATGGTTAACGTAAAGAAATCTGCTACAAATTGTGTCCTTGAGAAATCATTTGGAGAATGTGGGAGAATTGGAGAGCAAAGTGGAAGAACATGTTAAGTAACAAAAATTACATTTGAAGAAATTTGATGTGAAAGTTTTTGTTGTCAATTTTAATGATTTATTTTCTGTTTGATACCATCTGTTGAAAATATTAACAGGCGTGGTACTAAACTCTATCAAAAAAAAACTTATTCATATTTAATTTTTAAATATTAAAAAATATTAATAATAATTGCATTATTAAATATTGAAATATTAAATATTAATGAATAATGTCTTAAATTTTCAAGGCTAAATAGAACTTTGGTATTTTAGCTTTGCCATGTGATAGAATACCTGATAACACCTTCGTCCAAAAGATAAAATAATTTTTAAGAAAATGTAGCATAACATGTTCTTCCACTCAGCTCTTCATTTGTGGTCTCCTAAGTCAATTCCATCCGTACAATATCTAAATTAAAAGCTACTGTGATCAGACCCCCATAGTAATTATTTTTAAAGATTTTTATGCACTTGACAAAAATATCGTCAAAGTATTAGGTAGCTTTCATTACAAAAAGCTACCTATTGCAGCCGTTCGGAGGAAAGCGATTTCAAAAAATTTTGGTATATTTTCATCGATCATGACCCCCAGACCCCGAAACCACCCTCCGTTCAAAAGTTGATATATATATATATATATATATATATATATATATATATATATATCCATATATATATATATATATCTGACTTTTGTCATACTGTAACTCTCGAATTTATGAACCGATTTGGATGTAATTCGGTATGTACATGGTACATACCAATGTCTCGACCGAGTTCGTTGGCCAGCTTCATCCGCCATTTTGTTTCAAAAGGGCGGCCATTTAAAGTTTTTTAAAAAATTTTAAATTTGAAATGTCGTACCAAAGAAT
Organism: Maratus speciosus; assembly: GCA_963932465.1. Lineage (NCBI taxonomy): Eukaryota > Metazoa > Arthropoda > Arachnida > Araneae > Salticidae > Maratus > Maratus speciosus. The sequence goes on along the minus strand of OZ010796.1, from coordinate 149,764,180 downwards.
TGAAAAAGGAAAAATATTTTTTTCTTATGTATTTGACCTTTATACAAAGATTCCGGAGCAGTTTTTGTTTCGTCTATATCTTAAAAAATGGCTGAGTTATAGCATTTTGAATTTCTAGCGTGGCTGACATTTTGAAACGTCCTGAACTTTGTCACGCGATAAAAGGCGTATGTATGAACCGATTTGGATGTAACTTCGTTTGTACATAGTACATACCAATGTCTCGACCGAGTTCGTTGGCCAGCTTCATCCGTCATCTTGTTTAAAAATGGCACCATTTAAATTTTTAAGAAAAATTTAAATTTGAAATGTGGTACCAAAAAAATGAAAATTGAAAAAATATTTTTTTCTTATGTATTTGACCTTGATACAAAGATTCGGGAGCAGTTTTTGTTTCGTCTATATCTTAAAAAATGGCTGAGTTATAGCATTTTGAATTTCTAGCGTGGCTGACATTTTGAAACGTCCTGATATTTGTCACGTGATAACAGGCGTATTTATGAACCGATTTGGATGTACTTTGGAGTATACATAGTACATACAAATATCTCGAACGAGTTCGTTGGCCAGCTTCATCCGCCATTTTGTTTCAAAATGGCAGCCATTTAAAAAAATTTAAAAATTTAAAATTTAAAATGAGATACCAAAAAATTGGAAAATGAAAAAGATTTTTTTCGTATGTGTTTGACCTTAATACAAAGATTCCGGAACAGTTTTTGTTTCGTCTATATCTAAAAAAATGGCTGAGTTATAGGATTTTGAATTTCTATTGTGACTGACATTTTAAAACGACCTGATTTTTGTCACGCGATAACAAGCGTATTTATGAACCGATTTGGATGTACTTTGGTGTGTACATAGTACATACAAATATCTCGACCGAGTTCGTTGGCCAGCTTCATCCGGCATTTTGTTTCAAAATGGCGGCCATTTAAAAAAATTTAAAAATTTAAAATTTAAAATGAGATACCAAAAAATTGGAAAATGAAAAAGATTTTTTTCGTATGTGTTTGACCTTAATACAAAGATTCCGGAACAGTTTTTGTTTCGTCTATATCTAAAAAAATGGCTGAGTTATAGGATTTTGAATTTCTATTGTGACTGACATTTTAAAACGACCTGATTTTTGTCACGCGATAACAAGCGTATTTATGAACCGATTTGGATGTTACTTGGTCGGTACATAGTACATATCAATGTCTCGACCAAGTTCGTTGGCCAGCTTCATTCGCCATCTTGTTTCAAAAGGGTTGCCATTTAAAAAAAATTAAATTTAAAATTTAAAATGAGGTATTAAAAAATTGGAAAATGAAAAAGATTTTTTTATGTGTTTGGCCTTGATACAAAGATTCCGGAGCAGATTTTGTTTCTGAAAATTTGTTCTTTTGTTTATATCTTAAAAAATGGTTGAATTATAGCACTTTGAATTTCTAGTATGGCTAACATTTTGAAGCGATCTTGTATTTGTCACGCGATAACACACGTATTCGCCTATTTCCATGTAAGAAGGCATGTGGATAGTATACATCAACATCTCAGCCAAATATAAGTTACTTTAAATAAAAGCAGCTTGGATAAAGCTGACTAATTTCGTGAAATTCTCATTCATAATGACTTAGTATTGATAAAAATTAGTATTGAATCTCCTATATTCGGTTTCCACTAAATTGAGTTTCGTGTGTTTGAATAATATCAGTTGGCTTTTTTAAAATAAGGAATTTGAAAGCTACCTCTTCCTCCCGGCACTGGCCGGAAGGACTTTTTTTTCGTGTTACTATTAAAATACGGATATACAAAATTGCACTTTTGACTGTCATTATCCCTAAATTGGATGTAATTGCAGCCAGTAGGTAAAACTTGTTGAAAAAAATATCTGGGAGAAAAAAACGAAAATCACATCTTTTACTTTTGTGTTCTATTTTTTATAATACTCTAAAAATGTGGTTATTAAATTAGAACAAATCAGGTAAAATAGATACATATATAAAAGTAGAGGTAAAAAAATTACATGGTCTTTGAAGAAATTGATATTAACCCTTTAATGATTAAGAAATAGTACACTTATCGTAAGTTTACAGCTATATATGGATTTTCCATGTTCTTTCCAGATATTAGGTAGCTTTCTTTACAAAAAAGCTACCTATTGCAGCCGTTCGGAGGAAAGCGATTTCAAAAAATTTCGATATATTTTCATCGATCATGACCCCCAGACCCCGAAACCACCCTCCGTTCAAAATTGATATATATATATATATATATATATATATGACCTATGTCACACTGTAACTCCCGTAATTATGAACCGATTTCGATGTAATTCGGTGTGTACATAGTACATACCAATGTCTCCACCGAGTTCGTTGGCCAGCTTCATCCGCCGTTTTGTTTCAAAATGGCGGCCATTTAAAATTTTAAAAAAATTTAAAACTTGAAATGTGGTACCAAAAAATTAAAAATGGAAAAATATTTTTTCTTATGTATTTGACCTTTATACAAAGATTCCGAAGCAGTTTTTGTTTTGTCTATATCTTAAAAAATGGCTGAGTTATAGCATTTTGAATTTCTAGCGTGGCTGACATTTTGAAACGTCCTGAATTTTGCCACGCGATAAAAGGCGTATTTATGAACCTATTTGGATGTAATTCGGTGTGTACATAGTACATACCAATCTCTCGACCGAGTTCGTTGGCAAGCTTCATCCGCCATTTTGTTTCAAAATGGCGGCCATTTAAATTTTTTTTAACTTAAAATTTGAAATGTGGTACCAAAAAATTGAAAATGGAAAAATATTTTTTTCTTATGTATTTGACCTTTATACAAAGATTTCGGAGCAGTTTTTGTTTCGTCTATATCTTAAAAAATGGCTGAGTTATAGCATTTTGAATTTCTAGCGTGGCTGACATTTTGAAACGTCCTGAATTTTGTCACGCGATAAAAGGCGTATTTATGAACCGATTTGGATGTAACTTCGTTTATACATAATACATACCAATGTCTCGACCGGGTTCGTTGGCCAGCTTCACCCGCCATCTTGTTTAAAATGGCGGCCATTTATATTTTTAAGAAAAATTTAAATTTGAAATGTGGTACCAAAAATTGAAAATTGAAAAAATATTTTCTTCTTATGTGTTTGACCTTGATAAAAAGATTCGGGAGCAGTTTTTGTTTCGTCTATATCTTAAGAAATGGCTGAGTTATAGCATTTTGAATTTCTAGCGTGGCTGACATTTTGAAACGTCCTGATTTTTCTCACGTAATAACAGGCGTATTTATGAACCGACTTGGATGTACCTTGGTGTGTACATAGTACATACAAATATCTCGACCGAGTTCGTTGGCCAGCTTCATCCGCCATCTTGTTTCAAAATGGCGGCCATTTAAAAAAATAAAAAAATAAAAAAATTTAAATGAGATGCCAAAAAATTGGAAAATGAAAAAGATTTTTTTTGTATGTGTTTGACCTTAATACAAAGATTCCGGAACAGTTTTTCTTTCGTCTATATCTAAAAAAAAATGGCTGAGTAATAGCATTTTGAATTTCTCTTGTGGCTGACATTTTAAAACGACCTGATTTTTGTCACGCGATAACAGGCGTATTTATGAACCTATTTGGATGTAACTTGGTCTGTACATAGACAAACCAATGTCTCGACCGAGTTCGTTGGCCAGCTTCATTCGCCATCTTGTTTCAAAAGGTTGCCATTTAAAAATAATTAAATTTAAAATTCAAAATGAGGTATTAAAAAATTGGAAAATGAAAAAGATTTTTTTTATGTGTTTGGCCTTGATACAAAGATTCCGGAGCAGTTTTTGTTTCTGAAAATTTGTTATTTTGTTGATATCTTAAAAAATGGTTGATTTATAGCACTTTGAATTTCTAGCATGGCTAACATTTTGAAACGATCTTGTATTTGTCACGCGATAACACACGTATTCGCCTATTTCGATGTAAGAAGGCATGTGGATAGTACACATCAACACCTCGACCAAGTTCGCTGGCCAGATTCATCAGCCATCTTGTTTCAAAATGGCGGCCATTAAATTAAAATATATATATATATTTAAAGTGAGGTGCAAAAAAATTAGAAATTGAAAAAGGTTTCTTTCTTAAGTATTTGATCTTAATATAAGGATTCAGGAGCATTTTTTGTTTGTCTTTACCTTAAAAAATGGCTCAGATATAGCAGTTTCAATTTCTATTGTGGGTGACATTTTGAAAAATCTGATTTTTTGCATGCGACAGCTCTCCTATATATTAACCGATTCCGATGTGAGTGAGCATGTGCACAGCAATTACTAAGGTCTCGACCAAGTTCACTGCTTAGCCTCATCCACCATGTTGTCTTAAAATGACAGGCACTTTAAGAAATTGCCGAATTTGGCAGCCAAATATAAGTTACTTTAAAGAAAAGCAGCTTGGATAAAGCTGACTAATTTCGCGAAATTCTCATTCCTTATATTGATAAAAATTAGTATTGAATCTCCTATATTCGGTTTCCACTAAATTGAGCTTCGTGTGTTTGCATGATATAAGTTGGCTTTTTTTAAATAAGGATTATGAAAGCTACCTCTTCCTCCCGGCACTGGCCGGAAGGACTTTTTTTCTTCTTCTCTTTTCTTTTCAACTCCAGTCGACTGATGGTCAAATCCACGCAATATTTACGAACGTTAAAACAAAATAACAAACTACATTGAAAACAAAATATGTTGTTAAATAGTGCGCATAAACTCTATAGTATACCATGTACAACAACAAGAGTTCGTATCTAAATAATATGCGAGTATTTATCGTCATGTAAATATGATTGCTTTTTAGATCAAACTACACAAAAACAACTTTTCTGCGCGAAAACCATATAGGTAGTGCCAAGATGGCGTCTCTTGTACCAGGATTTCTCTACAGCACCACAAGGGAGTAACATTCACGCGATAGGTTCTGCCAAAGATCCCATACAAAATACCCTGGTGACCCGCCATCAACCCTGCTTTCCCTATAAATCGTAAGTGCAGTAGACGTAATGTCAAAACACGCTCTGGTTTCTATTTAAGATATTTTTAACACTTTAAGGATCATAAGTACCATCTACTTAACGTTAAAGCGAGCGCCGGTTTCAATTTAAGATTTATTCACGCTTTAAGCATTATATGCGTCAATATACACTCATGTCCACAAATTAAGGATAATTCAGAATCACACGGGAATAGAACTCTAAAGTAAAAGTTTCACCTTTAGAATTATCACACACATCTTCAAGACTAATAAGCAAATTACAGAAAGCCGATAGTACGCCACAATGACGAGAGTGTAAGAGAGGCGTATATAAGGAATAGTGGCAAAGAAGTTAAATTATTGACAAGCATTCTGTAAGCCGCTCAGTGCCATAAACGAATAGTTATGACACAGAGGACGCATGTGAAATGTTTTATGTGGGAGAATTATCGGCCGTCTGGAATGTGGGCTTACTCAAATTGAAGTATCCGAGGAACTTGGAATTGCCCAAAGTGTCATCTCTAAACTTTGGCAACGATTCCAAGATGATTGAAATGCCAGTAGACGTTACAGTACAGGTCGCCCCGAGTTACAACGCCGAATGAAGACCGGTATTTGGCAGAAACTACCAAAAGAAGGAGACGGAGCACAGCATAAGACTTGGCTCGTCAGCAATCTTCAGCCACAAGTACGACTGTTTCAAGGCAAACCGCTTACCGAGGTTTGGGAAATATTGGTCTATATGTCCGCAGGATGTCAGATGTATTCCACTCACGGCAAGTCGCTATCGTCTGCGGTTAGCCTGGAGTTGCGAACATGCAATGTGGATATCGCCCCAGTAGGCTTGTGTGATGATTTCCGAAGAGTGCAGGTTTAGCTTGCAGTCTGATTCACGTCAGGCTTTCATATGGAACATGTACGTTTGTTTAGGGTGCCATGGGCGCAAAATTTGTGTTTATGGATGACAACGTCCGCCCTCGGCGAGCAAACATCGTAAACGAATATCTTCAATCTGACGATATCACGCGTATGAAATGGCTAACATTCTCACCTGACTTCAATCCGATAAAGTATGCGAGGGACATGCTTGGCCGATGAGTTGCAGCCCGTAAACCACCTCCTACATATGTACCGGAACTTCGGAGAGCATTGCTTGCTGAGAAGAGTAATCTTCCCCAAGATGAGCTCGATAATTTGATACTCAACATGCCTAGGCGTTTTACGGTCTGTATTTCATTGTTTGGGAGACATACAGAGTATTAGCCATCACACCAACCATGTAACGTTAAGTTTTTGTAAGGGAGATAAATTTTGTAATTGCAACAATTGTAGTTTTTATGAATGGTATCATACATACACCATCATTTTTATACTTTATCTTTTCTTTAATAAATAGGCTTGATGAATAACTCACGTTTCTTTTGTTTCCGAACCTTTATTTGCCGGAGCTGGCATTATCCTTAATTTATGGACATGAGTGTAACTTAAAACGAGCGCAGATTTTAGTTTAATCTTTTTACATGCTTTTCAATTTGAGCTTTTTTAAACAGCTCTCAAAATTTTAGCACAAAAAGGTGGTGGCCATGAAAGATTCCAGCTTGCCTACTGTTGGTCGCAGTTTTTGACAGTCGAGAACTTTACCAGAACTAATGGAAATGTGTTTTTGCTACGCTGAATGGGCGGTATTATTGGCATCTCGGCTACGCATATAGGTTAAACTATTGAGAAGTTCATCATCCGCAATCACTTTGATCAGATTATTCTGGATATAGTGTTTCATTCCAAATGCGTTAAAACAAAAGGTTGATTCCAATGGCAGCATCTTCTATCGCATAGGAATCTAATTTTGTGATGTAGGTAGAAAAAACATTTATGACCGCTGCAAGAATATTGATACGTGTCAAAATCTTATGACCGTATTGCAAGAATAGAAAAACGAGTTTTCAGATTTACGAAGACAAACTTTCTTTCGCCAATTAAAGTATTCTTAATGTTCATTTCATAATTAGAAAGTATTAATGACTTCTTGATGAAATTAAATGAATGTTTGGAAAGTAACTCGCTCAGCTCCATTTTGTGCAGGTCTGGCATGCGCTTCCCTAGAATGTCCTAAATTCTTATTAATAATTATTTCGGTATACGCCATGACATGTCCGTGAAAATTATTCCTCTTTGTTTTTTTTTCTTTGCTTAGTTTCCAAGTATGCTAACTAAAGTGAAATTCGTAAAAATTCAAGTTTGAAGCCAAAAAATCAAATGACTGAGAGTCAGTTTTGTGCTCAAGCAGACTCGGTCTCATTTTTGAAACAGACAGGGGCGTAGAGAAACATTTCCCAGAGGAAGGTCTTTTTACATGCAGATTTTATAATTAACTTAGGTTAATGTATAGATTCTTAGCGTCTTTTTTTTTTCTTTGTGGGACCACTTAAGTGTTAAATGTTTGTTTCTCGTTTTCTGTCATTCGTTATTTAGAGTTCTGTGCTTATAACTATGTCTTGGATTTTATAAATTTGATGAAAGTTTGAGGGGGTTCTTTCTATAGAAGATAGCGTGGCGCCACGTAGAAATGCATGATCCGTTCCGCCATATTCTGCTTTTGAATTTAATAGAACAGTTAACGCGGTACAAAACATTTGTGTAGTACATAACGATAATACAGTTTTAGAAAGCACGGCATAGAAATCATTCGATCGTTTGAAAGTTGGCCAATCTGACTAGAGCGATTTGTTACAGAAAAACGATTGTATTTTCTTGAATACCTTTATAATTCTGTAATATGTACATGACAAATTACTCCAGCGTTGGCAGATTGTCACAAATAGTGTAGAGAGTGAATAAACGCTGTATGAACGCTGATAAACTTTTGAACTAATTTAATATTAAAACAAGAATGAGCAAGTTCTTTTTTCTTTCTTCTCATATCTCTACAAAATGTCGATGCTGAAATATCCTTTACTAGTATCGCTCATAATGTTTTATTGAAGCTTGAAATTGAAAACACATCGAATTCGACGAAATAATGATTAGCAGAAAAGTTTATGCTCGCATTTAAAAATTAGAATATTTTTAATTCTTCCAATGAAAAATTAAAAAAAGTTTCGTATTTCGGTTAAAATTAAACAATTAACACGTTAAAGTTAATTTTTAGAAAAGGTAAAAATTACGCGCTTCGAATAGATTCTTTTTTAAAATGTTCAATGTGTTTGTTTTTTCATAATATTTCTGATAATTTATAATTTTTGAGTGAATATTCAAACTGTTACACTTAGTATTTAAAAAAATAGAATGTTCTCTTTAAATTCTTCTATTGTTACCAGTTCCTTACTCAAATTTGTTTATTGTTTCATCGATAAAAATGTTATGCATACATAAATGATATATACATACATATGTATGCATTATCAACATGGTTAACTTTATTTTAAAAACAGAAAAATTGCTAAAATTCAGTGGCACCTCAGTTCTCAAATACAATTTGTTTTAAAGAATTGAACAAGAACAGAATTCTTCTACCACTGGGCCGTTTGCATAGAACAGTTTGCCTCGATTCTTAGAAGCAGCAGATACAAATTTATGTTCAGAGTGTGCTAGAGAATCTAAAATTTTTCTATAACAAAGAATTTGTCTGTTAAATTTATTGAGATACTTTGAGTAATCCTGCTCGCTTGCTTCCACATCATTATTATCAACAAAAAGTTATTGATTGATTTTAACTCTCAAACACAGATACTTTTTTTTATAATTTAAGCTTACTAAAGGTATAGTTTTATAAAGCATACTTTATTTTATTAAAAGTAGATAAAATGGCATTTTAAAGTACATAATGATACAAAAGTCCAAAAAGAAATAAAAATTCTACAAATTGAAAGGTATAACAGTAGCACGATATGGTTTTTACATAAATACACATAAAGACATGGGATTTTTTTTATAGCAAAAACAACTATTTCCATAATAGCTGCATTCGTCACGGATAGTTAGCACTATTGTGTTTCCAAAGCTGCTACCTATCGCTATTTAAATCTTTCAGGAAAAGTGGTGTATTACATATAACACTTGACTTTAATTCAAAACTACCAAATAGCACACAGAATTTTTTAAAATAGAATTTTGGTTTTATAATGTACGGAAGAAAAGAATTTATCTAATTTAAAATCAATTCATTTGTAAATTCTGGTGACATTCATTCTTCTCAACATTTTAATAACAAAAATATTTTCGCCTTAAAAGGATTAAGTCATCGCGTGACCGAAATTACAGTAATAATAATTTTTCAAGGCTCTGAAGTCTTGAAGGATCTTGTTATGTCTGGCAGTAATTTCACTAATAACATCCGTCAGATTGAATATTTTCAATCTTATTTATGCACTTATTTATACTTATGCTACAAAGCGCTAACATAACTGAAACTCTGTTACTGGCAACAGTATTTATTCTGTAAATGAAATTTTCTCTATTGCAAAAATACCGTGTTTTTCCGTACTCCTCAGGGAAACCCGCATCCTGCTATTTTCCATACTTTTCGAATTAATAGATTTTTAATTCTTTTGTGATTTTGAGCACGCAAAGAAACGAGAAGGCTAATGATAAACCTATGGAAGAAATCTTTTCGCTTGCATTTTAATATTTTTAAATGTCTTTTTATCATAGGGTACCTGAGATTGATATCTAATGTTCTATGTTTGTACTTTTTTGATTTTGGTTACAGTTTTTTTTATTTGAAGATAGTTTCATATAATATCTACAAATCTGAAAGAGATAAAAAATACACTCTTAGTAACTTTTTTTTAAATAGAAATAACTGAGATAGTTTTTGAAGTCTCTCTTGATCACTATTAGTCAGAAAAAGCGACTAAAAGTGACTTTTTTAGAAATAGTGCTTAAAAGTGACAATTTTTTTTTTTTTTTTTTTTAAGAGAGAAAAGTGATTTCCTTGCATCCCTGGGAGTTTTTTTTTTTCTAATTTTAACAGACATATGTAATCCCCTTTAACAAAATTATTTTAGATTGTAAAGAAATCAACACTATTATTACTTGTCATACAATAAATGACGTTCAAAGAATTTTAATTCGTCTGAAATTATAAAAAAGGTTATTAATAGATGACGACAAAAAATTAATATTAATAAATGCAATGTTTGAAAATAATGTATCACGAAAATTAATTTATATGTCACAATTCAGGGAAAAAATACTAAAACATTAACAGAAAAGAAATGGGTAATGAATTGTTGAGTTTTCAAATAGAATATTTGACAAACTTTAATGAATCAAAATTTTTTCAAAGCTATGGTTAATATACATTTCTTCATTAATCCGACGTTCGCATTTAATACGGAAAAATGTATTTTATATTCAGTGCATTAGTTGAAGTTATCTAAATAGGAATTTTAAAAATGGAAACTTTTATTTTTGAATAGTTTTCGGTGAAAGAAGTTTAAAAGTTGTTTAATTTTACTTTTGAGATTTTATTTTAAAAGAAAATCGCATAAAGAATTTGGAAGACCATATTTTACTTTCTTTTTAAATGACGGTCGTGCAATAAATAAATTCAGTACGATCAAATATGCTACTGGTTATTATCAAATGCATTATAAATATTGATTGAAATTTTTAAAAATAAGTTAAGATTTCTGATGAAAGCGTTTCGAAAGATGAAGGACGAAATATTTTGATATACTTTTAAAAAGTTAAGTTAGTTGAAGGTAAAGACTAATCACAAAAGTATTTTTGTGGTGTGTGTTTCTGAGAAGAGCGTGGTTTTTGTTATATTATATAATATTTATCAAAAATAAAATTAAGAAAAATCATAAAGATAATATATTTGATATGAAAAAAGCCCATTAGTTTTCGTTTCAAACAACTATTTTATTTATTTATTTATTTTTTTTTGTTTTGTTTCGGATAATAGCACTGCATCTGAACATGACACTGTATTTTTTATTTAAGTAATACGGGAAATGTCAGCAGGAGGATTGGTGATTAGAATTATTTAGTTCTGTTTTAAAGTTACATATGAAAGAAATTTTATTATTTTTTATAATATTAACATATATAATATATAGATATAATGTATAATACATATATATTTATAATAGATCAATATTTAGAAAAATATGCGATGTTATTGCAAATGCGGGTTCTAAAGCAACTCTCAAAAGATGCAAGATATTATATTCAGTATTTTTTAATATTTGAATAGTTTTATAATATTATATAGTGACGTAACCCTTGCACTAGTAGGTAAAAATAAAATTTGTGCTGTTTCTCGTACATTCGTTGAGTACAAGCCAGAATAAAAAGAGTACAAGCAAGTAATAAATAGATCTTTATATACACTGGGTTTCATAATGATCACCTAGAAATGTTGTGACATACTGGCAAAATTTCTTAAATAATTATCAGGAAATTCCATTCTCGAGACAAATGCAGTAATTTTACATAATACATAGCTGTAAAAGAAACATCAAACTTTAAATTCATTGAAAATATGAATTATCTAAAAAAATGGTGTTGCAAAATGATGTGAACATTGATCGAAATTATCACTAAACGAGCATGGAAACTGTACAGAAATATTGAATGCCACTCCGGGAAGAAGAAACAGAAATTTGCAAATTAGTTTAGCATATAAAGATACATCGCAGACTAGGAAATTTCCAAATTTGATCGCAAAGTGAGTTCTAGAAGTATGGGTCGTAAAATTGCTTTAAGTGGTTTTGAGAAAGGGAAAATTGTGGCTTTTAATGATCAAGGACTTTCGGCCAGAGCTATCGCAAAGAAATTGAAAAGATCGCCATCTGTAATATTAAATTTTATTCGATTAAAAGAGGATTATGTGGCACAGAAGTCTCCGGGACGTCCGCCAAAGCTGGGAAAACAACTTTAGGCGAACTTTGAAGAGATTCACTGATAGCAGTGTCAAAAAGTACCTTGTCCAGAGTAGTCAAGGCTCTAAGATGATGAGGTACAAGAAAAGAAAGCCCCAACTACGTAGGACTAAAATGCATTAATAGAATAGCCTGGATTTGGCAAAAGATCACATGTCCTGGAAGTTACAATATAAAAGAGTAATATATTCCAATGAAAAAAAAAATTCAATTTAGATGGTCCGGACGGTTTTTTTTTTTATTATTGGCACGATCTGCGAAAGAAACCAGAAACGTTTTCAAAACGTCAGCAGGGTGGAGGTTCAATCATAGTTTGGACTGCGTTTGGATTTCATGGTAATATCAACGTTGCGTTTCCCTCTGGCAGAATGAGTGAATTAACCAACCAAGATCTACTTGAAGAAAACTTGCTGCCATTTGATGAGGAAATTGACGGACCTTTCTGGATGATCCAATAAGAAAATGCATCGATCCACACGGCAAACAGCACTTTGGAATGGTTTCTTAATAATGATGTACATGTAATTCCATGGCCATCTGTTTCTCCTGATTTAAATCCAATGGAAAAATGTACGGAGCCTACTGGATAGAGCTGTTTACGCAAATGTAAAACAATATGCCACAATTTCAGAATTAAAAGCTGCTATAATCTTCACTGGAATGAAATCGATCAAAATATATTAAAAAGCTTGGTCTACTTCATGCCTGATTGCGTTTTTACATTAAAAGATCTGGTGCATACACTGATTATTAATCCATATTTTTGGCTAATGTTCATATCATTATGAAACACCTAAAAATGGAAAAATGCAGTTTATTTTATGTATAAATCTCTGTTTCAATTATATTTTGTTATAAAATAAAACGATTTGTTCTATTTCTAACATTGATTAGACTTCTGTTTGTTTTGTAACATGTTCTTCTGTTTTATGCTTCATATCATTATGAAACCCAGTGTATAGTGACACATATATTTAAATTCTCTAATTTATATAAGAATTCGAGAGATAAACTTTTGCGCACAAAGATAAAAAGTTATATGTATATTACTATTACATTATTAGTATCTGCAAAAAATACCTTTCTTCGTACTTTTACTTAACCATTTATTAAAACGAGTAGGCAAGTGTTAAAATTATTTTAATATATATTATATATGCATGTAAATTCTTTAACATGCATAAAAAATTAACGAGATGCATCCTTGTGCTTATTGAGAAAAATATATGCTATACATACTAATCAGTATCCGCAAAAAATACCTCTCTTTGTACTTTTGCTTAGACATTTAACATAGAGCAAAAGAGAGTACTAAAAAAGTTTTTATGCATTTTGCACATGCATGTAAAATTGCTAATAGTTATAAGAATTAGTGAGATACTCTCTCGTGTTCCAAGTGAAAAATAAACCGGTGTGCTTATACTGCATCATCATTATGCGCCATCTAAATTATGTACTTAATTAAACCTAGTTACTATCAGGCTGTTGTACGATCAATATATTACATATTATATTATCCTGATAGTATACTATACTAAGGGTGCTTCCCTGCGGTACTAGTACTAATAATAAGATGCTGTGCTCACGTTGTCTCTGTGTCAAGGTTTTGACTCTTGCGGCCATATTATCATCGTACAAAACAAAACCTTCAGCCGTGTTTACTTGTGCAAGAATAGGTAACTTGCGCGTAACTCTCTTTCAGCTAACGCAACCTAAAGAAAACGCTTAGAACTTCGTGTACATCTAATATTTTCTTTTTTCAGTTGCATCAAATAAAAAAAAGTTTCTAATTCACGACTTTCCAAATACTATATGCATTGTGAAAACAAGAAACTGTCTTTTAAGGGGACAAAGGACCTTCAAACTCACTTTTTTATATTTTTAAAACTGCACCTTAAATACTATTCAAGGGCAAACTATATGAATTATGGCATATATTTATCACACAAGAAATTTAATTTTTTTTTGAGAAAAATAAGGAATTTTCCTGAGTATTTTAAGCGTTATCAAGGACTTTCAGAATGTCCCAACCTCATTTCATATCAAATAAAATCCCCAATATGTTTTATGCCAGTTTGTTTTACATATACAAATAAAACTGTGCATGAATTTCATATATTTAAATATAAAAGCATGAAAAAAAATATTTTCTAACTTTTATGAGGTTGTCAGTATTTTTGCATCCTATTTCTGCACTTAACTGCCTTTAACTCTTCCAATTATATATAGTTGTAAAAAAAATATGCACAAAATTTATTTGCATATGTAAACTAAACGGGAATGAAAAATATTGGAGATTTTAATTGATATGGAATGAGGTTGGGCCATTTTGAAAGTTCTTGATAACGATTAGAATATTCATGAAAATTCTTTACTTTTATCCAAAAAAAAAAAAAAAAAAATCTTTCTTAATTTCTTGTGCGATAAATATATGCCATAATTCATATAATGTGCCCTTGAATAGTATTTAAAGAGCAAATTTAAAAAAATAAAAAAATGAGTTTGAGGGTCCCTTTTTCCCTTAATGTTTTAACCCTTTAAGTCTGGTGGGTGAATTTCTCCCCACTCAATTTTAATCCCTAAATGTCACAATGGAACTAGAATTTCGAAACAGCATTTTCGGTGTATTATGCACTCGAATAAATGCGTTTACTTATATTTTCAAATAAATTTGATCGTAAAATCGTGATAATGGGGCATTGTGGAATAAAATTTAATGGGAAGAAATTCACACATCAGTACTTGAAGAGTTTTTAATCCCTTAACTATTGTGCACGTACGCCATAAGGGTTGGAAGAGTTTGCTTGGTCTGTTACTCAAATCTTTTGGATTCAGATATCTTTTTAATAGTAAACATAGCTTTATTTAATGATGCTTTGACTAAATAATGCATAGTTTACGAAAAAAGTGTCATTTTACCTGTTTTAGTCTCTAATTAGTTTTCAACGGTTAGAAAAGAAACTGTTCAGGATTTAAAAAATACATAAATTTTCAATGCCTATCTTAATTTTCTGCGTAATTTCTCAATCTGCTAAATTTATCGCTTCTCTTAAGTATATTTTTTCACATCTGCAACATCCCCCACAATGAACATAGATTTATCAACTTACAAAATTGTAATAGTTGCTGTTTCGACTTAAATAATAGTTTGTTAAACAGATATTTTGCTTAGAATTACAAAGAAATTTTTAAATATTTCAATTTCATAGGATAGATCCACATGCATCAATATGGTATAAACCGTACAATTTTTTGAAAAGTAACTCTCTAATTGATAGTAAATAAATATTCTATTATGCGTCTATCCTTCTTTTGCATTTACTAAACTCAATGCTACTCAAAAGCAAAAACCTTAACCTACACGGATTTTTTTTTGGTGGATACACGTAGCCCAGTGGTTAGCATGTCGACAAAAAAGTGACCAATGTTAACGAATTAGATACCAGCGCAGTCTGATCGGAATGTAATACCTCGTACGAAAACGGTAATTCGGTCACTTTCTCTTCAAAATCCCACTGAACGCATCCTTCTTATAGCATTACTACAGTTTCTAGAAGATACAGTGTGGAAAACGGCTACAAAATAGTACTAAAAAATTGAATCCCATAAATGTACAACGATGCTGAATAACAGGATGTTGATCGTAGCGCCATCGTAGTGATTTAAAAACGATAGTGATTCTAAAAGAGACCCTTTAACCTATTTCACGTCATTCCTTAACTAAATTAGCTTATAACAGACCAAAATATCTTATATTTACAGTTTCCGATATTTAACATTCTATAATTTTTTAAAACACAGTGTTTATATTGAAAAGAGTTACGAGATGGCACTCGTATCAACATATTGCCGCTGAGCATTGTTGGAAATTTATGGGATACAAGTTTTTAGCACTTTTTAAAGCATTATAGGAATATCCGTTTTCTACACTGTATCTTTTAGGCGCTGTAGCATTAGGGTTAAAACTGCACTGTTAAAAATATCATGAAAAATTACCTCTGTTTTTAAAGGCTATCTATTTTCTGACCAATGAGAAAGCTACATTAACACCTATGAAGCATTCTCATTGGTGAGAAAATAGATAGCCTTTAAAAACAGAGGTAATTTTTCACGATATTTTTAACAGTGTGGCCAAAGCTTAACAAAGTCCTCATACTCGTCAACTTTTTAGAACAGCTATATCAAGAATGATTGCATAGCATTTTAAAATATGAATTGCATACCTAGATACAATATATATATATATATATATATATATATATATATATATATATTCTTGTTGATAAATATAAATAAAATATCTCAATACTCGTAGTATTTACTCGTAGTAATATGTAAAATATTACATATTATATATATATTCAAAAGAAATGGTTGAATATACGTGCATGTGCAATTCAGAAATATTTTTCCGAAGTCTTTGAAGAATAAAAGCGGATTTCTTCAAACTAGCGAATTATATCTTATGGCAGAGGTATACTGTAAAGAAAAATCTGTAAAGTTACTAAATTTTTTCCTGGAAACTGGGATTTCTCGAACTTTTCATGTAATGGCAACAACAAAAATTCATGTAACAGACACATGTTTGCGCCGAAAATCAAAAAATCTGTAAGGTTACTAAGAATTTTTAGGAAACTGGGATGCCTAGAACATTTTATGTAACTGCAACCAGTGTTACAGATAAAATTTTAGTAAGATTACTGTAATTTTAGCAGATTCATTTGTAAAGTTAGAGATTTCTGTAGCTTTACAAAAACTATTTTTGTAGACTTTTTTTGTGCAGTTACAGATGAAAATTTAGTAAGCATGTAACTTTACATCTGTAGAGCTACAGAACGCATTACAGCATACAGTTCGCATTTTTTAATCTCCGAATCTTGTATCTAAATAAGGCAAAATTAATTTTTCGGAAAATAGTGAATTCAAAAATCAGCACAGCTACGAACAATGAAGTTTTAAACTGAATGGAAGTGTCTATTAATACCCTAAATTTAATCTGTATGTTAAATCCATTGAGTCAAACATTTCAAAGAAATTGCAAAATTGAAGCAAATCCGATTATTTAAAAACTATGTACTACAAAGCGACATGATAAAACAAAAAAATATGTGAAAATTTATAAAAAAGAAAAGATGAATGTGAATGCATATTATTGCGATAAATATCTTTTGAGTTCCTATGACATTTATTGTAATATAAATGACTTTGTTTCCTAAACATTCCTACACTGGTTAAATGTAATTTAATTTCGATTTACATCGTGCATTCTAGGATAAGTAAACTCAATAACTAATGATTTCAATTGTATGAAGAGAAATTTGATACTTTAATTTATTCAGTAAAGCGCTACTTTCATCAATAAGATACGGAAAAAAAATTACGAGCGTGTGATATATTTCATTGGATGTTTTAAAGATTAAATAAACATTTGTCAGTTTTAAAGAATTCAGCATTTGCAGATTTCGCATCAACCCTAATTTGCGTCACCCAAATTTCATGGCTTTTGCTTTAAGGGGTCTCAGGACTCTTAAAGCTTTAAAATTTTCGAAATTTTTATTTATTTTTGTTAAACTGTTATCTTTTCTGAACATTTTGATATAATTGTTGCCTTAAAATTCACATTAGAACAGAAGTTATGGCTTTTTTAATTATACCCGCTGAATAGCTGAAGCGGTGTTTTCGAAACTTTGAAGTCATTTTTCTCCAAATGACGTTTCTGGCCCTAACGCGCACGATATCTCAAAAACTTCTGAATATTTTTTCATAAACTTTCGAAACATGTGTTTCATAATTGTCTGTATAAAATGAATCTAAAATTTCCTTTTTATTGTTCAAAAAAATATTTTTTAGGTGATTATACTGTTGAAATTTTCTAAATTTTGTATTAGCTAAATACAACTTTATATTAAAAATAAAAAAGTGTTTTAAATATAAATTTATTTAGGTTCAGGGTGATTATTATAATCTGAAGTATAAGTAAGCACCAAATATTTCATTCTAGTAGCAAAATTTATTTTGTAATCCTGCGCGTAATCTGTTATACCAATTTTCTGCTCGTCAAAAATCTGACAGTTTGGAGCCCCTTGTAAATGGTAATTCTGCATCTTGCAATTTTTTAAATACATGAAACGAAAGAACATGCTTGTATCTTTCAATTACAATAAAAATTGTTTCTTAAAATCAAAAAACATTTTAAGATATTAAACGTTGAAAATAGTCTTTTTTTTCTTTTTTTCCAATTTTAAGAGTCCCGAGGCCCCTTAAATGTATTATTAGGTTGAGCAAAAAGTTCTGGGAAATTTTTAATCTAATAGTTACCAGAATTTGTATCGTATATAGGAGTACTAATGGTATATCTATATGAGTTCGGGAATTTCGGCTCCAAAATACACTGGGATATTGGATACAAATTGGATACAAATATTGGATACAAATGTAAGTAAGTACAAGTAATAAGCCTTAATTACGTCCACTAATAACCATATCACAATATATATTCCAAACGGAAAAATCAAAATATATATTAAAATATTTATTTGCTTAAAAGACGTTACTAAAAACACATTAAAAGTAAATTAAAAACCTATATTGACATGTTTCAACTCCATCACTGAGTCGTCATCAGAATGTATAACAGAAATTACAAATACAATACATATGGAAAATGGAAAAAAATCATCGAATATTAACAAGTAAACATAAAACGCGCCCTACATTTTCTCCATCGCACGTGTTCCCTTTATGGTACGATTCCTCAAGTTGTCCAACCATTCAACCCATATATTCTGGATGCGAAAAGATAACGTGTCGTTACAAACCTTAACTTCTTAAATAAATTTCAATGGACTCTCTTATAAATATTGGATATATCCATATTTAATCATATAAGCTTCGTGAAAATTTATATTTATGCTAATGTAGGGGCCTCTTTTTGGTCTTTTGAACCGTCGTATATTGGAGCCTTTCATTTCACCTGACGTTATGAACCAATCTTGTTTAGCTAGTAATGATAAGTATACTTGCATTTTATTGCTTAAAAATGATATATCACATCAATTAAAATTTATTTCAAAGGGGGTCATCCAGTAATTACGTCACACTTTCATGGCACAAGCTATCCAAAAAGTGTGATACAACGTGACAGTGGAAGGTTAGGGGTTTCCATACTGTAACGTCACATCTAAAATATGAAAACAATTATGTATGCATTATTTGAAAGCAACATAATAAAGTTCATTTAAAAAATATACATTGTTATCTAGGAAGTATTAGGTGTATTTTTCATTTTCTTTCACTCACTTGAAAACACCCACTCCGTAATTTTAAACCTATGGCCAGATTGTTTTCGAATTTCTCGTTTAAATTTGAATATTTTTAAACGATTTTTTTTGCATAGGATAGATGAGGTCGATCTTTAATATGAATAGTTTTTACTTTTTCGATTTCGGTTGCAGATTTCTTTTAAAAAAGGTACTTTCAGTTTCGAAACCGGTTCTGAAAGTATCTTTATTTAAAAAAATCGTCAACCGAAATTGAAAAATAAAAAATAGCCATATTAAAGATCAACCTCAGCTGTCTAGTCCAAATAAAATCGTTTAAAAATATTCAAATTTAAACGAGAAATTCGAAAACAACCTGCCCATAGATTTAACATTACGCAGCGAGTGATTTTAAGTAACTGAAGAGTCCCCTTAAGGGGCCTCTAAAAAATATAAACCTGTGGCTGTACGATCCATGCAGGATTAGGGCCTACAGTGCCCAACTCTGTTTACTCGACCCTGTGGGCGCCGAGGTGCTATGCAGCATGTGCATGACAGTTAAAAACAATCAGTAACTTTTGTAGATAATTATGATAGAAACTTGCGCGCATGATCACTCAGAATATTTTACTAGGTTGAGCAAAAAGTTCTGGGAAATTTGTAAAAGTTGTGTTGTTATGCGCAAATTAACAACAAAAGCAAAAAGGACTATTCTTCAAAGTACAGACCATCATAGAGCACGACTTTCTGCCATCGTTCTGCCAGATTCCGACTTCTTGGAATCGTCGCCGAAGTTTGTCGCCGTACAAGCACCTTCACCCTCATTAATCTCATTGACGGCTTTCAGAATCGTTAGACCTTTTCTCCAATAATGTCGTATCGACACACGCAAATCATACTGTTCAATAAGTACACTGGTGTCCAAAATTAAGGACCAGTCACAAAATTCTAATTTTTAAGTAAGTGAATACTCAAAAGGAAATAATATAATTAAAATAATTACTATCCCTACAGCACAGCTAGTCCATATAGCATCTCATTCATGTCACACATGGTCACAAGTGTCACAGTCACTACGGTGAAACAAAAAATAGGCAATTACACACGTCTCATTGTGAGTCTCAGATTATCACTATATGTGACTCCACTGAGACGACGATGTGTAGTTACATTGTGACTTTCATGTGACTGTCATTTTTAGACTCAATTTCGAAGTCCTCATGAACGTTGCATTATGATAAGTCACCAAATAATATCACATTATAATCTCATGGTGACTTTTCACAAAAGAGCATAATGGTGACTTCACAGTAGTCCCTCTGTCACCTGAAAGTCATCATGTGACTTTAATGTGACATTATTTGGTAACTTATCACAATGCGGCGTTCACGATAGTAGTAGGAAAAGGACAGTTCGGGGACAGGAGGCGGGACGGCGGGACCGTCCCGCCTCCCGTCCCGCCTCCGGCCCCGCACCCCCTCCACCCCCGTGCCCCCTCCTCCCACACCGCCTCCGGTCCCGCCTGCGACAAGGCACCCCCTCCAACACCGCCCCCTAGCGGGAAAAATGGCGTTTTTAGAGTATTTTTCTGCTATAACATGAGAGTTGAACGTTAGATCGACTAGATTATCATACTGTAAGACGAAGATTAAATTTACATTTGAATTTTGAACAACTTTTACCTTAATCAGTATTATTAATTAAGCAAAACAATGGAAAATATCAATTTTTAATGAAAAAGCTGAATTTTTTCAAGTACAAGATCAGAATATACTTTTAAATGGTGAAAGTTAAACGCGTATATTTGAATTTTGAACAATTTTTACCTTAATCAGTATTATTAATTAAGCAAAACAATGGAAAATATCAATTTTTAATGAAAAAGCTGAATTTTTTCAAGTACAAGATCAGAATATACTTTCAAATGGTGAAAGTTAAACGCGTATATTTGAATTTTGAACAATCTTTGCCTTAATGAGTATTATTAATTAAGCAAAACAGTGGAAAATATTGCTTTTTAATGAAAAAGATTGATTTACACTATATAAGATATGGTTAAATGGAGAAGATTATCGTACTATTGAATGATGATTATTAAATTTATATTTGTATAATCAACCTCTTAAAGAGTATCATTAATTAAGCAAAACAATGGAAAATAACAATTTTAAAGGAAAAAAGCCGATTTCTGTAGATTATTTTCAACTACAAGATCAGAATATCAACTTAAATTGAGAAAATTAAACATATATTTGAATTTTGAACAATCTTTACCTTAATGAGTATTGTTAATTAAGCAAAACAATGAAAAATAACAATTTTAAAGGAAAAAAGCCGATTTCTGTAGATTATTTTCAACTACAAGATCAGAATATCAACTTAAATTGAGAAAGTTAAACATATATTTGAATTTTGAACAATCTTTACCTTAATGAGTATTATTAATTATGCAAAATAACAAAAAAATATAAATTTTAATGGAAAAAGCAGATTTATTATTTTTTTTTTTTTCCAACCATAAAATGAGAATATCGTCTTAAAATGGAAATTTAAACATACATTTCAGTTTGAGAACAATCCTCACCTTAATTAATTTTGATTAACTGAACAAATAACAAAAGTTAATATGGAATAAAAAGATGAATTTTATTAACTTTTATACTAATTTGTGATTTTAACAGACATTTAAACACTAGTTATGTAAGATTTAAAACCTTAGACAAATACGTCCTAAGACATATATTAATTAATCAAAATAAATTCTTTCAGCTTAATCAATAACTGAAAATTTATCATTTAAAATATAAATATATATATATTTTCATGATTGTACATATAAAAATGAGTTTACAAGCTAATTTCCTTAATTTTTAGAAGATTCAACAGAATATTTTCAACAAGTCTGGTATAAGAAAAAATAATTTCAACCCCTATTCACTATCGTCAACCGCTCACATTCCTTAAGCTTGGGGGAACACAACAATAGAGTTCTGACGTCACAAAAGTATATCGGAAAAATGTTTACATCCAAAAAAAAAAAAAAATATCAATTTTTATGCTTCTTCTCAACTGTTAAATGAAAGATATAAACTTATATTTTAGTTTTGAACAATCATTACCTTAATGATTATTAATAATTAAGCAGAACAATGGATTATTATACTAATATTTCTTTTTTATGAAAAAGACACATTTAAACGAATTCGGTTAACATTTACACTACTTTGAGATTTTATCATCCTTTTTTAGACGTTAGTTATGTAATATTTAATTCGTTGCACGTCTATACCCCAAAATATATTCAATCTAATTTCCTTAATTTTAGCAGATTCAACAGAATTTTTTCGATAGGGCTAGTAATAAGATAATAATTCCAGATCACATTCACTGCACGCTACCCCTAGCATTCTTCAAACTTGGGAAGGGACCACAAACCCTCTCTGACGTCATATTCGAACCAATTTTTTAGTTCATGTTTATTGCACCTGGTAAACTACAAAGCATAACAGAAAATGTTTCCGTTCAAGAAAAATATCAGTTTTTAAGTAAAAAGAGACTGAATTCTTTACAACTGTTACATGAAAGATGTAAACATTTATTTTAGTTTTGAACAACCATAACCTTAATGAATTTTTATAAGTGAAAAAATAACAAAGGAAAATATTATATTTTAATGAAAGAAGACAAATTTAAACGAATTTGATTGACTCTTACACTAGTTGGAAACTGCAAATGAGTAAAATTGTTTTATGAGTTCATTTAATCATTGACACATTCGAGATTTTGTACATATATCCGAATTTTGAATGAACAGCATCTTAATGAATATTAATAATTAAGTAAAAACAATGGAAAATATCAATTTTTAAGGAAAAAGATCAGAATATCAGCATAAAAGAGGAAAGATACGAGGATTTCAACTTAAAAGGGAAATTTAAACATTTATTTCAGTTTTTGAAAAATCATTACCTTAATGAATTTTAATAATTGAACAAATAACTAGGGAAAATATTATTCTTTAATGATAAAAGACAAATTTAAACGAATTTGATTAACTTGTACACTGATTTGTTAGTTTGAGATTTTATCCTCCTTATAGATGCTACCTATGTAGAATTTTAACTTTTCAACGATACACACTTTAAGAAATACTCATTACTAAACAAAATAAATTAATTTTAATCTAATCAATAACTGAAAATTACACATTTTAAAAATATTTTCATGAATGTGCATAAAAATACGAGTTTACAAACTAATATCCTTATTTTTATTACATTTAACTAAATTTTTCTACATTCAAGCTTAATTTTTATACACAAAGCATTATTTAATCAAATCCAGTACTTTCAGATTTAACGAAATTCACCGATTTTCACTTTTTAAACTAATCCTATGAGTTAAAAAACAAGAGCACCTCCTATAATTTTATAGCATTGGGAATTAGCAACACATTAAAACTTAAACATAATAATAATAAAAATAAAGTTATTAAATAATTGCTTAGTGCATAACTTTCCCTCAAAATGAAAAACAAATGAATTCTTGAAACCCCCAATCTTACTAAGTAAAGAAAAATAAATAAATAAATAAATAAATAAAATTAAAATAATTATTCGCCCTTGGACGGATTCGAACCGCCAACCCCATGGTTAACAGCCATATACGCTATCCAATTGCGCTACAAGGGCATCGAAGATTTTTGAATTATTGCAATACTTATCTACATCAAAATCGATTCTTGCTCCTATATATTTTACCATTACATAATTTTAACAAATTTACATCGAATTTGTAAGATTTTAACACTTTGATGACATACACCTCAAGAAATATTCATAATTAAACAAAAAATAATCTTATCAATAACTGGAAATTTCACATTTAAAACACATATTTTCGTGATTGTACACATAAAAATAACAGTTTACAAACCAATTTCCACAATTTTATCACATTCGAACTTAATTTTTACACACAAAACATTATTTAATCATATTCTATACTTTATGATTCAGTGAAATTCGGACTAGTCTAGGTTATTCTGCTCATATTATTAACAAATTGTCTTATGTTTCACTTTGCATTTCGAAGATTTTCGAATTATCATCCATCAAGTTGCGTAAAACATAAATACTATCTTTATAGTTTAATGATACATAGTATACATGACTAGCCTGAGTTATTCTATCCATATTATTAACCAAATTATCATATGTTTCATCTTACACATCGAAGATTTCTGAATTTTCATCCATCAAGTTGCTTAAAATATTAATACTACGTTTATAGTTCTAATGATGCATAGCATACATGAATGCAATCTTTAATTTTAACATTTCACATTTCAAATAACCTATTTCATAGCCAAACTATATGAATTTTTACTACAACGCTTATCACAGAACAATTTACGCTTCACACTTGTCTAATAATTATTAGATATGTATTCCTCAGAAATATTACTACCATATGAATAAGTGAAGAAAATGTAATATATATATATATATATATATTAAATAACCTCATACACGAAAAGTATCACAGAAGGAAAATACTAATAATCAATTAAAGTAATTAACTATTGCATAAAATTCCATCTATTACATATAAAACTTCAACTGATGAATGAAAAATATGCAAATTAGCAAAATAAAATTTACAAAAGTAAGAAAAAATACAAGTTATTGAAAATTTAATTAAAAAAAAGAGGCTTTTGAAAATTGCAAGTTTAACTCCTACCTTAAATGTCATTACCACTATCTCTTCGCAGTATATAATAATCTATGTTTTGCTATAACAGAATTTCTTGATAACATTTATTACACTACTGATTTGTACGCATGCGTGAGTTGTCACGTGATCAAAACGTTTGAGAATAATATAAATTTTCGAAAAGCAACGCAGCATTTCTCATTTCAACTGTTAGACTTAAGGGAGAAGATAACTTTAGTGCACAACTCTGATAAATTTCCAGATTTTAATTCAAGTGGGGAATCGATTTCTTTGTTAGTGAATAAAGTAAGTTTTAGTATATCATTGCAATATATAATAATAAAAATAAACAATGAATAAATTATTATTTATATATTAAACCTTTTCTAAGTAGATAAATATATTTCTTTTATTGTACAGATGTTGCAGCAAGATGAATCAAAACAGCAGCAATCCTCTTTATCAGAAATGGATGATCTGAATGATTCGCTCTTAGCACATGTAGAGTTAAAGAATAATAAATATGTAAGTACTTAGATATGAAATACTATTATTCATATATGAAACGTAATTAGAGTAAATTTAAAATCAAATATTTTATTGTTTGTAATTTAACAAATGTTTTTTATCCATATCATTGAAGAGAATTCTAATTGTTAACATTTATTTCTCTCACAGATGTGTTCTATTTGCTACAAACAATTTTTAAGTAAATGGAATTTCAAAGAACATACACAGATCCATACAGATGAAAAACCCTATACTTGTGAAGATTGCCAAAAGCCGTTTTCAAGAAAATATGAATCAAAAATGCATACTACATCATATAGTCTATCACCAGATGTATGTAAACTTTGTGAAGATATTCAAGAAATAACCAGACGTTTGAAGAATTTAACAATCAAGGGAGAGATTTAGACTATGTACTCAACCTATTTGCATAAGAGTTACCACAATATCCCAAAATTGAAATTTCGAAGGCACACAGTGTAAAGAAATTTTTGTTACCCATGATTCTCGTAACCACCATGAATTTGGATATTATTCATAATGTATTCCTTAAATTGTTATAATAAATATTCTTTTATCTGCACTTATCGACGTGTTTATTTATATCTCCTAACATTTTAAACGAAAAACGCTTTCCCATCTTAAAAAATTTCATAAGAACACATAAAAATGAACAGATGAATGAAAAAATATGCACGTTCACAAAGTTTTCTAGATATATTTACAAAAATGTTTACAAAATAAAAAATTTGCAAGAGTAAAAGACAAAATTCACAAAATTAAAAAAAAAATACAACATAACATTTTTTTTTCTTCTTACAAATGTGAGTTTTTAGAAAAGTAAAAAAAAAATACACTTAGATTTTTTTTTTTCAAAAGTGAAAAAAAAATATTTTTACAAAAAATATATTTTTACAAAAAATATTTTTACAAAAAATTTTTTTACAAAAAATTTTTTTTACAAAATTTTTTTTTTACAAAAATATTTTTACAAAAAAAAAAATTACAAAAAAAAAATTATAACATAAAAAAATAAAAAAAATTTACAAAATTTGTGAAAAAAAAATTTTGTAAAAAAAATTTTTTGTAAAAAAATTTTTTGTAAAAATATTTTTTGTAAAAAAATTTTTTTGTAAAAAAATTTTTTGTAAAAATATTTTTTGTAAAAATATTTTTTGTAAAAATATATTTTTTGTAAAAATATTTTTTTTTTCACTTTTGAAAAAAAAAAATCTAAGTGTATTTTTTTTTTTTACTTTTCTAAAAACTCACATTTGTAAGAAGAAAAAAAAAATGTTATGTTGTATTTTTTTTTTAATTTTGTGAATTTTGTCTTTTACTCTTGCAAATTTTTTATTTTGTAAACATTTTTGTAAATATATCTAGAAAACTTTGTGAACGTGCATATTTTTTCATTCATCTGTTCATTTTTATGTGTTCTTATGAAATTTTTTAAGATGGGAAAGCGTTTTTCGTTTAAAATGTTAGGAGATATAAATAAACACGTCGATAAGTGCAGATAAAAGAATATTTATTATAACAATTTAAGGAATACATTATGAATAATATCCAAATTCATGGTGGTTACGAGAATCATGGGTAACAAAAGTTTCTTTACACTGTGTGCCTTCGAAATTTCAATTTTGGGATATTGTGGTAACTCTTATGCAAATAGGTTGAGTACATAGTCTAAATCTCTCCCTTGATTGTTAAATTCTTCAAACGTCTGGTTATTTCTTGAATATCTTCACAAAGTTTACATACATCTGGTGATAGACTATATGATGTAGTATGCATTTTTGATTCATATTTTCTTGAAAACGGCTTTTGGCAATCTTCACAAGTATAGGGTTTTTCATCTGTATGGATCTGTGTATGTTCTTTGAAATTCCATTTACTTAAAAATTGTTTGTAGCAAATAGAACACATCTGTGAGAGAAATAAATGTTAACAATTAGAATTCTCTTCAATGATATGGATAAAAAACATTTGTTAAATTACAAACAATAAAATATTTGATTTTAAATTTACTCTAATTACGTTTCATATATGAATAATAGTATTTCATATCTAAGTACTTACATATTTATTATTCTTTAACTCTACATGTGCTAAGAGCGAATCATTCAGATCATCCATTTCTGATAAAGAGGATTGCTGCTGTTTTGATTCATCTTGCTGCAACATCTGTACAATAAAAGAAATATATTTATATACTT
Organism: Maratus speciosus; assembly: GCA_963932465.1. NCBI lineage: Eukaryota > Metazoa > Arthropoda > Arachnida > Araneae > Salticidae > Maratus > Maratus speciosus. The sequence continues at coordinate 149,736,597 of OZ010796.1, read as the reverse complement.
AGAAAAGGTTTAATATATAAATAATAATTTATTCATTGTTTATTTTTATTATTATATATTGCAATGATATACTAAAACTTACTTTATTCACTAACAAAGAAATCGATTCCCCACTTGAATTAAAATCTGGAAATTTATCAGAGTTGTGCACTAAAGTTATCTTCTCCCTTAAGTCTAACAGTTGAAATGAGAAATGCTGCGTTGCTTTTCGAAAATTTATATTATTCTCAAACGTTTTGATCACGTGACAACTCACGCATGCGTACAAATCAGTAGTGTAATAAATGTTATCAAGAAATTCTGTTATAGCAAAACATAGATTATTATATTCTGCGAAGAGATAGTGGTAATGACATTTAAGGTAGGAGTTAAACTTGCAATTTTCAAAAGCCTCTTTTTTTTAATTAAATTTTCAATAACTTGTATTTTTTCTTACTTTTGTAAATTTTATTTTGCTAATTTGCATAATTTTCATTCATCAGTTGAAGTTTTATATGTAATAGATGGAATTTTATGCAATAGTTAATTACTTTAATTGATTATTAGTATTTTCCTTCTGTGATACTTTTCGTGTATGAGGTTATTTAATATATATATATATATATATATATATTACATTTTCTTCACTTATTCATATGGTAGTAATATTTCTGAGGAATACATATCTAATAATTATTAGACAAGTGTGAAGCGTAAATTGTTCTGTGATAAGCGTTGTAGTAAAAATTCATATAGTTTGGCTATGAAATAGGTTATTTGAAATGTGAAATGTTAAAATTAAAGATTGCATTCATGTATGCTATGCATCATTAGAACTATAAACGTAGTATTAATATTTTAAGCAACTTGATGGATGAAAATTCAGAAATCTTCGATGTGTAAGATGAAACATATGATAATTTGGTTAATAATATGGATAGAATAACTCAGGCTAGTCATGTATACTATGTATCATTAAACTATAAAGATAGTATTTATGTTTTACGCAACTTGATGGATGATAATTCGAAAATCTTCGAAATGCAAAGTGAAACATAAGACAATTTGTTAATAATATGAGCAGAATAACCTAGACTAGTCCGAATTTCACTGAATCATAAAGTATAGAATATGATTAAATAATGTTTTGTGTGTAAAAATTAAGTTCGAATGTGATAAAATTGTGGAAATTGGTTTGTAAACTGTTATTTTTATGTGTACAATCACGAAAATATGTGTTTTAAATGTGAAATTTCCAGTTATTGATAAGATTATTTTTTGTTTAATTATGAATATTTCTTGAGGTGTATGTCATCAAAGTGTTAAAATCTTACAAATTCGATGTAAATTTGTTAAAATTATGTAATGGTAAAATATATAGGAGCAAGAATCGATTTTGATGTAGATAAGTATTGCAATAATTCAAAAATCTTCGATGCCCTTGTAGCGCAATTGGATAGCGTATATGGCTGTTAACCATGGGGTTGGCGGTTCGAATCCGTCCAAGGGCGAATAATTATTTTAATTTTATTTATTTATTTATTTTTCTTTACTTAGTAAGATTGGGGGTTTCAAGAATTCATTTGTTTTTCATTTTGAGGGAAAGTTATGCACTAAGCAATTATTTAATAACTTTATTTTTATTATTATTATGTTTAAGTTTTAATGTGTTGCTAATTCCCAATGCTATAAAATTATAGGAGGTGCTCTTGTTTTTTAACTCATAGGATTAGTTTAAAAAGTGAAAATCGGTGAATTTCGTTAAATCTGAAAGTACTGGATTTGATTAAATAATGCTTTGTGTATAAAAATTAAGCTTGAATGTAGAAAAATTTAGTTAAATGTAATAAAAATAAGGATATTAGTTTGTAAACTCGTATTTTTATGCACATTCATGAAAATATTTTTAAAATGTGTAATTTTCAGTTATTGATTAGATTAAAATTAATTTATTTTGTTTAGTAATGAGTATTTCTTAAAGTGTGTATCGTTGAAAAGTTAAAATTCTACATAGGTAGCATCTATAAGGAGGATAAAATCTCAAACTAACAAATCAGTGTACAAGTTAATCAAATTCGTTTAAATTTGTCTTTTATCATTAAAGAATAATATTTTCCCTAGTTATTTGTTCAATTATTAAAATTCATTAAGGTAATGATTTTTCAAAAACTGAAATAAATGTTTAAATTTCCCTTTTAAGTTGAAATCCTCGTATCTTTCCTCTTTTATGCTGATATTCTGATCTTTTTCCTTAAAAATTGATATTTTCCATTGTTTTTACTTAATTATTAATATTCATTAAGATGCTGTTCATTCAAAATTCGGATATATGTACAAAATCTCGAATGTGTCAATGATTAAATGAACTCATAAAACAATTTTACTCATTTGCAGTTTCCAACTAGTGTAAGAGTCAATCAAATTCGTTTAAATTTGTCTTCTTTCATTAAAATATAATATTTTCCTTTGTTATTTTTTCACTTATAAAAATTCATTAAGGTTATGGTTGTTCAAAACTAAAATAAATGTTTACATCTTTCATGTAACAGTTGTAAAGAATTCAGTCTCTTTTTACTTAAAAACTGATATTTTTCTTGAACGGAAACATTTTCTGTTATGCTTTGTAGTTTACCAGGTGCAATAAACATGAACTAAAAAATTGGTTCGAATATGACGTCAGAGAGGGTTTGTGGTCCCTTCCCAAGTTTGAAGAATGCTAGGGGTAGCGTGCAGTGAATGTGATCTGGAATTATTATCTTATTACTAGCCCTATCGAAAAAATTCTGTTGAATCTGCTAAAATTAAGGAAATTAGATTGAATATATTTTGGGGTATAGTCGTGCAACGAATTAAATATTACATAACTAACGTCTAAAAAAGGATGATAAAATCTCAAAGTAGTGTAAATGTTAACCGAATTCGTTTAAATGTGTCTTTTTCATAAAAAAGAAATATTAGTATAATAATCCATTGTTCTGCTTAATTATTAATAATCATTAAGGTAATGATTGTTCAAAACTAAAATATAAGTTTATATCTTTCATTTAACAGTTGAGAAGAAGCATAAAAATTGATATTTTTTTTTTTTTTTTGGATGTAAACATTTTTCCGATATACTTTTGTGACGTCAGAACTCTATTGTTGTGTTCCCCCAAGCTTAAGGAATGTGAGCGGTTGACGATAGTGAATAGGGGTTGAAATTATTTTTTCTTATACCAGACTTGTTGAAAATATTCTGTTGAATCTTCTAAAAATTAAGGAAATTAGCTTGTAAACTCATTTTTATATGTACAATCATGAAAATATATATATATTTATATTTTAAATGATAAATTTTCAGTTATTGATTAAGCTGAAAGAATTTATTTTGATTAATTAATATATGTCTTAGGACGTATTTGTCTAAGGTTTTAAATCTTACATAACTAGTGTTTAAATGTCTGTTAAAATCACAAATTAGTATAAAAGTTAATAAAATTCATCTTTTTATTCCATATTAACTTTTGTTATTTGTTCAGTTAATCAAAATTAATTAAGGTGAGGGTTGTTCTCAAACTGAAATGTATGTTTAAATTTCCATTTTAAGACGATATTCTCATTTTATGGTTGGAAAAAAAAAAAAATAATAAATCTGCTTTTTCCATTAAAATTTATATTTTTTTGTTATTTTGCATAATTAATAATACTCATTAAGGTAAAGATTGTTCAAAATTCAAATATATGTTTAACTTTCTCAATTTAAGTTGATATTCTGATCTTGTAGTTGAAAATAATCTACAGAAATCGGCTTTTTTCCTTTAAAATTGTTATTTTTCATTGTTTTGCTTAATTAACAATACTCATTAAGGTAAAGATTGTTCAAAATTCAAATATATGTTTAATTTTCTCAATTTAAGTTGATATTCTGATCTTGTAGTTGAAAATAATCTACAGAAATCGGCTTTTTTCCTTTAAAATTGTTATTTTCCATTGTTTTGCTTAATTAATGATACTCTTTAAGAGGTTGATTATACAAATATAAATTTAATAATCATCATTCAATAGTACGATAATCTTCTCCATTTAACCATATCTTATATAGTGTAAATCAATCTTTTTCATTAAAAAGCAATATTTTCCACTGTTTTGCTTAATTAATAATACTCATTAAGGCAAAGATTGTTCAAAATTCAAATATACGCGTTTAACTTTCACCATTTGAAAGTATATTCTGATCTTGTACTTGAAAAAATTCAGCTTTTTCATTAAAAATTGATATTTTCCATTGTTTTGCTTAATTAATAATACTGATTAAGGTAAAAATTGTTCAAAATTCAAATATACGCGTTTAACTTTCACCATTTAAAAGTATATTCTGATCTTGTACTTGAAAAAATTCAGCTTTTTCATTAAAAATTGATATTTTCCATTGTTTTGCTTAATTAATAATACTGATTAAGGTAAAAGTTGTTCAAAATTCAAATGTAAATTTAATCTTCGTCTTACAGTATGATAATCTAGTCGATCTAACGTTCAACTCTCATGTTATAGCAGAAAAATACTCTAAAAACGCCATTTTTCCCGCTAGGGGGCGGTGTTGGAGGGGGTGCCTTGTCGCAGGCGGGACCGGAGGCGGTGTGGGAGGAGGGGGCACGGGGGTGGAGGGGGTGCGGGGCCGGAGGCGGGACGGTCCCGCCGTCCCGCCTCCTGTCCCCGAACTGTCCTTTTCCTACTACTATCGTGAACGCCGCATTGTGATAAGTTACCAAATAATGTCACATTAAAGTCACATGATGACTTTCAGGTGACAGAGGGACTACTGTGAAGTCACCATTATGCTCTTTTGTGAAAATTCACCATGAGATTATAATGTGATATTATTTGGTGACTTATCATAATGCAACGTTCATGAGGACTTCGAAATTGAGTCTAAAAATGACAGTCACATGAAAGTCACAATGTAACTACGCTGTAAAGTCACCTGGTGACTCATCATAAAGCAGCAGTCACATCGTCGTCTCAGTGGAGTCACATATAGTGATAATCTGAAACTCACAATGAGACGTGTGTAATTGCCTATTTTTTGTTTCACCGTAGTGACTGTGACACTTGTGACCATGTGTGACATGAATGAGATGCTATATGGACTAGCTGTGCTGTAGGGATAGTAATTATTTTAATTATATTATTTCCTTTTGAGTATTCACTTACTTAAAAATTAGAATTTTGTGACTGGTCCTTAATTTTGGACACCAGTGTACTTATTGAACAGTATGATTTGCGTGTGTCGATACGACATTATTGGAGAAAAGGTCTAACGATTCTGAAAGCCGTCAATGAGATTAATGAGGGTGAAGGTGCTTGTACGGCGACAAACTTCGTACTTCCAAGAAGTCGGAATCTGGCAGAACGATGGCAGAAAGTCGTGCTCTATGATGGTCTGTACTTTGAAGAATAGTCCTTTTTGCTTTTGTTGTTAATTTGCGCATAACAACACAACTTTTACAAATTTCCCAGAACTTTTTGCTCAACCTAGTAAAATATTCTGAGTGATCATGCGCGCAAGTTTCTATCATAATTATCTACAAAAGTTACTGATTGTTTTTAACTGTCATGCACATGCTGCATAGCACCTCGGCGCCCACAGGGTCGAGTAAACAGAGTTGGGCACTGTAGGCCCTGATCCTGCATGGATCGTACAGCCACAGGTTTATATTTTTTAGAGGCCCCTTAAGGGGACTCTTCAGTTACTTAAAATCACTCGCTGCGTAATGTTAAATCTATGGGCAGGTTGTTTTCGAATTTCTCGTTTAAATTTGAATATTTTTAAACGATTTTATTTGGACTAGACAGCTGAGGTTGATCTTTAATATGGCTATTTTTTATTTTTCAATTTCGGTTGACGATTTTTTTAAATAAAGATACTTTCAGAACCGGTTTCGAAACTGAAAGTACCTTTTTTAAAAGAAATCTGCAACCGAAATCGAAAAAGTAAAAACTATTCATATTAAAGATCGACCTCATCTATCCTATGCAAAAAAAATCGTTTAAAAATATTCAAATTTAAACGAGAAATTCGAAAACAATCTGGCCATAGGTTTAAAATTACGGAGTGGGTGTTTTCAAGTGAGTGAAAGAAAATGAAAAATACACCTAATACTTCCTAGATAACAATGTATATTTTTTAAATGAACTTTATTATGTTGCTTTCAAATAATGCATACATAATTGTTTTCATATTTTAGATGTGACGTTACAGTATGGAAACCCCTAACCTTCCACTGTCACGTTGTATCACACTTTTTGGATAGCTTGTGCCATGAAAGTGTGACGTAATTACTGGATGACCCCCTTTGAAATAAATTTTAATTGATGTGATATATCATTTTTAAGCAATAAAATGCAAGTATACTTATCATTACTAGCTAAACAAGATTGGTTCATAACGTCAGGTGAAATGAAAGGCTCCAATATACGACGGTTCAAAAGACCAAAAAGAGGCCCCTACATTAGCATAAATATAAATTTTCACGAAGCTTATATGATTAAATATGGATATATCCAATATTTATAAGAGAGTCCATTGAAATTTATTTAAGAAGTTAAGGTTTGTAACGACACGTTATCTTTTCGCATCCAGAATATATGGGTTGAATGGTTGGACAACTTGAGGAATCGTACCATAAAGGGAACACGTGCGATGGAGAAAATGTAGGGCGCGTTTTATGTTTACTTGTTAATATTCGATGATTTTTTTCCATTTTCCATATGTATTGTATTTGTAATTTCTGTTATACATTCTGATGACGACTCAGTGATGGAGTTGAAACATGTCAATATAGGTTTTTAATTTACTTTTAATGTGTTTTTAGTAACGTCTTTTAAGCAAATAAATATTTTAATATATATTTTGATTTTTCCGTTTGGAATATATATTGTGATATGGTTATTAGTGGACGTAATTAAGGCTTATTACTTGTACTTACTTACATTTGTATCCAATATTTCATATTCCATAATTTATGTGGGTGACCTCAAAAGCGAAATCCATTAATTTAAGGTTCATATTTAATTCGAATTTTATTAATGTATTATATTAGGAAATATCATTAGTATTAGGAAAACGCTAAATATATTCTTTATATATTCCGTCATACAATTGAGATCTCTGTTGCAGTTATTAATTATTTCTTTGAAATTAATTTTTTCGACTGATTATATGATTCCCCAAATTATTAAGCTGGATGTTTATTATGCCGACTCAAAATCTGCTTGATAAAATGAACTGAAATTTTGTATACGCATATTAGAAGCTTCTGGAATTTGATTTCTGTTAACCCCTTCAAGGGCGGTGGTTCATTTTTGGACCACCTAATTTTAATTCCTAAATGCAATACTGGCACCAGAATATTAGAATGAAATTTTTTTTTCATTAAGTATGCGAACAAAAGCTTTTGATTATTTCTCAATAAATTTGTTTTTAAATTCTGGTGTAATTAACCCATTTCAGTATTTTACGACTAGAAGTACTTTGCCCCGGAAAGGGTTAAAGTACTTACCGGTTACAATATGTATATATATTTTCAAATATTAATTTCAAAATTCATATTTCGTATATAAATATAAAATTGAACGTTAATCAAATACAATATATGTAATATATGTATTTTTTAAACATTAATTTCATAATTCATATTTCATATTTCATATATAAATATAAAATTGAACGGTAATCAAATAATTATATTTTGAATGCTTAGTCGTAAGAAAACAGAATAAAACAGAGTGAAAAATACTGATTTAAAGAATGAATGAAAATATTAAAAATTAATTTAGCAATACGCAAATAAATTTTTATATTCATATGTTTCCGAAACTTCAACACGAAAAACTTTTCATTCAGTATCTCAAGCTAAAATTTACTCTAGAATTGAAACATAAGATGAAATAAGGGTGTTTCTCTTGAAATTTTTAAAACTTATTAATGTTCTTATATGCGAGGTGCGCACATTCATTGAAATTTTCAAGGAGTTTTACAGCATTGTTTTTGATTAGAAATTTTTTACTCAATATTTAAATCGTAGACTTTGTAGTCTGCTTATTTCGCTGCAGACTTTGCGGAAATTTTCTACGTTTAAAAAAGGCAAAATATTCTATTAAAAAATTCTGGTATGGAAACGTCTTCCTAAGCTTATTTTATTCATAAATAACTGTAGAAAGCACAGTTTCTAGTGGAAGGATTTTTTTGCATCTCCTTGCGTTTCAAAATTATAATGTACCGGTTTCTTATCTATCCTTTTACTTTTTCTTCTTTTAGGCCGACTGCACTTTTGTGGTTGTCGAATACTTTAACCCTTTATCTACTGGCGGTACTTATAAGTACCATTAAAATATCTTGTTATAAAATTCACTTAATACATCGATTAGTAGTAAAACAGTTAAGAATGAGTTATAGATGCATTACTTTATCTTGTTCCAAAAGCATTATGGGTTACACAAAACAAGAATATTTTTAAAAGGATGTTTTCTTTTGCCTTTGCATCTTTTCAGCGTTCTTGGTGTTGGGGGAGGTATTTTTCCATTCCGAAATATTTCTATATTTCTATTGTAAGAACATTATATTTTTACATTTCCTAATTCTGCAAAATACTAAGAAAAATAATTTAAAATAAAAGATTTGAGTGGGGTTGTAAAGATTTCACAAAATCCCTATACATTCAAATTTAATTAATCCTTCTAAATTCTCCAATCCTTCTACAATTTATTAAATGATTATGTAAATCTTCTAATGTAGTTTCAAAAATTCACGAAAAATGCTTTATAAGGTAAAATTTTCACGAATTCATAATTCAGTACATAAAGGGCTAAAGAGAAAACCGAGCAACTTCTTTGTAAGTGGAACGCTTAATCCCTTGAAGTGGCGTGCTTAATTTTTGAACCACTTCAATTTAATCCCTAAATGCGACATTGGCACATGAATTTTGGAATGAAATTTGTTTGAAGTACGTGAAGTATTGTTTTTACTGATTTTCAAATAAATTTGTTTGTAAATTCTGGTATCATTCAGTCATTTCAGCATTTTACGAATGGAAGCACTTTGCCCCTGAAAGGGTTAAATTCACAAATTGCCCTTATAAAAAAATTCTATGAAAAAACACAGCATAAAAAATAAAAAATAAAAATAATTATAAAAATAAAAAATTAAACAGAGATTCTTCTTAAATCTACACTAGTTCTCTGTCAGAATCATTGGATCATTAGTTCACACAAGTTTTTATAGATTGGTGGAAGAAATTAGTGCACCAGAAATTTCGTAACGGAATACAGGAGATTCAATCAAACTCATTCTAATTTGAGGCTATTGGACAGCAGTACTTGTTTTATTATTAGATGGGGGATTTTTTAATATGTGTAAGTATACAGATTCTATGGTAAATTTGCAAAATAATTTATCTTAAAAAAAAAAAAAAAAAAAAAAAAAAAAAAAAAAAAAATCGTGTTCCCAGTAATTTACGTAAGGCTCGGGATTAACACCTTCGCGCTCGTGCATCCGGTACACATTTTTCTTTTTAATTAAGTTATTAAATAAGGCGAAGTTTAGTATACAAAAATGCTGGTAGAAAAAAAAGTGAGAATTGTAATCATCCTGTGCATCAAGTATAGCCGATGCTCGGAGCAAAAGATTAATGTAGAGTTTTTGAACCTGCGGTTCGCAGACCAGACAGCTAGTACTGTTTTAAAATAGAAAAAAATCAAACAGGTTGAAGAATCCCTAGTTTAGTAATTACCAGTTTATTTTCCGTTACTTAACAAAAAATATTTAACAGTGTACCTTGATAACGAAATGTATTAATAGCTCATAATTGCTATTTCGTTAACATATTTTACTCGTAAAATAGAAACAACATAAGTACAGAAACTACTAATCTGTAATAAATGAATTATTGTTTACAATTTTATAAAGTCTCTTAAAAATTTTTGTAATTAAAAAGGTATAATAAAAAAGAAAAGTGCCCAGCTAAACTGATGGCATTGAGCTCACAAGCTATTCACACTAATTGTATATCATACTCTTATTTTAAAGAATAATGCCCCTCAAAAAAATAAGTGAAGGGGAATTAGCCCCCGTTTCCCCCTTTATACTTAGCCAGTGAACCTCCAAATCTAATCAGGGAAGTTCCTTATCATAATAAACCGGTATACCAAATTTAGAGCAAATCGAATAATCCTGCAAAAAAACCATTTATCTAAATTAAGGGGGTGGACTAGCCCCCCCCCCCTTTATCTTTAACCAATGAATCCCCAAAACGAATCAGGGAAGCCCCTTAACATAATAAACCGGTATACCAAATTTGGAGCAAAGCGAATGATTCTGCATGAAAAACCCATTTATCTGAATTAAGGGGGTGGACTAACCACCCTTTTCCCCCTTTATCCTTAACCAATGAACCTCCAAAACTAATGAGGGAAGTTCCTTAGCATAATAAACCGGTATACCAAATTCGGAGCAAATCGAATGATTCTGCATGAAAAACCCATTTATCTGAATTAAGGGGGTGGACTAACCTCCCTTTTCCCCCTTTATCCTTAACCAATGAACCCCCAAAACTAATCAGGGAAGTTCCTTAACATAGTAAACCGGTATACCAAATTCGGAGCAAATCGAATGATTCTGCATGAAAAACCCATTTATCTGAATTAAGGCGGTGGACTAACCCCTCTTTTCCCCCTTTATCCTTAACCAATGAACCTTCAAAACTAATGAGGGAAGTTCCTTAACATAATAAACCGGTATACCAAATTCGGAGCAAATCGAATCATTCTGCATGAAAAACCCATTTATCTGAATTAAAAGGGGTGGACTAACCCTCCTTTTCCCCCTTTATCCTTAACCAATGCACCCCCAAAACTAATCAGGGAAGTTCCTTAACATAATAAACCGGTATACCAAATTCGGAGGAAATCGAATGATTCTGCATGAAAAACCCATTTATCTGAATTAAGGGGGTGGACTAACCCCCCTTTCCCCCCTTTATCCTTAACCAATGAACCCCCAAAACTAATCAGGGAAGTACTTTAAGATAATAAACCGGTATATCAAATTCGGAGCAAATCGAATGATTCTGCATGAAAAACCCATTTATCTGAATTAAGGGGGTGGACTAACCCCCCTTTCCCCCCTTTATCCTTAACCAATGAACCCCCAAAACTAATCAGGGAAGTACTTTAACATAATAAACCGGTATATCAAATTCGGAGCAAATCGAATGATTCTGCATGAAAAACCCATTTATCTGAATTAAGGGGTTGGACTAACCCCGTTTTTCCTCCATTATCCTTAACCAATGAACTCACAAAACTAATCAGGAAAGCGCCTTATCACAATGAACCTACAAAAAAATTTTGAAGCAAATCGGATGTTTCTATCAAGAGTTATCACGTTACATACATACATACATACGTACGTACATACATGCAGAACGGGCGGGCACATTAGCTCTCAGGCTTTGATAGCCTGTGAGCTAAAAATATGTTAGACGCAAACTGACGAAGTGTCCTTACAGTTCATTTGCCATGCTGCGGTAAGTAATCTCTTTTAATTAAGTTAGTAATTATTTTTGAACGGAAGAGTGTCTATTAAGCATTTTAATGTAAAATCTGTTTTATGAATATTCATTTAGTCTCTTTATTTATGTTATACTTCATTTAATAATAAATATTAAAAATAAAAATATATAAAAGTTTCACCCCCCTTCTAAGTTACAAAAGACCCCTCTTTTTCCCTCTATAAAATCTTGGTAAATTTTTAATAGAAGAAATTCTGAAAAGTACGGGAATTGCATTGTTTCTCATGACAATGCTCGCCTCAAATACATTTTAGAAAACTGTAACATTAATAACATTATTCGAAATAGCTATTTTCTATCATGTTATTCTTCTCTAATGTTATAACAGAAACTACTAATCCGTAAATAAATGAACTATTGTTTACAATTTTAAATAGTCTCTTAAAAATTTTTGTAATTAAAAAGGCTTAAAAATATGTTAGACGCAAACTGACGAAGTGTCCTTAGAGTTTATTTTCCATGCTGCTGTAAGTGATCTATTTTAATTAAGTTAGTAATTATTTCTGAACGGAAGAGACTCTATTAAGCACTTTAATTTAAAATGTGTTTTATGAATATTCATTTAGCCTCTTTAAATATGAGAAACTTCATTTAGTAATAAATATTAAATATAAAAATATAAAAAAGTTCCACCCCCCTTCCTTCTAAGTTACAAAAGATGTCTTTTTTCTCTATAAATTCTTGGTAAATTTTTAATAGAAAAAAATATGAAAAGTACCGGAATTGCGATGTTTCTCATAACACTGCTCGCCTCAACTACATTTTAGAAAACTGTAACATTAATAACATTATTCGAAATAGCTATTTTCTATAATGTTATTCTTCTCTAATGTACATAAACTACCAATCCGTAATAAATGAACTATTGTCTACAATTTTAAAAAGTCTCTTAAATTTTTTTGTAATTAAAAAGGCGTAAAAATGTGTTAGACGCAAACTGACGAAGTGTCCTTATAGAGTTCATTTTCCACGCTGCTGTAAGTAATCTATTTTAATTAAGTTATTAATTATTTCTGAACGGACGAGACTCTATTAAGCATTTTAATTTAAATTGTGTTTTATGAATATTCATTTATTCTCTTTATTTATGTGAAACTTCATTTAGTAATAAATATTAAAAATAAAAATATAAAAAAGTTTCACCCCCCTTCTAAGTTACAAAAGACCCCTCTTTTTTCCTCTATAAACTGTTGGAAAATTTTTAATAGAAGAAATTCTGAAAAAATTTTGAAAAGTACGGGAATGACAATGTTTCTCATAACACTGCTCGCCTCAAATACATTTTAGAAAACTGTAACATTAATAACATTATTCGAAATAGCTATTTTCTATAATTTTATTCTTCTCTAATGTACATAAACTATCAATCCGTAATAAATGAACTATTGTCTACAATTTTAAAAATTCTCTTAAAATTTTTTGTAATTAAAAAGGCGTAAAAATGTGTTAGACGCAAACTGACGAAGTGTCCTTATAGAGTTCATTTTCCACGCTGTTGTAAGTAATCTATTTTAATTAAGTTAGTAATTATTTCTGAACGGATGAGACTCTATTAAGCATTTTAATTTAAATTGTGTTTTATGAATATTCATTTATTCTCTTTATTTATGTGAAACTTCATTTAGTAATAAATATTAAAAATAAAAATATAAAAAAGTTTCACCCCCCTTCTAAGTTACAAAAGACCACTCTTTTTTTCCTCTATAAACTGTTGGAAAATTTTTAATAGAAGAAATTCTGAAAAAATTTTGAAAAGTACGGGAATGACAATGTTTCTCATAACACTGCTCGCCTCAAATACATTTTAGAAAACTGTAACATTAATAACATTATTCGAAATAGCTATTTTCTATAATGTTATTCTTCTCTAATGTTATAACAGAAACTACTAATCCGTAATATAATAAATGAGCTATTGTGTACAATTTTAAAAAGTTTCAAGGCAATTTTTAAAACGTATATCCAACATTCTAAAATATACCAAGAATCGTAGATTTGTAAAAATAAATATACCACTGTAAAGCAGGTACCAAAATTACAAATTCTCAAATGTTGGATTTATTAGTAAGCATTACAAAAAGTACGGGTGAGAAAAGCAGCAGTTGTAGGCCCTAAATAATTAAAATAATAAATATATGTGGAAAAGAAATACATAAATACACAACTAAATGCGCAAATGCAGCAATGAAATTATATATTTTAAATTTGATTAACTGGAATTAATTTGTGTATATATATATATGGACGATTCTCCAATTAGGGAGTAATTTCACGCTGTGATTTAGCCAAAAATAAAAGTTAACTTTTAAACACTTTTTTTTTCAGAAATTTATAAGACATAATGTAGTGACTTATGTATAGTTGTGTGTTTGTGTATTATGTATGTTTGCAGCATAAACTTTAACACTAGAACCTCCGGAAATTTTACTCAAGTTTTATAAAACTATTTTGCACCAGAATTTTTATTTAAAACTATTTAACTTATTTAACTTATTTCTTCGTGGTAACATATTTAACTTATTTTCGAAAAAAAAAAATCTGGTTCGAATCGAAACATTTTCATTTTTTTTGTCGGTCAAAATGACCACTGTGGCGGTTCTAGTGTTAAACAGTATTTTTCTTTAACTTACATACTTCGAATCGACCCCTTTCTACACTTTATTATATTCTATTCAAACTGGAAATTTCTTCATAAAGTTATTAATTTAAAAGCCACATAGAACTAAGTTCAATAAATATGTTGAATTGTTTTAAATAAAAATTCTGGTGTATATGTTTTTTATCAAGGTTGAGTAAAATTTCAATAGGGTAGTGAGCTAATGCAATTTCATTGAAAGGGGACCGAAGTGACAGGGACAGTAGTGACAAATTTAAGAAAATTGCTTATGAGCTCATAGTATGTTAATCTTAGTAAGTTTGCAATATGATATTGTGAACTAAGCAAAAGCATGTTACATCGTGACGAAATCATGAATAAATGTAGGGAAATTTAAGTTCGAGACAGTTGTGACAGGTAATAAACAATGTTTATTCAGGTATTAGCCTGATTTCTTTCCATGATATATAAGCCCTATCTTTCTATTTTGCAGCTTGTAACTGCTTTTAAAATCCAGGTAATTAAACCATGTGACTTTCTCATCAAGCGATCAAGATTGCTGCTTTTACTAAATGTAACTGCTCTCAAAATTTTATCTGACCTCTCGATGGTCACATGAGCAGTTTTATACAAGGTGACAGTAGTGACATAAAAATTAGGGGACAACATTTCTCTAGCCAGAATAAATATAAAATTATTTATAATTTACAATAAAAATTCTTAATTTTTTACTTTAGAAAGTAAATTTTTATTTTGTATAGTAAAATTTATAAAATTTGTTTGTCATTACACTTAAATTTGTTCCAGAAGATCAGTGTATGAAGTCGGGGGCAAGGGACAGTAGTGACAATTTGAATGTTTAAAATAATATGAAAACTTTACAAATGATAAAATGTAGCATATAACCCCGAAGGACACAAATTACCCACTTATCGGAGAATCATATATATATATATATATTATATATAGTATACATATCCTTTTTTTACTGCATCATTCAAGGTAAGAAAGGTTCTCAAATTGGTAATATGTTTTCTTTTTTAATCCATTTCAATCTAAATTTATTTTTAACTTTTTGTTTTCTAATATCATTATTTCTGGATTTATTGTGCGTTGTAGTCCTAACTTCGTATTCTTTAGCTTTTATGGCTGATTTAAAGATGAAGCCACATAATTTATTTGTAGTAATCAATGTAATTAGGATCTGGTGAATCTGCATTGGTTCCACAAATTTCCATTTTTACATTTTTAGCTCACAGGCTATCAAAGCCTGAGAGCTTATGTGCCCGCCGGTTCTGTATATTCGTAACGTGATAACTCTTGATAGAAACATCCCATTTGCTTCAAATTTTTTTTCTAGTTTCATTCTGATAAGGCGCTTCCCTGATTAGTTTTGGGGGTTCATTGGTTAAGGATAAAGGGGAAAAAGGGGGGTTAGTCCACCCTCTTAATTCAGATAAATGGGTTTTTCATGCAGAATCATTCGATTTGCTCCGAATTTGGTATACCGGTTTATTATATTAAGGAACTTCCCCGATTAGTTTTGGGGGTTCTTTGGTTAAGGATAAAGAGGGAAGGGGGGCTAGTCCACCCCCTTAATTTATATA
This sequence comes from Maratus speciosus, assembly GCA_963932465.1. Taxonomy (NCBI): domain Eukaryota; kingdom Metazoa; phylum Arthropoda; class Arachnida; order Araneae; family Salticidae; genus Maratus; species Maratus speciosus. Next base: position 149,720,809 of record OZ010796.1, on the reverse strand, counting down.
AACGGTTTTTCATGCAGAATTATTCGCTTTGCTCCAAATTTGGTATACCGGTTTATTATGTTAAGGGGCTTCCCTGATTCGTTTTGGGGATTCATTGGTTAAGGATAAAGGGGGGGGGGCTAGTCCATCCCCTTAATTTAGATAAATGGTTTTTTTTGCAGGATTATTTGATTTGCTGCAAATTTGGTATACCGGTTTATTATGTTAAGGAACTTCCCTGATTAGATTTGGAGGTTCATTGATTAAGTATAAAGGGGGAAAGGGATTCTAATCCTCCTTCACTCATTTTTTGAGGGGCATTATTCTTTAAAATAAATGTATAATATACAATTAGTGTGAATAGCCTGTGAGCTCGGTGCAATCAGTTTAGCTGGGCACTTTTCTTTTTTATTCCTACTTTCACTATGTTTTTAAAATCAATGTTGCTATTGTTAAGGGGATCAGTTTTATAGACAATGAATAAATTCCTTTTTTATTTATAATTTCACAATTTTTGTTGGTAATTTGTAATGGTTTATAATGGTTTTATACTATACAAATATATATATATAAACATACTTGCCAGTCTCCTATTGTTCTTTTTTTTGAAAACTACGTCAATTTTTCCAGAGTCATACATGTTTTAAACTGGAAAGTTTATTTGATAAATGAAATCAGTTAAAATCCATCTAGAAATTAAACAAACAATGGGACACCTTTCTTTAGAATATGTTAAATAAAATTATCATGAAGGTAACTCATTAAGGGTTCTGGTAGGAACAATAAAATTTTCCCTATATAATGCGACTCCTGGATACAGATACTTAAGTACTTACGTAGTCGTTTTTTCATAATTACCTTGCTATTTTTTCCGTAAAATACCCATGTGGCTTTTATATTTATTACCTATACTAAAGTACATAAGTACTTACTTAATTTTTATGTTTTTGGTATAAATAAATCTAATATTTACACTTTTAGTGCTTTTTTAGGCACATTGACAGCACATTGATCATCAGAATATTCATTTACAAGTACATAAAAATAGTTTGTTTTCAAAATTACGAAATATAAATTTTTATGCGGTCCCTGGGTCCTATAAGTTATACTTAGAAAAGCTTTTACCATACTCTCACAAACAAAGCAGTAACTTATGGAGTTATGATACTTTAGATTTTATGGCTTTAAATGAGTTTTTAGTTTTTATAATTAGCTATTTGTCAACGATAAAAAGGTTCATCACTGTATGTTTCCATAAGGGTCATGCATTTCCACCATATGAGTCTTGTCTCGCTTCTGGAATGGAACAATCATATGTATTTAATGACACCAATATAGATTTTTTGAAGGCACCATTATGCTAATTACTGAACTTTTTGTTTTACAAAAACACGGAAGAAGGAATGAAGCGTTAATATTATTTTTATTGATAGATACTCAAAGATAGAAAGTAAAATATCATCAGGAAATATATATTTAATTAGTTAAAGTGCTTCTGTATTATATCTATCACACTGCTTTAACTGCGTAAGTTGTACTTTGTGTGCTATTTATGTCATGAATAAAAAAAATTTGAAATTTGAAGTAGCATTTAAAACTTGTACATAGTATCAAATAAATTCCGTTAAATCTTACTAAATCCATCCTGTAAAAGATTAAGCTTCTGAACTTTGAAGTTATACTGTATACTAGTAATATTAGTAAATTGTTGTTATTTAACTTTACAATTTGACAGCTTAACGATGGATATTTCTTCATGTATAACAAGTAATTTTTAATGAAAATATCTGGAGTGGCTTTACTCGACTTTCCAAACGCTGGTGCAAAAAATAATAAAAAAAGAATTTTCTTACACAATGGAATTTGAACACAATCTTTGAATTGAATCCACCGGATTCGTACACTGGACCCGACGTTTTGGAACTGGTGACGTTACCTCTGCGATAGCAGCGATTGATTTATCGCTTATAGTTTGTCGCATCGCTTTAGGTATTTTCCCTATAGAATCGGTTTCAAAAAAGGTTTGAAAATGGTTTAAAATGGATTAAATACCCCATCCTTAGGCCGATTTTTACGAAAATTTGTTCAGTTCTTGTGACAGTGGTCTATAATATATTCTACAAATGCAGTTCAATCGAAAATACCGTTTGGACGTTACCGTGTTCTTCCAAACGGTTCAAATCACGGTGACAAAAATCCATTGTGTAATGATTTGTGTGTAAAAATCATTATCAATTTGAATTTTACAAACACAAATCATGATTACAATACCTTTCGCGTTCACTATGTGTTCGGAAAATAAAAACATGCAAACGAAAGGTATAATCTCCTTTGTTAGAGGTCGATTAAAAATAAGACAATTTCTATATTTTAGCATTGTTTAAAATCTAGCACAAAATAAAATATAATAGAAACAATTCAACAAATGGAAAACGCTAAAAGAACAATACTTAAAGATCTTTAATATTTTATTTACGTAAATATATTCACCTACATTAGTTTGCATAACTTGTTAAACACGAGAAGGTCAAAAAGGCTTCTGTCTTTAAGTACTTAAATACTTCTTTTCTCACAAAGACAAGCTTCTGTATAGAAATGAAATTGTTAGCCGTTAAAGAGACGCCTATAATCGTGATTACGAAATTAGGACCTTCTTCATCACGAAAAGAACCAGTTCTCTCTAGTGCTTTATTTACCAGCTCTGTTTTGATTTCTTGAGCAAAGCGTGATTTATACAATTTGGTATCCAAGACACATCGTGGGTTTCGGTGGCCCTACTTTCATTTATTTGTTGGATGAATTGGACTGTGTGCGTTTAGCCGTGGCCGTAACCAGTTGGGGGCACGGTGGGCTGACCCCCTCTTCCCCATCTTTTAGAAGATTCTTGAGCCACCTCTAGACTTCATAATATTTCAATACCAATATCATTTATATTATGTTTATTTTTTTTCTTTTACTTTATACTGAAATACTTATAACATGGTGCATTTTCCCACTACTTCTGCCTATATTTATATATTATTAAATTACAGGAAAGATACAAGGTGTGAATTAGCCCCACCAAAAAATTTCAAAGCCCCGTCTGACTTGACCAATTGGTTACGGCCCCGCGTTTAACCCTTTCAAGGACGACGGTATAACGGTGGTGTGTATACTGTATATAATACACACCATTTTTTGTTGTTTCTTTTTAAATTTGTGGTTTGGGAACGCTGCCTTATCCCTTGTAAGTATCAGCAAATGAAATATAATTTGTCTGCTTAGCAGTGATGGTACATATAGGGCAATTCCACAGAAAATCATCATTTTTTTTTTGGGGGGGGGGGGGGGAATCAAATTTATAATATGTTTAATTTAAGGGTATGATTGGAAAACTTGATATTTTTATATTCTATAGAAAAATCCTAATAAAAAGGCATTGTAAATTACTGTTTACAAAGTAAGTTAACCTTTAACTGATGTTACAGAAATTGTCACATAACTAGTATGAAGCGATCTGTGAGACCGCTGCAACGAAAGATGAATAAAAGGCACAATTAACTCATAAGATGGTGTTTTTGTACTAAACTTTTTGCACAGGACTGTTATAATTAAAATTCACCTATTCAAAAGTCTCTGGTGATAGTACTAAAGTTCTAAACGGAAGAAAATTTCGGTAGTGTTTGTAGTTAAACTGAAAATTGCAAGTTAAACCATAAAAATTGAAAAAAGCCGAGGTCTGAGAGACCGGTAATATCAGTTAAAGGTTAAGTACCATTATTGTCTTTGTAAAGTCATAATGTTGCGTCAGTTACACAATAAATGTTACGTCAGTTACACGTGTAAATGCCATTTTTTTTCTTTTTTATTATTCAGAAGTTAATTAAACCACTGACTGTTATAATTTAGCATTACTAGTGTTGCTGAGAACATTAATTCACCTTTTTTAACTGGATAGTTTTGATAATTTTTACACTTCAGTGAAGGGGTAGAAAAAATGTTTGTATATTTTATGTTACGTCAGTTACAGAATTTTGAATTGCAATTTTTGGGACTCAAAGAGAGATTGAAATAATCTGCAGGTATTTGGGTATTAAGACCTTAGTAAGAAATACTTTAAATTTTAAAAATTTGTTCTACCTTTCTTACTAAATTTTCGACATAGATTTGAAAACAAAATTCGATTATAAAATGTTACGTCAGTTACGATGGAATTGCCCTATAGTAGTTCTTAAAATAGAAAACTATCACAAATCAAAATATAACATATTTCATTATCAAGGGCGAAATATTTTAAGTTAGTTTACCAATATAAAAAATTAAATACTTCTAGTATTTTCAGTATTAAAAAAAGATGTTTTGACTGTTTTATTATCCTTTAGTGTCTATTTTAACTCTAGACCTATATCATTGATTTTTGCGTGAAAATTGTTTATGTTATAACAAGATACAAAAAATAGGTTTATTTAGACAATTTTAATGTGTTTCAATTATATCAATTTGATTTTTTTTTCGATGTGATGTGTCATAACAACATAGTAGTTTTTTATGCTAATATGTGTATTAAAATTGAAACATATATCACAAAAACAAAAAATCATACATCAGGCATAGTTTATAAAACACTTACTAACAGTAAATGTCATTTTTTATACAATTAAATGAAATAGCTAAATAAACAATTTAATAAACACATAACTTTGTAAAAATCCATTTTTATCAATTGTTTGCCATATGGGAAAATGTGTGTGAATTCCGTCGTGCAGCCCTGTAAATAAGCTGTAAATTTATTGACACCACGTAATACACTGAAAATTTGCTAAATTTAAAAATCCATAACACAGCAGGAAACGCACTTCCAGCAATTAGCAATCGTAGTAATACTGTACCCGAATTATTTTGTGCGTCTCTATAGATGCTACGCATTCCATAACCTATAGAAAACCTATTGTAGTGCACCCTAGTGATACTTTTTAATTTCAATATGTTTGAAGTATCGTAACATGATTAAAAAGCATTGAAAGCGATTTTTCCTCCCATAGACCATAATGCAACTGAATACTTTTATGTGTCCCTATAAACAAACTATAAATGCTACACACTTCCTTTTCAATACCGAACATTCTGTACTGAACCTCACTAACATATCCAGTATATGGCAATATGCGTATATTTACTTGAATCAGAGCACGGCCAGATAGACATACAAACCAAATTCATAAACACTCCTTAGCTATGTTGGAAAATATTACTAAATCGGAAATTGTACATCAAACGTGGCAAATGAACTATAACTAGTACTATATCTAGTTTTATAAACTAGTTACTATAAAACTTACCAGTGAACTATCGTACTATAACTAGTTTTATAAATATTCCGATCTTGGTGCAATAGCTGTTGCACTCTTGTGCAAAAATGCGTGAATAGAAAATGTATTACGATTATATGTATTAAATTCAGTAATACGGAAATAATAGGACTCCCTCTTAAATAGAACGCCATCACCATGGCAACCTAGTATCTTTACATATCATGGGATATCATTGAATTCATAACGTAGGATAGGATTTAATAGAATGAAGAAAACTTTTATTAAAATCTTTTTATGTTTTGATCCGATTTTCAAAAAAATTGAAATGACTCGACAAAATTCTGAAACGATTCTATACATTAACTATCAAACCATTCGCTTGGGTAGTTTTTGCGCTGTTATATACGGACAGACAGACAGATGGACGGACTATAGGTCGTATTTATATAATTACGAACGCTCCTAAAAACGACGATGATATTATTGAGCGCTTCATATATATATATATAACATATATATAAAATCAAATTGATATAATTCAAATACATTAAAATGTGCTAAATAAAGCGATGTTTTTGATCTTGTATAACATATTTAAACAAGCGTCAGGCAAAAAACAATCGGAGAGGCAATAAATACGGATACTTAAATGATATTAAAATTTTCAAAACATAGAAAAATAAAGTAACTTTTTTTTGCTCTATAGGGGGAGGGGCAAAAATTAATCTTAAGAACTCTTTCCTTTTTTATGACAGTAATTAAAGCCGCAATCCGTCAGTCAGTCATCATTGGATGAGATAAAGCTAAGATATTCGAAATAGTGATATTAAGAATAAATTTCGTATTTAGTTGCCTTACGGGCTTTCAGACTTAATTATATTTTTGTATAATATATTGTGTCAATAATTTCTACAGATCATGTACAGGACTGCTCAAAAGAATTCGAAATGACTTCTATTGACATTTTGGCATTTAAATCATACAGAAATATAATTATCTAAATATTTAGTAGTAATGCATAATAAAACATGCCTTTCATGCTACTACTTGCTGCTGAATAAGGCATTCGTAGATTATCCACAAAAGTCACTTCTTTAGATCGAGGTTTGAAACTATCATTCGTTTACGTCAAAACAAAGACTGTGAAAAGCTCGTGTGATTTAACAAATCCTATAATCAGCAAATAAAGTAGAAAAATCGTCAAATTTTTGCTAAGTTATCCTTGCTTATTTTTTGCATTACGGGCAGATCGCCAAATACCCATTTATTGGAAAAATGTATGAAAGTTTTAGCACTGAAAGAGCAGCAAATCACCAAATTTTGTACCCAGGACTGACAATGGCAACAGCGAAGGTGAAGAAACTTAAAGGGCATTTGCTTTACATTTTATTTTCACAGCAAATAATACTTTTTATATATTTTATATTATTAAATATGCATCGATTATTTTTTAAGACGATAAATAGTAGTGGAACCTAAGGGTGATATAAGTGGTTCTAAGGGGCCTACCACCGCTGATTGCAAATATGATCAATAATTATTCCTCATGGACACGATTTGTGTAATATTTTTGTATTCGAGCCACACCGACCACAACAGCTATATCTCTGGGCTGAATTTGATGGTCATCGGCCAAACAGTTTAGGAGTAAACGTATCGTCAAGAAACCAGTGGGGTGGACGCATACGATCATTGCTCATTCAGATCATAAAAGTTATTTACGGTCTTTCGGCTGTGATATCAACTGCAGCCTTTTAGAGTGTAATAATTAAGGATCGACCGAAACAGGTTTTTAACACCGAAACCAAAGCTAATTTTCACCAATCTTCCTATTTTAGGTCAAAAACGAAAACGAACATGTTCAACATTTTTAAAGTAATTAATCCATACATAGTTATTAATTAATTATACGTGTGACCAAAGTTGGCTCTCTGTGCGTCTGACCAAAACTTTTTATTTTCATATGGAATAAAATGCAATTAATTCATCAACGACACATAAAGATTTTCTAACTATACGAATTTCATCTCATTAAAAAATGTTTTAGGTATACTTACCTCGATTTATCTTTTATAATGATTTTTGTAAATGATCATCTATTATACTGGAACTTTCTCAGAGAGTATTCGAAACAATTCTGCGGTTTCAAATTAAAAAAATTCTATTACTTCTAAGTCTGCATCTTTTAATGAGCGCGTGAAAAGCGCCTTCAAAGTTTAGTCATATGCATTGCTTGCTTTATAATTTGCAGTCCCGTCTTGAGCCAGTCATGATTAATAATTGAGGGGCTCAGAACCATAGTAGACCAAGTCCATTTATCTCTATTGTGAATAATAACGCTTTAAAGTTCTTAATAAATAATTAATTCAGGTCAAGTGATTTATAAAGATTATATATGTCAATATCCAATTTAAAGTATCACGTTTATAGTGTCTTACTTGTACAAATTACAAATTAATATTTCTATTGTAGATTTATACGTTTTTAAAAAAAATTGAGGACCTGGTCCAGTATGGTTGCGAAACTTCCATGTGTAAAAAAAGACTTGTTTATTATGATTGCAAAAACTCTTGCTTTTGATTTATATTTATTTATTCTAATTCTTAATCTAAATTAAACACAAAGAGTGAAACATTAGCAGTTATCGTAAATCATTCACTACACACAATGCTATCATCATCACCATCTTCATCATGATGTACTCCAGAGGAAGTAGTCTGGAGCCTGGTATTGGCATCTACTGGAAGATTCTTGAAGTATACATGATGAATTGGCGGAATGTATGGCAGAAGATCCATCATATACCTCTTTTTGACCAAAGCGATTTTTCTCCGGCCTGCGTACAATGCATCTTGACTGACATTTGACAAAGAAAGTAACTTGCGCTCAAGAGCCCGTTTTTCCAAATTTATTTTGCGAAAAGGTTGATCCTCATAGAGGATTTCTTCGAACAGTAACATGAAGGGAGAACCTGTTACCACTCACAGCCATCTAACTAAAGCAATCTCCCTTGGTATCCTTCTTTCTGTTTGTGATGCTTTGTTCCAAAGCTGTAGTAGAAACAAAGTCGGAATTCTTAACTTCAATGACATCAAATTTCGGAAATTTCCTCTTTGCACTCATAATAGTTTCCTTCCAGTCTCCAGGAATATAATTACGTTGTTTCTTGCGACTTGATGCTTCAATCAAACCAAATTCTGGGTCATTCGGAAGGAAAGAGTGGCCGGACACCATGAATTTATGGTCAATTGACTCTGCTGTTATGTTTGCACTGTTAACTAGTTTTAACAGCGTAAGAGGCATTTTGATGTTCCTATTTTGGCCACCACGGGCATTAGAATATAGAATAATTTTCTTATGTTTAGAGGTTTTCTCTCTTAGGTGTCTTACAAAAATGCTAGAAAGACCTCGAGAACCTCTTCCTCCCCCTATTTCATCCCAGACGTACAGTATTCCACAAAAGTGATGGTACAGGAAGTATTTTTCGGAAAATATGCAAAATTAACCATGATGAGTGCAAATAAAATTGAATTAACAAATCAGAATTATTTAATAACAGCTTTTGCTATATTAGACAAGAAAAATTTAATAATAATTTCTTTTAGGAACTTCAAAAATAAAAATGCATAAAATATAAGTTCAAAAATGCTTCCACAAAAGTCATGGTACACGTGGAAATAAAAAAAAATTATTAAGGAAAAACGTTTTCTAATATTTAGTTGCATATGCTTTCATTTTCAGGATTGCTTTAAGTCTGTTTATTATTGATTTTACCAGATTTTCTGCAATATTTTATTAAAATTTATCCCATTGTGCAAGTAAAACACTTTTCAACTAATTTTTATTTCTGGTATTATAATAAATGTTTAATGGGATTTATGTCTGGAATTTGTGAATAGGCGGCAAGTGCGTGGGGGGCATTGTAAAGCAGATATAATCGGACGATATGAGCAGCGTACCTGGGATCATTCTTTTATTGGAAGTAACAGTCCTGCGAGACACCTAACTTTAATGCACTGTCCTCCAAATTTTATTTTAAATATTTAAATATTCAAACCTGTCCATAATAGTTTCAGTGAAATCAAAATTTCATACTCCTGAAACTGACATACAGTCCCAAATCATTACAACTCTTCCAACATGCTTTGCAGTTTTTGTCGTATATCTGGGATTCAGTGCATCATACTTTCTCCTCCAAAGTCCAATTCGTCCATTTATGCTGAAAATATTAAATTTAGACTCATGTGAAATAATTATATGGTTCAGAAATGCATATAAAAATTTCTGGTAATTCTATTCTTTTCTTTCTGTTGATCGGAGAGATATACCGTTTCCTCCTTGCGGATCTTGATCTAAACTCAGGATCATTAATGACCCTGTTGATAGTTTCTGTATATATTATTTAATTGCCATACATTTCCAATTCTTCTGTTACTTTTTTGCACTAACTGAGGGATTTTCAGAAATGCATAGCAGTATTATTCTAACATGTCTCACTATTAATTTTTTAGGAAAGGTCGTTTCAAGCTTTATTTGTAATCTTTTTTTTGTTTATATACCTATTAATTACATGTTTTATGATTGAATGGCTTCGAGACATTATTTCATCTGTTCTTTTTTAAGATTTTTTAAGATTTATCCTTTTTTCCATGAAGATTAACAATTGATTTTGTTTCCTTTACTGTAAGTTCTTTTTCCGTTATTTTTAAAATTCATATGAGATTTTTTTCTACTGAGATAACAACAAATACATTTATATGTGCTGTGGATTTTGTAGGAGTTCGACTGTGTTCAGTAAAATATGCAAATGAGTGAAAATGTAAAAATTTTTATTAATGTACCGTGACTTTTGTGGAAGTATTTTTGAACTATAATAATTTTATAATATTTTTTGATTATGTTCAAAGAAAATGTACATTAACATTTATTATATAATGTAACAAAGGCTGCTAATTAATTATTCCAATTTATTAACAAATGTTATTTCTATTCAACATGGTGAAATTTGCATATTTTTCGAGAACTACTCTCTGTACCATCACTTTTGTGGAACACTGTACATACATCCCACATTATTATTAAAGGGATGCGCCCCAAAGTTATAAACATATAGATTGCATAAATAGATCGCATTTATAAGTAGCGTTTAATTTTATCAGTTTTCATTTTCTCTCTAGAACGTTTAGTTTTCCGCAAGTGGAACTCTCGCTCAGTTTCAAGACTTTTCTGGACTTTTCACGATTTTCTACATATAAATTATTGATGCGTCATCACATAATTTACATGTATCTGTACTTGGCGGCTTGAAGGGAAAATTAAACTTTCTGCTGAAGACTTCGTGATAAAATTTCTCTTTCGCGAGCGTTTTATTCTTTGTCGTACATTGCTCTCTAGACCGAAAATCGAACTATGTGATTAGAGTTTTTTTCCCTTGAAATGATTTTATTAAGAAAAACGCTTTCGGCATGTTTGCCGTTTGTTTACCGAGAGAAGGGGGTGGGGGAGGGTCATCAAAAACAATTTTACTTTCCATTCATAGTTAATCCATCTGATGATTCACGAACGTTTATTTTTCATCACAATCGCTTTTATTTAAACGACAACGTTCTCTTTATAGCAATGAGGCAAGATTTAGACAAGAATGCACCGCATATGAAAGAGTAGTACACTGATGAATGGACTTGATTCAGTAGGGTTGTGAAGGTTTCTTGCATTACTCCACCAACTCCGAACACAGATGTAATTTATGAGAAAGTATGTGAACAATAGGTTTGATGTAAAAATAGCAAATAAAGCCTTTGTGCAACAATATTAAAAAGCAGAAAAAACAACGTTTAAAAATGCACAAATAATACATGAAAAGCAGCAAACAGCTGTTTCGAATCTACTAGCGAGATTCTTTCAAGACTTTTTCTAGACTTTTCACCATTTTCTACATATAAATTATTGATGTGTCATCACATAATTTACATGTATCTGTACTTGGCGGCTTTAAGGGAAAATTAAACTTTCTGCTGAAGCCTTTGTGATAAAATTTCTCTTTCACGAGCACTAGCTGAGCCTTGCTTTTTCTAGCACGCTGTTCCTTTTTCCCTATCTTGCACTGAAGAAGAATCTCGCTAGTAGATTCGAAACAGCTGTTTGCTGCTTTTCATGTATTATTTGTGCATTTTTAAACGTTGTTTTTTCTGCTTTTTAATAGGTTTGATGCACTATAATAGTAGATGAAACACAGTTTTCTGCACCTTCTACATGAACTATCTCTTTTTTTTTTTTTTTTTTTTTTTTTTTTTTTTTTTTTTTAGTGGACTTGGTCTACTATGTGTGTGAGCCCCTCAATTATAAACAGTGAAGTTAATAGCAATAAATAAATAAATAAAGAATGTCTCATTTGAACAGATACTGCTGAAATCAATGAGTAATATTTCACTATAATCCAAATAATTATTCAGCAGATATTTTGTGTAATCGTATGAAATCTCACTCCTTAAAACAATATACCATTTGAATTTCTTGAAAATAAAAAGTTCCTATAATAAATATATACCGCAAGGAAACATTTATAAGCATACACAATTATATGCATTTTGATTGTACATCACAATGCTATAAGTTGTTATACCGATTCAAAACTACTTCAATCTTATGAAATCACATTTTCAAAAATAATATATCACTTAAAATTATAATACAGAAAAATTCCTATAAAAAGTGCATATCTTAAAAGAACATTCATAATCATATGCAATTTTTTAATATTAAACTTTTTTCCCCCATAAAAACATACGTCGCTTTATGTTTGAATTACACCCTCACTCGATCTCACAAATTATAAAAGTTATTTTAGAAGTCAAACACTCTGGAAAAAGTCAGCAGAAAAATAGTTTTAAAAGTTTATACTTTAAACACAATCTGGTAAAGCCGACATTTATTGTATTAAGGACGTTAAAATTATTTGGTGGAAAAATAGACTTAACTCTGAAACGTTCCGTCCTAAATCAATACACTGCTAGAAACAATTTTGTTAGAAGCCAGTCTGGAAACATACAGAGACTTTCTTAATTTAATTTCTTGACATTTTAAGATAAATTGAAGGATTAAAGCGTGAATTTAGCTTAGCAAATTCGATTCTTTTCGCCGTACTGTTTGGGTTATTCTTTATTCGGTGAGAATAACGAAATATTCTATCGGTGTATATCTTTTTATAGAGAAATGGAAATATTTTTAAAATTATTCACCTAGAAGTTAAAAGCATTTATAATTTGAAATATGTTTATTATTATTATTATTTTAATACGACTTTATTTGAAGACTTGCTTGGAAAATATTTTATGACACATTCGCCTGAAAAAAAAGTTTTATTAAGTGCGTTCGTAATTATATAAATACGTAGCACATATAGTCGTCGTCTGGTCCGTCCGTCTGTCTGTCTGTCCGTCTGTCCGCATATAACAGCGCAAAAACTATCCAACCGAATGGTTCGAAATTTAATATATATAATCGTTGCAGAATTTTGTCGAGTCATTTCAAATTTTATGAAAACCGAATCAAAACTTAAAAAGATTTTAATAAAAGTTTTCTTCATTCTTTTAAATCCTATCCTAATTAAACCAATGATATCCCATGATAGGTCATTATTCTAGGTTGCCATGGTAATGACGTCCTATTTAAGATGGAGTCCTGTTATTTCCGTATTACTGAATTTAATATATATAATCGTATTTAAATTGTATATTCATGCATTTTTCCATAAGAGTGCAGCAGCTACTGCACCAAGATCTGAATATTTATAAAACAAGTTATAGTACGAACTCACCTCATTTTCTACGTTTGACATACAATTTCCGACTTCTTTTATAGTTGAAGGTGCTATGAGGTGATTTATAATATGGTAATACTAAGGTTCTAATTGCTTTAAAAATGTGAAATTTACTTAAATATTTAATAATTTAAACAATATTAATAATTTTTATTATTTAAAATTCAGTGTTAATAAGCTTTTCTGGGAGAGTTTATACCACCACATTTAAAACATATGCTGTCAAGAAAGAATTATAGCAAAAAGCTTTCATTTCAATTTTCTCGATGCTTAATTTTTGTTACTTAGCATATCTTTCTTTCAGACCTTCATTTATAAACTCAGTTGAACTTTATATTACATTTCGAATATTTAATAGCTAATCTTATATATTAAAATCTGACTCTATGTATGAATTTGACATCCACTTATCTGAGAATATCAAGAATAATGTAATAGCTCTCAGTATTTCGAAATTTAAATTAATTTGTAAAGTATTATTATTATTTTTTTAATGCAACTTCTGTTATTAAGCAAAGGCTGAAGTACTTATATTATTGTAAGTGAAAACGGTTTATCTTCCGTAATCGAGCTGCTCGTAATAGAAATAGATTTTTTTTAAATCATGGTTGAAAATTGCTTTAAAAACTATAAAAAATCAGTAGACTGAGACACCTTTTTAAAACTAATTGCATTTGAAAGAATATTTTTGCCCTATCCGGAGGTGTCAAATATGAAATTGTACGATGTTTAGAAATTAAAAAAATTTCAGTAAACGCATAATTTATGGGTCAGATGTTGCAATCGTCAATTTGACGGCACTCACGCGCATGTTTTTAATTTATAATAGATTACTTACAGTAATAACATGATGTGTGCGGGTGAAACCATTTTTGACATTTTGTAATAATAACCTTTAAACAATACATTTAAAACTATCAGTTCTCTGAAAAGCATTTTAAATAATAATTTTAATGTGTTCGGATTGTTTTGGGTGATTCTGTATAAGAGCTATGGATGATATATGCGCTTCGCAGCCTGGTTCAGTTGGAAAACACATAACGTCACATAAAACAAATTTCAAGAATTAACAACCCAAATCAATCTCATTAATTCTGTGAGGCCTTGCATAAAGACCACACATACCATTTTTAAATAGCTTCAATTTCAATTACTTTAAAATTATATATAAATAGAGCTGAGTTGAAATTGTATAATGCATTAAATAACCAGAAATAATTAATTCCCATAGATTGTAATACATTCAATTATTTTTTTCGCCTCTGTGAAAGAAACAGAAAGGTTACACAAATTAATTTGCAATAGGGATCACGTTGCAGTGAATCATAATAGGATGATTCTTCGCAAATAGGCAATTAATGATGAAACTGGATGATATTTAAATTTTTTCAACAGAAAAACTTGGTGCATTTTTTTAACATTTAGTTTAGACATGGTTTTATTATATTAGCTCAAAAAATTGAAGCATTAAATTAAAACATATATTTAAAATAAATTTTTAAACCTATAAAATATCATTCCCTCACATGCAACTACTACCACCCAAAAAATATAAAAAATATCATTTCTTACTGAAATATTTATATTTATTTTGTCTGATTTCTGTCTTTCAAATATGAACACATAAAGTATTATTTCTATGTATTATGTTATTTTTTGGTCTGCACATGCAATTTTTATTTGGCAACATTGTTCGCAAGCTCATATTTCATATCATTTCATGACTCATTAATGATTCTGGATTTTTGAGATAGGTTGTACTACCTGTAGACTGAAACACTGTTCATTTGCTGAGCACATGGACCTTGCTTGTCTGTAAAACAATTTTCAGCCATCCTAGAGATATATTTGAGTGTGTAAGAAATAATTTAATAGGCAGATTTGGCAAATGTTAAGATGATGTTATCATTTCCTCATTTAAATTTATAAAAATAAATTATTTTCTAAAAATGTATTAGTGGGTGGTTTAGATAGGTGGTTAATCTCTGAAGGGATAGTTTAAGAAAATGTATTGCTTTTTAATTTATTTTATCCGCACAAATTTTAAAAGTTAATAATGTACATTTTATCATTCCCTCACTAGTCATTCCCTCATGTGAGGGAATGATTCTTTTGAATTGAGAGAATTGTTCTATTATTTTTATTAAACTTCTAAAAAATATATATTTTTGTTGAAAACTAAATGCTTTTGATGAAAATAAAAGCGTATTCTTAAGCAAATCGGTGTATAAAATGTTATTTACTATGTAAAACCTAGCAAAGAAAGAAACAGTGGGCCATCAGCTGGAAAAAAGATGGCAGTCAGCATTGCCATCAGCGGTAAAGTGCAATTGTGCCATTACTTAAATCATTACAAAAGTGTCCGTGCGGAATGCAGCTGGCCCATCAGTGATGGCCAACAGCAGGCCAGCATTGGTGTGCCATCACACTACTTCAATCCGGCACTTTTCTACAGTGCTAGCTCCTATCCCACTGCTATTCCTTTACTGGCCCAGCACTTTCCTTTACAAAAATTTCTTATAGAATTCTATAAAAAAAAGTATTATAGAATTATGGCCCTTTTTCTATAAGCTAGTTTCACCAAGAGCTATAGAAATATCTGTAGAAGTGTCTATAAAAATATTTGAACTTGCAGCGGTTTTCATGTGGTCACACTCCCAAGCACTAACCGCGCTCGGAGCTGTTTAGTTTTCGTGATCGGACATGAAGAAGTACTTTCAGCGTATTCTACAACCGCTCGTAGTTTCCAAACTCTCATTACACAATTTCAAGTTTGTTTCTTTTGCGATTTACGTTCCCAATCATTAAACTGGTATAGAAATTATTGTATTGTATAGAAATCCAATATATTTTATAAGCTTTACTTTTTACGCTTTTTTTTATTATTGATTCTCAACTGTGTAAATTATGAAAACCGAAATCATTTGTAACTTAGTAAAGCCAGATTTAAGGAGGAAAAAAAAAGTGCGTTGAAATAAAGAATTTATTTATTTATTCATTTGCTTATTTATTTTGTTGGTGGCAGTGGTGCTATATTATTTACAGTTTCAAAAAATATTAGCTTCACAGTTTAAATTGTGTTAAGATAGTCATTTCAGATTTGTGTTCAAATACTCAATGTCTTCGATATTCGCAACGCCACCTAGCGTAACGATTTCCAGCAATAATACTGCAAAAGTTCGTGCACTTCCCTGTAGTGGTGGGCCAGCGCATGAGATAAAACGGAAGCCCACCAGAATTTTATCTGTTGATTTCCAACAGCAAAGTTGACTGAAGCTGTCCAGCAGTGGTCATGCAGTGGTAGACCATTAGCCAGCCCTTCTCCATCATTGACAGCACCTATCTTGCTGCTTGCCAGCATTTCCTCTTTGCTGGGAAGGTAAAGAAAAGTCAGCAAGGAAACCAAAAAGAATTTTCAAATATGTATAATTCGATATGAACCAGAAATTTCTTTTAAAAAAAGTTAATATATATATCGCACAACAATAGGGGAAATAGATAAGTTAAAAAGCTTTAAATAAAAATTCGAGCGCATTGAGTGAATTTTCCGGCGCTTCTAGTGTTAAGGATCTAATAATTATAAAATTTCTTAATATTTAACCTGACAGCTATTTTTTTTGTGCGAATAAGTATATTTCCTAGTGTCTTGTTACAAAAAATTAGAAACTTCTGACATGATATATTTTACCTTCACCACTATGATGAAAATGGCCTATTTGCGTATTGCCAAAAACATACACTGGTGGACAAAAATTAAGAACCACTATTATTTTCAACGACTACAGTTAGAAATAGATCCGCAGCAGCACGTGTAAATTTGCATGAATGCGGGATGAATTCTGTTTTGAGAAACTTATGCAAATTTTGTACTTCCGGTTTTGTTGATCACGAGACAGCAGAGATAAGAGATTCTAGGTAGTCGGCAGGTGCTGTGAGTTGTCATTAGATGTAAAAATTGAAGGCGATGGAGTGAAGCTTGAACATTGTAATTTTGAACATGTCCTCGAGGCATCATTTAGATTATATTACTCGTGGTAGAATAATCGGAAAGTTGAAAGAAGAACGCAAAATGAGCGATGTTGCCCGTGAATTTAACATCGCACACAGTTTGTACAAGATTGTCTTGAGGCCGAAGATATCCATCGCATAGACTGGCCAGCACGTTCCCCTGATCTGAATCCCATTGAAAATGTATGGGATGTATTGGGGAGACGTATTGTTGCTCGACAATTTCCTCCCAGAAACAAAGAAACCCTCATCCGTGCAGTGAAGGAGGAATGGGGCAACTTGCTTCAACAGCTACTGAATCATGTTGTTCTGAATATGCCACGCCATGTTGAAAGTTGTCTCGCATTACACGGTGGTGACATCCCTTATTGATATGGCACTGGCGATTGTTAATTGTGAGTATTTTGCTTTCTTTGTACAGTCATGTTTTCGAACAATATTCTTGTTTCAGAAAAGAACCTCTGGTAATACCCCGTATACATCCTTTCAACAAAATTTTTATATTAAATCCTGTGTAACATTCTGTTAATACTATTGTTTGCTTCTTGACCCACAATCTCACGTCGATTCTCATTTACGAGCACATTTCTTCTTGGTCCTTAAGTTTTGTCTACCAGTGCATTTAAATTTCGTAGTGAGCATTTTTTGCATGTCAAGCATATTTAAAAAAGTTTGAGTTTGGACAGACATTAATTTGCAGTAGGGAACATCTTGCAATAAATGATAATAACATATTTAAAGTTTAAACAAAAAGACAAAATAAACAACAGACGAACCGGAGTCATAAATACTTTTCAATTATTTTTTTAAAGTATTAAAAAAGTAGTCAATTTTAGGTTATGCGTCAGTATTACGAGTATATATTGAAGTTTTTATTTTTAAAAGAAAAATTTCAATTTTAGATCTCACTGGGTGCAATAAGTTATATTTAAAAACATTTTTTTCAATTCTTTAAAGAGTATAAGGGTAAGAATTCAATTCTTCTACGACCAAAATTCACCGAGTTATGATACTTTGAATTTTATGAAAGTTCGGAGTTTTTGGCTCTAAAACATAGTCTGTCCGTTTTTAGTCAAAGAATACATGATATGACAAAAACTCTAATATGTAAGACATCAGACAATAAAATGTGGGATGACCAGAGAATATCACAAAGGTAACTTTAGAAATAGAATCTCATGCCAAGATGAGTTAGCTCCAGCCGGAATTTCAAGGCTCGGCCCGAAAGAAAACCATCTTGGCCCGGACCGGCCCGAACGAAAACTAGGCCCGATCCGTTTGCATTTTTGCGGTTCACAGCCCGGCCCTTGTTAAAATTAATGAAAACAGGCCGGACCCGAGCAAAAATCAATGAAATCAAAACCGACCCAATTTCCACAGAAAAAAGCTGATTTTTCTTAACATACAATTAATATATTTTTCTAGAACTCTGCATACATATTTATGGGTAAATTTAATATTATAGATTACTTTATATTCGCCAGCCATAGAATACAGAACAGCATCAGTACCGGCCCGTCATATAGGCCCAGTATGTAGAAAGAAAATGTAAGACTAATCCTGGCCAGGACCAAGTTTGCTTAAATAATTAAGCCCTGGTTCAGACATGATGCAACTGCCAACGCCGATCTCTATGCTGAACATATTATATTTCTGTACTGATGTCAATCTAGCATCAGCTTGTGCAACATATTTATACTTATCCTCGCCTCGACCATTGAAAACTGTTCACATTTTATTGGCTTAGTTTGATCCTCTTAAATTTTTGTATCGGGCCGAATTTTTTTATCCGATCGGCCCCGACCGTTAAAACATTTGTCTTTAATCCACCGGCCCAGCCCGTTGGAAATTTTTCCTTCATTTTGCCGGGCCGGGTACGGGCCTCGGTCCAAACCCGGGCACATGCTGACCTCTAAGATGAGTATTTAATGTAAAATCCTGTCAAAGTAATTTAAGAAAATATAAAATGCATATTCTTTGAGGAAAAATTCCAAATTTGTCCAAGCAAATAGAATATAACATCATAATTCCTTTTTGTTGATCCCTGCATTCAATGAAAACCCAAGTTAGACTAGTTACACTCAGCTGTTATATTGGAAATAATGAAATGCAAATTAATTCTCAAATTACTAAACATAAATGTATGACGAATTTCATAATACTGAAAGTAATTTAAATCATTGCAGACTAAATAAAAATTAGTTCAGTTGTAACGATGAATGTACAGGTGGGGAAAAGGATGGATCAATGTTGGATGTTCACAAAGTACAAAATCCAGCGTGAATGGATTTAGTTACTTTGCTTAAGTAAGGTTTTAAAGGAAACTGCATTTGTTTATCGTTCTTTAACTTTCGATAAATGTGAATCGACAGGATAGAATTTTACAAGGAACTGAACAAATATCAGGAAGTGTACGTGCCCAAGGAATGCTTTGGAAGTTTTAATGTGTTTGTGCTGTCTCCAGAGGATTTTGTATGTATGTATATACAAATTTATAAGCAGAATTGATCTTTTAGTTTGGTATCTTTTATTCTGAATAAGTTGATTTAATTGTAAATGGTAAGTGTATCACAGAGGTTGGTTGGTTGTATATGGTTTTATGGCAAAAAATTCCATTAGGGACATGCTGCGTCAAAAACAGTGTATCACAGAGATTTTAAGTTATTGAATCTTGAATAAAGTGTATTTTGTTATAGATGTTTTGTATTTTGTTTGCTTATTAGTCTAATTACTATTCACACTACATTAAACCCCTGTCCACAACCCTACTTATCTAAATAAAGGAGTTTTAACCACATGAACGTATATTCAGGGTATACATATACGTGTACACAGAATGCGAAAAGCTATATAATATTGGATTTATAACAATCCTTTTATTAGTATGTGTGTGTGTGTGTGTTAATGCATTTTTAATCTATTTTAAAGGCACTTTTTAGCTAATGGAGTTATAAATAAGAGGAGGAGACATTTAGTGCCCAGTCTATCAGCTGCGAGTGAAGTAACTGAGGAGGTTGTCACAAGATGGCGGCTGATTTTTTACATCGGATCAACAGTTTCGGTTTACCGCCGAAGCAAACTTCCACCAGTAAATTTAAAAAAGAAATTTTCACCTTTTTTTAGCGTCTTATTCTAGGAAAATTTCTCCCAGAAATATGTTAAAAATTTCTATTAGTTTTTACTGGTGAAAGTTGGCCCGGATATTATAATTTCTTTCACTGACACCGACAGGAGGTTGTCTAGGTTGTCACAATAAGGTTGAAACGTAGTACTGACTACCACCGAAGTAATATTCCACCAGTAAAAATAAATATATGTTTTTGGCCGTAATTATGACTGAAATTCTACATTAATAAATTGTTTAAATAAGGAGAAAATTTCTATTCAACTTTACTGGTGGAAGTTTGTCCTGGAGACAATGAGCCACTGCGAAACCGATTACAGTTGAAGTTTCACCATTTTGGGGATATGTCAGTTCCTCTTTATTCATAGTTTCATGTTTTAGCTAGCTACATTTCTTTTAAATAACTAATTCTACTTATTTCTGTATTCTACCCACTCTTAAAAAAATCTCACCTGATCTGTTCAGAAGATTGAATTTGTAAGCACGGTTTGAAGTCGAACCAATTGGAGATGATCCACTTAGAGCAATAGCTGAATCTGAATCACTGTGGTAACCAGATATATCTGTGCTGCTATCATCATTATCATCATCCCCAAATTCCTTCATGAGTTCCAAAATTTTTTGGCATCCCTGAGAAAATCTCATGAGTACAGATGCAACAACAGCATTAGAGCTCATGTCTTTTACTTCCCTTCTCAGCTGGGTGTATTGAAATAAGGCATCTTTATCGGTTTCGATACGTTTCTGGAGTATAGAAAGCAGCGTATTCATTGTATGATTGTTTAAAGTTGGTTCAATAACGTTCAACAAAGTTTTATTTTTAATCAATCTTTCTTGAATTTCATCCTGTCTAAGACTAAGTTGTCTTTGATGGCTGGCCTTGATTGGAGCGGGACCATGCGATATGGATCTGGTCACGGGCTGTTTAGGGGCTAAACTGAGTTCATCCAGTTTCTGAACTGCACTTTTGTATCTGTGAATTACTCGTTCAAATTCGAGTTTCAGTGCTTCGTGGAGGTTCATGAGAGTATTTTCAGACGTGCCTACCATCCCATGTTGTCCAAGACCTTTGATAGATTTCTCAAGCGCTCGTTTCCTTGTGCTGATCACTTTTTTCATCCTTGGTTCTGACAGTACAATAACCTGAAACGAGAATAAAGAAATTTATTATTCTCGTATTGGTTGTTTACATATATGTTTACCTGTATATGTATATATGACTACATGACTTTCAAAACTCACCTTATCCAATACAAAAAAATGGTAGACTAAGTTTTGTTCCCAAAGCCCTAGCATATAAGGCTAGTTTAGAAAATAAACCAAGATTTCACAATGCCGTAAAAGCATGATAAAACTAGTTTTGTTGCAGAGTGTGGTGTTTTTTCAGTGCAGGTTTACTAACAGAAAAGATAAATAGAGAAAACACATTTTCTTTCTTTGGATAAGACGAGTTTTGAAACTCACGTTCTCATATAAATAGTGATAAAAAAGGAATAGAAATTAGTTTTCATCTAAGCTTTTCGTTTCCAAATAAACTGCTTTCGTAAAAATTTCTGCTTTGATGAAATAAAAAATAATAATAAAAAAAAAAAAAAACAGACGAGAATTGCTTAAGTTAATTAACCATTTCATTTTAATCCCACCTTATTTACAAATACATTTTCTTGTTAATATTGTTCAGAATATCCGGGCAGAATGAATATTCGGAATATCCGAGATAACATTTCAATACTTGCAATGAAAAGTATTCTTTATATTTGTCGACATTTAATTATTCTATAGACTTAATTAAATAAAAGCTACAATGACCAAGTTTTGCTTTCAATTATAATGACACGATTCATTTATAAAAAAAATATTATATTAAAAATATTTTTCTGCCTTTTTTTCCGTATTTTTCATCTCATTCTCTTAAGCTCCGTAGCGCATTTCCCATTAATGCATGCATTATTAATGGTTATACATTTTTCTTTATTTCATTTATATTCTTTATTTTATTCAATTTAAATTCGTCAGTCTTAGTTATTACTATAAGATTTAAATTTGAGAATTTCAGAAACAAAAACGATAACGGATAAAATAATAAGATTTTAAAATATTTCGCATTATTTTGATTTAAAATTCCTTTTCTCATTATACTTGGAATCGCTGACTTTATTTACAAAGCATGTTGACAAAAACATTTGTGTCACGTGCTTGTTTTTTGTACATTATTGGTTTTGTCTTCACTTTTTATTTTGAACACTTGTGACTTCGAATATTGACATTGATGCTTGATTAATATAAATCTGAAAAAAATAAAAGAACGGCACCCGATAGTATTACTAACAAGGAGAGGGCCCGAGGTTGGTCTCACCGAATGCGATGAACATTTGTATTTCGATAGAGTATAGTTAGTATATAAATATATGATTGCCATAAAGCGCAACCCACAGGGGGTCTTGAGAAAATGAGTCGCAAATTTAAGCTATAGTTTATAACCGGATAAATTCCAGTCGTTCGCAAGCGGCTCCGTGGCATGTTTGGCAGCATGCTGGATTTGAGATTTTTTCTACCCGGGATCAAACCCGACTCGGACTTGTTTTTTGGAACGAAATTTTTTATCAACCATCTTCGAACCGCAATTGAAAAAATGTGTATAATAATTGAAATTTACTAAAAATATGAATTAAATCTATATTTTGTAGCATATAAGTGTTTTTTAACTACGAAATTTTGTATGTTTAAATATATAATGAAAAAAACCCGCATATTTAATGTCTATAGACCAGAATATTTTTGTTGTTATTTAAAATTATTTACAGTTATTTCAATGAATATCTACAATTTTTAACAGAGAAATAAATTAAAATAAGTGAACAAGTATATTATTTTCATTTTGTTCCCTCATTCAAATACTTCAAATATTTCATGGTTTGAAAAATGTGCTTTATATTTTTAATATGATTTTTAAGTCTGGGATTCTTGATTTTTAATTAGAATAAGTGTCTACGTAGTAATTTCTTTTGGAAATAATTTTTTTTTCTTGTTTAATATTTATATATAATGTTGTTTAATTATATAAATACAATTTTAAGTGTGAATCTTTGCATGTATATATATTTAATGAAAAGTAAAGGTAACATAAATAAATAATAATAATAACAAACTAAAAATAAGACAATTAGAACTTTTATAGACCATAAAATTAAGCTAATTTTAAAATTTATTAAAAGCTACTACTTTTCACAGTGAAATAAATGTATCATTTTTTACCAACTAGCTTTTTAACTTTTGATTTTTTAAAATCTTGGATTCTTATGATTATAGTTAGAATAACTGTCTTTGTGCTTAAAAATAAGTTCTAAAAAGATATTGAGCTGCTGAAAATTGTTATTACATAGGAAATAATTACAATACCAAATATCCGAAATAAAAAAAAGCCAAATTAGAATTTTAAAAAGGGTATTAAAAAAAATCATGAAATATTCGAAATACTTTCATATAAAAACAAAATTAAAGTAATATAATTATTCACGCATTTATATCACGTGTTTTAATTTACTTCTCTGTGAAAAATAGTAGATTATTTATTGAAACAACAGTAAATAATTTTAAATAACAACAAAAAATTTCTGGTCTATAGACATTAAATATGCGGGTTTTTTTTTTTCATTATATATTTAAGCATGCAAAATATCGTAGTTAAAAAGCACTTATATGCTACAAATCATACATTTAATTCATAATTTTCGTAAATTTCAATTATATACACATTTTCTCAATTGCGGTTCGAAAATGATTGATAAATATTTTCGTTCCGAAAAACAAGTCCGACCCGGGTAGAAAAAAATCGCTGCCAGCCCGGCCTACAGGCGGAGGTAGATTTCGAAGTTAAGTATGCTAATTTCACAAACAAAAACCAAATCACGATTAGAGATAAACCCACTTTAATAATTTTACCTGACCGCTTTTGACGAGTTTTTATTTCATTTTTATATAATAACTAGTTTTATCAGAATCATGTTAGGGCGGTATTAAAAAAAAATACTTTTCCATGCTCAACAACTCGAAATTTTCTGGCATAACTCCAGATTCATTGTTAATAGGAAAAACATGAAACTTGTTGACGTGATTTTTGAAGAGATTTATAAGCGACCTGTGTTTTTAATTTTCGTTCAATTAATTAAAACTTGATATATAAACAATTATTTTCTCAGTAAGACAATATTTTTCGTTTCAAACACAATCGCTTTGGGAAATTCCGTACAAAATGCCCACTTTGACATCATTTTTTGAAATATATTCTGCCTCTGTCAAAAAATCGATCATTACGGTACATTATATAGTTTCTGAATAAGCGAATCTACCAATTGCATGCGTTTGAAAGTAAAAATGAATTTAAAAATGAGTCAGAAAATAAGCAGTTTGGATTTGAATACTCCCTTAATACGATGATTTTTCCAACACAATCCGCTTCGGGAAATTTGGTTCAAAAGGCCCACTTTGACAGCATGTTTTAAAATATATTCTGCCTCTATCAAAAAATTGACCATTACGGTACATTATATAGTTTCTGAGTAAGAAAAGGTACCAATTGGAAGCCTTTGAGAGTAAAAATGAATTGTAAAATGAGTCAGAAAATAAGCAGTTTGGATTTGAATACACCCTTACTAAGATGATTTTTTTTCTTCAACCGCTATGTATTTTTAATTTGTTTTTGCTGTAAGAATTGGTCCTATCCAAAACTTGTCTATATAGATGTTGTAGACAATATTAAGAAGATATATGATAAATTCATGGGGATTTTATATCTTTTGAATTGACGGAGTTATGGATTTTTTTCTTCTTCAAACGCCCTTTTTGTTTTCGTTTTTAATTTTTTTTGCGGTACGAATTGGTCCTATCAAAAACTTGTGAATATAAAAGTTGTAGATAATGTTAAGGAGATTCATGATAAAATTAATTGAATTTGATATCTTGAGAATTGACGAAGTTATGAATTTTTTTCTCCCAAAAACCCTATTTTTTGCGCCCCTTGAGCCTATTTTTAACTTTATCAAATATCTGTGATACATAAATTTTGGCCCTATTTTTAGAAGTAATAAAAACCTTAAACTGGTTCGATATGTACAAAATTAAAAAAATTACGGGTTTTTTTCGGTTTTAACAAAACCCCTCCCTATTTCCATCCCCTTGGTCCGATTTTGCCCATTAACGAACTTGACCGAGATTTTATGCCCCTTGATTTTATGTATCAGTTTGGAAGAGATTGGTGCAGAATTGTGGAAGTTATCGTGTCCAGAAGAAAGTGATATATATAGATAGATACGTAGATAGATAGATAGATAGATAGATAAATTTTTTTACTGAGGGTGGTTTTGGGCTCTAGGGGTCATGATCGGTGTAGATCTGCAAAAATGTTTCAGAAATTCCAACATAGGAACGACGCCAATAGGTAGTATTTCATACGAAATCTACCTAAAACTCTAATCCAACATGCTACCGAACATGCCACGGAGCTGCTTGCAAAAGAAGGAAATTTATCCGATTATAAACTATAGCTTAAACTTTGCGACTTATCTTTTCAAGACCTCCTGGGGGTTGCGCTTTATGGCGGTCATATACTCATATACTAACTATATTCTATCGAAACATAAATGTTCATCGTATTCGGTAAGACCAACCTCGGACCCTCTCCTTGTGAGTATTCCTTCGATAAATCGATAAAAGGATCGATAGCATCAGTCAGACTAGATATTATCAATACTATCAGAAATATTTCCACAAACAATATAACAACAGACGCAATTTATGTCACTTATTTAAAAGTATTTCGAAAATTTATTATATATTTAAAGGAATGTGTAAGTATTTTAAATACAAATTTATTTTCAGAAAATCTAGTTACTAAATGTACAAAGATTTTTACGGTAATAATTATGGATTTCATGAGTGAATATTACGCTAACAATATTTAAGGAACATTACTCGCTGCAACTGTCTTCTGGTTTAAAGTGTTTTTTCTTCCCTACACTGTTGAAAATTTTTGTTCAAAGTTAAATTATTCGATGATGTAAAGTCATTAAAGGAACTACAATATCGACCTTCTTGATTTTCAAACGCTCCTTTTCATGGTTTGACCTCAAAAGTAATCTAAAATCTCATCAAAATATGGAACTATTTGACAGTTAATCAGAACAAATAGTTCTATACACTATAAATATGCTGTTTGTCCGCTGGTTAGAACACAGGATGGAAGTCAAGATGTGTCAGATTCAGCTTGGGTGTTCGTAGTGTATCGAAATCAACTTTAGAAAGAGGTCAAAGTCTTATTAGCCCTTGTTTTGAAATAGAAATCTTAGCCATTTTATGGTTCAACATTTTACTAATGCATGTTTCAACATTTTATCAGTTGTTGGTTCAACCTACACTAGTTTATACTTCAGTCTTAAGGCTCCGCTGCACTGAAACTCCCCGATCGCGAAATCCCATGTTAGCCTATGGGAAAACTTTGAAGCGTGATCACTCATTACCTAATATAATTATTGAAATAGCGCTTTAACCATCAGAAAATAGACGTCAGATACCGTTGATGTGCGTTTTTAAAAATTGTCTACTTAAATTTTAAGCATCTTTAAGAAGATGATAAATTTTAATCAAATGGAAATTCCAAAGTTTGTATGGATTTTCTATGTACTTAAAATATACGGAGATAATTTTTAAAAACGCACATCATTGGCATCTGACGTCTACTTTCTGATGGTGAAAACGGTATTTTAATAATTATATTAGGTAATGAGTGATTGCGCTTCAAAGTTTTCCCATAGGCTAACATGGGATTTCGCGATCGGGGAGTTTCAGTACCGCGGAGCCTTAAACAAAATGATGGTTCAGTATGGTACCATTTCATGGTTCATTTACAGTACTAAATCATGGCAAAAATTTTCACCATTTTATGGTTACAGTTGCCCCAAAACCAGTGCAGGATGCAAGTCAAGAGGTGTGTAGTTCAAATCTTGCTTCAGGATTGGGAGTTCGTACTGTATGGAATTCCCCTTTAAACAGAGGTCCCGGTCTCATAAGCACTGGTTTGCAAAGAATAACCGTATGCATTTAATGGTTCAAAGTTTTACTAATCCATGATTTAACATTTTTCTAGTTATTGGTCTAACCTACACAAATTTGCGGTTCAACCTTAAACAAAATGATAGTTCAATATTGTACCCTTTCATGATTCATGTAAAGTACTAAATAATGGAAGAAATGTTCACCATTTTATGGTCAATGCTTCAAACAGAACTACAATTTGGTTCAACCAAAAACGAAACTTTTGACAGCATAAAGAAGGCTCAAAAAGTCTTGTGAAGTAGAAGGTTCTCGGAGTCATTTCAGAAACTTGTAAGCGTTATTTTTAGAGTGCTATACAATTCATGTAAAAGCTGTCATTATATTGTGAAATGAAATTATTTTATAAGATAGAATTTAGATATCACATGAAGTTGAGGAAAAAAAGAGTTTACAAGACCAAGTGAGTAATTGGTTCATTTTTATAATTGCAATATCAATTGAAGTGTTCTGCCGCATTTGTATTTGGCGTGTGTTAGATTTTGATGACATTTTTAAACAAGAGAATATGGCAAATAATCATCCACAAGAGATTTTGCAGAAGAGAAGATATAAAATTTATATAATATTCATATTACGGTAACTGCTCATAAGTAACTGGCTGTTTTTAGAGGACTTTTTTTTTTCAAGCAGTGCGTTATGAACAATCCTGACAATGTATAGTATGAAAATATAATTAAATATTAATATAGACTCATGAACATGTTTTCATTCCTTTCGTGTCATGTCTGCTGTGTCATATGCTTACCAAGGCTGACACGATAGGAAAAGTGAAACTCAACTTCTTAATCGTTTAAGGCTGTTTGTTCTCAAATCCAAACTGGCTCTGACACATTGCTGAATCCATTTTTGTTTGTAAATACATGAGATTAGCAGGTGCTCTTATTCAGAAACTGTGGAATCGGATAGTTTTTTTTTATTTTTTGGTAAAGACAGAGGATCTTTCAGTAAACGCTGTCAAATTTAGCGTTTTAAACCAAATTTCTAGACGCAACAGTCCAATAAACGTCGTTAGAAAGCAAAAATCGCCTATAACTCGAGGTGTAGTTCATTTACCGAAACATTATAAACTATTCCATTCAAAATCATTTCAATAGTCATGCCTGCAAGTGGCATGCTTTTCTATTTAAAAATGCGTCCATAAATTTATCAGAAAATTTCGCGGGGAAAAATATTTTTTCAAGAACTAACTTAAGACGAAAATATACGTGTTCCAAAAGGCATCTATTTTATCATATAACTTTGCATCCTATATTTCAAAAAAGAAAAAAAAATGCTTTGATAGGTACAATTGATAACATTGAGAAAATAGTAACTAAGTTCGAAGAAGTAAAAAGCCAATAACAATGTCAAGTGCATTTATCGTAACGGTCAAGTTGATGTTGGGATAAACTTATATACAAGTGACAATAATGGACTACATCTGTCTTTTAGAATATTCTGTATATTATTACACACACTGCAATATATAGATATACTAGCTGACTCGCCCACCGTTGCCCGAGCCATGATAATAAAATTAAAGATACCTAAAATAAATGTTAAATTATTTTATATATTTAAACAACTATCCTAATGCTAGGATCCCCCATTGCTTTCAGTAGCGTACACCCTCGATTTTGTATGATTTTTTATTTTCAAATAAAAATATATCCAAACAAACTTAGAGTTGGACCCCCACTGCCTTCGGCAGTGTATACGTTGCCTGCGACGCACACTCCGGTCTATTTTGATTTTATATTTTTAAACGAAAGACCGACGTAGACCGAGCCTTAAATGTACCTAAAATCAGTGTTGAATGAATTTATATTTTTAAACAAAAATCTTTCCAAACAAACCTGATAATGGGAGCCCCACTGTCACAGATAGCTAAAAAGTATTTTCTTTTCCCCTTTTTGTTTAAATCGGACATTTAATATTAAAAAAAAAAAAAAAGTTCTAATAGAAAAACTCAAAAGGAGTTTAAAGCAGAATGTCACATTCACATTGAGTTAATATAGATAAAATAATTATTAATTTACTAAAAAGGTGCATAGAATATATTTAAAACTATTCCATTACATAAAAGTAGGTTTTAAAAACTTAAAACTATTCAATAAAAGTGTTGAAAAGATGTTCCATACACATCCCAATATTAACCCCGAGAGTTTTCCATCACGAACGTAATCATTTTCAAGGGGATACCTGAATTAGAATGCCGCTTTTACTGTGCTGTTTTATATCAGTTCAGTTTGGACCAAGTATTAGACTATTAATCATTATTAATTATTTTATCTAAAAATAGTTATTATCGTCCAAACGCTTTGAAAGTCTTATGAATTATAAATATAATATTTCCAAACCCTTTGAATAACTTCCGTGCTAAAATAGAATTATTTAGTTGTAAAAAGGAGTATTTTTTTTTCTAAACCCAACCCGCCCTTTTTTTCACACATAAAAATCTTGCGAGAAATTTTTCTATTTTCAAACTAATTATTTTACTCTAAATGTTATTATATTTAAATTAAAATTTTACTGGAAAATAGCAAAAACGTTAGTTTAGGGTACTAAAATTTTAGAACTTGCACAAAAATAAGTTTACGTTATAAGTGTAAATAAGCATACGCAAAGTTAACCGTATGGGTTTTTTTTTTTTATTGTCAAACAGATTATCTTCCTCTTAAATATCAAAATTTCTGAACCAAATTTATACTGGATCATTATCAAAAAGTTTAACGTATCGTATTAAAATTTCAGAGGGATTCTATAAAATTAAGTGTATTTTTTTTAAACAAAATGTGGGTAATGCAAATCCTATGGGCAAATGTGAGAAAAAACGAAATTCTGTAAAAAGTGATTTTCGGAAATGATTTTTTTTTTCGAAGGGTTAATATTCGCATTTTTGGAACCGTAAACTTCCGTAAATATGCTCGGATTTTCATACAATTGATAAACATTATATAGGGTCATCTAAGCATGTTTGGTATTGTATATGAAGTATGTGGGATAAATAGTTCATTTACAGGGGCACTCAAAAGAATTCCATTACATTATGGTTTATGGGGGAAAATGGAAAATTACGTTATGGTATATGGGTTTGAAGAGTATTTTAACAACATTACGCTATTTCAAATGTATTGAAACTGATATAAATCACTGAATATTTCACTACAAGATGACTACGATAGAATAGATCATTCATAGCATTTTTCGTTCATTTACAGGGACACACAAAAGAAATTGATTACAGTACTGCTCTTAAGTAATAATGGCTGAAAATGCGTTTTCAATTTCGGCATGCGCTTTTAAATTTAATTATTATTATTATTTTTTTTTTTTTGCATTTTACTAGTTGTATATAAATTCTATACCTCATATACCGGGCTGTACAAAATAATTCACGTACCATTCTCCTTATTAGGGGAAATTTCAACTAATGTATATATCTATTTCTTAACTGAACTAAATTTTGGCATGTATATAGTTAATACATACAAATCTATATACAGGGTTTCTCAAAGAATTAGGATAATTTTCCGATTGTAGATGGGAACAGCTGAAATTGGGTTTTCAAGTATGCTGTGCATTTCCATATGATTGAATTAGACATAATACTTTAACTTATTAAACGGTGCAGTTTTGTTACATTATTCTGAATGTATTAAAATAGCAATTAAAGCCTTTGTGCAGGAATATTGAAATGCAGTAAACCAACGTTTAAAATGCACAAATAATGCGTGAAAAAGCAGCAAACAGCTGTTTCGAATCTACAGCGAGATTCTTCTTCAGTGCAAGAGAAGGAAAAAAAGGAACAGCGTGCTAGAAAAAGCAAGGCTGAGCAAAATGATAGACAGAGACGCGCTGCCTTATATACCCAATGCGGGTAGCGAAAGCGCCAGAAACAACCAATGAGAGAGAAGCAGTGGAAACGACTGGGTGGACAAGTAGCGACATCTACCGGAAAAGGAGAGAAAATGAAACCAAAAAGAGGAAATTAAATTAATGCTTTCCAAATACTTGGAAAATCTGGAGTACTAGATAAGTCATTGACTAAAGAGTGAGAATTTTTAATGATGTGGTAAGCTTCCCAAAAATCAAGATCAAGGTTAGAAGAACATTTTTGCAAACTTTTTTCCTTCTCTTCCACTGAAGAAGAATCTCGCTGTAGATTCGAAACAGCTGTTTGCTGCTTTTTCACGCATTATTTGTGCATTTTAAACGTTGGTTTACTGCATTTCAATATTCTGAATGTGTTGGAAAGTGTTTCATAATCTATACTTGAAGCATGATTTTTCTTTCTTGTTTTTAATATTTTGATTAAAAATTCGGTGAAAAACGTTAAACAGCGCAAAGAATACGGAATTCGCAAAAGTGACCAACGGAAACAAACATTTTTGAAAGGGCTAAAACTGAAGGCGGTGTTGTAAAGAAAATTAACGTCAATATTATTTCGTATATTTGATTTGTTTGTATTTTGATTTCCGAAGCCGATGCCGAATTTTAAACATGACACAAGAAAATGAAATTCATGTAAGTGACTTTCGGAAAATAATTTCTTTCAAAGGATTAATAATATTTTTCGAAACTGATTGCATGTTTCGAAACGGGAATGAACGTAGATATGATTATCTGGTATTTTTAGTTTTTCGTATCTGCAACAAAAGCGCTGATACAGATATTTAAAAATTGCGGAAGACGCGAAAATCGCACAACAGCGTACGGGAAAAACGTTTTAGGAAGGGTTAATATTAATATTTTTCAAACTGAAGGTTCCGTTGTAACCGGAAACCAAACTTAGATGTGGTTAAGTGTTTTTGGTTTGCTTGTATTTTCATTTCTGAATCCGAGGTACAATTTTGTAATTCGCAGAAAAAAGGAATTCGCAAAAATGAGTTTTGCAAATGATTTTTTAAAGGGTTAATATTCGTATTTTTCAAAATAGATTGCAGATTTCGAAACGGAAATGAACGTAGATATAACATGGAATTATGTTTATCTTGATCAGAAGCGCTTATAGGTATTTTTAAAGAATTGCGAAACGACACGTACAGAAAATTATTGGGTTGTAACGAAAGTTTTCCGCCAAATGACTATTGCATAATACTAATTATACTTATAATTAACTAGGTAAATCCATTTCAATTGGTCCAGCACTGGTTGCTCGACCATTTTTAAAAAATTTGAAATTTTTTGTACAACAGCCCTAATATGATGGAAGTTCAAAATGACTATTATTTTAATTTTATTAATTTTTGTTTGTGCATGGCGGCCATCTTTGTTTGATCGTCTGCAGCAATTTTCTCACATAAATGGTTTACGGAACTATAAATAATTCATCGTTTATTTCTCCAACTCAAGTGCGGATTAAAGCAATTTGTACATAATACATTGGTCTAAAAATCTGGCAATAGAGTAGTTTCCGAAACTAACTGCTTATTGGTGAAATTTAAGCATAAAGATTCAGTTTTTTTCCAAAATTTGTCCATTTAGAAAAGGAAATTTTTCTAGCAAGGAAAACTGTGAACATGACATAATTTTTTTTACAAATAGGCCGAAAGTACTTTTACTCACACGCCAAGTTCCAGATCTGGGACTTGATTTCTCTTCGCTGAAAAAAATCCCAAATTTTTCAAAAATGTCAAAAATTGCACTTTTGAGGCTTTGATATCTCTGGTAGGGCACGAGATAAAAATCTGGAGTTCTGGTTTCTGAGAGTATTGGAGAGTATTGGTAGTATTATGCACAAGAAATTTCAGGATAGAGATTTGACTATAAGCTGAGATATGGCAAGGGAAACATGTCAAAACAATACTGCCAAACTATTGTTTTGTTGTAGTCACAGGTAAGTATTTATCTCAGAATGTCATTTAAATTTATTTTGTTGATTATCTTTAAATAATAGTAACAGAAAATACAGCCTTTTGCAAAGCTTAGCAATTAATTTAAAAAATAATTATGACCAAGGCCTACATTTTGTATGATTTCAGTAATTTTTGTCGTAAGTTTAGTAACTAAAAGAAACCTCAGCACTTTTACATGAAGAAAAAAATATTTTTATACAAGACCCGAGACAAAAACAGAATAGGGAAAGAGAAAAGCTGTTACTGTTGGCATACTTCTTGAGACATGATCAAACGTGTCAAAACACATTCCTGGTTGTTGATTTAAAAACCACAATTTTAATGCTGCTTGCCAGTCCCTGAAACTTGTTCCTACCATAAGTACGTTCTTGTAAATGAAACATTATACGATGTTACCATGCATCAGCCTCATGTAATTTTCAGAAAGTAAAGATATCTAAAGCCCTTTCAAAAATTATACTGCAGAAAAAGGACATTTTTGCATAAGAAGTAAGCTAGGAATTATTAACCTTTAACTGATGTCACAGAAATTGTCACATAACTAGTGTGAAGCGGTCTGTGAGACCGCTCCATTGAAAAGGAATAAAAGGGATAATTAACTCATAGGATGGTGTTTTTGTACTAAACTTTTTTGTACAGGACTGTTATAATTAAAATTCACCTATTCAAAAGTCTCTGGTGATAGTACTAAAGTTCCAAACGGAAAAAAATTTCGGTAGTGTTTGTATTTAAACTGAAAATTGCAAGTTAAACTATAAAAATTGAAAAAAGCCGCAATCTGAGAGACCGGTAACATCAGTTAAAGGTTAATGAAGTGAGACTTGCACATAGTGATTTCAAAGTTTATTTCTATGAGCCAGCAGGGCCAAGATCTTCAATCAAGTTCTCAAGAGATGACAAGACTTGGTTCCTACAAATAAAATTTTGAGAAAGATCAAAATTGTGGTTTTTAAACAAACAAGCAAAAATGTGTTTTGAGACGTTTGATCATGTCTCAACAAGTATGACAACATTAACAGCTTTTCTCTTTCCCTATTCTATTTTTGTCTTAGGTCTTGTATAAAAATATTTTTTTTCTTTATGTAAAAATGCTGAGGTTTCTTTTAGTTACTAAAATTACTTACAACAAAAATTACTGAAACCATACAAAATGTATGCCCTTAGGTATAATTATTTTTTTAGTTAATTGCTAAGCTTTGCAAAGGGCTTTATTTTCTGTTACTATTATTTAAAGATAATCAAAAACGTTAATTTAAGTGACACTCTGAGATAAATACTTAGCTGTGACTAGAACAAAACAATAGTTTGGCTTTATTGTTTTGACATGTTGCCCTTGCCATATCTCAGCTTGTAGTCAAATCTCCATCCTGAAATTTCTTGTGCATAACGCTACCATACAATACTGTCAGAAATCAGAACTTCAGATTTTTATCTCGTGCCTTACCAGAGATATCAAAGCCTCAAAAGTGCGATTTTTGACATTTTTGAAAAATTTGGGATTTTTTTTAGCGAAGAGAAAGCAAGTCCCAGATCTGGAACTTCGCGTGTGAGTACAAGTACTTTCGGCCTATTTGTAAATAAAATTATGTCATGTTCACAGTTTTCCTTGCTAGAAAAATTTCCTTTTGTAAACGGACAAATTTTGGAAAAAACTGAAACTTTATGCTTAAATTTCACCAATAAGGATTTATTTTCGGAAACTACTCTATTACCAATTTTTTAGCCAATGTATTCTGTATAAATTGCTTTAATCCGCACTTGAATTGGAGAAATAAACGATGAATTATTTACAATTCCGTAAACCCTTCTTGTGAAAAAATTGCTGCAGATGATGAAACAAAGATGGCCACCATGCACAAACAAAAATTAATAAAATTAAAATAATAGTCATTTTGAACTTCCATCATGTTAGGGTTGTTGTACAAAAAATTTTAGATTTTTTAAAAGTGGCCAAGCAACGAATAAATGATTTTCTGGACACTTGAAATGGATTGACCCAACTGTAATTTTATATATAATCACAATTACGCCAAACCTTCACAGTGTCATATGATACAACACTATTACCTAAAGCTGTACACTTTATTTAGTGACATTCTGTAGCTGAATTTTTGCAACAGAACTGGAAGTAAATGATGGTTCTAATCTTATAGCGTGATAGTTCCATTTCAAACACCCTGTACTTAATTATACCGATATTTGTTTTACAAATTTCACAACACAGTGTTATAAAGCAAGTCGCTTTCTCTCAAATGCCAAAAATCGTTTGACAAAATATGAGCAAACACGTCAACGCGAACGGTTTGCACAGATCGTATTAGCTGCGGCGGGAAACTTTCGTTACAACCTGATATTCTTTTCAAAAGGTTAATATTAATATTTTTTTTTAACTTAATGCGTCGTTTTAATCAGAAAAGCAAGATGTTTAATTTGGGGTAATAGGTTTTTGTGTATTTTTGTCATTTCGGCGGATGCAAGGTTCATAGTTCGAGGGGCGGGGGGGGGGGGGGGGGGGATGGAAACTAATTCGAGACTTCGTTATTAATATTTTTGATAGGGTTACCTTTAATATTTTTTCAAACAGATTACAGCATTTAAAACATAAAAGTACTAAATTTAAGTATATGCCACCTGTTTTTTCGTATTTTCTATGGTTTGGCTGTAGTGCGTTAAGGAAAACGGCAAAGGAACTTTTCTGACCTCGCATTCTGCTTTTTCTGTGTTTGGGGGCTTCGGGAAGCTCCCAACTGAGCATGCGCGGGCGCGCTTGCCACTTTGCAGAAAAAGGAATGCATTTTCGACGAGTTTTTAACAAATATCTCGGCTAATTATGAAAATATATAAAATCTGAGCCTCAGTTGCATCAGGACCTGCCTTGGACTACCCTCATCTATATTTTCAGACTTGTACGTGTGGTAGATTTCAATAACCACCACAAACAGACATACACACACACAGAGCGATACATTATTTCATTAGTAATGATATACAATTACATACACTGGTCACTCATATATAAACAGGCAGGGAGCAGACTACTTTCAAAACAAAAGTTTCCTCACCTCGTAAAAATTCTGCGGAAAAATTTGTTTCGGCTTATAGTTAAAATAGTCAACATCTTAAAAATCTGAAGCATATTCTAACATGTGCAAGCAAAATTTGCAAATGTGAGTATTGAATTTTGTCCATGATTGCTGAAACACAAAACTGGAACATGCTCTGGTAATATGCTGGTAATGAAGCTCATGTCATAAGTAGGAAATAACTTGTTAATATTTTTTTTTTTTTTTTTTGCTTCCAAAATTGTTACGATTACAAATATTATTGTTTATAGTTGCTTTAACTATGTAATTTTGATAATTGCCACTGTTATAAACCTAAGTTTAATAGTTAAATATCGTAACTTCTTTTAACGGTAATCAAATGTGATAATAAAACTAGTATTAGAGAATGTTACACAAATTATTTTTAAGAGACTGTGCTCCATCATTATGTGTTTTAAGTATGTGGAATTATTTGTATAATCTAATGTCTATCATACGATAAAGTTGCACTGTAAAACATCTTTCTTTTAATTAAGAACTCAAGACAAAATAGTTCTACAGTGGTTAGTTGGTTGGTTGTGTTTTATTGCCCAAAGATCACCAATGAAAGCTCTGCAATGGATTGTTTGACAAACTGAAAAAAAAAAAAATTCAGTAGATTCAATGTTTTCAGCAATTCATTTCATTAACGCAACACAACTTCTTGGAAACCACGGGGTGGCCACTCATTAAATCAATGATGTGGAACTCTTCACGCCAACTGCGAACTGACCACGTAATTTTCAACTTTGGTGTCAGTTGACGAGCGTTTCACTAAAAAGAAAATCTCAACTGATACATGTCTCAGTGAAATCAGCCAGTGGAATAGTTAAGAGGACAGTCCCCGGGGTCCAGACTACCTCCGAAATGAAAAAGGAAAAATTTAAATTTTATAGAACTTACGTTTATAACTCGATGGATCTACCACCTGCAGCAATTTGTATCCGTATGCGACTGCATGTGTATTGCTGATGCTGCTGGGAGCATATTTAATTTAATTTTCTTATTAAAATAAATTTTACTTTGCTTACATGGGTTGGTTTTATTAATAAATATGCATCTGCCTTATATTTCCACACCTCTACAAGCAATTAATGACGTATTTAAGACGATTATTGATAATCAAAAATTAACATTATAGGGTTTCTAATAAAATCGCTTTTACATGTCAGACGTCTTTCATACTTACTCGAGGATGTTTTACGCTTTTGTAATTGGAGTTTTTTCCGTTATGTCATAGTTTTTAAGATAGGCTAGATAATGTTTAATTTTAGCTACATGGGGCGCTGTAACCACGTCTATACGACAGCCTGTAGTCATTTTACTATAGGAAGACATTTGTTCCCCAATTCTAGATCTATGATTTTAAGAATTATTTGAAAATAAAGGGACTTTCCAATGCACCATTTATGTTCACGGAGTTCATCATTCATATCTGTTGTATTTTAAACTGGCCGAACCTTCTGAGGTATACTTTACAGGTACAGGAAAAAGAGAAATTTTATAAGATAGTGATATTCGCAAAAGTCTAATATATAGATCTAAACATTTATACAAGGTTACTTCTAAACAAAATAAAGGGTCAAGTGCAATGGCGTAGCTACATATTCAGCGCCCTGGAGCAAGCAAAGTTTGTGCGCCCTCTTGTCTCTCAAAAAAGTTCTGAGTAATTTTGTATGGAAGTTACACACACACACACACACATATATATATATATGTAACTAACTGACCTGCCCGGCGTTGCCCGGGCCCGTTATAATAACGTAAACAAAAATTAAGTTTGTATGATTTTATATATTCATAAGTAATTAAAATGAACATGGTTGTAGGGGTGGCCCACTGCCTTCGGCAGCGTCTAGTGTGTTCCCGACAAACCTCTTTGAGAACGAAACTGTGGCCTGGTTCCCCGCTACCAAAGACCGTGTATGCCAGGAGTGTTCCGTACGCGACGGAGACAATCGAAAATTGAATGAGTAAACCCTGTAGTAATCGAGCCTATAGAACCCCAGATAAGAATGCGAATCTTGGCGGTGGAACTATAATCTTTAAAACAATCGTAAGCTAAGTTGAATGGACCAATTTCCGTTGAAATAGAGCCCATAACAGCCGAGAAAAGAATGCGCCGTTAATGTTCGAAAATGGTGGTAACAGAAGTCTAAGATAAACTTTCACAATGCAGAAAGTAGCTGAATAGTAAGCTAAGCTTAATTATCCATTTAATTAAGCTTAGCTTACTATTCAGCTACTTTCTGCATTGTGAAAGTTTATCTTAGACTTCTGTTACCACCATTTTCGAACATTAACGGCGCATTCTTTACCGTCGAAATCGGACATATTGAACCCGAGAAAAGAATGCACCATTAATGTCCGAAAATGTTAGTAAATGAAGTCTAAGACAAATTTTCATAATACAGAGCTGAATCGTAAGTAGCTGAATCGTAATCTAGGTTGAATTAACCAATTCCCGTTGAAATCGGCTCCTAGAATTCGAGGAAAGAAACCATCCCGAAGCAGTGGAAGGTTCTTGTTGCTCCCACCCCCTGTAAATTTAACGAATTACCTTTAACATTAACGTGATATTTAATTTACGGAGGAAATCCCATCCCTCTAAAGTTAACAACTTACCTTTAACACTAGTGCGAATTTTAATTCACGGCTGTAGTGAGTAAACGTAAGTTGATGCCGTAAAAGAAGATTAATATACGAAAAAAGTGGTAGCTGGAGTAAAAGAAATTTTTTAGTGGTTTCCAAAGTTGCCAGAGGATCCTAGAACTATGCTAAAGAAAATGCAATACTATCAGATAATTTTTAATGAAACTGCACCAAGGACCCTAAGAAGGCGATTAATATTCAAAATTGGTGGTAGCTGAAGTGTGAGTAATTTTTTTGTTATTCATGTAGTAGCTGGGGCACATAAGAAATAGTTAGGGAAAAAATCCTAGGGAATCGGACCATTTTTATAGGGGACCAAAAGGAGCTTATTGATAATTGAGAGCAAGGCCTAAGATGAAAACACGATAAAAGGTCCTAGTACTTAGCGCTTTAGATTTTCAATTAGTCGAAATTAAGTATAGGGTATAAGTATTAATCATTAGAAAAAAATTTCAAAGAAATGCTTTGAAAAAGAGCTCTAGAATCCCAATAAAAATATAAAGGTGTTGGCTCGGGGAGAGAAGGCCAAGACTCAATTTTGAAGTTATGCAATGAGAATGTAACAGAATTAGTGGGTGAAAAATGCATGGCGCACAAAAAGTTACCCTAGGGGGCTAGTGTCTGAACTGAAATGCAGAAACGAAAAAAAAAGCCAAATGGAAAAAGAGCCCCAAAAACGAAGTACGGATTAAAAGGGGCGATTTATTAACAATTTAGGGCACAAAAACTTAAAGTGTCCTTGTACCAAGCCCCAGGGGTCCAGGGTCTCAACTGGAATGTAGCTGGGCACATGTCCCAAGAAGGCGATTAATTTTAAAATTTGGTGGTAGCTGAGGTCTGAAAAATTTTTATGTCGTT
This sequence comes from Maratus speciosus, assembly GCA_963932465.1. NCBI lineage: Eukaryota > Metazoa > Arthropoda > Arachnida > Araneae > Salticidae > Maratus > Maratus speciosus. Next base: position 149,681,048 of record OZ010796.1, on the reverse strand, counting down.
CGCGTAGTAGCTGGATTTCCTATCATGTTGTTACAAAAAAAAAGTTAGTGAATCAGACCATTTTTAAGGGAGATATAATAGGAGGTCCAAAAGGGGCCAACTGATAGTTGAGAGCAGGACCCTAAGATGGAAACATGTTAAAAAGTTCTAGTACTTAGCGCTTTAGGTCTCAATAAGTCGAAATTAAGCATAGGGTATTTATTATTCATTCGAGTAAAATCTTAAAGAAGCGCGAAAAAAAAAATGGGGGAAATTCTTAAAAAAGGGCACTAGTGCCCAATAAAAATATGAGGGTGCTGGCCCAGGGAGAGGAGTCCAAGTCTCAATCTTAAAGTTATGCATTGATTGGTTGACAATATTAGGGTGGGGAAAATGCATGGCGCAGAAAATTTTCAAGGGGTCCAGTGTCTTAACTGGAATGTAGAAACGGAGAATAATTAAAAGGGAAAAGGGCCCCCAAAACGAAGAAGATCGGATAAAAAGGGGCAAGTTCTGAGCAATTCAGGGCATACAAACTGAAAGGTGCTAAGGGGGCGCCGGTCATAAAAAATTAAAAATCTGAGCTCCAGATGTATCAGGACCTGTCTTTGGACTACCCTCATCCAAATTTTCAGACTTCTACGTGTAATATATTTCACTAGCCACCACACACAGAGCGAAATTTCCTTGTATTAGTATAGACTAGCTGACCTACCCGGTGTTGCCCGGGCCCGTGATAATATTCTTAAATGAACATGAAATTTTTATGATTTTATTTCTTAAGGCTGTTCTTAAATCCAAAGAGGCAATTTTATGACATGCATTTTAATTAATTTTTGCTCGAGAACTGGCATGTGTTGTTATTCAGAAACTTTGTAATCGAAAGACGTTTTCCGGATTTTTTGTAAACACAATAGATCTTACTGAAAACATTGTCAAAGATGGCGTTTTCAACGGAATTTCCCGACGAAAGTAGAAAAAACAGTCAACGAAGGTAAAAAAAAAGTCTTGTCATATATCTTTAACACGATTTTGTCTGAAATACGAGCTCGATGACTGCGTGAAAAATCGTTTTAAAAATTAAAAAAAAAAACAGTCCTGTTCTAACATATATACAAAATAGCTGACCGCCGTTCGGATTATCCTTTTATAGACAATATTGAAACAGTCCAGTTTTCATATTAAAATGTAATTTTTAACAAAAAAGAATGTTTGAATTACATTTTCTTCGCCGAAAATATTCTTTATAAATACTTTTGCACATCAAGCGCAAAAATCAATATAATACACATATATATAAGGGAAATTACAATCACAGCATTGTACGAATACACGAAGCCTACACATTTCAAACAAATACTTGATAAATGATTTTACAAAAAACTAAATAAAATAAAATACGTATATATATATTTAAAGAAAGGCCGCGCTGTTTGGTACCAGACAGGCTGAGAATTCTTGGGGCACACCATGTCGCTATTGGTCACAAAGAAAATTACAGAACATACACATTAGGTTTTAAAAGATTTAAATGGTCCTCTGAAGCAAAGAAACTTTCAAGAAAAAAAAATCAATTCTTCTGCCTTGCAAAGAGAAATAAAAATCATTAATAAAAAATGATTCAAAAAAGTGATTAAAAAAATTATTAAATGATTTAAGACTTTTCATATGCAATGCGTATAGCAAATTTTAAAACTATTAGCTTCACCCCTAAAGGAGGGAGCAGCTTTACCTGGTTTAGGGCGCACAGACCTGCAGGTCGGTTACCCGGCGGGCCAGTCAGCCTTATTTAATCCTAAAATTATGCAATTAAATAAGGTTTATTGCGGAAAAATACTGTTACCAAAAAGTGGTGTAATTTTGCATAGGCTATAATCAGGCCCTAAGGAACACTGAATTGGGTACTTAACTTTTTCTGTCTTTTTGAAGCTTATCGATTCTGCAACATTTACAATAATCTCAAAAACAATACTCACAAAATTTAAGTTGCTGCTTCTCCTAACCCGCATCCCCCCCCCCCCTCCCATCTAAATTTTGTCGCCGTGAGCTGATGTGGAATATGTTTAAATCCAGCTCTTATTATTGTTTTGTAATCTGTATTAATGCATATTTAGTTTCCACAAAACAAACAAACAAAAAAAAAAAAACCCTTCAAAATTTTCGTTTTCTTGGATTTCGTCTGTAAAATGGTCAATAATTTTCTTCAACTTGTCAAGCTATTTTTTTCCAAATCGTAAAATAATTATCGTAAATTACTACTGTTACATCGTACATATAGGTTTCACAGCGGTGAATTCTTTGGCTACCATTATTTCCGCCAAATCATCATGATAAATTTCTAAAACATTTTTAATAAAAATGTACCAGAAAGATTATTTTTTGGAAATAGTGGTAGCCAGTAAAGTGACCGATGAGAGCCCTGTTAAGTAAGTTTTGATTACTTTAAGATCCGAAAATCTTCAATGCAATATGGTGGTATGAATTAAAATTAAAACTTCCTGAATAGAAGTCATTTCTTTCAACTGTGTATGAAAACATATTTTAAATCGAAATAGTTGAGATTAAACACAAGGTAAAATATCATAGGAATACGCTGATTGTAACAAGATTCATCTATAATGTTTGATTAATAATGAAAAAAAAATACAAATATTTAAGACATCTTTATTTCGCTTTTTCTAATTTTGCGCCCTTAGGATTCGTGCGCCTGGAGCAGTCTGCTCCAACTGCTCCACGGTAGCTACGCCCCTGGTCAAGTGCGAGTATTACTCGCGCTCAGAAGGTTACGTACAATAAATATATGAATTATTAACTGTATTATTAAAACAATCATTGCTAAAAGAATAATAAGACTTTGTAAAAAACTATACAACGTAGGGTTGGGTATAGCTGCATATAGGGGGTATACCATAAAAGTTCAAAGAGATATGAAGCCTAAATAATATCAAATATTGCTATTCTGTATAACTCTTTTTTTAATCCTATCTTAATCTGTTTATGATGAACTTAATTCGGTACTGACAATAAAAGTAGTGCATATTTAAACTTCATTAGGAATTTCATAAAACTAAATTCAGCGTAAACAAACTTTTATTTTTATAATGTAGCTAAAACAAAACCCTTGTTCAAAGTTTAAATTTGGCATTGTGCTAAGCGCGCTTCGAAAGGAGGTCTCAAACCTGAAACACCGCCTCGGCCCGTGCCATGTTTTTCGAGATAGGTTTTTAATTAACTTTTAAATACACGGGAGGCGTATTGAGAGATCCACTCAATGCAAACTAGTCGCGAATACCATAGTATTTATGTGATTAATTCTAATTAGTCTTTTGTTAACAATTTCATGTTCATTGCTTTTATAGTGCTACTTGGCGTTGCATTATACAAATATATCATTAAAAGTTGTTATTTAGGCTGTAAAAGCCGATGGTACCTAGAGTACGCCGCCCCTGTCATTATGCATCTCCAAACCGTCCGTCTCTTTAAAGGTTAATATCTCGGCTAATTACCGACGATTTTTTTCGAAAATCATTATCAACAATGCTTTTATACTTCTGCTACGATAGGTACCTCCAGCGCTCCTCAACACCTTTGCTGAATGGCAAATCGAAATTTGTGTGTAACGGAAAGATGCGCTTTTCTCAAAAATTCTGTGGCCTAGGGTAATCGCTATAGTTTTTCTGCAAGGTTTAAATTAACGTCTACTACCTCTAATTTTTTCATAATTTTAGTTTCAGTAGATTCGAAAATAGAGGGGGGGGGGGGGACATATTTTTGCACTACATTTCCGACGATATCTCTAAAAATATAATACCTAAAATTAAAAGAAATGTATTTTTGAGTTCAGCGTTACGAAAGCTTTCACACGATACATACGATCTACAAAAAAATATTTATTTTTTCAAGTAACTTTATTAGCCCCTCTACATTTTTCCTAAATATATTTGTGGATGTTTAATAATCTGTAATTATGTGGGTTAATAGTCTTTATTACTTCCCCCAATTTGAACTTTCCATGTCCCATTAGTTTACGAGTAAAATGGCTGTGACAGACAGACACAGGAGTGATCTTACAATGGTTCCGTTTTTACTTTATAAGTACGGAACACTGAAAAGGGGGGAAAGAAAGTTAACTTAGACAGTTACTCAATAATTTAATTTCAGACAACAAATCGATGTTTTAACTTCAAAGCATCATCCACATATTTTCCGGACAATTACGTCAAAAGATATCAGATATTTTCAGTGGCACTATCTTTATCAGACCTCCTATCTAAATTTTTATCTTCATTTTCTCCGGAATAAAAACATTTTACCAATTTAAAAATAATATATTTGATTTTTTGTGTAATAATTTGTGTATAAAATTTAGCACATAATAAAAGTGATATAATTCAAATACACTATCATATACGCTATTTATTATAGTTCTAATATAGTCAAATAACAGAAAATGATTTAAAAAAATCCTCAATTAAAAATTTTAAAATTTATTGCTTTTTAAAAGTGTTTAAAATTTATTACTTTTTTAAGTGTTTAAAATATCTGAAAATAATCTTTGAAAACACAGTAAATTGATATCGAAAACCACATTTTTGATTCTGAAGAGCAAATTTTGATAATTACAATATGCAATGTGAGAAAATTAATTAATCTTACACACTACGGATATTTACACTTGAATATGGATTCAAACTTGATATCTCTTGGCTTGTAGACAGTTTTTTTCTATCACTAGACAAGCATACTGATGTCACAGTACTCTAAAACAACTTATTGTAAGTCCGTAAAACTATTTATTTTGATTTTCTGTAACATATTGCCTTGTGATGATGAAAGGTTGAACCGTTGAATTTTACCATAATAAGGAGTTTGAAAAATCGATTTAACCATGTTTTATTCCTTCCGCTTTCTGTGTGCAATCAAATGGTTCAATATTAAATGGAAATTTGTTACATTAATAAAATAAAATTAAGTTTTTTTTTTTTTTTTTTTTTTTTTTTTTTAGCCACGTTTCTATGCAAATTTTGTTTGCGTCGTATTCATAATCGGGATTTCATCCATCCATACTAAAGTATTGTGCCAGGTATTCTAATTGGCTGATACGTGACATGCGTATGAAATATCAAAATTTAAAAATAGTTTCAACAGAATATAAATCTGGTGAAGCTGGAGCTTTGATCCTTGGATTTCGAGCCATGCTTATGCTTTACGTTATGTTTATTTCAGGAGTTTTATAACTTGATGTTAAAGTTTTCTTCATGCTTATTTTGCTTATTTCATCTAAATAAAACATGAGCTTTAATATTTGTCTTCAATTTCTATGGCCGTTTTCTCACCCTTATAAAAAACAAAATATTTCAGAAATTTTTTTGCAGTCTGTAATTTTGAGAATCAGACAACAATGTTGCCTATGAAAGACTAAAGCATTCATCCCATTTTTCTCAAAATTTTCAAAGTGAAGCAGTTAGAACCTTGTTATTCCAAGGCAACAAAGCGGTTTCTAGAAGATCATATATAAATGAATAAGAATGCAAAGAAGTTTAAAGTATGTAACATAAAAGACAAAATGTCGCATTCTTTCTTTTTACAGTGTATCCCCTCTTATCGATGTCAAACAACTAATTCTTAAAATGTTAATTTTACAAGTTCCAGATGCAAAAATGTTTCAAATGCTGTTCTTCCTTATATTAAAATCGATTACTTTAAAGCAGTTATTTTTGTAAAAATTACGAAGTTTAAACTTTTATAAGGCCCCTAATTATATTTAGAAAACCTTTATCCGTGATCTAAGAAGTAAAAAAACAACGAAGAAATTCCTTTAGCAGGCGCGCAAAACTTGTCGAGTTTTGTTACTTTGAATATTATGAAATTTTCGTATTTTTCGGCACAAAAAGTGCCTATTTACGTTTCTACACTGTTAAAAATATGCAGCAAACTGAGTAGTCATTCAACCATTTTTATAGAAAAACGATTACATAACCGTAATTTATCTCAATTCTGAGCAACTCTGTTAAAATCTGCAGCAAACTGTCCCCTCATTCAACCGTTTTTATAGATAAGAGTTACACGACCATATTATGAAGCGTTTTCATTGATCAGAATAGTGATAAATGACGGCTATGTTACCGTTTTCTATAAAAACGGTTGAATGACTGGACAATTTGCTTGAGATTTTTAACACATTGTTAAAAATTTGTACACTGTTACAAATTTTGCAGCATTCAGGCAGGTCATTCGACCGTTTTTTTGAAAAAACGGTTTCATAACCATAATTTAACTATATTCTGACCATAAAATGGCCAATAATATGGTCAGGATAGTGTTAAAATTACGGTTGTGTAACTGTTTTCGGAAAAAACGGTCAAATGACCTGCGAGAATGCTGCAAATTTTTAACAGTGTAGTAAAATGTCCAGTTATTCGACCGTTTTTATTGAAAACAGTTACATAACCATAATATTATTACACGTAGATGATCAGAATATAGTTAAATTACGGTTTTGTAACATTTTCTGTAAAAACGTACGAATGGCTGGACAGTTTTCTGCAAATTTTTAACAGTACACTGTTAAACATTTTGCAGCATTCTGGCAAGTCATTCAACCGTTTTTCGAAAAAACGGTTTCATAACCATAATTTAACTATATTCTGACCATAAAATGGCCAATAATATAGTCAGAATAGTGTTAAAATTACGGTTGTGCAACCGTTTTCGTAAAAAACGGTCAAATGACCTGCCAGAATGCTGCAAATTTTTAACAGTGAGTGAATGAGAACGCTTCATAATATGGTCAAATAATCGTTATCTATAAAAACGGTTGAATGAATGGGCAGTTTGCTGTAGATTTTTAACAGTGCAGTGTAGTGCTAGACAACGCTAAAAAATTATAAAATTCAAGTTCCATAAGTTTCCGTCGTACAAAGATGATTTTTCCCTTGCTTGTTAGAGCACGAAGAAAGTTTTTTTTTATTATTTTTTTTAAATATAGCTTATGAGACACAGGGACTGTCCAAAAATTTAATTACAAAATCTAAATAAAAGAATAAATATTTTGACCTAAATAGCCTCTAATAGGATGACGGAAAACATTTGAAATATTTTTGCAACAGGAACCTCTAAAACTTATTTACCTTTTTGTCTCTAAAATTAATATACATTAGTTATTAAGCAAAGAATCCTGTATACTTGTTAAGGATAGCAAAATTAATTGCACATTCGTAAAAGGATATTGATTTCGATACACATGAACAAACTATTCGAATAATTTGATTGGAAATTCAATACTTCCTATAGAAAGCTAAATATTACTTAATTCTTAAAATGAGAAAGCTTCGATCAATTTAAAAATATAACTATTAATTTGAAACTCGAAAATTGGAAAGGATATCAATGATTTGATGGATCAATAATACTCAGTATATTTAAAAATTTTAATAAATGAGATTCTTAAAACGACTATATATATATTTTTTATTTAATAAGGGTTATATTTTCTCATAAAATTGGGTAAATATCTAAATTTCTTGGAAAAATAATTTCTTTTGAAAACGCTTTTTATGATGCGAAAATCCTATTTTTAATAAATTGTAATAGAAATTTTATTTTAACTTTTACATTGGTTCAGTTTTGCATTAGTTTTGAATTAATTTTTTTATTCTTTTTTTATTCTCCGAACACATGGTACAAGGTTACAATTGTGGAAAAAAAAGTAAACACCCTACTATCTCTGCAACAAATCATTGTAGAAGAAAGCTACTGGTACCAAACGTTTGGAAATAAAGTCTACTTTTAAATGATGTATATCAGATTTGCTTAGGGGGTCAACTACATATAAAAACTAACCCAAACTTCGTCTTTTTTAAATACCAATACCCATGTTTGACACCATAAATAAATTATACACCCTTCAATTAGCCTAAAAACAAAATTTCATGACATTCGTACGATTAGTTTCAGAGACATTAATTATTTTTAAATGAGACTATTTTAGGGGCTTTATCAAAATTAAAGTTCGGTACTCGATTGTTGAAATGCTACCGAATGACTATGTCACTTCTTATAATCTATTATTTCTTATCAATATGACCATTTCACTCTCTTAATATGTTTCGACCGTTGCCAGCCCAAATGTTTCAATAAAATGAGTAAAATATATTTTTTCAAATTATGCTTTTCTGCATATCATAGATGGCCCCTTAGAAAATCATTTTGACGTTTTTTAATGATAATTCAAAAACTACTTGGAAGACAAATTCGAAATTGAGAATTCGCATAAAGCAGGACATAATAAATATAAATCTACAAAAAAAAAAAAAAAAAAAAAAAAAAAAAAATTGTAGGCTGCGATTCATATTTTTTTCGACTATTAATTTCATAATTCATATTATAAAATTTTTAAAATTACAAATTCAATGTATTTATGTTTGGGTTTTTTAGTATTGCAATAGGAGATATTAAGCAAAATATGAAAATGTAATTTAACATTGGCAGCTCCAAATTTTGAATGTTTATAATTCAAAAACTTATCATGCAAATGACTTGAAATTTCATTTTTTGGCATAGTTTGAACCAAAGATTTAAAATATATTGTCAGAATTGGGTGTTACCATTGAAAAGAAAACAAAGTTTGGTCTAGTTTTGATTAGTAGATGGGCCCCTAAGCAAATTTTATATACATAATTTAAAAGTAGACTTTATTTCCAATCGTTTAGTACCAGTAACTTTCTTCTATTATAATTAGTTGTAGGGTTAGTAGGTGATGTTTACATTTTTCCCCCCGACTGAGTAATCATGATGTATGTGTGTGTGTGTGAGTTAACACGTTAGCTTCCAAACGGTATTCCCTACTCAGCTCCCATTAAACAAATATGTTATAAACCATCACTGTCGGAAAAACTGTATAGATTTTCTTACAAATTGATCGTCGGATTATGTATTTAAAGTATTTTTAAATAATTTTCAAACCATTTTCCAACAGATTTTATATGAAAAATCACCAAGGAAATATAACAGAGTATGAGTGATGAATATTACGGCTATGTAAACATATCTATATTATAAAGGAAAAACGTGTCTGTGCGTAACGCTGACGTCATTTTGACGGTGGCAACAGCAGACAATTGAATTCAATTCTTATTAACTTTTACTGCAATTTTTTTAATCTCTAAATTCCGCGCATTTTTTTATTTTTATACCGTCGAATAGAGAGAAAATGTACTTTCAAATGCAATTTGTTTGGAAACTATATTGTAATTTTTTGACAACTGTATCACAATTTACTCAATTTTTATTGTTTTTAAAATAATTTTCAAGCATGTTTTTTTTAAATCTCTGTCACTTACAGACAGACGATTTACAAATAATCAGTAATCATGATGTATGTGTGTGTGTGTGAGTTAACACGGTAGCTTCCAAACGATATTTACGATTCAGCTCCTATTGAACGAATATGTTATAGACCATCACTGTCGGAAAAATCGTATAGATTTTCTTAAAAATTGATCGTCGGATTATGTATTTAAAGTATTTTAAAATAATTTTCAAACCATTTTCCAACCGATTTTGTATGAAAAATCACCAAGGAAATATAACAAAGTATGAGTGATGAATATTACGGCTATGTAAACATATCTTATATTATAAAGGACAAACGTGTCTGTGCGTAACGCTGACGTCATTTTGACGGTGGCAACAGCAGACAATTGAATTTAATTCTTATTAACTTTTACTGCGATTTTTTAAACTTCTAAATTCCGCGCATTTTTTTATTTTTATACCGTCGAATAGGGAAAAAAACGTACTTTCAAATGCAATTTGTTTGAAAAGTATAATGTAATTTTTTGACAACTGTATCGCAATTTACTCAATTTTTATTGTTTTTAAAATAGTTTCAAGCATGTTTTTTTTTATTATTATTTATCTCTGTCACTTACAGACAGGCGATTTACAAATAATCAGTAATCATGATGTATGTGTGTGTGTGTGTGAATTAACACGGTAGCTTCCAAACGATATTTCCGACTCAGCTCTATATCGAACTATATAGAATATTTTTAATGTTATAGACCATCACTATCGGAAAAACTGTATACATTTTCTTAAAAATTGATCGTCGGATTATGTATTTAAAGTATTTTTAAATAATTTTCAAACCACATTTTCCAACCGATTTTATATAAAAAATCACCAAGGAAATATAACAAAGTATATGAGTGATGAATATTACGGCTATGTAAACATATCTTATAATATAAAGGACAAACGTGTCTGTGCGTAACGCTAACGTCATTTTGACGGTGGCAACAGCAGACAATTGAATTTAATTCTTATTAACTTTTACTGCGATTTTTTAAACTTCTAAATTCCGCGCATTTTTTTTATTTTTATACCGTCGAATAGGGGAAAAAACGTACTTTCAAATGCAATTTGTTTGAAAAGTAAAATGTAATTTTTTGACAACTGTATCGCAATTTACTCAATTTTTATTGTTTTTAAAATAGTTTCAAGCATGTTTTTTTTTATGATTATTTTTCTCTGTCACTTACAGACAGGCGATTTACAAATAATCAGTAATCATGATGTATGTGTGTGTGTGTGTGTGTGTGAATTAACACGGTAGCTTCCAAACGATATTTCCGACTCAGCTCTATATCGAACTATATAGAATATTTTTAATGTTATAGACCATCACTATCGGAAAAACTGTATACATTTTCTTAAAAATTGATCGTCGGATTATGTATTTAAAGTATTTTTAAATAATTTTCAAACCATTTTCCAACCGATTTTATATGAAAAATCACCAAGGAAATATAACAGAGTATGAGTGATGAATATTACGGCTATGTAAACATATCTATATTATAAAGGACAAACTTGTCTGTGCGTAACGCTGACGTCATTTTGACGGTGGCAACAGCAGACAATTGAATTTAATTCTTATTAACCCTAGAACTACCGGAAATTTTACTCAAGTTTTATAAAAACATTCTACACCAGAATTTTTACTTAAAACTATTTAATTTGTTTATTTAACTTATTATTGTCTGATTTATACATTTAGTTTGTTTTGAAGAAATTTCTGGTTTGAATAAATATTTTGAATGTACATGTCGGGTCCAATGGACCCGTCTGGTAGACGGAAGGTTAACTTTTGCTGCGATTTTTTAAACTTCTAAATTCCGCGCATATTTTTTATTTTTATACCGTCGAATAGGGAAAAAAACGTACTTTCAAATTCAATTTGTTTGAAAAGTATAATGTAATTTTTTGACAACTGCATCGCAATTTACTCAATTTTTATTGTCTTTAAAATAGTTTTCAAGCATGGTTTTCTTTTTAAATCTATCTCTGTCACTTGCAGACAGACGATTTACAAAAGATAAATCTGTTTGCACTTAAATTCATATAAATGAAATAGTCTTCATATAAATGGAATGGCCCGTCTTAAATAGGACGTCATCAGCATGGCAACCTAGAATCATTACCTATCGTGAGATATCATTGAATTAATTACGTATGATAGGATAGAATGAAGAAAATTTTGCGGATTTTTTTTTAAGTTTTGATTTGATTCTCATAAAATTTGAAATGACTCGACAAAATTCTACGACGATTCTATATATTAAATTTCAAACCATTCGGTTGAGCAGTTTTTACGCTGTTATACGCGGGCAGACAGACGGAACAGACGACGACTAGAAGTGCTACGTATTTATATAATTACGAACGCACCCAATAAGTGATGAACTTATCTTTGTTGGTTATGTTGGGTTATGGTTTTTACCTTTTTCTCAATCAAATGTAAACTTTGACGTTTCTTTCCTTTTTGTATTAATTATTTCACTTATTTAATGTATAAAAATATTAAAACCGTGCTTCTCACACTTTTTTTTAATAGTAGAATAAAAGTATTTCTCTTTGTAAAACACAAATACATAACTTTTGATGTACTGTTTATTTTGCAGCGCTATTTTAATGCAAAAATATTTTTAATGATACAGACGATAAACCCCATTCAGGAATTGATGCCATATAGGTTTTATTTTATTTTTTCTTTTAAATATTAATCGTAGGGAAAATCAATATCGTTACAAAAATGTGTAAATGGCCTCTGTGTAGCATTATCAATTATCCCATCCACTTCCTATTTTTTTTTATGTAGGGTAACTCCGGGAGAGTCGCCGCATCCGGGATAGATGCCGCACCCCTTGTATTTCTTGTAATTATCAATAGATGGTCGTCAAACGCACAGTATAGGTGCGCAGTGAGATAATTTTAACCAGTGTATAGCGTGAATCCTATTTCGATGTTTACTTTCAGAAGTACAATCCTTATTTTGACGTAAGTGCATGATTTCACTGTCCAAACATTTAAGCACGTTATGTTTAAATACATTTCATACACTAATTACTAAATGCATGCATGATTTCGAAGTCAAAATTAAGTGTAGGGTTTGTATAGAGTACTGTGTGTATGGTTATGCCATTCCCCTTAGCGATGGCAGGTAACTGTGATGGCCAACGTCTGCACCATGCAAAATGGGATACATACCGCACTGAAATTCCGGTATACATGCCGCAGTTTCTTTTGTACGGGATGATTAAGTGTTATTAACTTTTCCTTTTCTTTTTGCACAGACTAACAACGTTAGACATGTTATCAAGTTTACTAAAACCAAAGGAGAAAAAGGGAAAAATAAAAAGTAAGAAGGGCAAGAAAGATGCAATTACGCGTAACGCAGACGTTCTTTGCAATTAATGTTTAGAAAAGTACTCAAAAGAAGAGGAAGTGTAATTGGCTTCGTTGCATCATGTGTCAAATGTAGTTACATAAAGACTGTACTTTTTGGACATTTTTTCTGTAGATTATAGTCGACAAAACAGGTCTCTTAACCCATTCGGGACCATAGGTGCATATAAGCACCTTCATAAAGAGCATACAAAATTTGTTTCTGGCACCAGTAAAAGAGAAAAGTAATATTTGCTTTCTTTAATTAGAGCATTTTCATGACTATTTAAATAAAGGTATCTTATTTTTAAAAAAAGTGGTGCCAACCGAATAAAATTTGTGTAAAAGCCACCGGTCCCGAAAGGGTTAACAAATAAATTATGAAATACAATTTTACTTTTTTTTTCTTTTCCCTCTCCAATACATTTATGTATCGTTGTTTCTGAAATAACAATTAAAATATGTCGATAATTTTAATAGTGAAAGTAGGCAAACAATTATTAATTTGAATCTACTAATACGTTTCATTGTACTCATTTAGTTTCATTTTGTTATTACATCGTTAATTATAGTCCAGATATGAATATTTTTTTTAATATTTTTATTTATAATTTCATTTTTTTCTTATTACAAGCGCGGCATAACTACCGAACAAGTGTGGCGTCTCAGCCTGAATGTACGGGTGACGCGCCGCAGTGTAATGTTTTAGAAAAAAATTGTAAAAAAATATTAATTATTTGTCTTGAATTTTTTTTCGCAGTACACGCGTTGTATATTTAACATTAAATAGCACAGCATGATTTTTTTTTTATTTTATGTTCACCATGGGACTTTATACACAAATTCAAAAAAATGTGTGGCATAAATTCCGGAATTTCCCTAATTGTTAAAAGAAGGTTGCAAACTTACAGCACATACTTTATATGAAGACAGCCCTCTCATTAATAATTGAAAAATGGTTTTATTTTATTATCTAAAACGCGCCTAAAAGTGTGTTACAAATACCTTTAGTTGGTTACTTGAACCGTGGTAATATGCTAGAATAATTTTACTATTTTTTTATTTGGTATTTCTACCATTTTTTATATAAATATAAGAATCTCAACGTAAGCAAATGCTTTCTTCCACAAAAACCTAAGTGAAGCGCCAGGTGAAACGTACCTTTACCGTCTTGATAGAGAACGGCATTTAGAATAATTAATGTGGAAATCTGCTATCCAGACTATGGAACAATGTTATAAAGAGGAACTGACATATCCGCAAAATGGTGAAGCTTCAATTGTAACGGTTTCGTAGTGACTAATTACCTCCAGGACAAACTTCAACCAGTAAAGTTGAATAGAAAATTTCTCCTTATTTATTCGCCTTATTAATGTAGAATTTCAGTCATAATTATGGCCGAAAACATATATTTCTTTTTACTGGTGGAAGTTCACATCGGCGGTAATCAGGACCTGCGTTTTTGCCTTATTGTGACAACCTAGACCTGTCAGTGTCAGTGAAAGAGATTATAATATCCGGGCCAACTTCCACCAGTAAAAACAAATAAAACATTTTACCATATTTGTGGGAGAAATTTTCCACGAATAAGCTGCTAAAAAAAGGCAAAATTTTCTCCCTAAAATTTACTGGTGGAAGTTTGCTTCGGTAATCAGAAACTGCTCGCTATCTTGTGTCAACCTCTTCAGTTACTTCACTCGCAACTGATAAACTCTACTCCATACTTCTCCTTCTCTTTATTCATAACTCCATTATCCAAACAGTGCTAAAAATTTGAATCCCTTAAATGTGCAACGATGCTGAAATACAAAGAGTCGATCGCAGCGACGTCTACGGGGTACTTTCAAAATTCAATGTGAACATCGTATTCTTACAGCGTGTACAATAGCAATCATCTTGCAATTTTAGAAAATATCCTGCAGATGTCGCTGGGGTATTTTTAAATTTCAATATGGACATCGTATTATTACAGCTTCTACAATAGCAATCATCTTGCAATCTTAGAAAATATCCTGCAGATGCCGCTGTGATCGACTCTTTGGATTTCAGCATCGTTAGACATTTAAGGGATTCAACATTTTAGAACTTTTTGAAGTATTATTGGAATAGCCGATTTCCACACTATACATTCTATATGCTATAGACAGGGTGAACCAAGAAAAAGTAGTGATAGAAGAGCCCATGTGGAGGTTAAAACACCATCGTAAAACTATCCTACACTGTTAAAAATATTGTGAAAAATTACCTCTGTTTATAAAGGCTATCTATTTTTTGACCAATCAGAACGCTACATAAACGCCTATGGATCGTTCTCATTGGTCAGAAAATAGATAGCCTTTAAAAACAGAGATAATTTTTCACGATATTTTTAACAGTGTATAAGACCGGGAAGCGGCAGCACAGACAATCACCTCAACGAGTTCCTGGCAGAAATTCCAGAATGAGTTACAACTCGATTCGCATATTAAAACGCAATCGGTCTGCCAAATCATATCTTGGTGGAAAACACTTGAAAAGCTAATTTTAGCGGTTGACTCGTAGGTTTACCAGTGTGTTTTCCTGCTTCCAGTCCTCCATGTTTTCATCCCTTTGAGTGCAAGAAAACGCAATGGTAAACCTACGAGTCAACCGCTAAAAACGGGTTTTCAGGCGTTTTCCACCGAGATATGACTTGTCAGACCGATTGCGTTTTAGTATGCGAATCGAGTTTTAACTCATTCTTGAATTTCAGACGTGAAGTCGATGAGGTGATTGTCTGTGCTGACGCCTCCCGGTCTATGTCTCTAATCATTTCCAAGTTATGACGAGTAGAAGTTCAATGCGTCAAATTTGCGTGAAGTCTGAAAAACAAAACAAAATTTTGCCATGTTTCTGCACTCTTACCCACAAAATAAGCATATATTTGGAAATAGGAAAAATCATCCTGTAAGATTACACCATTTCCATCAGGATATCCGGATTTAACGGCGAGCTACAAGCACTGAAGCATTGGCAAAGTGTAAATTGAATTGTCGTGAAAATTCTTAACCGGAAATATTTCAAAAACTCGTCTAGTTATAATCACTCAAACTCCCACTCTTTTTAGTTTTACCAGCTTTTGAATAACCGTAGGGTAAGGTGGTGCAGGAGTGTGCGGTGAACGAGAGTACGCAGAGTGATGATCCGATCCCAAAATAGAGCTTTGCATTTACCTACAGTTGTAGTTTATGGTAAAAAAAAACTGCAATTTTGGTGAAATTTTTAATGATTTAGAAGAGAAAAGTGGTTTTGGTCTTATCGTTATAATATTTATGGTTTTTGAAAACAGGATCATAATAAAGATTACAAAGCTAATTTACTTTTTTTTATTTTTATGGATTAGGTTATTATTGGGCTACCTATCCCCTAAGTGAATTGGATTTTTTTTTTATCAATAGACGGCCTTTCTGATGTTTCAAAGATATTTAGTGACGATAGAGGAGTGCGCAGTGAGGAAGTGTGCAAGACTGTGCACCTGCTTTTGGAAAAACTGCTATCGTTTCTAAAGCAGGATTTAAAGTAACTGTTTTATAGCCTTTCAAAAATTACCTTTTTTTATATACTGACTTTTCAGCAAGCAGCATCACTGGAAGACCATTAAAATCTAAACTTGTTGAACCAAAATGACTGATGGATTTTAAAATTCAATAATTTGCAAACGGTGACAGATATTTAAAAAAATCTTGCAGGAGGGTTATGTATGATGTCAGAAGTTTTTTAACTGCGATTCTTGATTTTAGTTCGAATTTTAAACAACAGATGGCGCTGAGAGCTATAGGGGCTCAATCCAGACCAAATTTTTGGTACTTTGGGATCCATTCAATACATTTTAATCTCCTCTTTTCGCATGGAAGAAGTAAGAGGCCGAAAAATCAAGCCGGGATTTAGCGGTTATTAATTATTTAGCGGTGCGGTATCGATATTATTTGTAACTAAAACTGAGAATCAAAGCATAAAAACTCCTGACAACTTACATAACACTCCTTCAAGAATTTTTTTAATATCTGTTAACGTTTGCAAGTTATTGAATTTTAAAATTCATCAGTCATTTTTGGGACACCGGGTATGTCAGTTGAACCACAGAACATTGAAAATAAGGGGGGGGGGGGGAGGAGGGAGAGATTTTCTTTCGACTGAAAATGATATTTCCGAAAAGAAGAAAAGATATGTAAAGAGAAGACGCACTCTCAATGTGAAATAAACCCAACTTGGGTTTCGCAAGGTATAGCTTCGACTTCAGCAACTTTATCTTACGTCAAATTAACAGAATTGTCACCGTATCGAGAATCATCTGTGCTGCAATACTATAATAAGAGAGGCAGAAAGTCTGAAATTTAAAGCTGTTCACCACACAAAAGGAAGTTTTAAGATGAAGCTGGGGGAAAAGCCAAAAACCTTTACCAAAGCAAGAGTAAAAGTAAGCCCATGAAGCCAAAAACTGCACCAAAGAAAAAACTCTGGATATGTCCAAGCCGCTGAGAAATCTATAGAGAACCAATTGTAGAGGATTGAATCGAGTGCATTTCTTGCAGATATTGATGGCACAAAGGTTGCACAGACTACGCAGGTCACTACAAATGCGACGCTTGTACAGTCGTGGGAAAAAAAGGTAAACACCCCCTACTAACTCCTCAATAAATTATCGTAGAAGAAAGTTACTGGTACCGAACGATTGGAAATAAAGTGTACTTTTAAATGATGCATATCAAATTTGCTTAGGGGTCCATCTACATATTAAAACGAACCCAAACTTCATTTTTGTCAATGGCAATACCCACTTTTAACAAGATATTTCAAATCTTCGGTTCAAACTACGCCTAGACACCAAATTTCAAGTCATTTGAATGACAAGTTTTTGAATTATAAACGTTCAAAATTTAGTGCTTCTAATGTTAAATTACATTTTCATATTTTTATTAATATCGCCTGAAATTATACTCCTAATGTGTTAATTTTTTGTGTAGCAATAACACTAAAATACCCAAACATAAATACGTTGAATTTGCAATTTTTATAATTTTTTGATTTGAATTATGAAATTAATATCCGAAAACATTATGAATTGCAAATTACAATTTTTTTGATGGATTTAGATTTATTAAGTCCTGCTTTATGAAAATCCAAAATTTTACATTTTTCTTCCAAGTAGTTTTCAAATTATGCTTAAAAAACGGCAAAATGATGGTTTAAGGGGCCGTCTATGATAGAAGTGACTAGATATTTTGAAATCTCTTCTGCTATCCTGTAATCTAGCAGTCTTTAGTGACTGTTTCAGTGGTGCTTAAGGTACCTTGATCAAGAAGAGAGCTCTCTCGGTCAACAATCGAGTATCGAACTTCAATTTGGATACAGCCCCGAAAATACACTCGTCTTAAAATAATTAATTTCTTGGAAATCTATCCTACAAATTGCATAAAATTTGATTTTAGGCTAATTGAAGGGTGTAGAGTTCATTTATGCTGTCAGAATTGTGTACTGCTACTGAAAAAAACAAGTTATGGCTCTTTTTAATGTGTATATTGCCCCCTCAGTAAATTTTATATACATCATTTGAAAGTAGACTTTATTACCAGTCGTGTGGTACCAGTAACTTTCTTCTACGATAATTTTTTGAAGAGTTAGTAAGGGATGTTAACTTCTTTTTTCCACGACTGTACGTCTCAATGGTTGCACAAGAGTGCGCATTTAGGAGGATAATCTTTTAGCAAAGGTTTTGCTAGTCAGCAGTCTTCAATGACTGTTTCAGTTGTGCTTAAGGTACTTTGATCAAGAAGGGAGCTCTCTCGGTCAACAATCGAGTACCGAACTTCAATTTGGATACAGCCCCGAAAATACACTCGTCTTAAAATTTAGCTTATTTATTGCTACCGAAGGCACGCTGGTAGCAATAAATAAGTTTTCCACTTCCAAGGGTTCTATAATGCGTCTATTGGACCAAATGAGATAAAATTTGAACAACAGATAATTCAAATAATGCGCTTGACATTTATTAAATAAAAAAATAGTACAAAAATTAACCGATAGATAGCCCTGTAACACACATAAAAACATTTAATATGCTTTAAAAATGTTAAATAACATTAAAAGTAGCATTAAAGCTGCCCAATATGTTCCACTTCATTTTCAACATTAACATTTATTATTTAACATTTATAAAGCATATTAAATGTTTTTATGTGTATTACAGCACCACATATTGGTTGATTTTTGTTCTACTTTTTATTTAATAAATGTCAAGCGCACCATTTCAATTATCTGTAGCTCAAATTTTATCTCATTGTGAACAATAGACCGCATTCTAGAGCCCTTTGAAGTGAGAAACTTATTTCTTGCTAACCCTGTATTTCTTATAAGTTTATGAATGCAGTTTTTTTTTGTTAGCTTCATAATCTAAGATTATAAATAAAGTATAACATCATCCCTTAAATCTCTTCATTTATAGTTATTTAATGAAATAGTTAAAGTACGCACTCCTGCACCACCTTACCCTACAGTAAAACATATTGGTGTTCTAGTTCAAGGGAAATTCAACCTTTTGTTTCCAATACAATATTGAAATCATTCGAGATAGCATGCTAAATTTACACAATTAGAGTCATTATGCTCAACAAAATCTATTTTTTTAGTCGAAGCTCATCGTTCCATCCGCGATTCAGCCTAAATGTTTGGATTTGAGCCTTTGGCGATCGCTTCTAATGTCTACATGTGTTTCAGAGTCATGTGACAATCAATACATATTTGGAATTCCTGAAACATCGTTTGCCAGGATTAAAAGATGTCATTTCTGAACATCAAGCGGAAGCAATTTTCTAACACCATGGGGCCTCTGCGTATCCTTCAAATGCCGCTCGGTATTTCCTAACTGAGTAGTATCCACGATGGATTAAACGTACGTAGCCAATTCCTTGGCCAGTTAGATCGCCAGATCTATTGAAACACATGTCGACCTACTAAGCAATCGCCGAGAAAACATTGAAGCTGAATCATGTCTGGAACGTTGATCTTGGCTTGATAAATGGATTTTATTGAACGTAATAGTGTCAGTTATGTAAATTTAGCATGTCATCCGCGGATTTCAGTGATGTATTGCAAATGAAAGACTAAATTTCTAGTGAACTAGAAAATCGATATTTTGTATTGTAAGGTAATCTGGGGTGACTGGACCATAGACTATTTTATAAAAAACTTTAATGTCTTTTAAGTTTTAGCTTTTGTCAACATTGCACCCCTATCTCTACTTCTTAAAACAACGTGTGTCAATTCAATCATAACTCTATCTTTACTGTGATAGGTTGCCGAAAATTTAGGCTTCTTTTTTACAATCAACGTCTATTTGGTTGAACTTCCTCGGCTTTTTAGTAAAATACGGTGGGTACTTTTTATTAAACAATCGTTTTTTTTTTTAAAGATTAGGCATATAAATACATCAATATTATTAAGAATCTATACATATTCACTTCATGTTTCAAATGTAAGGCCGGTGCCCCAGTTACCCAAAAAAATGTTTCAAGAATGGGGTAACTGGGACATGTATCAGGGGTAACTGGACCTTGAGAGATCCATTTACCCCAACAGTTATAAATAATTTTTGGGAGTTTCTCTTACTACGCGAAATTAATTTCTCAGTTGTGTTTTGACTTGCAACAAAGAAATTTATATAATACCTTATTAAAATTACATAATAAAATTTTTAAAAAGCATGTTGGCGGGTATCAAACCAAATTTGTTGTGAGATAGCCAAACCTCAAAATGTAACGATACGGATGAAGATGCGTACATAAGACAAAGTGATATTATTAGAAAATTATTGAAACATTTAAAAAATAGTTCTGTTCGATATAAAAACATAGTTAACAATTCTCCACAGATATATTGGACTTATCGAACTTTCATTGAGGTAAATGAGAAAGAGAATCAGATACTTAAGGCTGTTCTCAACTGCTCTGCTCAACAAGCACAAAACGTTTTGACACATTTACAGATTCATTTTTTAACACAAAGATAGGAAATTGGAAGGCCTGACAATGGAAGCTATTTGGAATCGAACTGTGTTTTTCCATTTTTTATCAATCATTTACCTATTGAGTTATAAGCGTTTTTGATCACGTGGCACTGCATTTTTCTCCTTTTTCTGACTGGATTACCTTCTTTCGTTCGGAAGTTTAGTTCAAAATGCCAATTTTGACAGTATTTTCTGAAAGATCTACTGCGTTTACAAGAAAACGGAAAAAACTGTTCGATGACATACACTGTTAAAAATTTTGCAGCATTCTGGCAGGTCATTCGACTGTTTTTTGAAAAAACGGTTTCATAACCATAATTTAACTATATTCTGACCATAAAATGGCCGATAATATGGTCGGAATAGTGTTAAAATTACGGATGTGTAACCGTTTTCGGAAAAAACGGTCAAATGACCTGCCAGAATGCTGCAAATTTTTAACAGTGTAGTTTCTGAATAATAACACCTTCTAGTTTCATGCGTTTCCGAAAAAAATGAATTAAAACTTATGTCAGAAAGTTGACCCTTTGGATTTGAGAACAGCCTTAAGTACTTACGTACTCGTTTGCTCATAGATTTATCTTGTTTATTTTTTTTCTAAAATACCCACGTAACATTTATGCTTATTACCTATACTACAGTACATAAGTACTTACTTAATTCTTATATTTTTTTGTATAGATATATCTAATAATTTCACATTTGGTGCTTTCTTAGACAGCAAATGTTTACCTTACAATGATCGTTAGTTGATGTATAATTGACATGATCTGCCTGATTTAAAATTTTTTAAGTTATTTATATATTTTCAAACAGGACCTAATACTCCACACTCTAAATTAAAATGGCTGAAATTCAGACACTTAAGTGTCTGAAATGGAGTGTTCAATTTTCAGACATTTTAAAATGTCTGAATTTTTTCAGACACTTTTTGCGTCTGAATTTCAGACACTTCAAACGTCTGAATCGCATACGTTTTTTTGTAAGCATCATACGTAGCCATGTTTGACCACGTTGAATGCTGGAAAAATATTTGGCTGTGGTCCTACCCCTCCCCCCCCCCCCCAATACAGCCTGATTTTTTTGGTGCTCTCAGTTTTGGTATACAATTTTCGTTACGTTGATAATTTAAATCTTTTACGACATTGTACTGATTATAATCAATATCTTGAACTTCAGGAGTAGAACAAGATTAAAAAACAAAAAATATTTATCTAAATATTAGATTTTTTTAAATTTATTTTGTTTTTAACCTTATTTTACTTTAAAAGTTCAAAATATTGATTATAATCAGTACAATTTCGAAACAGATTTAAAATATAAGCTTTACAAATATTGCACATCAAATTTGGGGGCACTACAGTCGTAGGGGGACGGGGCACTTCCCAGTTTGCCCTTCCTTTAATCAAGAAGTACTTTTGCAAAAAACGCAACCCTGCATTATAGTTGTCTAAATTGAGATGTCCGGTATTCGGGAGTATCCGTTGTGGAGGTTAATGGACATTCTCGAATAGCGAACACCTCTATTTAACGAATACTTTTTTAATCAGCAGACATACATATTTGTATATTTTTACCTCAAAAAAGTAGACATCTCCAATTATCGGACAAATTCCGCGGTCCCGAAGTATTCGCTATTAAGGGCTTTTAAGGTACATAGATAAATATATATATATATTTTATAATCTTGTCCTACTCTAAAAGTTCAAAATATTTATTATACTCGGTTGAATGTGGAAAATGATTTAAAGTATCAGATGTACGAAAATTGCAAAAATCCCCCCCCCCCCCCAAAAAAAAATGAAAATATAAAAAAATATATTGCTACATAGGCAATTTTACATATACATCACTTGATAATCACAACAGCCATTTAACTATGATTAATGAAAATAAATAAATAAATATTCTACTTTAATAACATTGGGGAAAAAATGACTTTGGTATTTTGTTAAATATATTTGCGTTTTTAAACTTGTCCTACTCTAAAAGTTCAAAACTTTCATTATAATCAGTGCAAGATTTAAGATATCAGCTTTACAAAAATTCATGCAAAATCCCCCCCCCCCCCCAAAAAAAAAAAAAAATGAAAATACTTATTTAAAAATTATGTTTTTAAAAAATTTATATTTCCACATGGGCAAGTTTTTATGTAGATCAGAGGGTACTCACAAAAGCTATTCAACTATCAATAAAAACAAATAAGTACATATTCTATATTAAAAACATGAGGAAAAAATAACTTATGATTTCCAAACTTCTTTCGTCTTAAATATATACAGTAACATCTGTCATTTTTGTATTTTTCGTATAAGTGCATATAAATAAAGTTACCACAATTTTAAATACGAAATCTAGTTAGAGGTTTATACTTTTTCCCATTATAAATTTCAAATTGCTTTTTTATTAAAAATAATAAAAAAATCAGTATTAGAGTTGATTGCAAATCAAATACATATGTATATTTTACAGGCAGCTTCATATAATAGACCAGTCTCATTTACTTTATTTATCTTTTTTTAATCTGCGGTTTTATTCCAGGAAGTAAGAAAGCATTAGGTCATCTTTCAAAGTTTTTTTTTTTTTCTTTACTTCCTTGTGGCCGTCATTTACTGCGAGATAAAAATTATCCATTGAAACTAAGAACTGACATTGAATATATAATTCGTAATAAAAAAGAACGTCATAAGTTTAAAAATATATACTTCTAGAATTAGTGCGGATTTTTGCGAACAGATTCAAAACTAATTAAATTTCATGCAGGATTTTGTTTAGTACAATAAATAAAATCATAAAATACACTAATTTTACTACTATAAAGAAACTTACTTGAGTTGCTGCAAGAGGTAAGAAATATTCCTCGATTTGAAATTTTAAAAACTACCACAACCACAGGGAGGGAGAAAGACTTTCATCAGTTTAAAAGGTAATCCCATAATACATCCGACTAGCCATATTTAAAGAATGAGATGTTTCATCCTAAAAACAGGACCCGCCAGACATAAGTTTCTTTTTTTTTTGCCAGCTTCGACAGGACGAAGATGAATAACACAATATTATTGATATAAATTGATACGAGTTAACACTAAGCCCATTGCACACGCTTTGTAGAATTTCCGGGTGTAATCTTCAACCGTCGTCTACTTCTGTTCTGTGTCTATCCCGCCCTTGTATCGACGACAGCTTCTAAGAGACATTTGATGTCGAGCACACACGTCAGATGTATGTATTCAATAAATAAATAATCCAAGTTAATACGAATTAAAATCACAGTACTTCACATTTCGCAAAAAACGAATTAAAATACACGCGTACATAAAAACAAACTTTGTTTGAATTACAACGTATACCACTTCGAACGAAGACATCTAAAACGCATGCGCAACTGGGAGTGCTAGTGCCCCCTGGTGGTTATTGCGTCGGAAGAATCAAAACGTCTTAAATTAAGACACGTTTAAAGCAATGAAGTGTCTTAAAATAAGACGTTTGCGGATATTTTAGACATTATTCTCAGTTCGTTTACACCATGGTCATAGTAAGACGCTTATGTATCTTAAATTAAGACATCTATAGTGTCTTAATTTTCAGATTAAGACACTTAAGTGTCTAAAATTCTTTTTCAGTCACATATGTGTCTAAATTTAAGACGCTTCTATTTGCAGTGCATATTTAAAAAAAACAAACGCGTGTGGAACACATACCTACTGGTCCAGTTGCCTCATTTTTATGGGGCAATTGGATCCATGAAGAAAGAAAGATGAAATATATTTTACTTTATTTTTAGACATTAAAATGTAATTTTGAAAATTTCTGTCTGATAGCGTGAACCTAACTGAACACATTTAGGAAGGTTCAGACTTTAATTCAAATGAACAATAGCTTTTGTAAACTGGATTGCCAGAATCTCCAGAATCACATTGTAAAATCATGGCCCAGTTTCCCCCACGTAACCTTACGCCCATTTAAAAGCTGGTAAATTGGATAATTTAACTGATTACAGATAGAAACTGTTTGCAGTATTGCCCGTTAAGGGGTCTCAAGAATCTTAAAGTTGGAAAAAATGAAAAAAAAAAAAGACAACATTTATTTTCAACATTTATTACCTTAAAATGTACATGGTTTAAAAACACAATTTTAATTGGGATGAAAGATATAAGTATGTTCTTTCATTTCATATATTTAAAAAATTGCAAGATACAGAATTAGCATTTATAGAGGGCTCCAATCTGTCAGACATTTGACGAGATGAAAATCAGTATAACAACTTATGCGCACGATTACAAAATAAATATTGCAACTAGAATGAAAATTTTGGTGCCTGCTAATATTTCAGATTACGATAATTACCCTGAACCTAAATAAATTTGTATTTAAAACATTTTTATATTTTTACTAGAAAGTTGTATTTAGCTAATACAAAATTTTGAAAATTTCAACAGTATAATCACCTAAAGAATATATATTTTTTAAACAATAAAAAGGACGTTTAGGTTCAGTTTATACAGACTAACATGAAATATACGTTTTGAAAATTTCATGAAAAAATATTCAGAAGTTTTGAGATATCGTGCGCATTAGCCCCAAAAACGCCATTTTGAGAAAAATTACTTTTCGGAAACACCGCTTAGCTATTGGGCGGGTATAACTCTAAAAGCCATAACTTCTGTCCTAATGGGAATTTCAAGGAAACAATTATATCAAAATGTTCAGAAAAAAATAGAAGCTTAACATCGAAAAAAATTAAAATTTCGAAAATTTTGAAGCTTTAAGAGTACTGAGATCCCTTAAAGACTTTGGTGACAATTTGATTTTGCACTTCGCTAATGTTTCAGCGCTTGTAGTCCGAAATTAAATCCATATAACCCGATGGAAATTGTGTAATCTTATAGTATTTTTTCTGCTCTTTGAAATATGTGCTTATTTTGCGTGTAGACTTTTCAAAAACCTCACAAATTCATCAGTAAATCACAAATTTTCAGCTTTCACACAGATTTGATACATTTTCCCTTTATCCAACATAATAGTCCAGGGGAAATGTACATTTTACCTTGCAGAAGGTCGGGTAAAAGATTTTTTTTTTAATTGTTTATACTGATGCCAACATGGAACAACCAAAATTTCTTAAGGCTAAATTTTCTGTGGCCGAAAAACAACAAAATTTTGGGACATTTTTTTTTATTATTATTTTTAAATATCTCGAGACTCGTTGCCGTAGCATATTATTTGTCAATTGCAATATTAAAGAAGACAAAATTCTCTACAACTTTTTTATACACTCATTAGCAAGTGCAGTATGCCATTTCAAAATTCATTTTTTCAATTTTCTTAAAAACGGTGAAAAACGTAGTTTTGCCCCGATTATTCAAATATTCCCCTCGGATTTAATCGTGTATGTCGACTTCTAACAATTGATAGCAGTAAATTATCTATTATTTGCACACTCACGTCTTTATTTTCATCTCAACAGACATTTTACATTCAATAAATTTATACAATTTTAAAAGTAGGGCAGAATGTAGATGAATGAGACAATTTCCATATCTAGACAGTAACTTTAAGTGTATACAATGTTAACTTCAAACCATTGTTTAAAAGAATACTTCAATATTTAGTAACTTATTTTCACGATAGTTTCAATTAAGAAAGAATTCTTGTTTAATTTTAATAATTTTTTAATTTTTATAATTTTTATAATGCATACATATTTTTCAAGGTATCAATGGGATAGGTATGAAAATTTGCGAAAAACATATTTTATTCCACACTACAATGGTATATTTTATTTACTAATTATTGATAACATAAGTTTTATTGTTTTAAAGATATTTCCATATAAAAGGGGGGACTCAAAAAATAAATATATTTTATGTAAGAAATACTTTTACCTTATGAAATAGCTACAATAAAAACGACAACAGATTATTTAACTAACTAATGTTATGCATTTTTCTCTTGTAACATTTTAAAATTCTGTCAATAAAATATTTGAGACCACTGGTTTCATAAAATTATTTAAAAGATTAGTTTTAAAAAATATTGTCAATATTTTTTCCACTTATATCAATAAATATAACAAGAGGTTATATCATTTTAGCATGCAAAAATATATAAAACTTTTAAGATTATGTATTAATTGCTTTAACGCTCAAAAAGAAAAACTTACTTTGGTTGTTGAAAAATATACTTTGTGGAATATTCTAATCTTCTGTAACATATATTGTTTTGAAACTATATCTGTTTAATTATCTCAGTGATACCATTTATCAAATGAAATATCAATTTATTTATGATTGTAGACCATATAAACATTTTTGTTTTCGCATTGATCACCTGTTTTATTCAACTCCACTTTCCCAACACAAAGTAAGGTACGCAATATGACTACATAAACTAAATGGGAAAATATATTTTAATAACAATAATTTCTACAGGCTATTTAACAATATTTTTTTCTTTTTGATGGCACTGTTGTAGGATTATTAGCATCCCGTTTCGACGGAATATCCTTATCCTGAATAAAGCAGATATCTGGATCATCTAGAGGTATAAAGCCTGATACTTCCCATTCATCAGCATTTACATTACACACAAGGCCGTATTACATTTGAAGATGAGAGTGTTCAAATAACACAAAGAGCCGAAACTAGAGCGGTGCAGAGGGGGCATGTGCCCCGGGCGCCAGAACGAACGGCGAAGGGGGCGCCAAATGAAGTTTTTATTTGTCGATTAATTATATGTATATATATGAAATATGAATAAAAATGTCTCGCAGCTAGAAAATTAAAAAAAAGTAAAAAAAAAAACTGTAATCAAAATAGAAAGCCACAATAACGAAAATAGAAAAGGTAAACACTAATCCGTTTATAATTCAACGTCAGCAATTCTAAGCCAAAATAAATCATTTAAAACTATTAAATTGCAAGCGAGAAACTACAAAAAGAACGCTCCCATACATTTAACATTAGCGTTCAAATGTCTTCGCATGACTAGTGTAGTCTCACGCGAAAACATTTGCATGCTAATGTTAAACCTATGGGAGCATTCTTTTCAGAATTCTTGCTGGAATTTCAATATTTAATTTTTTTTTCATATGATATCTGTGAACGGGTTCTAAACAGTTTTCAAAAATGAAAGTGTCCGAATATTAAAAACAAAAAATGCAACCAAACCCGAAAGAGCACAACATTCGATATTAATCTCAGGTATCCCATAAAAAAAAAGAAAAAAAAATTAAAAGTAATAAAATGCAAGCGATATATTTGTCAAGAATGCTCCCATATGTTTAATATTACCTTGCGAATGTCTTTGTGTGACTAATTTAGTCTCATAATTCTTATAACTGTGACTTTAAACGCCTCAATACTACAACTACCGTAAAATCTTTAAAAATGAAATCTGTATATACGGAATTCGGTTTTTAAAGAAAATAATATATTTTTTCAAGATAGAGAATCTGAACAATTATACCTGCTAAGATGTAAACCTGTTTAAAGCGGAATAATTTGGTTCAGCTTTCAAGGTTTTAATGAATCAATATTTGGCAAAGCTGATTACGTAGTTCACATTACGTATTTAATGATTACACACCTAAAATTTTCAAAATCCGGCTATTAGAGATTTATTAAAATTCTCGTGGTAAATTTTCTTTTTAAGCGGGGGAGGGGGGGGGAGAGGGGAGAATCCATGTTTGCCACGGGCGCAAAAAAGGCTAGTTTTGGCCCTGGAACATTTAATTTACTGATACCAATATATAGAAGTTGACCTACACGATTAAATCCGGAAGAAACATTTGAATAATCTGGGCAGAACTAAGTTTTTCACAGTTTTTAAGAAAATTGAAAAAATTGTTCTATTTTTGAAATGGCGTACTGCACTTGCTATTGAGTGTATAAAAAGTTGTAAATATAAAAGTTGTAGAGAATTGTATCTTCTTTAATATTGTAATTGACAAATAATATGCTACGGCAACGAGTCTCGAGATATTTCAAAAAAATCAAAAAAGTCTCAAAATTTTGTTGATTTTTGGCCACAGAAAATTTAGCCTTAAGAAATTTTGTTAGAAAACTTAGTTTTTCCATGTTGGCATCATTATAAACAATTCAGAAAAAAAATCTTTTACCCGACCTTTTGCAAGGTAAGCCACTTTTTTTGGTACATTCCCTCTGGTCTATAACTCGGAAACGGTTAACCCTTAAATGCCTGATTTTTCAAAAATCATTGAAATAATGTTTTTCGGCTTTCATTTTTTAAATAAATCACTGGAAAAATACTTAAAAAAATCATATTTTGTTTTAAGTATGGTTTACGGCTAAACAACAGTTTGTTACTAATTGGCAATACTGGTTCTTAATTGAAAAAATAATTTTCCTTAATAAAATTCTATAATATTAAACAAACAAGAATTTTAGGAACTATAATAAGAAATAAATTTTACTTGCTCACTGCAGAACAAAATCGGGTATTTCGCAAGCTTCCAAACAAAACAAAAAGAACAAGTAGCAACAATTGAAAAAATAAATCTATCTTTATTCTTAAACAGCACAAGTGTTGCTATCTACATGTTGAAAATCGATTTAATAATATTTTCCGAATGTATTTTATTGACAACATTAGGCATTATAGCTTCAATATTATTCTAATAGTATTTTAGAGCCTAAATTGGGTATGTTGCCGAAAAGCAACACCCGGCATTTAAGGGTTAAAGATGCGGTAGGGTCTCTATGTTGTTTTACGCTCCACGTAGGCTCTTCTATCATCCCATTTCGTTTGGCAATTTAGGTCAAATTTATCCTGTATTCTTAAAAGTAAAGGCGGTAATGACTGTATTCAAGAAACTGCACCTGTTAATGAGGTTGTCATGGTAACCCTGAAGCCACTAGACGGGCTCTTGGAAGAGTGGGGAGAATAAGTAAAGTTTATTTCATATCACTGCTGAAACAATTCAGTCTTGTTTCAGAAGATGACAGTGCATATGCAAATATGAGATTTTGCCTCGTTTGCTTTTATTTTTTTACTGCAAACTGTTAGCAAAATATTTTATGGCAAAAATATTTTATAAAATAAAAATTTTAGTATGCATTCTGTTAATGGCCTTGTGTTAGTTATTACAAACACTATACAATTGCTCAAAAGATGAAAATCATAAAAGATATACTTTGTAATAGAAAAAGAATCATTGAAAGGGGTAGTAAAAAACAAAGGTAAATCTTCTAATGTTAATTTTGACAGTTTATGTTATTTTTATTTCTTTAAAGATGATATGAGAAATATGTCGTCAAGAACTTATGCGAGAGATTCGTAGAAATGTACAGATTTTGTACAGACTTTTAATAACTAAAACTAGTTTCGATCATTGTAATATTTTCATCTTTAAGAAAAAAAAAAAGAAATTTATCTTGTCTCAAAGAAATGAAAACATTTATCAAAAATATAATATCTTAGGAAGGACTCTTGGTAAATATCTCTTTCAGAAAAAGATATTTTATTGATGCTGATAAGCAAACAATTACGCTCATTCTCAAAAATTAAGGATCATAACAGGGCACATTTAATTTCAGACATTTTGTCGAATATCTATAGAAATGCTTGACGATTGACCTTGATCTTCGGGGGGGGGGGGGTAAAGAACATATTTAACCTCATATCTTTCTGTGAAAATTTAGCCCCGAGGGTAGTTAGGGAGACAACAAGAAATTCAATACAAAAATAATATTTGCGATTATCCTGTGACAGAAAATCCTCGAAATGGTTTGTCACTCTAGTAAATAACTGTGTACAACGTTTGAATGCATTTGTGTAAATTACATTTGAAGCACGCGTATTCTTGAAGAAATAAATGTTTCTGTAAAAAAAAAAAAAAAAAAAATTCTTTTTTCACAGCATGCAGAGTTTTCAACCAAATTTAAAGCCACTTTCCAAAAAACTTCAAAAATCCAGTAGAAATATTATACTGCAATTCAAAAATGAATATATTGAATATTTGATGAGATATGAATATTTGTAGGAAATAATTATTTACTGCGTAAGCACCGACGCGACGGTACCGTTTTGTTTCATAATTATTTAGCCAGCTATATAGGACAACTTATATAAAACGACTAGTCGAATAAAGTGAAAATTCAGAGAGATGTGGGCGATATGATGAACTGAATGTCAGTGTCTTTCTAAACATAGCTGGATGATGAGGAATTTTCTACAAATTGTCAATGAGCTCGCTGTATCGCCGATATCTTTCTGAATTTTCATGATACCTCACCCGACTTATTATGTAAAATACCCATTACAGTTGATTACACGGAAAAAACTGTTTTGTTGAAATGACTAAATTTTGGTTCATATAGCTCCATCCAAATATTTTGGTTGGAATGATTAAATTTTCGTTAGATTAAGCAAATTATTTTGTTAATTCAACAAATCGTTTGGTTAGTCCACACAAAATTTGGTCATTCCAACCAAAATATTTGGATGGAGCTATATGAACCAAAATTTAGTCATTTCAACAAAACAGTTTTTTTCGTGTACCAAATTATGAAAATAGGTTTTGATGTTGTTCGCGCATCCGCAGTTAAAAGTTATTTCATACAAATGTTTCCCAATTGTTCAATATATTCAATTTTTAATTGCAGTATAATGTTTCTATTGCTCTAATGTTCCTCAAGTTTTCAGAAAGTGGTGTTAAATTTAGTCGAATACTCTGAATGCTTTAAACAAAAAACATTTGATTTTTTACTGAAACATTTATATATTCGCAAATAGGAGTGAAACGTTGTACAGAGTTCAGATAGTCATTTACTATAGAGTGACTGATCATTTCAAGCATCTTCTATTACAGGGTGATCGCAAATATTATTTTTGTGTACAGTTTGTTATTATGTATTACAACCAATTGAAATATGTTAAACTTTATTAACTTATTAGGCAAACATATATATAGCATAAGGAATACAAAGGCAATCATCCAAATACGAATACATAATCGTGCATTTGGACGCTGAATTCAACCAAATATTTTCACATTTTTAATATTAAGATTAAGATACTATCAGATGTAAAGATTTCCATCTGGGCGAAAAATGTCCGGACCAGGATTCGAACCAGGGATCTCTTGCCTGAAGCCGACAAAAATAAAATGGCAAAATAAAACTCAAGGAAAAAACATGTTCCCTTAACCTTTTCAGGAGCAAAGCACTTCTAATGATAAAATGTTAAAATGATTGAACGGCACCAGTATTTATGAACAAATTTATATGGAACTAAGCAAAAGCTTTTCTTCGCGTACATTATAATAAGGAAAACTTAATTCTTAAATTCCGGTGTCAATGTGGCATTTGGGAATTAAAATTAAGTGGTGTATAGGACGCAAAATCCCTAATGGGTTTAATAATTAAATGCCTCTATGAAATAGCAATCACTTTCATAAAGGTTTTATAATATTCAAAATTTCATACCAGAAAAACATAGTGAAAAATACTAGTGTCCAGTCTGATCCGAGTACGTATTGCAAATACGTGGGCAGCGTACTCTATGCTCCATCGGCTTTTAAAGCCTAGATAACAACTTTCAATGATATACTATTTGTATAATGCAATTCCCAGTTACTAATTCGTATATTTATTGTACAGAACCCTCTGTACGCGAGTAATACTCGCACTCGACCATTTATTTTAATTTTAAAGATATTTTTATACTGATCGGTTGCTCTTCAACTACTTTACCATGCACATTCCGCAACCGTTTAACATACAGAGAAAGTTTTCCTTGAGATAATTTGAAAGTCTCAAAAACAATGCAATTGCCTAACATTACAGCGCTAAATGAAATTAAAAAACATGCGGAGAGAGTTTTGCGCACCAACCTTTTCGAATGCTTTCATCTAGAATGGAATCTCATCACCTTGGCAGTGGCATTGACCATCTGAATCCCATTCACTTTTTACTCGATGGAGCGTGAAAGACGGTTCACTGAATCGAAGAAGCCAAACAAGAACACACAACCTTGAATTGAACAAAAGTAAAGCTTCCACGCGATATCCGAGTTTCTTGATGCTTTTATTTAAAGCTGTTCTCAAATTCAAAAGGGCAACTTTATGACATAAGTTTTAATTTATTTATGTTCGGAAATGTATAAAACTAGCAGGTATTGTTGTTCAGAAACTATGTATTCGAACTGTGTTTTCCGTTTTTTTGCAAACGCAATAGATTTTAGAGAAAATAGTGTCAAAGTGGGCGTTTTGAACCGAATTTATGCGCGAAAAATAACCACTCAAGGAAGGGTGGAAAATGTCTTTGTCATGTGATCAAAATCGCTTGTAACTCAATAGGTAATTTATTGATCAAAAAATGGAAAATACATTTCGATTCCAAATCGCTTCCATAGTCAGGGCTTCCAATTTTATATCTTTTCGTTTAAAAAGGAATTTGTAAGTGTGTCAAAACGTTTGTGCGCTTGTTCAGAAGAGCAGTTGAGAACAGCCTTAACACTAGAAGCGCCAAGAGTAATCAATTTGACTGCTACGAAATATGTATAATTCGATTTGAACCAGAAATTTCTTTAAAAAATTGTTAAATATACATATCACACAAAAATAAGTTAAATAAATAAGTTAAAAAGATTTAAATAAAAATTCTGATGTACATTATTTTTAATAAAACTTGAGTGAAATTTCTAGCGCTTCTAGTGTTAAAGCTGTTCTCAAATCCAAAGAGGTAAATTTATGACATAAGTTTTAATTCCTTTTAATTTGGAAACTCGTGAAACTGGCAGGTGTTGTTAGTCAGAAACTATGTGATCGAAAGAAGTTTCCATTTTTTTTTATAAACGCAATAGATCTTTCAGAAAATACTGTCAAAGTGGGAGTTTTGAACCGAATTTCCGGACGAAAGGAGAAAAACCAGAATAAAGGTGGAAAAAACGTCTTGTCACGTGATCAAAATCTCTTATAACTTGATAGGTAATTTATTTATCAAAAAATGGAAAACGCACTTCGATTCCAAATCGCTTCCATAGTCAGGATTGCCAATTTTATACCTATACATTTAAAAATGAGTCCCTCGTTGTGTGAGAAAGTTTCGCGCTTGTTGAGCAGTGAGCTTGAGAACAGCCTCAACCGCATCCCTTACCAATTAAAAAAAAACTGCAAAATATCATCACATTTTTTGCAATCACATAATTCCATTTCATCATTTGCATTTCATATCACAAAACTTGAAAAACTGCCAATCAGTTATTAGATATAACTTAATTATATATAATTTATTATATTATATAAGAATATTTTCTTTCTTTTTAAGCGTCACACAGCGGGGCAAAATCCCAAAAAGCTGGCCAAAAGTTGAAAAAATAAAGTTACTATTTAGGGAATTTCAACCATACAGATGGCTAGAATATTGTTTGGATGGTCAGAATCTATATTTATAAAAAGGTTTTCGTTTTGCCTTGACAAACTGTACCATTTCAAAAGTGACGCTTGGAGGATCACAATCAGAGGTGAACAAAAAGAGCAAAACAATGATTCCTCTAAACACGTGCTACATTTTTCCATATCATCCGATTTTAATGCTTTAAAATGGATTCACACGATGATAGAGTGTAAATTATTTGCGCGTGTTACAAAAATTTTTATTAAGCACATAATAATTAATAATTTCATGATTATTTTTCATAAAAATTTTGAAAAAATATCTTATTTTTTTGTTTCAAACATCAAAAAGTTTAAAAGTTCCACAGTGTTCCGCAACGACATATAATGGAAATAGTAGCCTGAACTATTATCTAATGTATAGTGAAAAACCAGCTGCCATAAACTGCCATTCTGCATTCTGTGCAGGTTTTTGTAATCACAAGTGAAAATGTTAATTTTTTAGTCGCTTCAAAGTCTCTGAAATTTATTACTTGTCACAGTAATTTAGCTGGCAAACACTTTTGAAATTTTTAGATTAATCAGTTTTGTGATAAATTATTATGTATTTTATTACAAATAAGTATTATAATCATAAGCATAATGAATGTCATAAGCAATATTAGTAAAAAAAAATAAATAAATAAAAATAAATAAATAATAATAATTCTCTATCATCGATCCGATAGAAATACATTATCTTATCTTTATAGCTAATAATTCTGTTTATTCTAATGTAATTAGAATAAATATCTTGTTAATTGCAATCTTTGCTAGATCATACTGCTGAACGTATTTTATTAATGGAAACGGAAATTATTAAGAATCTGGATTCCGAGTACATAAGCAATCTGAATTTGATTTGCAAGTGGAAATGTGATGGTACATCTATGGTCAAAATACCTTTAAACAAAAATTTAGCGATGATGATAGTAGAAAGTAGATTCAAATACCTTTTTGACTTCTCTAATGCCACTACAACTTTTAAGTGTTGTGAATAATTCAGAAATCGTTATCTGGAAAAATTCGAGATCTTCATCTCCTAGATTTTTTTAAACTCATCAGAATCATTGTTTTTCACGAAAATACGGAAACTACTGTCAGTGAAATGGATTATATTACAGATCAGAAGAGTAAACTTATTCCTTTTAAAGCAATCATTGATAGAAAATAAATAGGCGTTAATTACAAACTAGATTTAAGGATGATTGGTTGTAAAATTTTTAATGCTTTTACTAGTATTTTGTCAACTTAACGTTGGTAACTATGTCAGGTAACTTCAAGACAGTTTAATAACCAAACTAAAAGTGAATGGAGGTCATTTACGATTCGGGATGACCACGTAATATGCCTATATAAGATGTTTTGAGTGTAGCTTGCATTTGACATACAAATGTGATATAAAGGAATGACAAGCGTGCACTCCTGACGAAAAGAAAAAAAAATAAATTGCAAAACAAAATTTACAAAAAGGATTTCGTTTACAATTAGGAGTTCTCGTCGATAAACCAAAAGCCGGATTTGGTAGTACAATTGATGACAGTATACAGCTCGTCCATTCTTTGAAAGCGCAACTATTTCTGAATCCATAAAGAGAGTAGACGAAGATTTGATCAAACGATTTCACGCCATATTACAAGTGATTTCTTAACATTCATTTGATCAATTTCGTGGATTATTGCTCACACACAGCTTGTATATTCGTTGAATTGTATTCCTAGTTCTATATGCCAAATTCAGTGCCCGGAATACTTATTCATTTCAAAGAAATAATAGCTTCCTCATTATTACCAATTGGGAAAATGTCGGAAGACGCTTAACCCCTTAATCGTCGCGCCCGTGACTGTCACGGGTGGTGTCGGCTTCTTTTCTTTTATTCAGATTGTGTTATTCCCACCAGCTTTTTAAAATAATGCAATTGGCTTTATTCTCTCGACATTTTATCTGCCGTTAAATGAAGAGAATATTTCAACTTGAAAAAAGTGGTGGCAACAAACAATCTGAATTTTAAAAAAGTATTTGACACTTATCAGGCGCGACGATTAAGGGGTTAAGAATAGTGCAACAAATTGATCAAATGGTACCAAGAAGATTTCTCGCTAAAATTCAGTAGGACGAAAACAATGGAAGATGGAGCTTTTTTCGGCTTTGAATGTCATCAGATCCCATCATTTAAAGATTATATAAATTACCGTAGAAGAAATTAAGATCCTTGTCCTTAAAGGCATAACAAATACTGTAAAATATTTCGACAGCTCCCATTCTGAAGAATCTACTTATTATACTATAAATGATTTGGAAGATGAATTTCAGAATATCCTTTCGTTTTATTTTAATAATATAAAAATTAAACCTTTTAACATTTTACTTTCCATTAATGTACTTAATTGTGTTTCGTAAATAAAAATTCAACATGTAGTTTCGATTAAAAATATCTTAGTTCCTTGAAAATTGTTTGTAACGTTTAGTTTCGAAACTTCACATTTTTTAAAAATCTAAATGTTTTTAGTATTAATCCGGCATTTTTTAAAATTTAACTTTTGAATCGTCTTAGAATCCTCAAAAGTAGCTGTATACGAAATTTCATAGAAATTGAGTAAGTTTCAAAGCATTTTAATTTTTAGTCCGCCATATTGGATCCGCCATTTTGTTTTTTGGAATTTTAACTTTAGAATCGTAATCAGCATCCTAAAAAACACCCGTTTACGAAGTTTCGTGCAGTTTGAATAACGTTTTCATATTTTGGCCAGCTTTTCGGAATTTTGCCCCACTGTGAGTCAGGCCGAATAAAAACGTAATAAAATAAATCGTAGTGACAAATTATACCCGGCCGCGTTTTCACGGGATAATAATTAATTGCAATATGTACGAACCCGAGATAACTCGGTATAATCAGGGAAGCGGTTAAAATAAATTCATTTTAACGTTTTAAAAGTTATTCTTGTTTATAGTTAGAGTGTTGCGCACAATTTCACCAGAATTTTTTATTAGATTTTTTTGCCTTATTTTACTGCAGAAAAAAAAATATTACGAATTATAAACGGAGAGTTTACGAATTCTGCGGTTTAGATATTAAATTGAGCATTTATTATTTTAAATAGCGGTGACAGACGCCTTGGAAATTCCAAGGAGAGTCAATTTTCGAATTCCCCTCGTTAATGTTAAGTCTATGGGCGTAGAATGCATTCGTATATTTAAAATATCTCCTCGTAAAATTAATATTTTTAACTTCTTTTTTCTTTTGTACTCTTCTTAAAAGATGTTTATTTTTTTTTCTTAGTTTTCAAAATATTTCTAAAATATAGGCTTAATTTAATATTTTATGTGTTAAAAACTGTCGAACTGTGAGTAAGATTTTAACACTTCATATAAAATTAAGTATATATTTTAGAAATATTTTGAGAACTAAGGAAAAAAGAGACATATTTTAACCCTCCCGCTGCGTAATTGTTTTATCAAAATAACATAGATGAGAGCGCTCCGACCCAAATGACCGAATGCTACCACAAAATTTTAATAGTTTTTCTCCGCCGCATTCAATGACAGAATTTCTGAGATTTAATAAAGCAAAGAATACAATTAAAATTTAGCGGTGAAAATAAACCATTTGGGTTGAAGCGCTCTCATCCATGTAAAATAGCTTCAAAAATTGCGTATTTAACCCCTTCGCGACGAGCGTCTTTTAAGAATTTTTATTATTTCGTCACCGGTTTTTCAAAACAAAATTTTTTGTCTAATTTTATCGGGAAAATGCTCCGATTAAATAAGGCAAAATTTACAATAAAAAAATAACTGGTGGAATAATCCACGGGGGGTTAATTAGACGGAAAAAATGCATCCCCGAGGAAATCTCGGGTTGCGCAAATTTTGCTACTTTTACGTTGCTTGAGGAAATCTCGGGTTGCGCAGCGAGAGGGTTAAGAAGAGTACACAGAAAAGATGAGTTTAAAATATTTATTTCCTAAGGGGATATTTTAAATTTACGA
The DNA here is from genome assembly GCA_963932465.1 of Maratus speciosus. NCBI lineage: Eukaryota > Metazoa > Arthropoda > Arachnida > Araneae > Salticidae > Maratus > Maratus speciosus. The sequence goes on along the minus strand of OZ010796.1, from coordinate 149,642,938 downwards.
ATGCATCACACTCCATAGACATGCATCACACTAGCGAAGGAATTTGGAAGTTAACTGACTAACAACCTTAACGACTTCAGGGACAAAGCACTTCTGCTGCTAAAATGTTAAAATGATTGAATGACACCGGGATTTATGTACGAATTTATATGTAAGTAAAAGCTTTTCTTTGCGTACATTATACAAAGCAGAATTTAATTCCTTAATTCTGGTGGCATTTGGGTATTAAAATTAAGTGGTACATACAATATACCGGTGCCCTTCGAGGGGTTAAGGGGAATTTGTCCCCTTTGAATTTTTTTTTTACTTATTTGAATAATTTATAATACTTTTGTAACATCTATATTATAAAACAAAAATATGTCCAAACGTAACTCTGACGTCATATTGAGGGAGCGAACACCTGGTTCATTATTTTATTCTTACTGCAATGTTTTTAACTTCTAAACGATGCACATTTTTAGTTTTCACGCCGGAATTTGTTCGAAAACTAAATTTCAATTTACTGATTTTTTTGTTTAAAAAAACAATTTTCAAACATGATTTAAAAAAAAATCTATATCACGTGCAGCCCGATTACAAAACATTGACCCGTTTGCGCTTAAAAGAGTATAAAAATTTTAACATTTGTTTCCGAATAATATTTCATGACAAAATTAAAACTTCATCGATAAATAAGTGAATAAATAAAATAATATAAATAAAACGCGAATTAAACAGAGATGTAAACGAACTACGCACTTAATGCAAGTAGCGACAATCTTTGGTAATTTTTTCGGCTATTAAATTCTGACATGTGGTTAATACGAAATCGCTTTCAGTAAATTTTAAAAGCTTATTTGAATACATTATTGCTATTTTTCATATAAAAATACTTCTTAGTGTTGCTAGTGGGCATGGGCAATCTAAAAATATATAGGGTTAGCACAAATGAATGACCGGATTCGAAAAATTTATATTTTGAAAACTACTACACATATTATAATAAGTGATATATGAAAATAAAAAACAACATTCCAAGGTTTTTTTTTTCTTTCAGTTACAAATGTTCGATGTGCGAACGTTTCGTAACACGATAAAAACCTAATTTGTAATCAAGTTCGTTCCACACATTTGACAGTTTTACACAGTCAACGATTTTTAGCAGCACTGGTGCATTTAAAACACTAAATAATGTAGCACTCATGCACCGTATACATTTTACGGTGCAGCAGTTGTAGGAATGTTTTTTTAACTGCACATGCGCGAACAATACCAAAGACTTTTTTTTTCTTCGTGATTTGGAAGTCAACTTGTGGAAAATCCTTTATCATCCGGCTACTTTTCGAAGTCAGGCAAAATTCAGCTCACTATATGGTCCATATCTTTATGAATTTTTAAAGCATTCGACTGGTCTTTTTATATAAGATGCTCTATAGTGTTCAATAAAATCAAAATTGTCCAATAATTTTTGGGTATACAATGTAAATTTTCTTTATAAAACATTAATTTTAAATTCGGTCGTAGAAATTAGATTTTATCTTTTAATTACTTTACGAACAGTGAATTTTTTTAAAATATTTTCACTTTAATTTCTATTTTTTAGGTAGATTTCGTATGAAATACTACCTATTGGGATCGTTCCTATGTTGGAATTTCTGAAAAAATTTTGCAGATCTACACCGATCATGACCCCTAGAACCCAAAACCACCCTCAGTAAAAAACTTTATCTATCTATCTATCTATCTGCCTATCTATATATATCACTTTCTTCTGGACACGATAACTTTCGTAATTCTGCTCCAATCTCTTCCAAACTGATACATAAAATCAATGGGCATAAAATCTCGGTCAAGTTCGTTAATGGGCAAAATCGGACCAAGGGGATGGAAATAGGGAGGGGTTTTGTGAAAACCGAAAATCCCCCATAACTTCTTAAATTTTGTACATATCAAATCAGTTTAAAGTTTTTATTACTTCTAAAAATAGGGCCAAAATTTTATGTATCACAGATTTTTGATAAAGTTAAAAATGGGCTCAAGGGGCGCAAAAAATAGGGTTTTTGGGAGAAAAAAATTCATAACTTCGTCAATTCTCAAGATATCAATTCCAATTAATTTTATTATAAATCTCCTTAATATTATCTACAACTTTTATATTCAGAAGTTTTTGATAGGACCAATTCGTACCGCAAAAAAAAAATTAAAATCGAAAACAAAAAGAGGGTTTGAAGAAGTAAAAAATCTATAACTCCGTCAATTCAAAAGATATAAAATCCCCATGAATTTATCATATATCTTCTTAATATTGTCTAAAACATCTATATAGACAAGTTTTGGATAGGACCAATTCTTACAGCAAAAACAAATTAAAAATACATAGCGGTTGAAGAAAAAAATCATCTAAGTAAGGGTGTATTCAAATCCAAACTGCTTATTTTCTGACTCATTTTACAATTCATTTTTGCTCTCAAAAGCTTCCAATTGGTACGTTTTCTTACTCAGAAACTATATAATGTACCGTAATGGTCGATTTTTTGATAGAGGCAGAATATATTTTTAAAAATGCTGTTAAAGTGGGCACTTTGAACCGAATTTCCCGAAGCGGATTGTGTTGGAAAAATCATTGCATTAAGGATGCACTCAAATCCAAACAGCTTATTTTCTGACTCATTTTTAAATTCATTTTTGCTCTCAAACGCATTTAATTGGTAGATTTGCTTATTCAGAAACTATATAATGTACCGCAATGATCGATTTTTTGATAGAGGCAGAATATATTTAAAAAAAAAATGATCTCAAAGTGGGCATTTTGAACGGAATTTCCCGAAGCAATTGTGTTATCACTTTCTTCTGGACACGATAACTTCCGCAATTCTGCACAAATCTCTTCCAAATTGATACATAAAATCAAGGGACATAAAATCTCGGTCAAGTTCCTTAATGGGCAAAAGCGGACAAAGGGGATGGAAATAGGGAGGGGTTTTGTGAAAACCGATAAACCCCCATAACTTCTTAATTTTTGTACATATCAAATCAGTTTAAAGTTTTTATTACTTCTAAAAATAGCGCCAAAAATTCATGCATCACAGATTTTTGATAAAATTTAATATAGGCTCAAGGGGCGCAAAAAATAGGGTTTTGGGGAGAAAAAAATTCCTTACTTCGTCAATTCTCAAGATATCAAATCCAATTAATTTTATTATACATCTCCTTAATATTATCTACAACTTTTATATTCACAAGTTTTTGATAGGACCAATTCGTACCGCAAAAAAAAGTAAAAACGAAAACAAAAAAGGGGGGGGGGGGGGTTGAAGAAGAAAAAATTTCATAACTCCGTCAATTCACAAGATATAAAATCTCCATGAATTTATCATATATCTTCTTAATATTGTCTTCAACATTTATACAGACAAGTTTTTGATAGGGCCAATTCTTACAGCAAAAACAAATTAAAAATACATAGCGGTTGAAGAAAAAAATCATCTTATTAAGGGTGCATTCAAATCCAAACTGTCTATTTTCTTACTCATTTTTAAATTCCTTTTTGCTCTCAAACGCATCCAATTGCTAGATTCTCTTATTCAGAAACTATATAATGTACAGTAATGATCGATTTTTTGATAGAGGCAGAATATATTTCAAAAAAGATGTCAAAGTGGGCATTTCGAACGGAATTTCCCGAAGCGATTGTGTTAGAAACGAAAAATATTGCCCTACTGAGAAAATCATTGTTTATTAATCAAGATTTAATTAATTGAAAGAAAAATAAAAACACAGGTCGCTTATAAATCTTTTAAAAAATCAAGTCAGCATGTTTTTTTTTTTTTTTTTTTTTTTTTTTTTTTTAATTAAAAATGAATCTGAAAATGTGACAGAAAATTTCGAGTTGTTGAGCACGGAGAAGTATTTTTTTTTAATAACGCCTTAACATGATTCTGATAAAACCAGATATTATGTAAAAAGGAAATAAAAACTCGTCAAAGCAGACAGACAAAACTGTTAAAGTGGATTTATATCTAATAATGATTTAGTTTTTATTGGTGGAATTAGTATACTTAACTTCGAAATCTACCTCTGCCTGTAGGCCGGGCCGGCAGGGATTTTTTTTAAATATATTTTATGTATTAACAGTTAACAAATTGAAATATTTGGTTTTGTTTTGTTTACAAGGAAAAGTATCTGTTTTCCACAAATTAGAATCATAATGAATCGGACATTTCAATTTTAAAAAAAGAAGAGATTTTCAAGATGTTTCAAATGTGGCAGTTATTTCTTTTCCCTGATAAAATGTTCAATTAGAAAGCATTTCAAACAATTTTATAAACATTTTCAAAAGACTTGAATCAAAAATTAAAACCCATAAAGTGAGATAAATGCAAATAAATGCTTTGTTCTCTGCGACAAACAATTGACAAGTGGTTGGCCGGTGATCGCAAAGTGGCCATTTGTATTTTTTCCGCTGTATGGTGGGAACTCCCCCCCCCCTCCCCACGCTGGCACTAAGCGAAACAGTCGTCACAGATATTGTCTGCTATTAATATTGTCTGCTATTTTCAAGCGCAAGGCTACATTTTTCTAGTTTTTAACTCATTTTATTTTTTTCCCGCATTGTTGAAATTAGAATAGATGGCAACATCTCTTAATTATTCTGGAGTTTGATCCAAGACAAACATGTACCAACCGGAAATTTTATTTAATCGAAAATTTTAAAATGAAATCAAATAATTACCTTATGAAAAAAATGTTCATTCCTTTATATAAATTTTCCGGTTTTAAAGATGTATGTCTTGGATCAGACACCGAAAAAATTAAGAGTTGTTAGCATCTATGATTTTAGGCAAGCGGTACAATTTCTTGATTATAGCTAAATATGTAGTGTTATAATTATTTGCTGTTTGATTAGTATGAAATAACCTTTTAAATGATGTGTGTTTGAAAACGCTGTCATGTAGATTAGAGGCTAGGTCACAGTTTTTGAAACGGCGTCATTCCGGACAAAGTGGCCACAAAGAGATCGGGCAAAATGGTCAGATGGCTACTTTGCCCGGAAACGATCTTTTATTCATTGTTCATAATAAAATACTACTAAAAAGTCAAAAGTATTTCCTTTGAAAGAAAGAAGACAGGTCGGGGCAGGCAAGAACTTCTTCAGAGAAAGGCTTACTCTCGACATCTGTAGTCTGCATGTCTGCTGACGGAAGTTGTATTCTTCCATTCGTCATATTGATACTCATTACTGTTTACTTTATTTTGTAACGATTTAATACTCAAAATATTACAAAACATAATACTTATTCGTAGTGTGTGTTAACTTTAACTTGTGGATTAAATATACATTCTGAATCAATGCGATTTGTTCATTTACCTGTGGTGGTCTCTTTGCCCATAGCCTAGTTGGGCAAAATGACCATTTTGTAATTTTTCTTCTAAAGTAACGTGTACATCTTAAAATATCTTTTTAAGTAAAATAGCAATTGATACTACAGTTATTATATTATTATAGTTACTATTGGTATTTGTTTCTAGAACTTTAATGAAAAAAAAAAGTATTATAAAAGTTCATCAAACCTTAGAGCGGCCACTTTATCCTTCTTTCCCCCCTTTGTAAAAACAATTCTATCCTACGTTCTAATAAGAGTAGAACTTTGAAATTTTTCTAAGAAGCGCTTAAAAGCACGCTAGACTGTTTCAACATCAACAAGAAAGAAAAATAATGTATCACGCATGTATTGTAAAACACTTTCTAGGCTAGTTCCATAGGGTTTTGTAGTGTAAGTCACATAGCTGATAACTGCTATGCTTGTTGACCACCTTTATTTTCGAAAAGTTTGTTTGGCCTAATTCAATTAATAAGATATCTCCCATAAAATAAAAACAAATAAGTCACATTTTTCCGTTCTAGAATACTGCTAGCCAAAAATTGTTGCATGTGACTCACACTACAAGTACTCATGAAAATAGCCTCTAACAATAGTATAATACTGCTACGAAAAGTCATTTTTCTAAACGATAAAAAGAGAGCAATCTAAATAAACAATTTATAAAACAAATAACACTGTTGAAAACCCATTTTTAGATATTACCGTCCATAGATAATAATTTATCCGAATTGTGCGGTTCAATATGTGATTTATATATTTCTATACATACTATATAGTGTATTGCAATTTAATTCACTGGAAAACGTAAAATACAAGTGGACACATTTTTTAACACTAGAATGTCCAGCAGATGTCGATTCGACACCAAAGAAATTCTTAAATGTCAGTGCAATTCAGAAATTTCTACTTAACCCTTTCAAGGGCGGTGGTTCATTATTGGACCACCTAATTTTCATTCCTAAATGCCACATTGATACCAAAATATTCAAATGGAAATTTTCCTTTTACTAAGTACCTGAATAAAAGCATTTGTTTATTTTGTAATAAATTTGTTTGTAAATTCTTGTGTCGTTCACTCATTTCTGCATTTTACAAATAGACGTACCTTGCCCCTGAAAGGTTTAAATAAGTTAAATGTAGATCACAGTGAAATAAGAAAATGAAATACTTTTGAATAAAAATTCTGGTGTAAAATGTTGTTTTCAACATTGAATAAAATTTTCGTCTGTTCCAGCGTTAAAGACGGGTCCTTGAAAAACGTATCAATAGCGATCTACGGTTTAAAAATATATATTTTAGTTTTGTTTTTTTATTCGCATGAAATTAAAAGCTGTCTGTAGTTTTCAAAAGTCATCATTTTTTTATTGTCACACTTTACTCACTTAAAATAACACTCTAGAAATTTATTATTTGCTAGCTGCATAACAACTGTTGCATTTGTATTTTATAAAATATTTTAGACTTTTGGAGAAAAATACTTACAAGTCCAGTTTTTAAATTAAAATGTGTAAGTCATAAGCTAAAATTGTGATTATTGTCATTTATAAATCTTAACTAGACTTCAATCGTCGTAAGATCCTTTCACCCTAAAGGACACTCAGGGGCCAAAACCTCAGGGGCAAAGTACTTATCTTGCTAAAATGTTAAAAAAACTTGATTGACACCAAGATTTATAAGGAAATTTATATGACACTCACTAAAGCGCTCCTTGGAGTATATTATAAAAGACAAAATTTAGTAAATAAAGACACAATCTTGCTTAATGGTACACAAAACACGAACTTTAATAAGCTGAAAGTTAATTTCTGAAAGAAACCATGAGTGCCGCCATCTATTAATCGACTTTGTTGATTCATTTGATCTCAGTTCATTAATAATTATTTATATTTACTAGATGGCAACACTACATTTTTGTATTCAAATCATTTGTCAAGTTTCGACTAATTATCTCTTGCACAGGAAGCTTTCGTCTCTGAATTTTGAGCCTTTTTACCATCATATTTTCCTGAAGACGGCTGTAGAAACAGCTCGAAACGTAGAAATTAACTTTTAGCTTATTAAAGTTTGTGTTTTGTGTATTATTAAGCAGGATTGTATCTTTATTTATTATATTTTATGGTGCAATTGCCCAGTATGTGTTATTGACAAATTTAGTTTTGAAATTCTGGTGCCAATGTGGCATTTAGGAGTTAAAATTAAGTGGTACATATTGGGTTATCCGGAAAATTCGTCCCGATTTTGAAGGAAAATTGAAACGCAGAAGATTTAAATTTGAGTATACGTTTATTAAATTATATAGGTGCCATTCTGTTCTACAACCTACTTCCATCTGTCCAGAAGTCTCATAATGCCTTCTTTCCAAAACATTTGTGATTTGATGGCCAAATACTTATCGAGATGCTTTTTTATGTCATTCAACGAGTCAATTTTTTTAGGCGAAGAGAATTTTTGAGAAAAAGAAACAAAGAGTAGTCGGACGGAGCAATGTTCGGAGAGTAGTGAGGGAGGGTTAGAATGTCTCAAACGAATGCAAGGAGTTTGTTTCCGACGGTCAAAGATTGTCCCAAAAGTTTGTTTTACAACTCAGGTGATATTTTTAAATTCATCTCGCACCACTTTTTGGAAATAAAAAGCTTTCATATATACACTTTGACAACATCTGCAAAAGAAACGTGCTATAAAACATTTTTTTCTAATAGTGGTACGAATAGAATATAAAAAAAGTTATCAGTGGGCACGAATCGGCACGAACTTTCCGGCCAACACAATATAATATGCTGCCGCCCTTCAAAGGATTAAAACTGATCAGTTAGTTCTCAAGTTTTTAAGCAGTGAAAGATTGGTTGATGCATTGATTCTCCCGGTTTGTCCCCGTTTTCTCAAAAACTATTTTAGATATCGGTACGCAGATTGTAGCCAGAAACATTTTTCCATCTTCCCTGATAAGTTTAGCGTTTGTTTTGTAACTGTTTCTGAGCCCATTCTGGACAAACAGACAGGCAGACAAAAACTTTTTAAATGTTATTTTGACTATACGCCGTCAAAAATCGTCGAATGAACTTAAAAATACCGTGTTTTTCTGAAATTAACAAACAGGCACTCCTATTTTATATATTAGTACACATATAAATTACCAATTATTTTTCAAAACCGGTATATTTTTTATATGACAAATATTCCTATCTTTTCAACAAAATAATGCAGTGAAGGTTCACTTCTTTCACTCTTCTAAATTATTTTTAGATAATCTGAATTACACGGCTAAACATGTAATTAACATCATAAATATTCTTTACCGGAATTTTATTCATATATATTTGTCATTATGACTATACGTCGTCAAACAATAATCGAATGAACTTTAAAATACGTGTTTTTCTGAAATTCACACACAGGCACTCCTATTTTATATATTAGTACACATATAAATTACACCGGACTGTAGTGCAATACGCAATTATTTTCCAAAACCGGTATATTTTTTATACAACAAATATTCTTATCGTTTCAACAAAATAATGCAATGAAGGTTCGCTTCTTTCACTCTTCTAAATTACTTTTAGATAATCTGAATTACACGGCTAAAAATGTAATTAACATCATAAATATTCTTTACTTGAATTTTATTAATATATATTTGTCATGTGTTAGGGTGTTGAAGAGAAATTTCAATTAAATATTGATATTTAAGGCGCAATATTGAGACAAAACATTTAAATCACGTGTCAACATTAATAACATATTGTATAGACAATTTAAATTTTAACTAATCTTTTTTAACACTATTCAACAAAGTTGAAAAGTGTTATTGACTTCGGTTTGTCTGTCCGTCTGTCTGCGCTCTAACTCCCGTAAATTTTTGGATTTTACTGACGTTTAGTCTAGCAAGAACCCTATTTCAAATGATTTTTGTAGCATGTTTAGTTTATTTACGGAGGCAGTCAAAAGTATTCCTTTACATTACGGCCACTGGGAAAAAATCGTTTCAATTGAATTTTAAAGATGTTACACCCTTTAAAACATAATACAATTGATATGCATTTACGAAGTGCACTAAAATATGCATCCTGTATAATATGCGGTGCAACGAATAGTTATTATTCATTTACAGGGCTACACAAAAGATTTCCATTACATAATGGTATGGGGGGAAACTGCTTGCGGCGTATTTCAGTTATGCAATTTCATATATAATGAAATTGCTATACGTCGTTGAGGCTTACTGTAAGTTATTTCATGTATAATACGAAGTGCATAGCATTTTTAAGGACACACAAAAGACTTCAGAGAAGTATATTCCATCCGAAGTACTATATATTAGCGATGATGGCAGGAATTGCATTTTTAATTAGGATATGCGCTGTTATGTTTCACTATATTTATGCATACTATATGGTGTGTATAAATGTTATAATTCATATACAGGGCTACACAAAAGAATTCGTAAAGGTTACTGAGTATGAGAGTAAATTGCTAAAAGGTGGTTTTTAAATGTATTATGCATTTTTACGCTGAACTGCATTTAGTTTACTAAGAAATGTTTGTAGAATATAGATAAAGTGATATACAGGGCAACACAAAGAACATATGGATATATGGCCGTCTATGGACGTTAATTTCTGGAAATGTGATTTCAGTAGTTTTAAGAGTGATTTAGTTTGAATTAAATTTTAGCTTAATATTAGCGTGTATAAAGGTACTAGGTAAACTGTAGGGCTGAACAAAAGTATTCAAGTACGTTTCCATCTATTAGTATAAATTGCTGAAAGAGAAATTTCAACCTGTTATGCGTTTCCTTGCTAAACTAAATTTTCCCATTATATAGTATATATATCAGCTTACAGATCAAATACAGGGCTGTTCGAAAGAATTGGAATACATATTTGGCTATGGAAGGTAACTTCTGAAATCAGATTTTCAAATGTTTTATTTGTTTTCTAAAATCTTTACTTAATTATCTTATTTACCTTATTTCCCTAAATAACGAAGTTTGGTTAAAGATTTCAGGAAGTGTTGGAAAGTGTTTCATAATCTATACTTAACGCATGATTTTTCTTTCTTGTTTTTAACATTCATTTATTATTTTTCAGTTAAAGAAAATTTGGAAAAAGAAAAGAAGCGATGATTTTACGCAATGGAATTATTTTCGCTTTCAAGAGTATATTATTTCATTCGTATTATTGAAATAATTTTTTTCATTTTTTTTTTTAATAACGATATAAAAAACTGCCATGAAATTTAGCAAACTACTTCATATTTATCGAATCTTTTGTTAGGAACAAGCAAAAAGTTTGAGGACAATTACTCATTGAATCTTATTCAGCATTTTTTAATTAAAATTAAAATTAATATATTTTTATTCCCATCATTAATCATTTTTGTACCATTCTCAAAAGTACAGCAGTCATTTGAAATTCTTTCCTTTGTTGTTTTTCATTGTCTAGTGGAGTTTTTTATTAGACTTTTTTAATATTGATATTTTATTTAAAAATTAGCGTTAAGTGTAGTTTCATAAAAATATTAGATTAATTATAAAATATTAACTTTAATAAAATGTATTTGGAGTTTTTAAGGATATACGCGAAACGAGATATATGATAGACAAATGGGAAATCAATGAATTCGAGAAGTTATGGGAACGTCCACTGTTACTCTTGTGACCATTCGTGCGGTTTTTTACAAATACTTGCAATTATTTTACTATAAAATATAATTAAGATAAAAAGTGATATAACCAGTAAAATACTATTGCGCTCCACTCATTTAATATATATCTAATTTGTAGCAAAAAGCATTTCCCTTGTCTATATAAGCAATCAAAATTTTGTTACTCTTGTGCCCAGAGTGTCACAAGAGTCATTTAATATATACATAAGTATTTTTTTTTTTTGTTGTTATGAATTAGATATATGTTTGTGTGTGGAACACAGTGGTATTTAGCTGGTTATATCAATTTTTATCTTACTTATATTTTGTAATAAAATAATTGGAATTATATATGAAAAATTGCTCTAATTATCACAAGAGTAACGAATGGACGTTCCCTTATGCTTTATTTTTCGCACTTTCTTTTTTACCGTTTCTTCAGTAACAAAAGCAGGGAATTCTTAAATCACACCAGTTTTTTAAGCAACCGTTCATATTCTTTTTCTTGGAGAAAAACATAAACGAAAAAAAGGAATGGCAGTCTTTAACCCTTGAAGGGTAGTGGGGGCTCTTTTTTTTTTTTTTTTTTTTTTTTTTTTTTTTACCACTTAATTTTAATCAAAATTTCTAACACAGTTTTTGAACGCAATTTTACTTCTATAACTTTCGTTTAAAAAAAAAAAGCTGTAAAATTAATTTCCTTATTGTCAGATAAAATGTTTCACAAAAGGATACGTATTTTTCCCATGATAACATGGGATTCCACTTTTTTCTTCCGCACCAAATAAGCTCCCTTAAGGGAGCTGGTCACTCATCTTCCGATTTTCCCTTACTAATGGCATTAAATCTATGGGCATTGGATGCATTCGTATATTTAAAATATCTCCTCGGGAGATTAATATTTTTAACTTCTATTTTTTTGTGTACACTTCCTAAAAGATGTCTCTTTTTTTTTCTTAGTTCTCAAAATATTTCTAAAGTATAGACTTAATTTTATAGGAAGTGTTAAAATCTTACTCACAGTTCACCCGCTTTTAACACATAAAACATTTTCAGCATGGATTTTAGAAATAGTTTAAAAACTAGTAAAAAAAGAGACATCCTTTAAGAAGAGTGCACAGAAAAAAATGTGTTAAAAATATGAAATTCCCGAGGAGATATTTCAAATTTACGAATGCATCAAAAGTCCATAGACTTAACATTGCGGAGGAGAATTCCGAAGCTGAGTGACCAGCCCCCTTAAGAACTAAATGTAGTCTCCGAAACTATAACTCAACTAAAGACAAAAACATTACTTCAGCAACCAGCACATGCAGCTATTGATTAAGCAGATGAAACTTGATGATGTTTCAATAAACTGCATTGTAACATTATCTTTTAAAAATTTCTCTAACAAATCGTATTAGTTGTAGTATTACAGAGGTTTTACAATGAATAAAATGTTTTTTGAAAACTCAAGATTGAAATTTATAGGCCGGCTGTGCATAATACATCTATGAAATATAGAGATAAAAAGGAATTAAATTTCCTTTCTGATGTAATAAAAAAAATACAAAAAGATAAATAATAATAGTACAAAAAGAAGAAGAAGAAGGAAAAATAAGAAACGTAAGTTTTTGTAAGCATCAATCATATTATTCCATGCACCACCTAAGGCAGCTATATGCCACTGTGACCCCAGAAAGCCTCAATGCGGAATATCCAAGATATAAAAAAAATCGGGGTCGCCAACCTGGACCATATCGCGTTTGTCAGATGTTAAAAAGAAAACCATAAATCATTAGAGACCAGAACACAGACGTAATAATTCATACGCAATATGTAACATTAACTGAACATTTTCTTTCCCATCAGTAATTTCTAGTTTTTTTTTTCCTTTTCCTAGAAAGTTTTCACAATTAAATAAAGCAATGAAAACAATTTAAAAAAAAACTGTTGTGATACGAAGAGCACGCCACGAGTAGCAGGATTCGTTACTGATATAAATATAGACACGGTCAGAGAAAATTAAAAGAAAATCTATAAAAAGGTACTTTACATTAATTCTATTAAATGAAGTCCAATGAAATGTAGCCCCACCAGTGGCCGAGAGGTTCTGCTCTCGAAGCTAGTAGACGGGAGGAGCTGGGTTCGAACCCAATCGCGCCCGTCGGCCTAATCGTTTGGAGTTTTCCGTGGTTTTCTTCGAACCTTGGATTTCCTTGCGCTAATGCGGGTTAGGATCACATAGAAAGACCCCCCCCCCCTCCTCTTTGGGCCTATATCCCTCGTGTTGATAATTTGCCGTCATAAACACAACCAACCAACCAATGAAATGTAATAGGTTGGTAACTCAAGGTCGACGTTATCCCGCAGCCCAATGGTATTCATCTTCGCTACACAGAAATATGTAAATTCGAAAAAATTTCACATGTGGAAGGTGGAACTGGAACATGTCGTTTTGAAGGCAATTGTCGGATTGAGAGAAATGCCGTTTAATTGGGAGAAAGGAAAAAAGACAGATATCTTGTAAAGCTTTCATTTCGGTCAGAGGTGTCCACACATCTTATAAATGTTTTGCACTTGTCTCTAAAATGTTGTAATCGCTAAAAGTAATATAATCTTGTTTTTAGCTGCAAAATCCTTTAAATTATATAAGTTTTTATATTTGGAACCTTGATTTTTCCCGCAGTGTGAGTGTGTGTATGTGTGTATATATACTGGGTGAGCCAAAAGTTCGTTAAAACTTTAAAAACTCATAAAAAAGGAAGAAATTGTGATAAAGGAGTGCAGTTTGCAAGAAAGGACTCGCAAGGTAGTCGGATTTTTTTTAGCAGCAAAAAAATTTAGTTAAAGAATCACATGTAGAGGGCGCTGACAACCCGAAACACAATGAACAGGACAACAATACGCTCCATTCATTTGTTCTTCCAATAACAAATGCTCAACATGACCTCCAGAACATTCTACGACACAACCAGGTTGTGTCCTAGTACCTGTTCATCGTGTTTCGGGTTGTCAGCGCCTTGTACATGTGATTTTTTAACTAACTACATGTGATTTTTTAACGACTACCTTGTGAGCCCTTTCTTGCAAATCGCACTCCTTTATCATAATTCCTTCCTTTTTTATGAGTTTTTAAAGTTTTAACGAGCTTTTGGCTCACCCCGGTATATATTTAATGAAATTAGAAGAAACTGAAGATGGTGTACCATTACTGCTAATATATTCACTCGAAATCCGATGTGTTTTAATTTCTAATGTTAGATATATTTTATTGTTGTTGTTGGTTTGGTAATACCTTTTTTTTTCTTATGTTTTTCCGATATGTTATAAGGGGCTTAATTTTGTCATTTTAAGGCCTAATACTAACATTATTCGGCGAAATAACATATATTAAATATGAATTATGCTTATGAAGCTCCTCTGATCAAGCCGCAAGATAATCAAAGTTTCTTATTTTTACGTTTTAAATTTCATTTTTATTATATATACATATATAACTAGTTTGTGAATATCAGAAACTGTAAAAAAAAAAAAAAAAAAATCGTTTTCGTGCTTCATAGGTTGTTGAATCGGATTTTAACCCATTATGCCCTCATGGTACTTTGAAGTGCCATAAAAAAATTAATATATTATTCCCTTACTATCGATTAGACGTAATAATATTTAAAATGAGTTATGTGTACTTTAATTAATCATGTTCAAAAATATTATCCATTGTACAAAGCAAAAATGTTTTTAAATGGATAATTCTTTTCCAATTATAACTGTTTCTCACTCCAAATATAAGGGGCATTCTCACAATCTTTTGACTTTTGGGGAAAAAACTCTGACAAAATTAAACTTGCTAAAATAACATTTTAATCTGATAGCCTTAATGATTCAAAATAAAGAAAAAATGGTCAGCAGCGAAAATTTTTTTATTTTACTGAGGTTTAAGTTAAACTTGTGAGTTTAATTTTCCTTACAATTTTACCCCTATAACTTTTTATTTTCTTCTAAATTTTTACTTATAATGAATTTGCATAGTACCCACAGGACATTCAAATAAGAAATAATAACAATGTAGTACTTTTAATACAGAATTTTTGTATAACGTTGTCTTAAAGGGGTGTTAAAGAAGGGACGGTAAGGTAAAAAAAGGTGATGGTAATGAAAACAGGGACGGTAAGGATAGAACGGTAAGGAAAATTACCACCTAGTTTTAGGAAAATCATGTTGAGACTAAGTGATAGCCACAATGTTCATTGATTTTTAGAAACAGTTGTTAACATTGGAATAAATAAATATATTTTTAATTTACCTCGAAAAGTGCAGGAATAAACCTTGGGGACGGCGAGACTACCAATAAAGCCCCGATGCTTGAAATTGATATTTAAATGCTGATTTAAATTCTACAATAAATTTCCTGCCAAAGAATTTTAGACAGTACTTCTGTAACATACTTCTGCATGAGAAAAAACTTAAAAAAAATTATGTGGCTGCATCTGAAATGTTTTTCTGTATAATTTTAGAAGAGGGGTGGTAAGGAATCTAAAACCCAGGGACTTTAAAAAGGGAGTAATTTTTAGGGAGTTTTTTTTAAACAGGGAGTTTAAAAAATAATAACAACCCGAAAAATGTGTGCAGGTTAATTTTTAGCTACATATTTATATAAAACAATAGTTCCAGTTTCAGAAAAAATTACATCGAATTATTTTTATTGAAACAATTTTATCCAGACAGCTCCAAACTTAAAAATCAGCATCAGGGACACGGGACGGTATAGGAGTTTTCCAGGTGTTTGGACTCCCAACATCGTCCAAAACTTACTTATCTCATTAATATTGTTGTGCAATCATGCAATGGGATGTTCCCCAGTATATGAAAAAAAAAAAAAACACAAAAAGGTGTATTAAAATAAAAATTATTATTCAGAAACATGAAAGTCAAAAGATTGTGAGAATGCCCCATAACTGTTTTCCACTCCGTTTCTTTCAACATTCTTCTGCATGTTAAAAGAAACCGAGTGGAAACTTCCCTTACAGTAAATATTTCTATATTTATATTGTCAGGAAATTGCCGTATTTGCCCGCCTAACTGACGCCCCTGCGTTTTCTTCGCTCCAAATACTCTTCAAAAAAAGATTCGCATAATTTTCTCATGTAAAATAATTAAAATTAATAAAATGATTAATCCTACCTTATATGTCTCAAAAATTTTCATTTTACTAAATTTCAGTTAAGATCTTTGATTAAAAAAATTTATTTTTTTCTCTCGACTTTTACTTGCCAGATGCACTACACTCTCAAAATGTTTTTTTTTTAATTTGAAGGTATTTTTTTCCGTTAATTTTTTACCATTAAAACGCGAAAATTGCTGCTTTGATTCGCCCTTTTCCCACAAAAATACAGAAAAGTCACCAACTAATCGTTAAAATTACCTAAAATTCTTCAATCTAAGGCTGCATTTTCATCAAATCACAACGGTGCTCCGGCAGCTGTGCTGTGTTTTCGTTAGCTGAATTTTCACGCATGTTCTTTATATCATTCAAAACACGAAAAGGTGGCGAGCCGAAGCTGAAAATTTCTTGAAATTCTCTCGGCAAAAATTTCTTTAAATAAGAGAAAGAATCTCTTCTAATCACAGGGATTTTCCGGCAACTTGGTGCTTTTAATTTTTACAGTTTAAGACATTTTTTACGTGCGTTCGTAATTTTATAAATATGTAGCACCTATAGTCTTCGTCTGGTCCGTCCGTCTGTCCCCGTATAACAGCGCAAAATTTACCCACCAGACTGGTTTGAAATTTAATATATATATACAATCGTTCCAGAATTTTGTCGAATGATTTCAAATTTTATGAAAATCGAATCAAAACTTAAAAATATACCCATAAAAGTTTTCTTCATTCTATTAAATCCTATCATACGTAATTAATTCAATGATATCCCATGCTAGGTCATGATTCTAGGTTACCATGGTGATGACGTCCTATTTAAGATGGAGTCATGTTATATCCGTATCACTGAATTTAATATATATATAATCGTAATAAAGATTGTATTCATGCATTTTTGCATAAGAGTACAACAGCTAGTGCATTAGGATCTGAATATTTTATGAAACTAGTTATAGTACGGCCACGTTTGACATACAATTTCCGACTTTTTTTCTTCTTTTTTTAAAGTGTGTGTGCAGATGGTATTGCAACTATAATGCGACTTCACCAGCCCTGTGATTAATTTGATCTTATTTGTTTACATTCGTAATAACAATTTCAAGAAAAATTTTATATTCATGGGATATTGCCCAGTTTAGAAAAAGAAAACATAATTACAAGCAGGATAGCTGGAAGAGAATTCGGAGTATATGAAGCACTTATTCGACATTAGCTAAAAAGGAATTTTTTTTCTCTACACAAAGCAGTTAAGGGGGTCCGGGACATAAAAATCTTCAAATTTTGCAAAAACATTTTATTTCATAAAAAATTTCTCTGTTTTTTCCTGCTTAAAATGACATTTAAATCATGTTTCTATCTGAATTAGAACAAAAAAATATTAATTTTTTCGTTTTCGTTTGTTTTCAAAATCTAGCTTCCAAGCAATGGCTGTCATGGAAGCGACTTCTTGTAAAAATGCGTTTTTCTTCATGATAGGTTTTTTCCCCATTTCTCATATTTAAATTCTTATAACTCGAGAACCGTTAAAGATACAGGGTTCAAACTTGGAACATATATTTTTCAATTGTGTTACTTTAATTTCGATTTAGCATATTTGAAAAAAATATTTACTTTTGAAAATATGATTTTTTTTAAAGTTGCACCACTTTTTTTGAAATTTTTTCGTTAAACATTTTTAATTTTTTTTATAAATTAATATTTTAAAAAATGCTGAATCAAAATTAAAACTTATATATTTTTGTTTATTTAAATGAAAAAAAAATTGAAATTCTATAAATAATATTTCGAGTTATAACGATTTCAAATTACCCCACTTTTTTAATAAATTTTAAATTAATTTTTTTTTTAAATCTGAGAAGTTTTATCGTGTGATTTTGTTTACAAATAATAAGGTTAACCATCACAAAAAAAATCAGAATTTTAACTCAATAAATAAAAAATATTTTAAAATGTATCCCGGAGCCCCTTAAAAGTAGATGAGACTTTCATAGTCCGAATTCGTGATATACATATTAATAAGAGAGGCTAAAATGCTTAAAATGGCAAAAGATTTAGTTATACTAACAGCTTCTGTCAAACAAATTAAAATTTTTAGTGCATTCGTTTGCTAATTTACACTGTTAAAAATTTGCAGCATTCTGTCCAGTCATTTGACCGTTTTTACCGAAAACGGTTACACAACTGTAATTTAACACTATTCTGACCATATTATTGGCCATTTTATGGTCAGAATACAGTTAAATTACGGTTATGACACAGTTTTTTCAAAAAACGGTCGAATGACTGGCCAGAATGTTGCAAATTTTTAACAGTGTAGAGGGGCCATATTTTCCGATTCTAGAATGCTCCTAAGATTGTTTTATTCATTTTTAAAAACTGTTTACGGACATTTAATCTTTACGGACATCTTTATTATTCATTTTTTTAAATATTATATAGTTGTATTCAAGATAGCAATTTCTTTTATAAACGAGTATACCTAAGTTTTCCACGCTAAGGAAAAAAATATTGCGTATTTTTCGCACATCCACCTTTTAGCCCAAAAAAATGTAAAAAAAAAAAAAAAAAAAAAAAAAAAAAAAAAAAAAAAAAAAAAAATTGCTCAAAATACACGAGTAATTATGAGATATTTGTACATTTCCATATATTCTATAAAATGTTGTAGACAATATTTGAGTTGAGTGTATATATTACACAAAACTCCAATAATCAATTTAGCCCAATAATAAATATCAATTTAGCTTATTGATTTTAATAAACAAAACATTTCTAAAATAAATATTATAAAGCGAAAATATGTCGTGAGTAATGCTGACGTCATATTGACGGTAGAAACATCTGGCCAGTAAATTTCGCTTTTTCTACTTTTTTTTTTTTTTTTTTTTTTTTTTTTTTTTTTTTTTTTAACTTCTAAACATCGCGTAAATTCAATTTTTACAAAGCCGGATTGAAACAAAAATGTTCTTTCAAAGGTAATTTGTTTGAAAATTGTATCTCAATTTATTCATTTTTAATGATTTTTGCAATAATTTTCAAGCAGGATTTTAAATTTAATCTGCCCCCCCCCCCCCCCCCACCCTATCGCATGCAGACCGATTACTACAGATAAAACCGTTCGCACTTAAAACAATATAAATAGTTCAGTATTTGTTTCCTGCTAGTACTTCAGAACGAAATTAAAACTTCATCAGTAAATAAGTAAAATGATATAAATAAAAGATAAATTTAACAGACGTGCAATCGAACTACTCGCTTAAACCACTGAAATTATCAAAATAAAAAAGGATTGCTGTATAAGTAGCTAAATCGAGGCGATAAATAAAGGTGATTTCTTTCGCTATTAACTCCTGGCATACGGGTGCTATGAAAGGCACTTTAGAGCTACACTAAAAGAAACGGACTAAAAACGGAGATTCTACTGGCAACCGAGACACCAGTACTAACTCCGTATTTTAACGGAAAATTCCCCCCATAAATTCCAGAAAGACGGAAAATTTTCTGTAATTTATGGGGGAAAATTTCCGTAAAAATACGGATTTCTGGAATTTATGGGGGGGAAATTTCCGTTAAAATACGGAAATAGTACTGGCGTCTCGATTGTCAGTAGAATCTCCGTTTTTTAGTCCGTTATTTTTTACAGTGTAAGACTAAGAGCTTTTAATAAATTTCAAAATTTTATTTGAATACAAAATTGATAGTTTTCCTATAAAAATGCTTTTGTTAGGGGCAATCTAAAATATGTATTAAAATCTATTGCAGTTTTCTGTTTTTTTTCACCTACAATCTGTAACCCGGGAAGCTCGGTTGGTTTTATTTAATGATTGCAGAAATTGTATTTTCAAAATATCATGAGAAATGCTTTGGAAGGGGTAGTTTTCGCTATTTCATAAGTTGGGATATAAATAGTTAATGTCTCTCACTGTATTAGGAATAAAGAAAAAAACCACCTACCCATCATAGTAAAAAGATCTTTTCGATTGTTTCTCATCACAGTTAGGTTTGAAATGGCAAAAAAATGTATTTACGTATTATTATTATTTATTATTATTTTGGTTGAATCTTTAAGAATGCCGTATAGTTTGTTCTATACACTCTCAGAAATACTTTCTTCAAATTACTGAAATATTCCAGCAGCACTGCTGCCGGAATATTTTCCTTATTTCAAGAACGTCCGTTTCTTTTTTCTCCGTTACAAGAGAGAAAATATACGGCAATTGAAGAGACTTTCGTCTGTTTTTTCCTGTTGTAGCAGAGAAATTTTCTGATATCTGAGGAAACAGCCGGTTAAAAAAAAATTTCTCTCTTTTTTTTTTTCTGGCTGACCATGGAGTTGAACCGGGACTTCACTGCTTCGAGTGGAGTACCTTAACCATTCAACCAATGGTTGGTTGCTCGAGTTGAGTTTAAATGGTTTTCTTCAAATGGGGATTGGGTAAAGCTTGATAAATTTGTTGTTTTAGCTGGCAATTTTCAAATTAATTGCGGGAGATTTCGTTGTTATGAAATAATAGTTAGGGTTTTAACGCTTACAGGATAATAGAGGATAAAAATACGAATTAGACATATTTTTAATTTGTTTGTTACATGTAAACTATAAATATTGTATCTTAATAAAATTCGAGTAGCTTTTCGAGAATTTGCTTTTTTGAGTAAATTTGATTTTTTTTTTCATTTAATTTAACTATTGTATATTTTTTAAATTTGTTCGTTTAGAATATATTTTTTAACTGTGTTCGTTTAGAAAATATTTCAAATGTGAATATTTTTTTTTATAACTTTAAAAAATAAATGGCAAATAATTTTATACGAATGAGAAAATTAATTGTTTGTTAAGTTTTTTCAATTCGAAAGCTTTTTTTTTTTTTTTTTTTTGCTGTCGTTTGTTTGTTTTTAAATAAACTAGAAATTTTAATTTATTGATTTTTCGATTTTTCATTTTAAAAATGAATTCGAACTTTAGTATTAATAGAACCAATAGGCATGTGATCAAGTATCAAGTATTCGCATTTTGAAATCAGCTTCTATAAAATGGTAACGGTAAAAATGTCGCTGTCTCTCAGAGTTTTATAAGCACGCTAAAACATTGACGTTGGACAATATACTTTTTTTTAGTTTGAGGTTACAAAAATTTTTCTGTTTGGGAACAACGTGCATAACCGTAGTATTGAAAAGCACTGTACTTTGATAATTTACGCTTAAATTTTATGTTTATATCGATTTTTCAAAAATATTTTCTGGTTCAGGTATAGCGTATGCAAAAGTTCTTTCCTCTATTTTAATGTATCATCATGGTTATTTACAGGTTATTTTTTAAATTCTTTATCGAATAGTAATTCGTACAAAATAAATCTAAAGTATTTTATGCATGCATTTGTTTGTATTTATTCTGAATCAAATGATGAAATATATAAACAAACTTGCTGGCCGCTACTTTTACAGAGTTCGTACGCATCAGGGGATTCAGGGGATTTTAGGGGATTTAGTATCAGAAATTTCGTAAAGTACTGGTGGCTATATCTGAAGATATAATTTGTTTTCATTAAATAAGCCAAATATTACTTTATGTAAATTCTGGTAAAATGTCCTTGAAGCGTACGTACGAACCCTGTTTTACGCCATGTGATTCCCACTTTGACGTCATATGAATATTGTTACTCAGAAAATCATTTTAAATGTATCGTTTTAATATATGACGTAATTTTTAGAATTAACTGCGTTTCGTGTATAATAATTTAATTATTTTGAAGTTTTTCTTTCTTTTTATTAATATTCCCGTTTAAATATACTACTTTTTTAACTCCATCGGGTCGAGCGACTTTTACAGAATTTTTATTCTTTTATCACCGGTTTTTCAAAGCAGAAATTTTTGCCTAATTGAATCGGGAACATGCTCGGGTTAAATAAGGCAAAATTTACAATAAAAATTTACTGTTGAGAATAATCACGGATTCTGATCGCCTTACGCGGCACGTATACCGGTCGCTCGTCCCCAAGGGGTTAAGATGTAATTTTCCCAACTTCTTGCTTCAACACATCATCATTTAATTTATTTTTCAATTATTAGATAAGTTTTCTTTCTGCTTTTACTAGTCAGTTGTAAATGCAATTTTTTAATTGAAAGGAAATCTTATTCTGCGCTCTGATTTACAATTTGGCAACAATTTAAACAAACTGCCTTCAATAAATACGACATAAATCAATGAAAATTTAAAAATCAAACCTCCAAAAATTGGTGTAATTAAAAAAATAAGTGCAGTATGCACATCTCAAGCTTGTGAAGTAAAGCTCTAGAAATAAAATGATTAAATTCATATGCATAATTTTTGTTCCTATAAATATTTTTTAACGGAGCTATTTTGACCGACTTCAACATTAAGTAGCTCTTAAAATAATTCTTTGATTTAAAAACTGTCTGCTTCAGCGTGTTTATCAAACATATTTCTGCATAATACTATTGGTTTTGATATTTTTGTATGCAGTAATTTTCTTAATATTAGCGGTGAAAGACCTCCGGTCATAAAAAATTCATTTACGGCGGCCGTTACAGCCTAAGTTTCTCTTTTTTAGAATAGAAAGGTTATCTCTGCCATACAATTTATATTAGGATATTTTCAAGAGAAATCTACCACAAGAAAATTTTTGTAAATTGCTGTACGATTAAATATAAAAATAGTCACCGGTCCTGTTTGAAATCAAAGGGTTGATTAATGTATACTCTATTTCAAGAGAAAGATGTTTCATACTAACTTAATTAATTTAAGTTTTGATTGAATTTGTATATATTTATTTATTTATTACTATACACTGTAAAAAAAAAAAAGAAAAAAAAAACGAAAAAAAAAACGGAGATTCTACTGGCAATCTAGACGCCATTACTATTTCAGTATTTTTACGGAAAATTTCCCCGTAAATTACGGAAAATTTTCCGTTTTTAATCAGAAAAACGGAAAATTTTCTGTAATTTGTAGCGAAAAATTTCCGTAAAAATACGGCAACAGTACTGGCGTCTAGATTGCCAGTACAATCTCCGTTTTTTAGTTCGCTTTTTTTTTTTTTTTTTTTTTTTTTTTTTACAGTGTAAGTTGACTTAAGTTATCACTTATGATGTGAATTCTCAGGTTTTGAAAAAATATATAAAGAAGTACTGAAAAAATTTAATCACAATGTACGTCGCTATGTCGTATTCCCAT
This sequence comes from Maratus speciosus, assembly GCA_963932465.1. NCBI lineage: Eukaryota > Metazoa > Arthropoda > Arachnida > Araneae > Salticidae > Maratus > Maratus speciosus. The sequence continues at coordinate 149,619,594 of OZ010796.1, read as the reverse complement.
TACGCTACGTTACCTTAAACTTACTCAAAAACTCAATCTAATTATACTTTTTAAGGTGGTCCGGGACACAAAAATCTTCAAATTTTGCAAAAACATTTTATTTAATTAAAAATTTCTCTGTTTTTTCATGCTTAAAATGACATTTAAATCATGTTTCTATCTGAATTAGAACAAAAAATATTAATTTTTTTTTGTTTTGGTTTGTTTTCAAAATCTAGCTTTCAAGCAATGGCTGTCATGGAAACAACTTCTTGTAAAAATGCGTTTTTCTTTGTGATAGGTTTTTTCACCATTTCTCGTATTTAAATTCTTATAACTCGAGAACCGTTAAAGATAAACGGTTCAAACTTGGAGCATATCTTTTTCAATTGTTTTTCTTTAATTCTGATTCAGCATATTTGTAAAAAATATTTACTTTGGAAAATATGATTTTTTTTTTTTTAAGTTGCACCACTTTTTAAAAAAATTTTCGTTAAATATTTTAAATGTTTTTATAAATTAATATTTTTAAAAATGCTGAATCAAAATTAAAACTCAGTAAATAAATAAATAGAAATGCTTAATTCATCTTTAAAAGTTAAAGTTAAATTTGCACTATGTGTAAAATTACTTGAAAGATGACACAGTATTTAAAAAATGTTAAATTATTTTAATACCTTAGAACTTTCAACTATAAAAAACATAGTCTTCTTCAGAGGAATATAAGAAATACAACAATTATTGGCGCCTAATTTTCAAAATTTTTAAAATTAGGCTTCAATAATTGTTGTATTTCTTATATTCCTCTGAAGAAGACTATATTTTGAAAATTAGGCGTCAATAATTGTTGTATTTCTTATATTCCTCTGAAGAAGACTATGTTTTTTATAGTTTAAAGTTCTAAGGTATTAAAATAATTTAACATTTTGTAAATACTGTGTCATCTTTTAAGTAATTTTACACATAGTGTAAGTTTAACTTTAAAATTAAAACTTATATGTTTTTGTTTATTTAAATGAAAAAAAAATGAAATTCTATAAATAATATTTCGAGTTATTACGATTTTAAATTATCCCACTTTTTAAATAAATTTTAAATTTTAAATTAAAAAAAAATGTGAGAAGTTTTATCATGTGATTTTGTTTACAAATGATAAGGTTAACCATCACAAAAAAATTCAGAATTTTAACTCAATAAATAAAAATTATTTTAAAATGTGTCCCAGACCCCCTTAAGGGATTCTTCTTTTGTAATTATACGCTATCAAAATAATACATACATGTTTCGAAACTTACCTTTAGTAATTTTTTGCAGGATGCTACAAAAGGATGAGTTGGATCCAGCATCAAATTCTGAACTGGTAAATCCTCTTGGTACATTGCAAATACTCTCACCAGTTGCATTACAACATTATCAGGCTTTAGTAGCTTTATTGAAATGTCCGGTCCATCAGCTAAGAAAACTCTTGCATACAAGGCTTCTAAGATCGGTAATGTCTGAGGAATGTTATCAACAAATAACTCGACAGGAAGTTCTCTAAGTATTGCTTTAAAAGTGCTATAGTTTAATCTGTTGATAAAATTAGCTGCTTCACGGTATTGTTGATTTTCATAAAGCAGCAGTACCCTGCGGATTGCAACACCAGGGCTAACATCGGCTATAGTCATGCTGCTTACACGACTCTCTCCATCTTCACCGTATCCTTTCACCCAATCATTGGATCTCCAAGTTATTTTCTGGATATTTTTCCTGTTGTGCCTTTCTGGGCGAATACGATTTCCTCTTTCGATAACAGAATGTCCAGCTTGCTTATATGTCCACGTAGTGAACATTGCTGGTCGATCAATTCGAAGCATATGTTGTATACTTATTTTCACCACACGATAAATATTTTAATAACAATAATAACAAAAGTATTAATATTTTCAGGCATTCACCATTCTTTCAAATATATATATATCTTAAACAGACCGAGAAATATCCTATTCTTTGAACCAAAATTGAAGTCAATTCCAAGATGTACTACATGTAAACTTAAGATGATTCGTCGTCGAAAAAAAAAACACCTAAAAAAAGTAGCCGGGAAAAGAACAAGTCTGTCTTTTGCTCAGATGTTCTCTAACAATGTTTTGATTCTAAAATGCCTCGCTTAGATATTTGAAATCGTATGAAGGGCACGAGGTCTGAGCGAAGTGCGTCAGTGGGTCAGTAAGACTAATCAAGATCGTGATGTGGAGGAGCAGTAAGTAGCCAGAGGTAATTGTAGACCTCTAAACACTTGAACAGGGGGAAAGAAGAAACGCCTTAGTCAGTCATCTCAACGAAACATTCATTATCAATATTTTTGTTGTTATTATTCTTTCACGCCGGCTATTATAAAGAGGAATGAAAGCGGGAATCTAACCAGTGACTGAGTGACCTGGAAGCTTGTAGGTCCGGGAAGTTGTGAGACCGCAGGGCTCTTCTCACCAGACGCTGGCCAAAGACTGACAAGGATTTTCCTGACAGCTTCTTTTGAACCTGTTTATGGATGGGGGAAGAAATATCATACCGAACACAGAGAGAGAGAATCCCTCCTGCCGAAACTTTTCATCATTTCGCGCTCTTATTAGTTATGCGATTCATTGCCAAGTTCGAGGCACGTAATATAGAACACGAGATCGATTATAATCTTTGGTATTGTTTATGTTGGAAACACTTGTTCAGGAATATTCAGCCTTGATCAAAAATATTAGGCGCCCTAAAAAATTTTAAATATATCTTTAAAAGTAGTAGTCGGATGCAAATGCTGAACTGCGTACAGTTATGAATTTAATTTTTAAGTTATTAGAGTTTGTAAGAAAAATAAAGACAGCAAATTAACAATTCAACTTGCAATTTTCGGTTTAAATGACACCATTTGCTTTGAAAAACGATTTAAAAAAATACTGAACTACTTTGTTTTTCCTGAAGTTTCGTTATTGTGTTATGTAAATTAATGCATAATTCTGCAAATTAGAATAATTCTTGCAGAAAATGTCAATAAAAAACTTAATTTTTAGCAACAAAAAAATAAACAATTTGTTTTACGTTACAAAAATTCGGTAAAGAAAATATCTTTTTAATTTATATGTAATTTTTTTAGTAGTTTTGTTAACACATGTAAAAAGTCAAAATAACAAAATATTAGATATAATTTGTATAAAAATAATGTTTATTTAATTTTTTAAACACAAAAAAAAATATTTATTGCTCTTGTTACTGAATACTAATTTCTTCATATTTTGGCATTTTCTTCTAGAATTATTCTAATTTTCATTAAGACCCTACTTCAGTCAAGTGAGAAGACCCGTTCGCTAATGCTAATCCTATGGAAGAAATTTATAACGATATCTCGGTTGCATTTCAATATTTTTAAATGATTTTTTTTTTTGCATTGGATAGCTGAGATCGAACTGTACAAAGGCCGTTTTTTACATTTTCTATTTTGTTCACAGATATTTTTAATGAGGACGTTTTCATTTTCGGAACCGGTTTTGAAACTGAAAGCATCCTCATAAAAAAAATTGTAAAAAAATCGAAAAAGTAAAAAACGGCCTGCATACAGATCGATCTTCAGCTATCCAATGCAAAAAAAATCTTTTAAAAATATTGAAATGCAACCGAGATATCGTTATAAATTTCTTCTATAGGATTAGCATTAGCGAACGGGTCTTTTCATTTGACTGAAGTAGCCTCTTAATGCCTATTAAATCGATTAAGAGCCTATTTCAGTCAAACGAAAAGACCCGTTCGCTAATGCTAATCCTGTGGAAGACATTTATAAAGATATCTCGTTCGAATTTAAATATTTTTAAATGAGTTTTTTTTTTTTCACCGAATAGTTGAGATCGATCTGTACAAAGACCGTTGTTTACTTTTTCGATTTTCTTTACAGGTATTTTTAATGAGGACACTTTCATTTTGGAAACCGGTTTCGAAAGTAAAAGCATCCTTATAAAAAAAAATCTGCAATCAAAATCGAAAAAGTAAAAAACGGCCTGCATACAGATCGATCTCAGTTATCCAATACAAAAAAAAAAAAAAAAAAAAAAAAAAAAAAAAAAAAGATTTAAAAATATTGAAATGCGACCGAGATATCTTTGTAAAATTTCTTCCATAGGATTAGCATTAGCGAACGCGTCTTTTCGTTTGACTCAAGCAGGCTCTGAACACAATACACAACAGCGAAACTTATAGTATATTTTAAAACACGTTTTTAAAACAAAGGGTTTAATTGAAAGCGTTCATTAAACTTGCGTTGTTCGTTTGCTGTCAAATTTTACAAAATATAATAAGTTAATAAAAAAAGTTCACAATTGTATGGAGTTCAATAATTGTATCCGACAATTATTTTTCAGTTATATTAAAAATATTGGGTGTTCAATACTTTAGATGAAGTCTGTATATGGAAACGCATACACGGTTATATCGAAGTCTATCTGTGTTTATGTATATATATTTTTACTGTACAAATGTAATTAGAAGAATTTATTTAAAAATATAATAAATGAATGTAAAGTCAAATGTGCATAATTCGAATTTTTCATACTCGACCTATTTTTGCATATTTTATGGAAAGTGGTATGTTTAATTGTTTTTTACAATTTTAAACAGTTTTGTGTTTCACATTCTCTCTTTTTTTTTCGATTACTAAATACTTTTAGAGTTAAATATTTTTCAATACTTAATCATTTTCACTAAGAAATATTTTCCTATAAGAGAGATTATATGCAGTACCATCAACTCGGGTAACATTGTCCAAAATCGTATATTGATGAAAACTAATATTTTTTACGTTAAAATTGGACTGAAATGAAAAGTTTTTTAACAAGCTATTGAAAAATAATTCGCCTTTTATCATTGATCCATATCATCACCCTTTATCTACTGATGGTACTTATAAGGGTCAACATCTGAAAACTGGACAATTTCACTCCAGAATTTTTATTTTTTTTAAATTAAAGTACCAACTTCCAAATACAATTATATACTATGATACATGTTTTGTCATTTGAATGCTGTAGTCTTTTGAGATCGAGTGTGTATATTTTATGCGTAGAATAAACTGTTATGGAAGAAAGTGTCTGTTAACACCATAATCAGTGTCTAATAATTGGGACTGAGGTGATGTTTTTGTCTTAAAAGCTGCACAGCCATTTTGTTGAATCATTTTGCCCACATGTAAATTATTAAATATGCCATGTGACATTAGTATGTTACGTAAATAAAGTTGCAATGAACTTTTTGTTTATAAATAAAAAGTTAAATAGGGGACATGAATGATGCTATAAAAAGATACTCATCCCTATTTAGAACAAAAACTAAATATTTCTAAATAGGAAACAAAGAGAAAACAACTTACCTTCATCCACGGTGGCTAGTTCAACTTTAGTTGCTGTTGCAATGGAAATGATTCTGCCAGCATCAGAATCTAAATGTGTGTTTAGAGGGACTGAGATGATGGTCAACCTCAGGGACAAATATATTTACTACAATATTTTACTATACAATCTATACTAAGAAAGGATAATTATATTTTCCCATACTTTATATATATATAGGAATAAATATCTAATAGCAAAAGTTAATAATATTTATAGAAATGTTTACAGCATACATTTGATATTGGATATTTGTACCTGGGGACAGGGACTGAAATGATGATTTCGCTTGTATAAAGCTTAAAACTAATTATTTATACATCATTATATGTCCATTTATCATTGGTAATTGATATAACAAATGTTACAATATATTACATTTTTCAGTTTTTGGTTTTAGTATAATTAATGAAATATTATTGGCAGTGGACGCAAATTGTCCAATTTTCAGATATTGACCCATAAATACCATTAAAATAATTTGTTATAAGATTCATTTAATGCATCGATTAGTAGTAATACAGTTTATAATGAGTTATAGATGCATTATTTTATCTTGTTTCAAAAACATTATGGGTTACACAAAACAAAATTATTTTTAAAAGGATGATTTATTTTGCCTTTGCATCTTTTCAGCTTTCTTGGCTGTTCGGGGAAGAGGGTGTGGGAGAAGATTTTTTAATTCGGAAATATTTCTATTGTAAGAACATTACATTTGTACATTTCCTAATTCTACAAAATACTAAGAAAAATATTTAAAATAAAAGATTTGAGTGGGGTTATAAATATTGCACAAAATCCCTATCAATTCAAATTTAATTAATCTTTCTAAATCCTCCAGTCTTTCTAATCCTTCTAAAATTTATTAAATGATTATTTAAATGTAGTTTCAAAAATTTACAAAAAATGCCTTAGAAGGTAAAATTTTCATGAATTCATAATTCCGTACATAAAGGGCTACGACAGGCATGTCAAACACGTGGCCCTCGGGCTACAACAGGTCCGCCGACAACTTATCTTTAGTCCGCGAAGCCTTTGACATTTTACCTGAGTTTAATTTAGTTGTTTGAACAGGCATTCTGAAAATACACTTTGCACCAACACACTTACACCAGCCGTTGGTCTTAGAGATGGCAAACATTCGAAAGATATCAGCGTTACCAGTTTGGCAGGGTTTTTTATTATTATTATTCAGTATGCTACTAGACAATATCAATTAAAGTTCATATGCCAAGTCCACGGAGGAAACCAAAATTCATTTTTGAATTTTTAAATGCTTTTGTTTTCAGGTTGATAAAATGGTGCATTTCTTTTTATTAAAGGCAGTGTTAAAGCTGTCTAAAATTTGTATTATAATTATAAATTAGCTTTTTCTTATCTTATTTAAGATGACAACGGAGTATAAACTAAGAACTTTGCAATACTCCAAACAGAACTAATAAATTGGAAAAGATTCAATAACTTCACAGCAGAACAAATAATTATATCTAAAAAGCAAAATTATTTTCTTTCCCCCAAACTACCTAATGATGTTATTCAAGGTTGGAGTAGCACAGTTGGAGTTTATTCCAACAGAGCGAAAAATTTCCAGACCAGGAATCGAACCTGGATACTTGGCGTGCCGTACCGCTGCTTTACCTGTTAAGCTATCCGGACGATACCTGGCTGACATAATTCACTCTTATTTGTTGGACATGGCTGCGAACTACAACGCTATTTTAATTCATCCGAGCTATAACTATCACATTTTCATCATGTAACTGCTGTAGTTATATTATTCATCCGAGGTATGACTATCACATTTTCATCATGTAACTGCTATAGTTATAGCTCCGATGATTGAAACTAGCTCTGCAGTTCACAGCCATGTCCAACAAATAAGAGTGAATTATGTCAGCCAGGTATCGCCCGGATAGCTTAACAGGTAAAACATCGGCACGGCACGCCAAGTATCCAGGTTCGATTCCTGGTCTAGACATTTTTCGCTCTGTTGGAATAAACTCCATTTGCGCTACTCCAGCCTTGAATATGATTTAATCCAATTGGTAAAAAATATTGGTTCTCTTCATTATTACCTAATGATGATTTAACATGTACTGTCATCTATAGCACTATATTTAATTTATTTTCAGTCTCCACGGAGGGAGACTATTATGGCTAGGGACAAAGTTTATATTTAATTTCTTAGCAAAAATAAAATCCTTTAAAAAAAGTTAAGTTAGAACTTAACTAAAGACTACTAACCAGTTATTATTGAAAAAAAAAGATTCGAAAACCATTAAATTGTTTAAATGTAATTGAAATGAACGTTGTTTTAGATGTAGGGACGTCCACGGATGGGCGTTTCGACGTATATTCATTAAAAGATTAATGTTAAATATTATTTTTTTCCCAGAAATGCATTTAATAGCCCACTTTAAACTTAAATATACATATGAATGAAAATAAAAGGAAATTTGTTACATTTTCTAATATTTATCCATTCGGGGCCGTAAAAAGTGCCTTTTCGTTAGAATGACCCACGTATAATTAATTCATACTATACAATACTGTTTTGATATCATTTTAATACAAATTTTAGATTAATTCCTAAATTCTCTCTTCTGGTTAATTACCTCTCTATTTTATCTCTTCTGTTTATTAACTCTGTTTATTTTCATTGTAATCGGATAATAGTGCTTATTTTATATTTTCTAACAGTTGTAACGGAGTTTAAATATCTTACAAATTTCTATATAAATTCAATATGTATTTTAAATGTTTTGATCAGTCAAGGCAGACAAATTTATCGTATGCAGCCGTGCATAAGAAAGGGACGTAGGGATTAACCACTCTCACTCGGTTTCGCTCTGTCTCTTTCTCTCTTTAATTCTACTTTCAATATCTAGAATATTTTGAGCCTGAACGAACTTGCCACAAAAAATGAAACATTTATAAAGAAATTGGGGATGAACTATCATTTCCGCAAATTTCTTTCATATAGGGAAAGGACGGGCAAACTGACCAGTGAGGACAAAATGGCCATTTGCGTTTTTCCGTTGTATAGTACCCCTGCCACGCAGGAACTGTGTGAAACAGTCGTCAAAGATGCTAGTAGTATTGTCTGTGACTTTGAAGTGGAAGGCTACATTTGTCTAGTTCTGAACTCATTTTATTGTTTTTTCACATTTTTGATTTTACACGAGTGCTACAATTTCTTGATTGCAGCTAAATAATATGTAGTGTTATAAATATTTGCTTTTATACTGTTTGACCACTGTGTAGTAACCTTTTAAATGATGCGTGTTTGAAAACTCATGAAAGTCATGTAGATTAGATGCTAGGGCACAGTTTTTGTAATGGCGCCATTCCGGGCAAAGTGGACACAAAGAGAGCGGGTTAAATGGCCAGATGGCTACTTTGCCCGAAAACGATCTTTTATTTATCCTTCATAACAAATACTATTCAAAAGTTTTTTAAGTAATAAGACAGGTCGGGGCAATAACTTCTGCAGAAAAAGGCGAACTCTCGACATTTGCGGTCTGTATGTCTGCTGGGGCACTTTTATATCTCCATTTGTCATATTGATTCTCATTACTGTTTACTTTATCTTGTAACGATTCAATACTTAAAATAGTAAAAACATAATACTTATTCTTAGTGTGTGTTGCTTTAGTTTGTGCTGATTAACACCTTAAGCACCATATTAAATTTAGTGAATGAAGAATACCAGAACATGCTGAATACCAGATATATTAAATTTCGCCAAAAGTAGTTTATGCCATTATTTTAATTACACGTGAAATATTTAATTAAATGTAACGGAAGGAGTTGAAATAAAGGTTTAATTTTATTATACAGAAAAAATAAGACCTAAAACGGGTAGAAAAATACCCGAATTGAGTAAAAATATTCTTAGGTGTGAGTTTACCGAATTTGGGTACATGCGACTGTTTTGGTTACCACTGTGTATCCCTTTTGGGCACTGTTAAATACCCATTTTGGTAAAAAATCCCAAAATGGGTATTAACAGTCCCTGAAATGGATACACAGTGTTAACTAAAACAGGTAAATGGACCCAAATTGGGTAACCGCACACCTAAGAATCTTTCTACCCAGTTCGGGTATGTTTCTACCCGTTTTAGGTCTTTTTTTTTTTCTGTGTACAAACAGAAATAAGGTTCGAAGGAAATAACTTCCACAATCTCAATAGCAAACAGCCAAGAAAAAAATCCAGATGCTGAGGACATTGCAATCTAGACTTAAAATGAGGACGTATGCACATACGTCCAGGTATTTTTAATAGTAGAGTTCATGACGTACGCAGGTGCTCATGGTGCTTAAGGTGTTAAATATACACCCTGAATCAATGTGATTTGTTCATTTACCTATGTTGGCCACTTTACCAAGCTTAAGCGGCTTAATCGACAAAGTGGCCATTTTGTAGTTTTTCTTTTAAAGTAACGTGTACATTTTAAATTTGTTGTTGTTTTTAATGTAAAATAACAATTGAAACTAAAGTTATTATAGTTACTATTCGTATTTGTTTCTAGAACTTTACTGGTTAAAAAGGTATTATAAAAATTCATCTAACCTTACAGTGGCCATTTTATCCTTCCTTCCCCTAGGTAAAATAACGCATGATAACTTAGTGTGGTGTTTACTTGTTATCAGGTTTAGGTAGTAACGAAAAAGATGGCTTTCTCCTCGTGAGTACATGTGCTTTACAGATATGTTGATGACATGCAGATAACATAATTTATGATGTATTTAAGAGTAAATCAATATAAAACTTTATAATAAAACACACATACTACAATATATATTAAAATACACATACACACATAAATAACGCCTGCATTCTGTATTATGCGTGTATGTGTGTTTTAATATATATTGTAAGTATGTGGGTTTTATTATAATTATCGTAGATCGATGTAATAGTAAAATCTATTCATCGTTGACCGGTCATCCAAGGCTGTCGTATAGATGGCTGGTGACTTCCCCAACATGATTTATTAGTGAGAAATTGCAGACCCAGGCATCGGCCGAAGTAGGTCAGTGGTTGGAGCAGCAGTCTTGTATACTGTGGTCTTGGCCTCGATTCCTGGCTCTGGCTAATTTTTCACTCCGGTTGGATTTATTGTATATATGTCTGCATAATATTTATATATGTACCTTTAATATAAAACTTATCTGATCTTAATTAATTTGTTAATGCACAATTAACGCAAATTAGTGGGTTACTAAGATAGAAACATTTACAAAAATCTCAATATAATAAAATGCTGCATACTTAACACCTCGTTTTTGCATATTCTGCGCATGAGCCTGGTGCGCAGTGTGAATTTTTAAAAGTATAATATCCTTTGATCGCAATAAAGTACTTTTCAAAAAGTTACAAATAAAGGAAAAGGATATGACAGTCTCAATAAATCTTAAAATCTCTTATCTTGCAAAAAAGCAGCAAAAAAGACGCCCGTCTGACATTGGTCTAACAGTAACAGGCGGTAATTTTGAAGTCAGTAAATAAAAATCCATTGATGAATAAATGAATTAAATTTAAAAAATCAAAAAACCCGGCTGCGTAAAAAGCGAACTAATTAAGTATTTCTCATCAATGTGGAGCTATTTTTTATATTACTCATCTATTTTTTTTTATTTACTTGTATTGATGACTTTTAAGTTATGTTTAATTGTTAGTTCCTATCTATAAACACTGTTTTGATGAGGCCTATAGATGTTTATGGTGGTTAGAGTTGCGGTAAACCTAGAGATCCTACCTACACAACTTCCAGGTTGTGTATATTTAAACGGAGCGCCTTACTGTAAAATAGGCAATGAAACATCGTCTTCATTTTGAAAGACCTATCCAATGATATGCCACTCAATAGGGTGCGTAATTTTTTTTTCATCTCTACCGCCATTTTGTATTTTACGGCCGCCATTTTGAATTTATGAAAACGAAACCTAGCCTATAACCATTGGACGGTTAAGACGAATCGATAGAGACCTCATTCATTAAAATCCAACCAGCTGTTGGGATTTTTCGAGGGTATAAAGATATCCACATACCCAGATACGCGTGAAATACATAACCCTTCTTGGCAGTCGGGTAAAAATACTTAGTCTAAATGCAGTATCCATCCGAAAAAGCGCATTTTTCTTGCTAGAAACTATTATGTACTCTTTTTTTTTTTACGAAACTAATTAAACAATAAAAGATAAACTAATATTGCTTACGAATATATATTTTTTTCTTTTGCACTAATTTAAGGTTAGTGTATTAAAAGATCTGGTAATAAATGAATTCTTATAACAGATGTAGATAACACTATAAAATAAAATATCTTCTTTTGGTATACCGCTCCACATTTTACACATATTCTCAGACATTAAAGTTCATAGAACGTTTTTAATCGTTATTTTTAATAAAAATCATTTTTAAAATGAGGAACACATACAATGTTAAATTAAGATACTTTGCCTGCAACGTTTTTCTCAAAAATAATTGGTTAACTTAATGTGTTTATCTTTTTTCTGCAATTTCCCAAGTAGGTCAAAGGCATGTGACCCCCTTTTCTCGTGAATGTGAAAAACATGATTTATAACTCTTCTTCTGGTGAGATGGCCTGAAGAGAAATTGGTGACCTCACGGGTAATGTTTATCAAAATAAATAACGTTCGCGTTTATTGATTCATATACTTGTCTATAATTTAAAAACCAATTAAATATATGTTATATTTTTGTAACAGTTTTTTACTAATATGGATATGTAGGTCTTTAGAAGATCAGTTAATAAAATATACCACACTTTAATATTCGTATTATATGATATTGTATATACTATCATCTTATAACAAAACAAGACAATTCCGTGTCCTTTAGTTTCTTATGCGTTATTCTGAGGTACTTGTTTGACTAAATACTCCCCACCTTTAGGTGAGTGACCCCACTTGTATTATAAGTAGAGATCAACCGAAAATTCGGTCAGACCGAAACTTATTAAAAAATCTCGTTTCTTCCTTTAGAAATGTTCAATATTACTCATTGATTTGAGCTGTAATCGGCTCAAATGAGACACTCTTTATTTATTGTTATGAACTTCAATGTTTATAATTATCAGTCAAAACGAGACGTGATTGCAAATTAAAATGCAAGCAATGCATATAGACTAAACTTTGAAAACGCTTTTCACGTGCTGATTAGAAGCTGAAGACTTAACAGTAAAAGAAACCTTTTAGTTTGAAACCGCAAAAGTGTTTCCAATACTCTTTGGAAAGATCTAGTATAACAGATCATCATTTACAAAAATCATTTTTAAAGATAATCGAGTTATGCATACATAAAACATTTTTAATTAGATGAAATTCGTATAATTAGAAAATCAATCTATATCTTTGATGAATTAATTACATTTTGTTTTATATGAAAATAAAAAGTTTTGGTCAGAGGCACAGAGAGCCAACTTGGGACACACGTATAATTAATTAATAATTATGTATATTTAATAAATACGCATAATTAATTAATAATTATGCATACCTATGCACGTATTAATTACTTAAAAAATTTTTGGTCATTTTTCTTTTCGTTTCCGTTTTCGGTCGAAAAGGGAAAATTACCGAAATTCGGTTTCGGTTTCGGTCTTAATAATCTGCTTCGGTCTATCCTTAATTATAAGCATAAATATTCACATTTACCAATAATATTAATTGCAATAATAATAATTAAAAAAATTGCCCCTATTTTTAACTCGACAGAAACTGAAAGATAAATTGCCATCAATATATCTCTCTTATACCCTCTTATATTCTGATAAGATTTTATGTAAGCACTTTAAAAATATAATGATTTCAGACAATTTTTCTTAACATTTCTGTTGAATTTTTAAAATTAACCCTTAAATGCCTGATTTTTCAAAAATCATTGTAATAATATTTTTTGGCTTTCATTTTTTAAATAAATCATGGGAAAAATACTTAAAAAAACCATTTTTTGTTTTAAGTATTTTTTACGGCTAAAAAACTGCTTGTTACTAATCGGAAATACTGGTCTTTAATTGAAAAAATAATTTTCTTTGATAAAATTCTATAATATTAAACACACAAAAATTTTAGGAACTATAATAAGAAATAAATTTTACTGCAGAATAAAATAGGGTATTTCGCAAGCTTCCAAACAAAACAAAAAGAACAAGTAGCAACAATTGAACAAATAAATCTATCTTTATTCTTAAACAGCACAAGTGTTGCCATCTACATGTTGAAAATAGATTTAATAATATTTTCAGAATGTATTTTATTGGCAACATTAGGCATTATAGCTTCAATATTATTCTAATAGTATTTTAGAGCCTAAATTGGGCATGTTGCCGAAAAGCAACACCCGGCATTTAAGGGTTAAAGGGAGGCTCTACCTCTATGGCTTAAAATTCACGTGTTTTTTACGATTTATTTTCGGTTAGAAAGAAAAGAGTTGTAACCTTCGAACTTTTGTATTATATTTATTTACAATTCACTTATGTATTTAAATTTCAGTGTGTAAAAAAATGAATAATGCGGATTGTGCGATGGAGAGTACCTGCATAGTTACGCGCCGTGCTTCCCCCAACCGGGCGACCATTTATCTCCGGTCACATCCATTTGAAAAAAAAAATGGTCAGCAAATTATGAAAGTGCGTTAAATTCTCTGGAGCTTATACGGACATTTAGTTTAGAAAGTTGATTTTTGAAAAAATGGTGATCATTTGAATAATAAATGGTATTTTTTCGAAATTTTCTTTTACCTTTTAAAAGCTTGAAAAGATAATGAATCTACGAGAATTATACTTTTTGGTGGTTAAGCTCTGGAGGAAAACGATTAGCTTAATTTTTTTATTTAAAAAAATTCAGGAAATCGGCCGAATACTTCTCGGTTGCCCAGTTTGAAAAACTTGGTTTGCAGAAAAACAAGTTTAAAATTTGACTGAAAGAAGTAAATCCACCATTAACCCTTTAAGGGGCAAAGCACTTCCACTGCTAAAATAAATGAATGACACCAGAACTTACGAAAAAATTTATTTGGAAATAAGAAAAGACTATATTTCAGGCACATAATAAATAAACGGAAAATTTCTGTACCAAAATTCTGGTGTCATTGCGGCATTCGGGAGTTAAAATTAAGTGGTTTCATAAACATACCACCACCCATGAAAGGGTTAAAGGAGGTAAGATAAAACCGCATAACTTATAATTAGTTGCTTCTTGAAGCCAAAATTTAAAAAATAATTTATTATAACTGTTTTTGGCCAAGGCAAGAAGGTCCTCCATGCATTTGAAATAATTGCGCCGAAAGGGAGCGCTGTAATAGCGATTTTTGTGTCATTTTCAATATTGTGCCATCGAAAAGTGTATGAAGTTATGCATATAAGTGAACCAAATTTTTTGTGTACGTTTTTGACTATAGTAAGAAGGTCCTACCTGAATTTGGAAAAATTCCGCCGAAAGGTGGCGCCGTAATAGCGATTTTTGTGCCGTTTTTGCGATTTTGAATATTTTACCGTCAAAAAGTGTATGAAGTTATGCATAAAATTGAACCAAATTTTTTGTGTGCGTTTTTGGCCATGGTAAGAAGGTCCTCCCTGTATTTGGAAATATTCCGCCGAAAGGGGTACTATAATAGTGATTTTTTGTGTAATTTTCTTGATTTTTCGTAGTTCTATTGTAGACCGGAGGCTGATGAATCGTCGGTTGTACACTGGTGAACCGACGTGAACTACCCCTCCTGATAAGCCGACTATTCACGAACAGCTGATATACAACAGAATAACGAAAAATTATTGATTTGAATAAATATCATGATAGAGATTAAATTATTTTTACTCCGATTAATTGACTGAGGCAGAAATTTAAGATAAAAGTCAAAGATTATATAGTATTGAACTAATAAAAATGAAATATGGACATTTGTAGCAACATTTTGAAATATTAAAATATATGAGATAGAAGAAAGTTTTGGGATTTGTATATCCAACTACAGGATCTCCCAAAAAGGAGGACCTATTCTTAAAAATGAAAAATTAACAAACGAATAGACTTATTAAAATAATTCTTGCAGGAAACGGAAGTGTGAAGTCTGGAATTTTGTTTAGAGTACTTTAGTATGTTAGTTCAAATTCTTACCGACAGATGGCGCTGCGACTACTGAATTCATCATCAATAGTTGAAAGTTAAATGACAATATTTTCAATATGTCCTCCATTCATCAAAATAACATGTCGGAGTCTTAGAATGAAATTAGTTCTTATTGATGTGAAACTTTCACCCAATCGGTGATATTCTAAAACAATGAAAATTCTCTCTTCCAACGAATACACCATTTTGAAGAATTTACGCAACGACAACTACTGTTTCCCTTGAAATGGTTACTACTGAACTTTCACTGAACATGTCCACTTCTGTCTGGTCTTCACGCATGCTCCGTCTGTTCATCTAGCCAGCAAAATGTGATGTGGCGCCATCTGTCGGTCAGATTTGAACTATCATAATAAAGTGTTCTAAACAAAATTCCAGACTTCACACATCCGTTTCATCCGAGACTTTTTTAAATAACTCTATTCGTTTGTGAATTATTCATTTTTAAAAATAGGTCCTCCTTTTTGAGACACCCTGTAGCTTAGTTATAACTTCAAAATATATTTTAGGTATAGTTTGTAGATAATTTAATTTACTTTCTTTCTTTCTTTCTTTTTTTTAAGAAAAAGAAACATGTAAATCCATTAACGTGTTCAAAAGTTATAGCGCAAAACTGCCAAAAATCAGTGTTTCCAGATAATTGTGTTTAATTTTTTGCTCTTCTCAGGTATTGCCGGTCTGCGTGGCTCAATGTTTGTGGCTCGTGAGACCGCAATTTTAGGAATTTTTCTATCGGACCAACTGTAAAAATTCTTAAAGCTTCAAATACAATAAAAATATTAATAAATGAAAATAGAGCTTTTCGTCATTAAACCTTTCTGGTCTTCTTAAGGGGACCGGGAAAGCCCTATCTCCGCCATGTTAAAGTCACCAACTTTATGATCCTTTTTCTCAGAAATGGTGAAAGATGGAGTTCTAGATTTTTTACAGTAGTTTGAATAACATGATTTACGTATTTTAACAGACCATTTTCTCTCTAAGTGAAACTCAAAATTAATTATTAATCATTTATTGAAAGTCATTTTTAAATTAGCATTTTTGGTAAGATTTCACTGCCTAAAATAAATAATTTTCAACAAATCATTAAATCCCTATGTTAAAGTATACAATATAACATAATATAAGTATTAAAAAAAATCTGAGCTCTTGAGTTTAATAGATATTGAAAAGAAGGAACATAAACATGAAAAATCCAAGTTTTGAGAAAAAGTCAATTAAAGATTTAAATGGTCATTAATCTGTTAAGTACTCTTAGAAAGAATGAACAATTTCAACACTTTTTTTTTATATATAAACATGTGTGACACGTCGTTAGAAAGATAAAAGTTTAAACTATTTAGTGATATAAAAAAGTAAAAATCGATTTTTTGGTTGAATTTTGCTTTCCCGGTCCCCTTAAATAAAAGACAAACGTTGTAACGTGTGTATGTTTGAATAGCATTCCAAACTAAACGCGTAACATTGCAGAGTAGTAAATAAAAAGAAAAGTGCCCAGTTAAACTGATGGCATTGAGCTCACAGGCTATTCACACTAACTGTATATTTACTCTTATTTCAAAGAATAATACCCACAAAAAATAAATGAAGGGTGATTAGCCCCCGTTTCCCCACATTAAACTTAACCAATGATCCTCCAAATCTAATCAGGGAAACAACTTAACATAATAAACAGGTATACCAAATTTGCAGCAATTAAGATAATCCTGCATGAAAAAATCATTTCGCTAAATTAAGGGGGAGGGTCTAACCCCCTTTCCCTCCTTTATATTTAACTAATGAACCTCCAAATCTAATTAGGAAAGCTCCTTATCAGAATGAACATGGAAAAATAAAAATAAAGCAAATTGGATAATTCTGCATGAAAATCCATTTATCTAAATTAAGGATATTGCCCCCTTTCCCCTTTTTATACTTAACCAATGAACCTCCAAATCTAATAAAGGAAGTACCATATCGGAATAAACCGGCATATCAAATTTGAAGCAAATCGATTAATTCTGCATGAAAAACCCATTTATCTAAATTAAGGGGGGTCTAGCCCCAGCCCCCCCCCCCTTTAAACTTAACCAATAAACCTACAACGTTAATCAAGGCAGCTCCTTAACATAATAAACAAAATTTGGAGGAAATCGAATAACTCTGCATGAAAAACCCATTTATCTAAATTAAGGGGGGGGGGGTGGTCTAACCCCTTTCCCCCCTTTATACTTATCTAATAAAACTCCAAATCTAATCATGGCAGTTTCTTAACATAATAAACCGGTATACAAAATTTGGAGCAAATCGAATAATTCTGCATGAAAAACCCATTTATCTAAATTAAGTGGGGGGGTAGCCCTCCTCCCTTTATACTTAACTAATGAACCTCCAAATCTAATCAAGGAAGCCCCTTAACATAATAAACCGATATACCAAATTTGGAGCAAATTGAATAATTCTGCATGAAAAGCCCATTTATCTAAATTAAGGGGGGAATATCCCCCTTTCCCCCCTTTATACTTAACCAATGAACCCCCAAAACTAATCAGGGAAGCGCCTTATCAGAATGAACCTAGAAAAAAAATTTGAAGCAAATCGGATGTTTCTATCAAGAGTTATCGCGTTACGTGCATACGTACGTACATACATACATACATACATACAGAACCGGCGGACACATTAGCTCTCAGGCTTTGATAGCCTGTGAGCTAAAAATGGTCTAAATATTGTCAATCAAATGAAAATATACTCTAGAAAATTATTTGACTAAGTTGGCATGCATTTAAAAAAATTCAAGCAAGAAAAATAGATCGCAGGCGCAAATCGTTTTATTTCTAGCCATTTAATTTAAAGTTTCATTATCGCACTGAGGTTAATTTTAGCATGTTGAGTGCCACCATATATATATAAAATATAGTTTCCTAACGTGCCATTGCTAGAAGTACTTGGCAAAGTAATTCCGTTCGTAAAATGGTGAAATAATTGACTCACATCAGAATTTAAGGGCGATTTTATTAGAAAATATAAACTCTTGGTTTCACGTGGCCCCACCAGTGGCTGAGAGGTTCTGCTCTCGAAACTGGTAGACGGGAAGTGCTGGGTTCGATCCCAATCGCGCCCGTCGGCCTAATCGTTCGGAGTTTTCGTGGTTTTCTTCGAACCATGGATTTCCATGCGTTAATACGGGTTAGGTTCCCTTAGAAAGACCCCCACGAAGGGCACTCCCCCTCGGGCCTATATCCCTAGTGCAGATAATCGGCCGTCACAAAATCAACCAACCAACCAACCTTGGTTTCACGTGCATTCAAAAGGAAAATTTTATTAAAAAATAGTTGGTGCGGGTTGTCAGTTTGGAGTTATAATAAAGACAACCTTTATAGGTTAACTAATAAGTTTAGTGATATTTACTAAATGTGTAAAATGTGTTTGTGAAATATATGTTTTGTGTACCATTACAGAGCTTGACAGCCGGCAGTATACATGGCACTTGAATAAAATAATCTATTTAAGTGCCACGTATAAAAATGTAATACTTATAATAATATGTGGTGTGACAGCCGGTGGCACACACGGAACACTAATAAAAGTAAAGTGTGCACAGCCGGCGGTACACATGGCACTCAACGTGTTAAAGAAAACATGATATTTTCATTCCAAGACTTCAGTAACATACGATACTTACCGTTCAATATTTTGATTTTGAAATTAAATATTTAAACAAGGATAAACATTTTATCTTGAGTATGTCTCGATAAACAAATTTTCAAACTTAAAACATAAAATTGCAGAGGGGAACAAAATAGTTTTAATTCTGTCAATCAAATCAAAATAGAAGTTTCAGCTTTTCACTTATGATTTGTTTAAAAAAACAATTCAAGCAAATAGTGCTGATCGGGAGAAAAATTAGTTTAACCCTTTATGTACTGAATTATGAATCCATGAAAATTTTATCTTCTAAAGCATTTTTAAAACTACATTAGAAGACTTATATAATCATTTAATAAATTTTTGAAGAATTTTAGAAGGATTGAAGGATTTAGAAGGATTCATTAAATTTGAATTTAATGGGATTTTGTGCAATATTTATAACCCCACTCAAATCTTTTATTTTAAATATTTTATTTAGTATTTTGTAGAATTAGGAAATGTACAAATATAATGTTCTTAAAATCGAAATATAGAAATATTTCTGAATTGAAAAATTCCTCCCCCCTCCCAACGTCAAGAGAGCTGAAAAGATGCAAAGGCAAAAGAAATAACCCTTTTAAAAATATTTTTGTTTTGTGTAACCCTTAATGCTTTTGGAACAAGATAAAGTAATATATCTATAACTAATTCTAAACTGTATTACAACTAATCGATGTATTAAATGAATTTTGTAACAAGTTATTTTAATGGTATTTATAAGTACCGTCAGTAGATAAAGGGTTAAAGAGCCAATGTTCCACCCGAGTTGAGTTTTAAAGAAAATACGATATTTTCATTCTTAGTTCCCGGTAACATATGAAAACCTTTTTAATTACAACAAGAGCGCAAAGTTTAGATATGTATTTGATCATAAATGAAGATTTTAAGCAAAAATGTGTGATAAAGTTAGTTACATTTATTTTTTAAAGGCTTGAAAATTTTATGACACAATAATTTCGCAAAACGCGAAAATACGGATTTTCTAATTTCTATAGTTCCATCCAGTGTTTTTCAACATTCTTTACCGCATAGTACACTTAAACATATGCCACACTACAATTATGATGGTGAAAAACATATGAAAAGAATATGTCATTTTCAATTTATTTACTAACGCAAAAAAAAAAAATACTCCATGTTAAAGAGCAAAATAATTTACTATACTTTGTAATAAATGACAATTAAAATTTAAAAAGAACTTATTATTATTTTTTAAATATAATGCATTAACATTTATTTAGATAGTTAAGCTTTACTTAAAAAAAAAAAAAATAAATAGAATATTTTCTTTGTAAAACAGAATTTTTGGGCAGGATGTGTCAAGTATTGATGTGTAGGTATGTTCTTCAAAATTTTTGCAATGTAAATCTGAATTTTGTAAAATTTGTTCAATTACATTTTTATTTAGATTGCATTATACCACCGCTTTTACATATTGCTACTACAGTTTACATGATAACACTTTTCCTACCGTATATGAATAACGTTTCTCTGTAAGTATTAACACTTAACTCTTGAAAGGTCTTACGGGGACATCACACTTTCACGACGAGCGCCAATTACATGTATTTTATTGTTTTAGCACCACTTTTCTGAAAAACTGTTTTTACATTGTTTAATTACTAAAAGTTATAGATTAGATAATGCGAAATTTTCTCTTCGAAAACACTGGTGTACAAATTCAAGGATTTTGCATACTCTATACTGCACACATGCCGTAAAGTGGTGCAAAAAATATAAAAGAAGTGTAATTGACGCTCGACGTGAAAGGGTGATGTTCCCGTTGTGGGGAGGGGGGGATGTCGACCATTAAGTGTTAAATATATATGAAAAGTGAAACAGTTGTCACGATTTTTATGCACATTCTTATAAAAAGGATTGAAACATTGAAATAATAAACTGCCAAAAAATGGAACAATATCCCTTTAAGACCTGAAGATTTTTTTTGTAGAAACAAAAGTTTTGGTGATTTCACCTGGATCGTATTTGATTATAATTTTTTCAAACATCCGATGTCGGTTATGCCGAGGGAGGACCAAAAAAATCCAAATCGGACAAAAAAAGGGAAATTGTTTTTTCTTTTACTTTAGGATCACATACGCAATTGTATAGGTCAGGTCTTAAAGGGTTATGATACTTAACTTCATTCCTAATTGACCGGGAGGCAGCAGCACAGACAATCACCTTATTGAGTTCACTGCTGAAATTCCGGAATTAGTTAAAACTCGATTCGCATATTAAAGTGCAATCGGTGTGCCAAGTCATATCTTGTTGGAAAACACCTGAAAACCCGATTTTAACGGTTGACTCGTAGGTTTACCATTGTGTTTCCTGCAGGTATGAAAACATGGAGGACTGGGAGCAGGAAAACACAATGGTAAACCTACGAGTCAACCGCAAAAATCGGTTTTTCAGATATTTTCCACCAAGATATGACTTGGAAGACCGATTGTGTTTTAATATGCGAATCGAGTTTTAACTAATTCTGGAATTTCAGCCGTAAACTTGATAAGGTGATTGTCTGTGCTACCGCCTCCCCATCTATAAGTAAATAGTATAATATGGAATGTTGTGTGTTACAATACGATACTTCTTATATCTTGATTGCACTTGACTGAAAAATTTCGCCGCAGTTCTATCATTGGCAAGATTCGTGCTGAGGTACGAATGTTAATAAAAACTCAAACCGCACCCAACCGGTGTGCGTTGTTACAACACATGTACTGCGTGTTACATTACTTTACAAAATATATGAGTTATATAATTTAACAAATAATGCATCTTATATGCGTTATTTCTTAAATAATGTAACCTGCTTGTGTGTAGTGTACGCAACGCATGTTACGTGCATTGTTTGTTAAAAAATGTAACATACATATATGTAATTGCATATACGTGTATAATGCATTTTGCCTTATTTGTGAAAATTACAGGTTGCTTTCCTTTTTAACAAATAATACATATTATCGGTATTATTTTTCAAATTATGCAATACAAAAGTATGTAGTGTATGCAATACATTCCACGTGCATTGTTTGTTTAATAAGGCATTACATATATGTACATAATTGAATATACGTGTATAATGCATGTTACATCATTTTACAAAAGAACATTTATGCTTATGCAGCAAATGTATGATGATCAACATATATGATTGATGAACCACTATCAATAGTGACACTGCACAGTAAACTGCAAAGATTAACAAGATATACGTAAAATATTTATTCACACTTTTTCAATGCGAAATACATATAAAATTTCAAAATACAATTTTCATTGTATAACAGCACATTATAGAAAAATTACAATAATTATTCATTTCATAAATTTAACATTAAATAAGCAGAACAGCATACTCATAATTAATGGAAAGCTAAGACAGTCATGCTATACAGTTAATTTGTTTTTAAATAACTAGCAAGTCCTTGCTTCATTGCATAATGTTTTTACAAACTGAATTGTACTTTATTCTGAAAGCTCTGTTAAAGTTTAGCCCTCCAAATTTTTTTTACTTTTGTAAAAATTTTGTGGTATAATGTTTTGTAAAAAAAATGCGATTAATAACTACCACGAGGAATTAAAAATCTCAAACGACATTGCCTTTTTTCAATTCTAGGCTACTCATATATCTTTATTTATATGAACCGCGTGAGAGTGGGGAGCATTTAAGTAAAATACGAGGCATGTAAAAGAAATAACGTTTCAGCTTTAAAATGCAGTAAATCATTAACTATAATAGATATAAAAGTGAAATAAGTGAGATACTTATAAACTAATTCATAACTTTTGCGAGCAGCAATTTTAAAATTACTTCAAATGTCCTACAGTAGATGACGCTACACCCTCAGGCTGTAAAATTTTCAATTCAAAGTTTTGAAACACAACCTTTTTAACACTTTCCGATATAGCTGAAAAGTGTTTATGACTTCGGTTTGCTTGTCTGTCCGTCCATGTTCTAACTCGAATAAATATACTTGGATTGGCGTGTAATTAATACACGTTATTGAAGCTTGTCATGGCATGTTTTGTATCGAAAATAAAGTTTGTAACTTTCATGGTTCATTTACAGGGGCACTCAAAAGTATTCAGTTACATTATAATCTATGGAGAAAAATCATTTGCGGTGTATTTTAACAGTGTTACACAATCTTAAACATAATGAAATTTATACACATTATTGAGGTGCACTAGAATATGGTTACTATCGAATGTGCTATGTTTAAAACTTACAGTACAGGGAAACTCAAAAGTATTCCGTTATATTATGGTCTATATTATATAATGGAAGTAAGTTTACAGTTGTTGTAAGCGTTTTTAAATTAAACAGGTTTTATCGCTGTTATTTGTTGTGTATAAATTCTATAAATGATATACAGTATATAACAAAAGATCTTGAGAACATTTCCGTTTATTGATGGAAATTGATGAAGGGAAAAATTTTACTGTTCTGTGCGTTTCCTAACTGAACTAAATTTTAGCACACCATGTATTATATGATAAATCTATAGATAATATACAGGACTGCACAAAAAAGTCAGATATTTTTCTTAAAAGTGATGGTAATTGCAAAATTGAGTTTCCAAATGCGTTTTCCATATTTTTTATTTAGCCATCATTTTTCCCTTTATTAAGGTGCGAAGTTTATAATAACATTCTGAATTTGTTGGAATTTCATAATCTATGCTTGGCGCATGATTTTAAGTTCTTGTTTTCGTATTTCAGTAGCTAAACGTGAAGAGTATAAACTAACTGATTTTTTATCTATGTTTACACATCAATTTGAGCATTACTATAGGTTGAATCAGCACAGCACCATCTATTTATGAAAATGTGAGCTACTTTTTTTAATTTTTTTAATGGAATACATATCATCCACCTTATAAATATGTCACTTTTTTCATATTTATATCTATTATAGTTAATGAATTGTTGATTTTTAAACTTAGGGAAACCTTTTTTGGACACCCAGTTCTTTTTTTGTTTTGTTTTGTTTTTGTTTTGTTTTGTTTTAGACAGAAAATGTTAAAAGTTTGTTTTCTTCTAAGTACATTTCGAATAATCCTTAAACGATTCGTTGCTGCAGTTCAGTTTAGCTCTTTATTTATTTATTTATTTTATTTTATTTTATTTTATTTTTTGAAAGATCTTTTGTTAAATTCTAAAACCTAGACATTGAATATAACAGTTAATCTTAAAAATTAGATAAAATAAAATATTTAATAAGTGTTTAGAAATTCGTCGTGGCAGATATATAAAATTCATACAAACGAACAAAATACAACATTATTGTTACTGATTGAATGGATATAATGTAAAACCGTATAGGCTATAGAGTAGAATAAAAAAAAAAGTCCAATTTACGAAAAACATGCACTGATTACGCAGTAATGTTAGTATTAAAAGTGGTCATAATTGAAGTAAAGCTAATACAGTAGAGATTTAGAACCAAAGTGGTACAAATGGCTACCTCTAAACTCAACGGTTTTGAAAAAGGCGTTTGTACTCTTTTGGTTCTAAATTACTATTCTAACAGCTCTACTTCAATTATGACCACTTTTTAGTACAATTTGATATATTATTGGATATCGTGAAACATCTATTTTTTCTTTTTCTATCAAATAAGTGATTATTCATATTTTATTAATGTTTCTTCATATTTTAAAAAGTTTTCCTTGGAAATTAATGCTATTAAACAAAATTCGATACTTAATTTTTTGATTATCTAACTGATGACAACTTATAATATCACTGATAATATAGAAAAAGAACTCAAAAAACAAACCAAACCAATATAAATAGCCTTTTAAAAATCGTAACAAAAATATTTTGTGTTAAAATTCTCTTTTGAAAAGTTATTTAAAATTTTTAAAAATCGTTAAATCAATTATTTTTTAGTTTTTTTGAATTATTGAACAACAACAACAATAAAAATCTATACTTATTGTGAATAATTCCCAAAATAAAAATAGGTTACTTCCACGAAAAATATGAAACTATTGAATATTAATGATGTGAATTATCACACTGCTAACAAAGCGTAAACCAACTTAGTGAAAAATGTCCAAGCCGGGAATCGAACCCGGGTCCCTGGAATAGATCTCCAGTGCTCTACCACTAAACCACAAGGACGATGTCCAGCTTGGCATTTCTCACTTATATAAGTCGGTAAGGCTGCTACTGCAGCACAAGATGGAGAAGTCTTCATGAGCACACATTCTAGTGGCGTAACATGAGACGCAAATAAACCCAGCATCGGTGAATATACAATTTTAATTAATTTTTCAACTACATTTCAGCAGTGAAATTACTAATAAAATTGTATATTCACCGATGCTGGGTTTATTTGCGTCTCATGTTACGCCACTAGAATGTGTGCTCATGAAGACTTCTCCATCTTGTGCTGCAGTAGCAGCCTTACCGACTTATATAAGTGAGAAATGCCAAGCTGGACATCGTCCTTGTGGTTTAGTGGTAGAGCACTGGAGATCTATTCCAGGGACCCGGGTTCGATTCCCGGCTTGGACATTTTTCACTAAGTTGGTTTACGCTTTGTTAGCAGTGTGATAATTCACATCATTAATATTCAATAATTTCAAGCGTAATTTCATTGCTGAAATGTAGTTGAAAAATTAATTAAAATTGAATATGAAACTATTTTCTTTTGGAAAGTCATAAAAATTTAAGTATTCTTATTCAGGCTATAATAGTGGACAAAGTTTTTTTCCTGCAAAAGTAAAGCACAGTCGGCCAAAAGAAAAAAAAACAAAGAGGGAGAGAGAGAACAACCCATACGGAAGTAGTCATTAGATTCCTTTAATTTATTTTATTAACCCCTTAATTCTCGTCCCCGGGATATTCACGGGCTGAGTCTTTTATTCAGATTGTTTGATTCCCACCAGTTTTATAAAACAGTATAATTGATTTTATTATGGTATCATTTTACCTGTCATTAAATAAGAGGAATATTTCTTTTTCAAAAAAAGTGGTGCCAATAAGCAATTTGAATTTTTAAACCGTAATTTAATGCGACCGTTAAGGGGTTAAAAAAGAAATAAAAATTAAATTTAAAAAAATAAAAAAACCTGACTGCGTAAAAAGCGAACTAATTAATTACGTCTCATCAATGTGAAACTATTTTTATGTTACTTACCTATTTTTTTATTTACTTGTATTGATGACTTTTAAGTTGTGTTTAATTGTTAGTTCCTATCTATAAACACTATTTGGATGAGGCCTATAGATGTCTATGAAGGTTAGAATTGCAGTAAAGCTAGAGATCCTACCTACACGACTTCCAGGTTGTGTAATACTTAAACGGAGCTTCTGACTGTAAATTAGTCAATGAAACATAGTCTTCATTTTGAAAGACCTATCCAATGATATGCCATTCAATAGGGTGCGTAAATTTTTTTTTGTCTCTGCGGCCATTTTGAATTTATAAAAACAAAACCTAGCCTATAACCGTCGTACGGTTAAGACGACATGATAGAGACCTCATTCATTAAAATCCATCCAGCCGTTGGGATGTTTCGAGGGTATAAAGAAATCCACATACCCAGATATGCGTAAAACACATAACCCTTCTTGGCAGTCGGGTAAAAAAGAAATACTGAAATTGTACCAAATTCTAAAATTTTCATCGCGATCACCTTGACATTATATTTGAATTTTTTGGTAAATTTGACCTTAGGATACCAAATGGGAAGTCATTAGGTCAAGTGTGTTAGAGATTTTAAATATTGAATGTCCAGAACTTCTAAAGTTAAATTAATTTTTAACGTTTGTAAAAAAATTGCAAAGCGAGTAGTTTTTTAAGCATAACAAAAAGCCTAATTTGTGGAAAGAGCTGTAATTTTGGATTCGTATATTTGAAGTTTCTAGAAATTGATTTCTGTTTTTAAAACTACTCGACCAAACGATGTCATATTTAGTATTTTAAATTAAAATTTACCAAAAAATCCAAATATGAAGTCAAAATTAGGCATCCGTACCGAAAATTTCAAAGTTTGGTACAATTTCAGTATGAAAACGACTCCCTAAGCTTATTTTGTTTTACACGCAATTAAAGAAGGGTTGATTTCCAATCTAATGCCTTTTTTACTTTCTTTTATCTTTACAAGAAGAAAGTAATGGATTCGTGAACATTTTCGAATTCCAGTTTTCGACGGATTTACACGTTTTAGGGGTCAGTGATCCCGAAAAACATGCTTTTACAAAATGTCTGTCTGTGACTCTGTCTGTCTGGATGTATGTGACACAAATTTTGTGGGCGTTCTATCTCAAGAACTAATGAACGGAATTTAATAAAATTTTAGATTCAGTTAGTCCCTGATATAAATTGGTGCTGATTACGCTTTGGTGTAAATTGCCAAACAGGTGGTGCTGCTATGCTGCCTTTTTCACGATTTCCGCGATAGCTATATCTCAAGAACTAATACACGGATTTTAATCAAACTTTAGTTTCAGTTAGCCCCTGATATAAATTAGTGATTTTTAGTTTTTGGTGTAAATCGCCCGACAGGTAGCGTTACTATGCTTCATTTTTCATGATTTCCACAATAGCTGTATCTCAAGAACTAATGCATGAATTTTCATCAAACTTTAGATTCAGTTATTCCCTGATTCGAATTGGTCCTGATTAGTTTTTGAAGTAAATCACCCAACAGGTGGCGCTGCTCTGCAGAATTTTTTACGACTTACGTAATAGCTCTATCTCAAAAACTAATGCACGGATTTTCATCAAACTTCAGATTCAGTTAGAAGTTGACATAAGTTGTTGCTGATTAGATTTTAGTATAAATCACCTAACCGGTGGAGCTGCTATGCTGCATTTTTCAGGAAGTATTAACATGTATGAGATAGAAAAAAGTTTTGGTATTGCCACATCCGACTAGTTTCTTGTGTGTGAGGGGGGGGGGGGGCTATATGGTGATTAAAATGTTCTCTTTTTTGTTTCTTGGTCGATTGTACTTTATGGATAATATTATCAATTTTGCAGTTTAAAACAGAATTGCGTGACATGAGACTCAGTTAAAAGGTGTCATCAATTAGCAATCAGCTATAACCTAAGATAATCATTAATAGGAAGTTATATAAAAGTTTTTCGATATTTTTCTTATAAGCAGGAGAATACCTGAATATTCCACGCTTATAAAAAGTGAAATCGATCATTTAATCAAAAAGATTCACATTGTCTAGTTTGGAAAAAGGGAAAATATCTGGAAAAATCCTTGAATTCAAAATATTAATATAACAAATTATTCACATCCACTCAAATTTTTTTAATTCGTTACGAAAACTTTTGTTTAATTCGGAGCTGGTGCAGAAGTCACACTTATCAAGCATTATAACAAAACCGCAAAGCAAAAACTAAAAATATCAACAACATCCGACTAAGCAAAGGAGTTAAATGATTCGTTCTATTACAGCCATCTTCAAAGCAGTTTTGTACACATCCCCTTACGTAGCGGCTTTCATAATAAAATCCGCCACAATGGCTCATTCTTACAAGTTCGGTATCTATAGTGAGAGTTCCACTGTCTACAGCACATCCTCGCACAACAAGAGATTTTCCAGTATCAGCTAGAAGAAAAAAATGGATTCGTAAATAACAGCTAAGATTGTGAAATTTGCAAGTATTTAATCATTAAATTTTATCATAGATATAATTTATTTACAACACTGGGAAATTTTTCTTCGGTGTTAACATTATAAATAGTATAAATAATTTTCCTAAATATCAGTGATAATAAATATTATTCCAGTTACCGTCGATCGGAGCTACTTTGGTCCTTGCGGTGTTACTTTGGTCCAGTCCATAAAAAAATATTTTATTCTTTGTATTGAACAAACAATACAAGATAATTCGGAGTTTTTGCCCTTGAAAAATATTTTAGACCCTACTACAGGATATTTAAATAGTTTGGGGGCAATTAAAAATTTTTTAGAGGACACACTGGATGTGTTCGTAAACAACTGTTTTCGTGTGTAAATTTTAACTACCCAAACTTTCTATAGTGAAACAATCTGGATAAGAGATGCAAATAAGGTAAGTATCAAAATACTATCTTTAGTAACCTGCAACCCATTTGTGATCATAAATTTTCTTTTAACTTTTTATTTTGATAGAAAATGTTTACGTTTTCATAAAGCTAGCATGAAAACTAGTTTTTCGGGTCTACTTTGTACCAGGCCTTTTTTGGTACGGAAGTAGTCCCAGTTACCCAGAAATGCCTTTTATACAAACAAATCTCTTAAAAAATGTATTAAGTAACATTTTTTTTTCAAATGATGGATGAAATTTCAGTTAATCTAAAAAACAAAAACAAACAAACAAACTACTACGGGGCTCATAAAGCTAGCATGAAAACTAGTTTTTCGGGGCTACTTTGTACCAGGCCTTTTTTGGTCCGGAAGTAGCCCCAGTTACCCAGAAATGCCTTTTATACAAACAAATCTCTTAAAAAATATATCAAGTAACATTTTTTTTTCAAATGATGGATGAAATTTCAATTAATCTAAAAAACAAAAACAAACAAACAAACAAAAAAAATGTTTGAAAGCAAACATACGGACAAGTGCCATCTATGAATGTGTTCTGCCTCTGATTTCCGGAAATGTTTCTGAGTAGTTTTGGTGGTACAGGGTGTCCGAAAATTCATGGACACATTTTAAAATTCAATATAAGATCAAGTAATTGTCGTACAAGAGTGTGGATTAGACTTAAATGCCTCTCAGGATGAGAAGTTTTCTTCAAGTGATGAAAATAATTAGTTCCAAATTTCGTTCATCGATGGTGCCACTTGTCCGTATGTTTTCTTTCAAATATGCATTTTTTCTGATTTTCAGATTAACTTTGACGCTGTGACACAGAAATGAAGACTCCCAGCGCTGAGAGTCGTCATTTCTGTGTCACGACTTGGACTCGGTATTGGGAATTAATCTAAAAAACAAAAACAAACAAACAAACAAAAAAAAAAACACATGTTTGAAATCAAACATACGGACAAGTGCCATCTATGATCGAAATTTGAAACTAATTATTTTCCTTCCCTTGAAGAAAACTTTTCATCCTGAGAAGCATTTTAGTCCAAACCACACTCCTGTACGACAATTACATGATTTTATATTGAATTTTAAAATGTATCCAGGAATTTTCGGTCACCCTGTATATTAATCAGTGTTCTGAAACCGAAACATCAGTTTTTAGGATTCTACAAACTCTCAATTAAACATTTTTAACTGCGTAATTGAATTTATACATAAAAAAAGTGTCATTCCGAAAAGAGTGGCAGCAAAAGAAAGTTTCTTTTTATAAATGCTTCTTTTATTCTCGAGTTTCTAAAGATAAAAAACACTTTTCGAAATCGTGGGTGACTTCGAAGAGGTTATTGTATTGCTGCGGTTATATTATAATTTACTTTTGTCGATTTTGTTTCACTTGTCCTTTTTTTTACAGAGTAATTGGATCAGCTTTTTTTTTTTTTTTTTTTTTTTTTTTGCTATTTATGTTTTTCCAGAAACGCAAATAAGTATCTCCTACTTGAAGAAACATTACAAAATATTGTAGGAAAATAAAACTGGTCAATTATTAGTGTACAGAAAAGAGGTATTCAAACGGCATTTCCCAAAATTTTGAAATTTGCACGTCCATTTCTCTGATATTAGGAGTACAATACAGCATTACGCTGTTTAATCTTTAACTGATGTTACCGGTCTCTCAGACCTCGGCTTTTTTCAATTTTTATAGTTTAACTTGGAATTTTCAGTTTAACTGCAAACACTACCGAAATTTTGTTCCGTTTGGAACTTTAGTACTATCACTAGAGACTTTTGAATAGGTGAATTTTAATTATAACAGTCCTGTACAAAAGTTTAGTACAAAACCACCATTCTATGAGTTAATCGTGCTTTTTATTCATCTTTCAATGGAGTGGTCTCACAGACAACTTCATACCAGTTACGTGACAATTTCTGTGACATCAGTTAAAGGTTAACTATCGGGAGGGGAGGACTCACTACCATCGAAATACTCAAAGCCAGAGGACACGAATGTGACGTCATCATTAATCGACAGACTTCTCACTAGTGTTGGAATTCACACCGGAAAATTTTGAATAGCAATTTTCTTTTATTTTATTTGTGGCATATCTATCATGGTATAAAACAATAATAACTATTTAAACTTATTGGTGAGAATTCGGAATCCCTAAATAAAAATTTAGACATATGCGGTATGCGCAGTGTTGCTGCATCTGGCTGATTTTTTATTGTGGGATTCCAAACTCTCCCCAGCAAGTTTAAATAGTTATTAATATATTATAAGATGATAGATATTTCACAAATTTAAAAAAAAAATAAAGAAAATTGCTATTCAAAATTTTCCGGTGTGAATTTCAACTCTAGTGAGAAATCGATCGATTAGTGATGGCGTCACACTCGTGTCCTCTAGCCTTGAGTATTTCGATGGAAGCGGAGGACTACGTTAACCTATAAAGTTTTTAAAACTATTTAAAAGCGTAACTTTTACTTTATACGGTTCATTACTGAAAATTACCATAAAATTTTCTGATGTACATTTGTGAAAAAGAAGGATACACCACATACCACACTGTAAATTAAAATGTCTGAAATGGAGTGTTCAATTTTCAGACATTTTAAAATATCTGAATTTTTTCAGACACTTTTTGCGTCTGAATTTCAGACACTTCAAACGTCTGAATCGCATCCATTTTTTTGTAAGCATCATACGTAGCCATGTTTGACCACGTTGAATCCTGGAAGAATATTTGGCTGTGGTCCTGCCCCTCCCCCCCCCCCCCAATACAACCTGATTTTTTAGGTGCTCTCAGTTTTGGTATGCAATTTTCGTTACGCTGATAATTTAAATCTTTTACGACATTGTACTGATTATAATCAATATCTTGAACTTCAGGAGTAGAACAAGATTTAAAAAAAAATATATTTATCTAAATATTGGATTTTTTTTTATTTATTTTGTTATTTTACATTAAAAGTTGATTATAATCAGTACAATTTCGAAACAGATTTAAAATATAGCTTTACAAATATTGCACATCAAATTTGGGGGCACTACAGTCGTAGGGGGACGGGGCACTTCCCAGTTTGCCCATCCTTTAATCAAGAAGTACTTTTGCAAAAAAACGCAACCCTGCATTAAAGTCGTCTAAAATGAGATGTCCGGTATTCGGGAGTATCCGTTGTGGAGGTTAATGGACATTCCCGAATAGCGAACACCTCTATTTAACGAATACTTTTTTAATCAGCAGACATACATATTTGTATATTTTTACCTCATAAAAGTAGACATCTCCAATTATCGGACAAATTCCGCGGTCCCGAAGTGTTCGCTATTAAGGACTTTTAAGGTACATAGATAAATATATATATATTTTATAATCTTGTCCTACTCTAAAAGTTCAAAATATTTATTATACTCGGTTGAATGTCGAAAAAGATTTAAAATATCAGATGTACGAAAATTGCAAAAATCCCCCCCCCCCCTCCCCCAAAAAAATGAAAATTCATAATTTAAAAATTATATTTTTTTAAAAATATATTGCCACATAGGCAATTTTACATATACATCACTTGATAATCACAACAGCGATTTAACTATGAATAATGAAAATAAATAAATATATATTCTACTTTAATAACATTGGGGAAAAAATTACTTTGGTATTTTGTTAAATATATTTGCGTTTTTAATCTTGTCCTACTCTAAAAGTTCAAAACTTTCATTATAATCAGTGCAAGATTTAAGATATCAGCTTTACCAAAATTTCATGCAAAATCCCCCCCCCCCCCCCTCCCCTTCCAAAAAAAAATGAAAATACTTATTTAAAAATTACGTTTTTAAAAAATTTATATTTCCACATGGGCAAGTTTTTATGTAGATCAGAGGGTAATCACAAAAGCTATTCAACTATCAATAAAAACAAATAAGTACATATTCTATATTAAAAACATGAGGGAAAAATAACTTATAGTTTCCAAACTTCTTTCGTCTTAAATATATACAGTAACATCTGTCATTTTTGTATTTTTCGTATAAATGCATATAAATAAAGTTACCACAATTTTAAATACGAAATTAGGTTTTTACTTTTTCCCATTATAAATTTCAAATTACTTTTTTATTAAAAATAATCAAAAAATCAGTATTAGAGTTGATTGCAAATCAAATACATATGTATATTTTTACAGGCAGCTTCACATAATAGAAGAGCCTCATGTACATTATTTATCTTTTTTTGATCTGCGGTTTTATGCCAGGAAGTAAGAAAGCATTAGGTCATCCTTCAAAGTTTTTTTTTCTTAACTTCCTTGTGGCCATCGTTTACTGTGAGATAAGAATTATCCATTGAAACTAAGAACTGACATTGAATATATAATTCGTAATAAAAAACAACGTCATAAGTTTAAAAATATATACTTCTAGAATTAGTGGTGTTTTTTGCGAACAGATTCAAAACTAATTAAATTTCATGCAGGATTTTGTTTAGTACAATAAATAAAATCATAAAATACACTAATTTTAGTACTATAAAGAAATTATGGCACTTAATTCAGTTGCTGCAAGAGGTAAGAAAAATTCCTCGATTTGAAATTTCAAAACTACCCCAGTGAAGGAGAAAGGCTTGCATCATTTTAGTACGAAATCCCATAATATATCCGACTAGCCATATTTAAAGAATGAAATGTTTCATCATCAAAATAGAACCCGCCAGACAAAAGTTTCTTTTTTTTTTTTCTTTTTTTTTTTTGGTAACTTCGACAGGACGAAGATGAATAACACAATATTATTGATATAAATTAATACGAATTAACACTAAGTCCATTGCACACGCGTTGTAGAATTTCCGGGTGTAATCTTCAAGCGCTGTCTACTTCTGTTCTGTGTCTATCCCGCCCTTATATCGACGACAGCTTCTAAGAGACATTTCATGTCAAGCACACACGTCAGATGTATGTATTCAATAAATAAATAATCCAAGTGAATACGAATTTAAATCACAGAACTTCACATTCCGCGAAAAACGAATTAAAATACACGCGTACATAAAAACAAACTTTGTTTGAATTACAACGTATACCAACTTTGAACGAAGACATCTAAAACGCATGCGCGACTGGCAGTGCCCCCTGGTGGTTATCGCGTCGGAAGAATCAAAACGTCTTAAATTAAGACACGTTTAAAGCAATGAAGTGTCTTAAAATAAGACGTTTGCGGATATTTTAGACATTATTCTCAGTTCGTTTACACCATGTTCATAGTAAGACGCTTATGTATCTTAAATTAAGACATCTATAATGTCTTAATTTTCAGATTAAGACACTTAAGTGTCTAAAATTCTTTTTCAGTCACATATGTGTCTAAATTTAAGACGCTTCTATTTGCAGTGCATTCCTTTTTTTTTTCATTACTAAAAATCAACATGAAATTTTCTAATGTATAGTTATGAAAAAGAGGGATACACCCCGTACTCGTTTCATTTTTTGTCATTACTAAAAATTACCCTCAAATTTTCTGCTGTACAGTTTTGGTAAAGAAGGATACACTCCACACTCATTCCATCACAAATAACAGTTAGAAAACGAAACTGGTACCATTGTTACGTTTACTTTTATTTGATACCTTCATTTTTTTTTAACCCTTAACCGCATGAATTATTCTTTTAGAATTGTGTTTTTTATTTTTACATTAAGGATTAGACACCAGAAATCTTAAGTTAGATTTTAAACTTTATTTAGTAGCATATTTTTGTAATTTTTTGAGGATTAATATTTTTATATAAATATAGTGGTTGTAAGAACTTAATTTATGTATTAAAAATTAAATAAAAAGGTGATGGAAATTTACATCACTATGCATTTAAGGGTTAAGGAGGATATCTCTGAATTAAAATGAACACAAACTTTTTCCCATTAGTAACCCCTTAAATTTAATGCATTAAATATATTCTACACTGTTCAATTATCATACTAATTTTCTCAGCATGCGTACATGTTAGTGTGTATATGTTATATTTCTAAGCCTGTACTGTACAATGACTGAAAACAGCATAAAAGAGGACGAGCCTTTGAACACAAAAAAATGGGAGAAATAATTAACAATATTTTTGATAGAAGGAAATATCAGCAGTAAGGAAAATCTTGCTAGAAGAAGAAGTTCATCGTAATTTCAATTTCTATGAGCTCTTACTATTCGAATTATCGTGAAATTTCTGTGATAAGTTCCATATATATTAAGTAGTTTAAGCTAAGATAATTCTGGAGACGGTATCAAAAGAAACATCCGTTACAATAAGGTTCTGATTCAATGCGGATTTTATAAATATCTCGGTATTATATTAATAGATTTTACAAGATTATCCATTTTCTCCATAAATATGCAGTCCCTCAAATTGTAGCGCTGGGTTTTTTTTAAGCAATAAAAAACTACCAGGAGGAATAAGCTGAAATTTTGTATACACATATTAGAAGTCTCTAGCAAATCGTTTTCTGCTAAAATGTTTATAGATTATAACTTTTATTTTATTTTTTCGAAAAATAATTTTGTAATTCATACTTCATATTATAAAATTATAAAGCTAAAATATCCATGTTTGGGTTTTTAAGTAATATGTTCATACAAATACTCAGCAAAATAAGGTTATCATTTTAGGGAATATAAATGAAAATACATAAATTAATTTAATAATGAGTATCAAAAATGTTAATAATTTTAATTTCAAAATTTTTTATCCAAACGGTTATTTTAAATTTGTTTGTTAAAAATGTTTGAACGTTAGTGTAAACATGTGATAATAATGCCTCATCAAACTAAGGTCGCTGTTATTGGAAATTTAAAAGTTAAAGGGCCACGCAAAGAATTGAATTCAAGGCCGTCTATGGATCATAATTTCTGGAAATGTAATTTCAGTAGTTTTAAGAGTGTTTCAGTTTTAATTAAATTTTAGCTAAATAGTGGCGTGTAATAAAGGTGCTAGATAAACTACAGGGCCGAACAAAAGTATTCAAGTATGTTTCCATCTATTAGTATAAATTGCTGATTTAGAAATTTCAACCTGTTATGCGTTTTCTTGCTAAACAAAATTTTTCCATTATATAGTATGTATGGAATCTACAGATCAAATACAGGGGTATTTAAAAGAATTGGAATACATATTTGGCTATGGACGGTAACTGCTGAAATCAGTTTTTCAAATGTTTTATCTGTTTTATAAAATGTTTACTTAGTTATCTTATTTACCTTATTTCCCTAAATAACGAAGTTTTGTTAAACTGTTAGTGTTAGAAAGTGTTTCATAATCAATGCTTAACGCATGATTTTTCTTTCTTGTTTTTTATTGGGGGAGGAAGGAACACTTGTCCGAAGGATGTGTCCTAAACATAAAGCAATATTTCCACTTACCATAGACTCCAGCTAATTTTACGCAAGTAGTTGCAGGGAAAACTCCATTCCGATGTTTTCTTCCAGCCCAGCAAGGACTTTGCAATATATCTTGGGTGTAATTATTGTGGAAAGGATCATCACAAGGTGGGTACTGTCCAGCTGTGGAAACACACTTGAAACAGTCCAGAGACATACAACCTAATTTCAAGAGAAAGAAAAAATCCTAAAGAGTAGAAATTTATTGAATTGCATAAGTATGACAAAGTTTGCAATGTACGGTCAGTGTAAAAAAAAACTATCACTTGATTATTCGTTGGCCGTTTAGTGTAAAATCACATGAAATGTTCCATTAGACTTGGAATAATGTCTTTGTTCAGAATATAATGCAATTTTCGAAATAGTGATTGTTTACTTATTAAAAATTGCACCAACTTCGATTTTTCAAATAGTAAGACTCACTTTTGACACTTTATTTGAGTTCCTTGAATTAAACCATCTCGGAACAATATACAGTTTCTTGGAACAAATCATCCAGGAAAAGTATACAGTTTATGTATTTTTGTTAAATCGTCATGGAGTTAGAAGAGGTCAAACTTTGAGGATGCTAATTTTAAATTCACTTGGAAACTTTAATTTATATCTTCCAAAAGTCATCCAATTGAAAAGTTTGTTTTCAGTGAGATATATTGAATGAGTCCAAACATATTCTAGGTAGTTTTTTTGCGCAATAGAATAATTTTAATTATGAAAACCATTAATAAATTCATATTAAAAAAATTATAAATTATGACCTACATCAATTTTTACATTCACAGAATGAACATCTCCAAAAATATGAGAGTGTAAGTTTACAGTTCATTAGATTAATTATTTTTCGAGATATCATCGGTACAATGTCAAACTATTTAATATGAAAACAGTGTTGCCGGTGGGCAACTTTTTTTAAATAATATTTCTTGATTGGCACAACTTTATTGAAATATGAAAATTCACCTTATTTAATGACATATTAATTAAGGTGAAAAGCACTGTTTTCATGTTAGTACCGACGATATAGCGAAATTTTGCTTTTCAAACGTCTAATGCAAGCGTATAAAAACGTTGCTTTTTTAAGTAGATTTCGTATGAAATACTACCTATTGGCGTCTTTCCTATGTTGGAATTTCTGAAACATTTTTGCAGATCTACACCGATCATGACCCCTAGAGCCCAAAACCACCCTCAGTAAAAAACTTTATATATCTATCTATGTATGTATGTATGTATCTATATATATCACTTTCTTCTGGACACGATAACTTCCACAATTCTTCCAAACTGATACATAAAATCAAGAGGCATAAAATCTCGGTCAAATTCGTTAATGGGCAAAATCGGACCAAGGAGATGGAAATAGGGAGGGGTTTTGTGAAAACCGAAAAAAAACCATAACTTCATAAATTTTGTACATATCGAACCAGTTTAAAGTTTTTATTACTTCAAAAAATAGGGCCAAAAATTTATGTACGACAGATTTTTGATAAAGTTAAAAATGGGCTCAAGGGGCGCAAAAAAATAGGGTTTTTGGGAGAAACAAATTCATAACTTCGTCAAGTCTCAAGATATCAAATCCAATTAATTTTATCATGAATCTTCTTAACATTATCTACAACTTTTATATTCACAAGTTTTTGATAGGACCAATTCGTACTGCAAAAAAAATTAAAAACGAAAACAAAAAGGGCGTTTGAAGAAGAAAAAAATCCATAACTCCGTCAATTCAAAAGATATAAAATCCCCATGAATTTATCATATATCTTCTTAATATTGTCTACAACATCTGTATAGACAAGTTTTGGATAGGACCAATTCTTACAGCAAAAACAAATTAAAAATACATAGCGGTTGAAGAAAAAAATCATCTTAGTAAGGGTGTATTCAAATCCAAACTGCTTATTTTCTGACTCATTTTACAATTCATTTTTACTCTCAAAGGCTTCCAATTGGTACCTCTTCTTACTCAGACACTATATAATGTACCGTAATGGTCAATCTTTTGATAGAGGTAGAATATATTCTAAAACATGCTGTCAAAGTAGGCCTTTTGAACCGAATATCCCGAAGCGGATTCTGTTGGAAAAATCATCGTATTAAGGGAGTATTCAAATCCAAACTGCTTATTTTCTGACTCATTTTTAAATTCATTTTTGCTCTCAAACGCAACCAATTGGTAGATTCGCTTATTCAGAAACTATATAATGTACCGTAATGATCGATTTTTTGACAGAGGCAGAATATATTTCAAAAAATGATGTCAATGTGGGCATTTTGAACGGAATTTCCCGAAGCGATTGTGTTAGAAACAAAAAATATTGTCTTACTGCGAAAATAATTGTTTATATATCAAGTTTTAATTAATTGAACGAAAATTAAAAACACAGGTCGCTTATAAATCTCTTCAAAAATCACGTCAACAAGTTTCATGTTTTTCCTATGAAAAATGAATCTGGAGTTATGCCAGAAAATTTCGAGTTGTTGAGCATGGAAAAGTATTTTTTTGAATACCGCCCTAACATGATTCTGATAAAACCAGTTATTATATAAAAATGAAATAAAAACTCGTCAAAAGCGGCCAGATAAAATTGTTAAAGTGGGTTTATCTCTAATCATGATTTGGTTTTTGTTTGTGAAATTAGTATACTTAACTTCGAAATCTACCTCCGCCTGTAGGCCGGGCCGGCAGGGATTTTTAAAATTCAGATTGATTAATTGCCACCACATTTTTGAAAAAGAAATGTTCTGATTATTTAATGACGGATTATATAAGTCGAAAATAAGGGGAATATTGCTATTTCAAAAATATGGTGGAGATCAAGCAATCTGAATATAAAAAAGCAGAGGAAAATTAGGGCTTTCCTACTCTTGAGTGACCGCATTCTTTTACCAATTAATAGCTGCCAACTCTTATGCTTTTTTGTACCACACAAATTTAATAGAAATTTCTGCCATATTTAATCAGCAGAGTACAGCAATTAAAAAAAGTAATATTCACTATTACATTTTTCTGGTACAACCAATATATATATATATATATATATATATATACATCAATAATTACTTTAAATAAAATTTGAAAAAAGTTGTCTTCTTTCATTTTATTTAATAGTTAGATCCTTAGCAATTTTTCTGATATAATTCTAGAAGTTTATCCTGTGAGATCTTAATTTAATTTTTTCAAAATTTGTAAATACACCTCTAATATATTTTCTTTTTTAATTTTAGAAATATTTAATAATAAGTTTATAAACACAAATTTTACCCCACGACCTTAACCCAAGGAACACCAATATAGTGCTAAAAGTAGGTGTCACCGTTTAAGAAAAGAAAGTTGCAGCAATTGTTTATACGCAGACGATCCCTAATAGAAAAATTGCATTAATTTTCTTAAATAAACAATTAAATTTAAAAAATCAAAAAACCTGACTGCGTAAAAAGCGAACTAATTAATTATTTCTGATCAATGTGAAACTATTTTTTTTTTCAATTCCTACTATTAGCTCACACTCTCGCTCTATACATCTTGTTC
This sequence comes from Maratus speciosus, assembly GCA_963932465.1. Taxonomy (NCBI): domain Eukaryota; kingdom Metazoa; phylum Arthropoda; class Arachnida; order Araneae; family Salticidae; genus Maratus; species Maratus speciosus. Next base: position 149,579,399 of record OZ010796.1, on the reverse strand, counting down.
AAATTTTCAATCGTTAATAAAATACTTATTATTCCTCCAATAAAGCTCAAATAAATTTTTTTAAACTTTTAGTGGATGACACTTGATGTTAATCCAGTTTTGTTCAGATATTAATTCATTAATTAAATTAAATTAATTAATTTGCAATAATTGAGAGAGCCCTCTTTTTGATCAAGGTATTTTAAGACCGAGAGAGCCCTCTTCTTGATCAAGGCATTTTAAGCGCCACTCAAGAGGAAAGAAGAATGGGATAAAAAAATCCTCTTGTTGATCTAAGTAGGAATTGACTTAAAATATTTTTTTATATTACTTGTTTATATTACTTACCTATTTTTTTATTTACTTGTATTAATGACTTTTAAGTTGTGTTTAATTGTTAGTTCCTATCTATAAACACTGTTTTGATGAGGTCTATAGATGTCTATGATGGTTAGAGTTGGAGTAAAGCTAGAGATCCTACATACACAACTTCCAGGTTGTATAATATTTTAACGGAGCTTCCAACTGTAAAATAGTCAATGAAAAATCGTCTTCATTTTGAAAGACCTATCCAATGGTACGCTACACAATAGGGTGCGTAAATTGTTTTTTCTTCTCTAACGTCATTTTGCATTTTACGGCCGCGATTTTGAATTTATAAAAACAAAACCTAACCTATAACCATCGGGTCATTAAGACGAATAGATAGAGACCTCGTTCATTAAAGTCCATCCAGCCGTTGGGATGTTTCGAGGGTATAAGGAAATCCACATACACAGATACGCGCGAAACACATAACTCTTCTTTTCAGTCGGGTAATAAGGACATTATTCCGAATATAAAGACACTTTTATTGGGATTTTATAGTAAACGATCTGCGAATCTGCGGCAGGGGTACTTTTTACTTCCTTTTTTTTAACATGGGATAAACAAATATAAATGAATTATTTGCATATCTTGATCAGAATTTTTATTAGGGTATAGTATACTTATTAATTTTATCCCTATATAAAGAATAATAATGTTATTTAGATACTTGAAAATTTTATTTTGCTTGTATTGCCTTTAAGCTCTGGTGGGCGAATTTCTTCAAAATACCCAAATGTCACTTTGGCATAGCTGCCAAATTGTAAGGATTTTTCCTACCACAAAAATTTTACAATGAATGTTAACTAATTGAATCACCGAAATTCAAGTAAATTTAACGTTTAAGTAAGTCAAAACTTTCTATAAAATATTACTGGTAAGAAAAATCCGTACAAGTTGGCAGTTATGCATTTGCACCAGCCTTTTGCAAATAAAAAATTTGGTTTATTATATACAAGAAAAAATGCATTCATTTATCTTCAAATAAATTTGGTCGAATATTACGGTGCCACTGTGACATTTGAAGATTAAAATTAAGTGGGAAGATATTCTCCCACCAAAACTCAAAGGGTTATCGCAGATGAAAGAAAAATGTAAAAAATTTGGTAGCAGACAATAATATTTACATTTCGCATGTGTTAAGTATAAATATTCATGGTTAAATGGCATTAATATAGTTTAACTTATAATTAAAGAATATTTTTTAAAAGCACAAATGTATAGATTTAAATATAAATAAAAGAAATGGAAAATTTTGGTTAATAAACCCTTGATAGCGGTTTGTATTAATAACACAATGCCAAAGCTAATAATTTTAAAGTTACTATCAAATATGATTAAATATTAGGCAAATACACGATAATTGTCAAATGCCGTATTGATATAACGCAAATGCTCGTGTTTTATTGCAATTATATTGCATCATTATTGTAGTTAAGTTTAAAATACTTGCATTAACTGTCTTAACAACAAAGCATACTAATAACAGATGTCAATAAAACTGCATCATGATCTGTGCAGTAGTATCTATTCACCAAACATGATATTAAATTTCTTTATTAAAAACAATATACTAATAGCTTTCTGAATATAAACCCTCTTGCTGCGTAATTGTTTTACCAAAATAGGTTCAAAAATTGCACATTTAATCCTTTCGCGACGAGCGTCTTTTACTGAATTTTTAAATTTTGTCACCGGTTTTTCAAAACCGAAATTTTTGTCCAATTTAATCGGGAAATGCCCTGATTAAATAAGGCAAAATTTGCAATAAAAAATAACTGGTGGGATGAATCAAGGGAGGTTAATTAGACGGAAAAATGCATCCTCGCGGGTTGCGCAAATTTTGCTACATTTGCGTTGCCCGTGGAAATCGCGGGATGCGCAGCGAGAAGGTTAAAACTAGAACGGTCATAGCAGCTAGCTTGACCAGGACCAAATTAATATACTTCGATTCGAACCAGAAAAATTTTTAGAAAATATGTCAAGTATACAATGCGCAGAAAGAAGTAATTTAATTGATAAATAGCAATAAATAAAAACTGCGGGTTTAAACGATTTTTATATGACTTGAGTCGCAGCCATCGAAATACTCAAGGCCAGAGGACACAAGTGTGACGTCATCACTAGTCGATCGACTTCTCACTAGTGTTGGAATTCACACTAGAGAATTTTGAATAGCAATTTTATTTTATTTTATTTGTGGAATATCTAATCATCTTATACAACAATAATAACTATTTAAACTTACCGGTGAGAATTTGGAGCCCCCAATAAAAAAATCAGCTAGATGCGTCAACACTGTGGCATTCCGCATCTGGCTGGATTTTTATTTAGGGATTCAGAATTCTCACTAGTAAGTTTAAATAGATATTAATGTTTTATAAGATTATAGAGATTCCACAAATAAAATAAAAGAAAATTGCTATTCGAAATTTTCCGGAGTGTTTTCCAACACTAGTGAGAAGTCGGTTGATTAGTGATGACGTCACTCTCGTGTCCTCTGGCCTTGACTATTTTGATAGAAGCGCTTGAGTAAAATTTCGGGGCATTCTAATGTTAAATTAGAATGACAGGTTGAAGAAAACTGCTACGTCAAATTAAAAGTTGTAATTTAGGTCTCAATTCAGTAACTAAAAACTTTAGTTATTAAAGTTTAATGATAAATATGGACTGGATCAAGTGTGTCTAAAAATTCTTCATTCTTCCAAGAAGATTATGAATTATAGAAGCTTGAGAATAAGTGTACCAAGACGATCATACAATTTCAATAACCGTAGAATACGTAAAAGGAATTAAAACTAGCTAAAAGGGATACTGAAAACGTCACTTCAAGCAGCAGCGCTTTAAAGGCAGGGATTTTATGCATTTTTATAGGCAAGAATTTTAGACATTTTAATAAATTTATACTTGAAAATTTCTTATTATTTGGTCTAATCAAATAGCAGTTATAAATAAAACTAGTCTGATTTGCAATTAAAGTCCATAAGGAAGCTGATTAAAATCAACATGTCACAATTTTTCATTGTTCATATCTATCGATCAAGTAATTCGCGTAAACATTCTAGCTTTAATTAAAACGTTACGTTATACATGTATTTTACAAATCATAATTTATCCAATTAATTGTATACCGATTATACATCCGAATTTCTTAGAATGCAGAGCATCCTTTTATAGAATAAAGAGAGTACAATAACTCTCAGAATACAATTGAATCGGTGATTGCTGAAAGGAACTAAGTCCATATTTTGACGTGTCTCATTTTAACCCTTAAATGCGCGATTTTTTTTTTCGAAAAAATTATATATCATTCTCTGAAAGGTTTATTACACAGGAAAAATAATGAAAAAAATCAGAGATATATTTTTCATATAATACGTCAATCTTTTCTTCTGTTGCCCATCTGCAATATAAGCAAAAACTACTGCGTGTAGCTGTTTTAAGCTAAAATAATGCAAATTAGTAAATACTTTAATAAGTATGTCTCCATATACCTTCTTTTATATACACTGCTCAAAACAATTAGGGGAGCAAGCAAAAAAGTGAAGAGAACAGTGCAAAACAGCAATGTATGAGCATAAAATGGATAGTACACGTGTAGTAGTGCGCAATACATAAAAAAAGACGCAAAAAATGGTAAGGGAGCTTTTATTTTTTGAAAAGATCAAAAGAACATGAAAAGATGGTTTAGGGCAATAATTTGGTTTCATGTAAATCATAAAAAAAAAGTATTGTTTAGGAATGATGCAAGATTTTTAATATGGCATGTGGTCTCCTCGAACAGCTAAGACTGCTGCACACCGGTTTTCCATGGATGCGGTGAGGTTATCGATAAGACTTGGGGATTACTGTTCCAATGCTCAAGAATTACAATCTCCATCTCCCGGACAGTAAAAGGAGACCTCGGTCTCGCAGCAATGCGTCGTCTGAGTATGTCCCAAACATGCTCGATCATATTTAGGTCAGGAGAGCATGATGGTCATTCCATACGCTGTATTGTTTTAGCTTCAAGCATGTTTTCCACAAGACGAACTGTATAAAGTCTAGCATTTTCATGCATGGAAAAAAAGAAATCACTAATTACTGCAACATAAAATACGACATGAGGCCTCGGTATCTCGTCTGTATTACTCCTGACCGTCAAAGTGCCATTCCGAAGGATATACAGGCCCGTACGTCCACCTATGCTGATTCCAGCCAAGAGCATCAACCCACCTCGTCTGTAATGTGATCTTTCACGAAAGAATATGGGATTATTTTGAGTGCCTCTTTCTCTCCATGCTAAAACACATCAGATGTCACATCCAGACTGAATCGGGACGCGTCTGTAAACAGAATTGCACTCCAACAACGTTGCCTCCAAACTCGATGTTCAGTTCCCCACCTTCTCTGGGCCCCACAGTGGCTTGAGGTCAACGGAATACAGTCCGTTGGCTTACGTGCATAGAGACCATCCTTATGAAGCCTATTTCGGACTGTTTGGCTGGACACCCTTCGTCCTTTGGCCAAGAACAACTGTGTTTGCAGCTGAGTAGCATTGCCCGTACCGTCTCGACGGGCTGTTAACTGGATATATCGGTCATCAATTTCTGTGTTAGCACATTTTCGACCTTGCACTTGTCGATGACTACCATTCCATGTGTCTTGGAATCGATTCCACAGCCTTTCATGGGCACTTCCTGCGACTCCAACAGCGCCCACTACACTTCGTTGTGTTTTCCCAAATTCAACTGTCCCGATAACACGTCAAGCCATGGATTGCGGTAAATCATGTTGTTGTGACATTTTTAAACCACCTTTTCTCGAAAGACAAGCTGAGCAATTGAATTTTACAACTGAGGCAGTTAAACAGACGTTTCTGCAAAATCCCGATTTCTGCACTTATCACCTTTTTCCAGTTTTTGACTTCATAAACTTTAATTTACATGTGACGTTTTCTTTATCTGTTTTCTACAGCACTTTAAATTATGGATGTTTTATTTTACGTTACTTATTGGCGTAAATATTTGCGTAATTTCGTTAAAGCCATGTGCTCCCCTAATTGTTTTGAGCAGTGTAATTATTTATTTTATAAAACTTAACATTTCACCTTTTAATTCCCATAATAGAATACGTTCTAGAAATTACGCAGTTCAGAGAATCTGACGTTACACCAGAGAGTTTCAATGGTTAATTTCGCTTTATTTAAATACGGAATATCTGTTTTTTTAATTAAAGCCAATATTACTATTTTAATTTTCTGGTATGAATTAGGTATATGCGAATAAAAAAAATCTATTAAATTCAAAACAGTGTTGTTTGCATGTATGCAAAGCTGCGCACTAAAGGGGTAAGATAGTTTCAATCTTTTTTCATGTTTATTGGCCTTTTCTTGAAGAAAGAAACTCAGTACCTATGCATTTGAAAAGGATGAATTTTAAAATTCAGTCTTGAAAGGCAATATGTCCATGAGTTAGGAAATGTCAAAATATGGACTTAATTCCTTTCCACAATCATCGATTCGATTGTTAAAATTTTGCAATTGGTTATTCTTACACAAGTATTTATTACGAAAAATAAAATGGTTTTAATTACAAAACTTTCATTTTACCTGAATTTTCCTTATTCATATGGTTCTAACTTTTCCTTTCGTTTTACTGCGTACCTGCATTTATCTTTCTCTTAAAATAAAAAACCATATTTTGCTTGAAGTGTGCTGAAAATATAAAATGTTAATTAATTTTGCGAATGGAACCACGATAATTAAAATCACCCTGTGCATTAACTTTACGGCGAATAACATAAAGAAAGGTAATTTTATTAGCTTCCATTAATGTATTTCATCGAAAGAATAACCTAAAAAAACGTTTATATAATATGGAAGTAAAATCAAATAAACGCATCCTTTTAAGATAAAATGTAATAATGAAAAATCTTAAAAGGCAAGATTCTTAAGTGCAACTAACTTTGCATTTTCTTCAAAATTCGATAGCTAAGTTTAGAATAGAAGCAAAAACACATAAAGTATGCCTGTTTCTGTATCTCTTTATGTATGTATTCATGACTGGGACGATCCTTACTTTTGAGAATTACTTTTTACCAATTACGAATATTTATCTTCACCTTATTTATACGTAGCAAATTACTCTCGATTCTATAATTGAATAAGGCAGAGATTATTATTTGGAAATATTGGTACTCAGAATAAGAACCTTAAGAAGCTTGTTATATACATATATATGAGAAATAGAAAGAGAGTGAGATTGAAGATAATTAATAGGGGAAAATGTACACCGTTTTAGTAAATTTAACATAAACAGGAATAATTAAACTAAACAAATATTCAAAAAGTCCTTCCGGCCAGTGCCGGGAGGAAGGGGTAGCTTTCATATTCCTTATTTTAAAAAAGCCAACTTATATTATTCAAACACACGAAGCTCAATTAAGTGGAAACCGAACGTAGGAGATTCAATACTAATTTTTATCAATACTAAATCATTATGAATGAGAATTTCGCAAAATTAGTCAGCTTTATCCAAGCTGCTTTTATTTAAAGTCACTTATATTTCGCTGCCAAATTCGGCGATTTCTTAAAGTGCCTGCCATTTTAAGACAACATGGTGGATGAGGCTAACCAGTGAACTTGGTCGAGACCTTAGTAATTGCTGTGCACATGCTCACTCACATCGGAATCGGTTGATACATACGAGTGCTGTCGCATGCAAAAAATCAGATTTTTCAAAATGTCACCCACGTTAGAAATTGAAACTGCTATATCTGAGCCATTTTTTAAGATAAAGACAAACAAAAAATGCTCCTGAATCCTTATATCAAGGATTATTTCTAATTTCTTTGCACCTCACTTTAAATATATATTTTTTTAATTTAATGGCCGCCATTTTGAAACAAGATGGCTGATGAAGCTGGCCAGCGAACTTGGTCGAGATATTAATGTATACTATCCACATTCCTTCTTCCATCGAAATAGGCGAATACGTGTGGTATCGCGAGACAAATACAAGATCGTTTCAAAGTGTTAGCCATGATAGAAATTCAAAGTGCTATAATTCAACCACTTTTTAAGATATAAACAAAAGAACAAATTTTCAGAAACAAAAAATGCTCCAGAATCTTTGTATCAAGGCCAAACACATAAAAAAAATCTTTTTCATTTTCCAATTTTTTAATACCTCATTTTAAATTTTAAATTACATTTTTTTTTTTAAATGGCAACCCTTTTGAAACAAGATGGCAAATGAAGCTGGCCAACAAACTCGGTCGAAACATTGGTATGTACTATGTACAGACCAAGTTACATTCAAATCGGTTCATAAATACGCCTGTTATCGCGTGACAAAAATCAGGGCGTTTCAAAATGTCAGCCACTCTATAAATTCAAAATGCTATAACTCAGCCATTTTTTAAGATATAGACGAAACAAAAACTGCTCCCGAATCTTTTTATCGAGGTCAAACACATAAGAAAAAAATATTTTTTTCATTTTTCAATTTTTTGGTACTACATTTCAAATTTAAATTTTTCTTAAAATTTTAAATGGCCGCCATTTTAAACAAAATGGCGGATGAAGCTGGTCAACGAACTCGGTCGAGACATTGGTCTGTACTATGTATAAACGAAGTTAAATCCAAATCGGTTCATAAGTACGCCTTTTATCGCGTGACAAAATTCAGGACGTTTCAAAATGTCAGCTTCGCTAGAAATTCAAAATGCTATAACTCAGCCATTTTTTAAGATATAGACGAAACAAAAACTGCTACGGAGTCTTTGTATAAAGGTCAAATACTTAAGAAAAAAATATTTTTCCATTTTCAATTTTTTGGTACCACATTTTAAATTTTAAATTTTTTTAAAAATTTTAAATGGCCGCCATTTTGAAACAAAATGGCGGATGAAGCTGGCCAACGAACTCGGTCGAGACATTGGTATGTACTATGTACACACCGAATTACATCCAAATCGGTTCATATATACGAGAGTTACAGTGTGACATAGGTCAGATATATATATATATATATACAGTGGAACCCGGTTAAGACGCTCACGGTTAATACGTGATCCCGCTTAATACGCGGATTTTTTCCGCTCCCTTGAACATCGCCCGTAAGACTAATGCAAAAATATCACGTTTAAGACGCGAACGGTTATTACGCGATCCCGCTTAATACGCGAAAAAATTTCGGTCCTTTGTGGTAAAAAATCACGTTTAAGACGCGAATTCATTGGTGAAGATGCAAATTCCTTCTTTCTTCTCCAGTGTTTCCATTTTAGTGGATTTTTTTATTCATATAAAAAGCACTGTTTCTGTATGCTAATATTTACTTTATTTAATAACAGATCAGTTAAAGGAACATTTCAAAAATAGTGATAGATATTTGAATAAAAAAACCCTCGAAATTAGCAACACAGCAATTATTCTTTGATCCCATGTTCATGTTGTCTCGTTTCGTGTATTTTTTATTGTAGTAGAGAGAGATACATAGAGGAATTCAGGATGCTCAGATACGTCATAAAATTATGATTAAAGATGATTATACCTGTTGTTAGTGAGTTTTTAAATGTATGTTATATCACTACTATGCTTTGGAACGCATGTTATATACAAAAAAATAAAAAAGAAAAAGAAAAGAAATTCGCATAGATTAAACAAATACGACTGCTGTTGTATATATTTTTTTTATGTTTTCTATGTTTTCGTTACTTTTTGCTGTGCTAACAATACTTACTCATTATCACAAGTACTAAATATGATTTTAACAACTGGATTATGTTTCAAAAATTTAATATTTTAATTATTTCTATTAAAAAAAATTAGTGTAGCAGAAAAATTATTTTTGTTGTTTTATCTTTGGTTGTAGCGTATTATCGACAATAAAGCCCCATGTTTGAATCCATATTTATTTTCAGTTATTATTCCAGTCTGTCCTGTAAAAAAGATAGAATGAGTAAAGTTGAATACAATTAAATCTAAATCTAAATATACGTATAAGACACAATTTTCGACCATAAACATATCAATGAAAACTCTAAAGTTCATTTAGACGATTAAATGTGTAAATAAGCCCAGTTCCTGCAACATTATACAAATCACGTTTAATACGCGATCCCGCTTAATACGCGACTTAGGTCCACTCCCTTGAAACGCGTCTTAACCGGGTTCGACTGTATATATATATATATATATGGATATATATATATATATATATATATATATATATATATGGATATATATATATATATATATCAATTTTGAACGGAGGGTGGTTTCGGGGTCTGGGGGTCATGATCGATGAAAATATACCAAAATTTTTTGAAATCGCTTTCCTCCGAACGGCTGCAATAGGCAGCTTTTTGTAAAGAAAGCTACCTAAAACATTAAATATAAACAGTTATTTAATTAAAGTAATAAATATAAAGATTTTTCGTTTTGCTGGCTTAAAACAGCAATATTAATTATTGCTTTACATTTATACAACAAAATAAAATATTTATAGAATAACTGATTAATAAAAGCTGCTTCATTCATAATTAAAATCATTAAGAAGTAAATGTAAATTATGTTCATGTTTCTGAAACAGTTGTTTAACTGAACTGATACCGACAACGGTAGTTCCATAAAACAGCCCCATTGTACAATCAGCGTCAAAAAAGATACACCTCTATTAAATCTGCCGCAAACTATCGTACAAAATGTGACTGGTATCAATGCATTAGTAATAACGTCTTCTAATTAATGCTATATTTAGGGGTCGCTTACCTATAGAAATTGTAACAAACTTTAATTTTTTCAATACTAACCTCTAATTTTGACATCATATCTAAATTGTTTGATAAACTGCCTTCAGATATCCAACGGGAGGTCATTCGGAGAAGTAGTTTAGGAATTAAGGGGACCGGGAAAGCCCTATCTCCGCCATGTTAAATCCGCCAAATTTATAGACCTTTTTCTCAGAAATGGTGAAAGATAGAGTTCTAGAGTTTATGGAGTAGTTCGAATAACATGTTTTACGTATTTTAACAGACCATTTTCTTTCTAAGTGAAACTGAAAATTAATTACTAATTATTTATTGAAAGTCATTTTTAAATTAGGATTTTTGATAAGATTTCACTGCCTAAAATAAATAATTTTCAACAAATCATTAAATCCTTGTGTTAAAGAATACAATGTAATATACTATAAGTATTAAAAAAATCTGAGTTCTTAAGTTTAAGAGATATCGAAAAAAAGGTACACAAACATGAAAAATCCAAGTTTTGAGAAAAAGTCAATTAAAGATTTAAATGGCCATTAAGCTGTAAGTACTCTTAGAAAAAAAAATTCCAACACTTCTTTTTTTATACATACATAACTGCCAACCTTCCGCTAATCTTCCGTAATACGTGGATTAATTTGATCTAGGTTAACGACTTTTCGAACCAGAAAATTTATTTGATGAATCGTTATTTGTACACTCTAAATAAAAAAGAGTGACTATTCACTCCGGAGGAGTGAATAGTCACTCTATCGCAGAGTCAAAATATGCCCAACCTCTTTAGAGTGACTATGGCCACTCTGAGCAAAAGTGAAATTTTTGACTCTCTGAAAGAGTGAATAGTCACTCCTGGGAAGTGAATATTCACTATAAACAGGGGTGGATAATCACTCTTTCGGAGGAGTGACTATTCACTCTTGCTAAAAGAGTGCGGTTTTTCGCCCCTGGTAGGAGTGAATTGTCACTCTTTCATAGGAGGTAATGTTCATTTTTTATGTAGTTATTTCTTTTTTTATTTTACTTTTATGGGCATTTTAAAAGAATCTCATCTTTTACAGCACGCAATGAAAATAGATACAACTGTGGTAAAGATTGAAATAAAATACTTTATTAGCAATATTTATTCATAGTTTGTAACACTAGTTGAACTTTTAAGGAAAAAATCAGTTAAAGTTACATATGAATTTAAATTAGATTACTGACAGAAATAAACTAATATATTTTATTCCAATCTTATTCTTTGTGTTTGTTTTTATTGCATGCCTTATAAAAATATTACTTTTAAAGTTTTATAAATAACTTTTTAATAGGTGGATGTTATATGTTTAACAATGTTTGATTTCATTTTAATTTTTGTTTTAAATATAAATTTCTTTTTACAGTATTTTTTCCGTGAATTGTTGCTATTTTTGCAAAGTCCTATTGTTCTAAAATATTTTTCATTTTTTCACATAAAAACAATGCTTATAAACTTACATCTTTTTTAAAAATGAGTTCTAAGCATGATTTAAACATTAAGAATGTGTGTGTATTTTTTTTATCCGCTGTGATTTGCTTTTGTTTTATTTAATATGAGCATGGAGTCTAATTTTTAAGTTCTCTGGGATATGTATATATTTTTCTTTTAAACATATCCCTTAACTTAATCATGATTTCTAATTTTCGCCCATTATTGCTGAAAACAATACTTATTAATGAAACAAAAAGTAAGCCATATTTAATTTAAATTTTTTATTCCCGTAGATATTGTATTTTGGAATATGAGCAAAATAGATTTGATATGTTTTATAGGAAAAGATTGACCTAGGAAATAGAAAAAAATAAATATAAAAATAAACACATTACATTTATCTGTATCTGTATGAATTTTAATAAAAATAAAGTAAATGACTGCATAGTTCTTATTGTTTGAAAAACATTTTAATGTAAAAAAGTAGTTATTAATCTCTTTAAAAAATATTCAGATTATGTAAGAAAATACGAACTGTTTAAAAAATATACTAAAGCTGTCTTATCGATAAACTTCAAAACAGTCATAAAAATATTTTATTTCAATGCTTAAATATCATGTTTTATTTCTTACTGCCAAAAATTATGTGCATCAAAAACGTAGAAAATGCGTTTAAATTGAAGGAAATTTAATAATTTATGCAGAATGTCTATAATTAATTTATTTTATACAACTCAGTCTCGAAATTTTAAAATCATAAACCGTAGAAAAAGCTTACATACAGTTTTAAAAAATTAATGTACCATCTAGAGACGGCCGATTTTCATTCACGGCACTCGGGCCGGGCCGGGCCGGGCCAACTTATTTTTTCTGTACAGAGCCGGGACTGGTTTCATTGCTAGTCTTCACGGCCCAAAATTTTCAGTCGTAGTTTTGACACAGCCCGTATGAAAATTATTCTCTCCGCGTGCCTGGTCCATTCAAAGGTCAGTTAATTTAGGCCTGGCCCAAATTTTTTTGCAAAAAATACATACATTTTTAAATCGCCATTACTCTACTCTTAAGCATATTTTTTTTTTTTTTTTTTTTTTTTTTTTTTTTTAAGAATAGTAGTTTTCTACGTGTATTAAAATATAACTAAATTAAAATATAGTAAAACGTGTGCAAAGGAACCTGCCTATGATGGAGCCCTGTTTTAAACTGTAAAACGTCTTGATCCATGCAAAATTATTATACTAATACGTAAGAAAAGAATATATAATACATTTACACTATTCCGCATTATTATTGTCCATAACGCATTTCTTTTTTTTTTCTTTTTTTTTTCTATACAATTCCGTCTTAGAAGATTTTACTGTATAGTATTTTTCAGATTTTTAACACTTCAATACATAGAATATGGATTAACAATATTAATGATAACTGAAGCATTTACATGCAAGAAATAGAGATTTATTAAAAAAATAAATATCCCAGCCTGCGGCACTTCTATAAAAATGAAGATTATAAACATGAAAAAAATTTAAGATAAATATTTTGGGTCAGAACTCCTCGTACGAGACAAACTTTTAACAAAATCGACGTAAAAATCAATGTTTTGTAGAAATTCACTCGGGCCGAACTTTTAAGTATTTTACCGGACCGGGCCAATATTTTTTCTACGGGTCGGGCTGGGCTCGCGCCAAACTTTTAATTTTCGTATCGGGCCGCGCCGGGCCGAATTTTTTTTCTATGATTCGGGCCGGGCCCGGGCCTGTAAATTTCGGTCCGTTCAGACCTCTAATACCAACCTTTTCGTAATATCATAATCATGAAATATCATGTTTTAACTCCGAAACAATAATAATGATGATAAATACTCTAAGTGTGTAAAATCTGATATCAGTATAAACCAAAACAGAAAAAACAAAATCTCACAGAACGGCAAATTAATTTTGATTACTTCGCATCTGCTATGAATTGGAAGAAATCCAGATGTCCTCTGAGTCACTCAGCTTTGCAAACGAAACAGATAAAATTTATTATTATTATTATTTTCTTTTTTCGATCGTTGGAAAACGTTGGAATGGGATTGAAAAAATTGAATGGGAAGAATTAATACAGTAAAATCTGTCTAAGGCGGAATCGATTGAGACCGAGAAAATTTTCCGCCTTAGACAATATTCCGCCTTATGCAAATCAGTAAAAAAAAAAAAAAAGAAAGAAAGAAAGGCTGTTGCGTATTTTTTACGTTTGTAATCTTCAGAACAATTCTTAACGTGAAATAATATTTAGTATAAATATTTTTGGAGTTCGAATCTCAGCAAAACTATTGCTTCCCAACAAACAAATGGCCTATTATTTTCACACCATAATAATGCATACATATTTTTCTTTTTTTTTTGAGACAAAAAAAAAAAAAAAAAAAAAAAAACATGATTTTGCACATGTATTTATTTATTTAATTTTTTATATATATAGAGAGAGTTTTATGTATGAGATTTTGCATTTTATGAATTTAATGAAAAGTATAAAAGTAAAAAATGTACAGATTTTTATTTGTTCAGTCGGCATTTTCTTTTTATTTACAATTGTTTACAGTTTTTCACACAAATAAACTCCTATTTTTCTCAGCGAAATGGATTAAAATACGGTATATAAAATTAAACTATACTATTCTAAATTATTTTTCTTTTCAACTATCCTAATAATTTGAAAAAAATTATGGTTTTTAAAACTTTGTTTTTTAAATTTTAAATGTATGACTTTTTTTAAATCTCGTAGTCTTCTATTTACAGTTAGAATATAGGTCTGTAATTTTTTTTTAATTTTTATTATAAGGGTAACAAAAAAAAAATAAATAAATAAATAAAAACGCATATTTTAAATGTAACACTGTAAAAAAAAAAAAAAAAAATCCGAAATCTGTGTTAAAAATTGTAAATAAAAAGAAAATGTTGTCGGCTAAACAAATGGAAACTGCATAGTTTCTTTTGCTTTTTATTAAATCCGCAAAAATGCAAAATCTCATAAAAATTCTTTCGCTGCAAAAAAATGAATGAGCAAAAATCTGTTTTTATTAATATTTGTATTTTATATGTATTTATTTATATGTATTTGATCTATTAATCAGTTTTAAATTTTCGCTTACTGAATGTTTTTTATTTTTAAAAAATCCTTTTCTCCGTCTTATGGAAAAACTTGTTTACCGCGGGAACTTAAAATCCTTTCCGTTTCCGCGTTATCAAGATTCCGGCTTATGGAGCACGTATTAGTGTTATTTTCTATGGATTCGCCGGGACTTCAAAATATTTCCGCAGTAGACAGATTTCCGGCTTACACAGAGTCCGCCTTAGACAGATTTTACTGTATTTACACCTATTATTTTTTTTAATTCATATTGGCCGAATTAATGAAGCTTTCATTATCTTTTGCTAACCATTTGTGCGCTTTTCAATTGTTAAAACAATTATATTTCAAACCGCTACATGAAGAAACATAATAGACAATCTCTTTTCTAGGAAATCAATTTTCTAGGAATAGAATCCTCGATCAATCTTTTTCTATACAAAATACAACTACTTGGCTCATCTAACATATCTACACGAATAAATGGTTAAAATTAAATAAGTCTTACCTTTATTTTATGTATTCCATTAAGAATAAGTTTAATGATATCCTAATCTATTAATTGTAAAATGGCGGACGAAAAAGTGATCATTTTTCTTATCTTACGAGGGCGCTGTGGCCTTGCTGATCCTGGTTGGTTAATAAGCAATGCATACGTAAGCCACTCTATCGGGAGTGACTGTTTCACTTTCGATAACGGAGTGAGATATTGCACTCCTTTCTAGAGAGTGGAAAATTCCACTCTTTAAGGAGTGTATTTTTACAAATTTCACTCCTAAAAGAGTGAAAATGACTGTCACTCTTTCAAAGAGTGGGTTTTCACTCCTCCCAATTTTAGAGTGTATATTTAGGATTTTCTACGTGGAACTTATTTAACTACATTTCTTTTTAAGAATTCTGGTTCGAAACCTGTTAAACCTGGGTCAAAATAACTCACTTATTACGGAAGATTAGTTCGAGGTTGGCACCTATGTATATATAAACATGTGTGACACATCGTTCTAAAGATTTAAACTATTTTATGATATAAAAAAGCAAAAATCGATTTTTTCCCCCAAATTTTGCCTACCTGGTCCCCTTAAACAGGTTTAAAATTTGGAACACCCGATGCTAGATTTATTTTTAATCGTTGCAAAAAAGATTGCAATGCGGATAGTTTTTTTTTTAAGCATAACTAAAAAACTTCTCGTAAATTGCTGTAATTTTGTATTCGTATATTTGAAGCTTCTAGAAATCGATTTCTGCTTTTAAAAAACTCACAGGTTAAAAAATTCACATTTGTTTCAAAAAGTATTTTCGTAATTATACATACTTGGAAATTAAATTTCGAAAAAAAAATGCATTGTAACCTACAATTTTTTTAGCATAAATGATAGCTAGGCACTTCAAATATGTGAATAAAAAATTACAGCTATTTCTGCCAAGTAATAGTTGAGTTAAGCTTTAAAAAGTACTCGCGCATTACAATCTGTTTTACAACGGTTAAAAATGAATTTAACATTAGGTGTTCCAAACTTCAAACCTTCATAATTCCTAAACTACTTGAATGACTTCCCCTTTGGTATCCTGAGGTAAAATTAACCAAAAAATTTAAATGTGATTCCAAAATTAGGTGTTAGTACTGAAATTTTAAAAAATTGATAACGTTGGTTTTTGGAATGCTATCATTTCTCGAGAAAAGATTTTCAGCTGCGTAACAGAATTTTTTACGTAACAGAATTTTAACAGTAATAAAATAATGTTAGTGTTAATACTGTTAATTCATCATGTTTGTTAAACATGAAAATTTTTACTTAAGAATTGATGCCATCTGAAAAATCGAAATTGCTGGTTGAGAAAAGTGAGTGCGACACAGTAAAAACTACTCGGAAACGTTTCCGAAAATTACGGGCAGCAAAAGAAACTTTTGTTTCAGAAATGTGTCTTTAAATCTCTATGCAATCTGTTTGTTTCTGGATTTTCGGATGCATTGGTAACTTAAGAGACGTTATATTATATATTCGTAAACGTTAAG
The DNA here is from genome assembly GCA_963932465.1 of Maratus speciosus. Taxonomy (NCBI): domain Eukaryota; kingdom Metazoa; phylum Arthropoda; class Arachnida; order Araneae; family Salticidae; genus Maratus; species Maratus speciosus. Next base: position 149,562,732 of record OZ010796.1, on the reverse strand, counting down.
GGATATAAAAGCTCGATTAAGAAACGTTTGCATTTTTTACAGTGTAGTTAGCTCACCACGAATATCGCTTATCTATATTATACAGGGTGTCCACTCTCAGTGGTTTTCAATGCCTAATTCCTGAACCGTTAGTCATAAGCATACAGCTCCAACTACAAAAATGTTTTAAATGTGGTAAAGAAGTATATTAAAAGCGATTTGGGTCAATAAAAACACTTCTTTAAAATTTACGAAATTTAAATTTTTATACGGTCCTCCGGTCCTATAAGTTATATTTAGTAAAATTTTACTATTACACTGACAAGTAAAACAAAATGTTCCGTTCACATAACACTAAAATTGACCGAGTTATGAAACTTTAAAAAATGCAGGACTTATACCGTTTTTCTGCATCTGAACACAAATGAGTTCGGCCATGCTTTGAGAGGTCATATACAAAGCACTTAAAGTATTCGAAGAACTTAATTTATGTGTATTTGCGCTTTGAAAAATATCGTACAAGTATTACGATTGAGTTAACTTTTATTAAGTTTCAGATTGGCTAAAATAATTGTATTTTAACATATGTTTTATTTTGTAAGGGATTGAAACTTTTTCTTTTCATGGTATTTTTAACAAAAATTGTGTTATTTTTAAAAGTTTTTATTTAACTTCAACGATCATATGCATTTATTTCCAGTTCAAAATTTGTACTCGAACTTTAACTCACTTTCCGATCGTATCCGATCGCTATCCGATCGAGATTAAATTTTACATACTGATGTAAAACCGATGACAATCTAATAGTATTATAAGTTTCGGTGGCTACCATTTATACTCATTTTACAGGGTAACTCAAAAAATTCGGATAGGTTACCGCCAAGAAGTTTAAGAAAGAGTTTTAGATTAGATAACACGAGACTGCGATGGTTGTGTTTTTTAACTTTTATGAATTTTTTAGCACTGAATCCGAAAATTGCCTTAATTTTTAACCATCATGTTAGGATTTTTCGCAAATCCTAAATTTTCAAAGTTACAAAAGAACAAAAATCGGATACTATAAAATAGAGGAGATGGCTGTGTGTGTGTGTAATTTTTGATAATTGATTTTTATGTACTTTTTAGCACTAAATCTGAAAATGACCTTCCTTTTTAACCACCACGTTAGACTAAATTTAATTGGCTCTGCAAACCTAAAAGTCAAAGTTAAAATATAGCGAAAATCTGATACTATAAAACAGTTGTAAAAGAAATTATTTTTTTTTTTATTTAACATTATTTAATTCAATAATTTATTCAATTTTTTAGCTTATACTGGGATTCTTACAGCTAAACAGCTGAGGGGTCCGATAAGGTGGGAGAGGAGGTTCAATTTTAACTTTAAACTTCTTATCTTTGAACTTTTGAACTTTGAAATTAACAATTTGCGAAAAATCTCGTGACGTGATGGTTAAAAATGAAGTCATTTTCGGATTTAGTCGTAAAAAATACATAAAAATCAAAAATTATTATCAAAAGTTAAAAACACAACAATCAGATCTATTTTATAGTATCAAATTTTCGATGTTTTTTTTCTTTTTTTAACTTTAAAATTTACAATTTGCAAAAAATATTTACGCGATGGTAAAAAGTGAAAGTCAATTTCGGAATCAGCGGTACGGAATACATGAGAATCAATTTTCAAAAGCTAAAAAAAATGACATAACCCAACTTTTGAAGGCTAGTGTAATCTAATAACATTTTAAAACATGTATCATTTTGTAAAAAACTGAGGCTGTTAATTTTCATCATTTTATTTAACAAAAATTCTGTTTTTTTTTTTCCTTCTTATATGTTTATTACAAATTGTATATTTTGCGTTAATATGTCAGAATGATTAACGATTTCAAATTTATATTGCAATGTTAATTTTACTCTCAACCATTTTTTTACTATGTCTGACGAAATTATATTTCGACTAAATTTTTAAATGACCTCTAATTTGCAGCAAAAAATATGCTCCAACTTTAAACAGCTATTCTTACTATTATTACTTGTTCAATTTTAATCGTAGAATAACAGGAGTTTTTTTGTCTTACTTCTCAGTGTAACAGGAAAAATTTATTAAATATAACTTATAGGACCGGGAGACCGTATAAAAATTTAAATGTCGTAATTTTTAAGAAATGTTTTTATTGACCCAAACATATTTTAATAAACTTCTTTACCTCATTTAAAACATTTTTGTAATTGGAACTATATGCCTATGACTAACTGTTTAGGAATTAGCCATTGGACACCGTTGTGAGTGGACACCCTGTAGAGTACAAACGTGGCCGCGCGTAACGCTGACCTCATTTCGACGGTGGAAACACAAAACGATTAAATTTAATAGTCCGACAGCACAAAAACCTATGTTATCAAGCACAAGAAAAAAACCTTTATTTTATGGAAGAGTAGAAGTAGGGTACAAAGAAAGATATGAAAACATGGAGGACTGGGAGCAGGAAAACACAATGATAAACCTACGAGTCAACCACTGGTGGTATTAATTTTTGGCTTATGCACCACTTCCCTTCCGGCAGACATGGATCATTAGATTCCCTTACTTCTACTCTTCCATAACATAAAGGTTTTTTTCTTGTGCTTGATAACATAGGTTTTTGTGCTGTCGGCTCTTGGGCTATAACTTTTGCTAGAATTTTTTTTAACTTATAAACATTCCACATTTTAAATTTTTACACCGTCCTATAGGGAAAAAGTATGTACTTACAAATGAAATTTGTTTGAAAACTGTATCGCGATTTATTTGGAAAATGTATCGTTATTTACTCAATTTTTATTGTTTTTAAAATAATTTTCAGGCATGATTTTTTTTTAATCTATGTTTACCGCGTGCAGAGGATTATGTAAGACAAATCCTTTTGAACTTAAATTAGTATAAATTTAAATAGCTCAGCATATGTTTCCCGCTTATAAGACATAACGAAATTAAAACATTCACCAATCAACAAATAAAACAATAAAATATAAATTTGATACAAGTTAAAACATGTGATGAAACTATACACTTAAACCACTAAAAGGATCAGAATAAAAAAGGGCTGATTTTAAATGGGGATTTTTGGCGATTTCTTCGGCTGTTAACTCCAGGCGTGAGGTCAATACAAAACTATCGCTTTTTTTAAATTTCAAAACTTTATTTAAACTATTTACTATTTTTAATTTAAATATAACTTTTTGTATTGTTACCGCGTATTCTAAAAAAAATATTAAATGTAAAAAATCTAATGTAATTATCAATTAAATAAATGGCTTTCATCTATATTCTGTAACCCGGATAGCCCATGTATATCCCCTTGTTTATTTACATTAGCAAACACATATATTTTCTATATTTTTAACGTTTATTAGATATCTTATGCTTTGCATCTAGCTATACACAGTAAGAGATTATTTAAATTTTCAGTACTACACCTAATCACATATTTGCAACAAAATGAACTGAACTTTATGTTTTTAGGCTGTTCTTAAATACCGAATCGCTACCTTCTGACACAATTGAAGAGCTGAGTGGATGAACGTGTTAAGCCACATTTTCTAAAAAATTTTTTAATCTTCTGGTTGAAAGCGTTATGAGGTATCCTATCCCATGGTGAAGCTAAAATACTAAGATTCCATTTATTCTTGAAGATTTAAGACATTATTCATTAATATTTAATATTTTAATATTTAATAATGTCAATAATATTAATAATTTTAATATTTGAAAATTAAATATGAATAAGTTTTTCTGAGAGATTTTAGTACCATACCTGTTAATATTTTAAACACATGGTATCAAATAGAAAATAAATCATTAAAATTTACAGCAAAAACTTTCACTTCAAATCTCTTCAAATGTAATTTTTGTTACTTAACATGTTCTTCCACTTAGTTCTTAAATTACGAAATCACTTTTATTCTACGTGCGCAAATATGTCAGTTGTTCTTATTCAGATACTCAAGAATTGTATACATTTTTTTTATTTTCATATAAAAATAACGCATCTTTCGAAAATTTTGTTAAAATGAGTTTCTTTTTTTATGTTCATGCGAAAATCACGAAAAGCTAAACATCACATAACAATTCATTATAGCTAAAAAAGTATCGTACGTAAAAGAAAATTCAAAAGCGCTGTTCTATTCTTACTTTGTAAAAGAAGGAAATATGTCGTTATCTGAAAAGAGGGTATATACAAGAATATAGCCTCTTCCGAGTCACTTACGATTCCGAAAATGAGTTCCTTTACCTTCTGAAACCAATATATTTCCGTGATTTAACCCTTTATCTACTGACGATACTTATAAGTGCCACTCACTTTAAACTTCCCTCCCATAGTGATTATTACTAATATTCTAATTGTACTTTGCAAAAACACCCTTTTAACTCCACTTTTTTAGGATACATGGCAGCAGTAGTTCTGGGATTGTTATTTTAGCGAGGAAGGAGGCTATCTTCGAAAAAGTCGATGTGTTTTTTGCCAGCATTTTGTACAGATTGTCATGCTCGTCTTTTTATAATTCCTGCAAACACAGTAAAGGATATAAGATAAGTGTTGGATTTTTTTAATGTGTACACTATGATCTTAGAATACGATCTGACTAGCTATTTTAGGTGAACGGTGTATGTATTTGATTTAACAGTTGAATTACTCAGTGGTACATATAAGTACCACCAGTACACTGGGTGTTGGAGAAAAACTTTTTATTTTCTTTTCGTCTGTGTAGTTATCCATCGTTTTTATCTGCCTCCGAATGTAGGGTAACTCCGGGAGAGTCGCCGCATACGGGATAGATGCCGCACCCCTTGTATTTCTTGTAATTATCAATAGATGATCGTCAAACGCACAGTATAGGTGCGCAATGAGATTACTTTAACCAGTGTATAGCGTGAATCCCATTTCGATGTTTACTTGTAGAAGTACAATCCTTAATTTGACGTAAGTGCATGATTTCACTGTCCAAACTTTTAAACACGTTATGTTTAAATGCTTTTCATGAACTAATTACTAAATGCATGCCTGATTTCGAAGTCAAAATTAAATGTAGCCTTTGTATAGAGTACTGTGTGTATGTTTACGACATTCCCCTTAGCGATTGCGGGTAACTGTGATGGCTTATGTCTGCACCATGAAAATGGGATACATGCCGCACTGCTATTCCGGTATACATGCCGCAGTTTCTTTTGTACGGGATGATTAAGTGTTATTAATTTTCCTTTTCTTTTTGCACAGACTAACCATGTTAGGCATGTTATCAAGTTTTCTAAAACCAAAGGAGAAAAGGGGGGAAATAAAAATTAAAAAGGACAAGAGTCACGATGATAATAATGAAAAATTGGATTACGCGTAACGCAGACGTTCTTTGCAAACTACTCCAGAAAAGAGGACGTGTAATTAGCTTCGTTGTATTATGTGTTTAAATGTAATAACATAAAGACTGTACTTTTTCGACACTTTTTCTGTAGATTGTAGTCGAAAAAACAGGTCTCTTAGCCCATTCGGAACCGTAGGTGCATATAAGCACCTCATAAAGAGTTTACAAAATTTTTTTCTGGCACCAGTAAAAAAGAAAACTAATATTTTCTTTGTGTAATTAGAGCATTTTCATGATTATTTAAGTAAAGGGAGCTTCTTTCAAAAAAGTGGTACAAACCTAATAAAATTTTTGTAAAAGCCAACGGTCCCGAAAGTTTTAACAAATAAATTATGTAAACACAATTTTACTTTTTTTCTTTTCCCTTTCTAATACATTGATGTTACGTTATTGCTGTAATAATAATTAAAATTTTATGTAAAAAAATAAGTCGATAATTTTAATAGTGAAAATAGGCAGCAATTTTTGATTTGAATCTACTAATACGTTTCATTGTACTCATTTAATTTCATCTTGTTATTACATCGTTAATTATAGCCCAGATATGAATTTTTTTTAATATTTTTATTTATAATTTCATTCTGTTCTTATTATAAGCGCGGCATAACTACCGCACAAGTGCGGCGTCTCAGCCTGAATGTGCGGGTGACCCGCCGCAGTGCAATGTTTTAGAAAAAAATTGTTAAAAAATATTAATAATTTGTTTTGATTTTTTTTTTGTCGCACTACACGCGTTGTATATTTAACATTAAATAGCACAGCATGATTTTCTTTATTTTATGTCCACCATGGTACTTTATACACAAGTTCAAAAAAAAGTGCGGCATAAATCCCTGAATTGCCCTAATTACTAAATTGTATTGAAGTAATGATTTCCCTGGTATTTCTTTTCTGTCTCATTGTTTTTTTATAGGAGATCGAAAAAGTTGTGGCACCGGATCGTTTTTGCTATGCTCGAATTGGCATACGTAAATTCATACATTGCATATGTGGTGATGCGAGAGAGCATGTTGTCCCTGGAATATAGGCGTTGCATAACTTAAGAACTATTAACAAGATCTAAACCTAAAAAAAAATATTTTTTTTTAAATGCCGTTAAATTTGAACTTTTACTCATTTTTTCATGTGTAAAATAAAAATTCGCCAATTTAATATTTTTTTATTGTTAACTTGCGAGTGTCTTCTTGTTATTTAGTATTTTTAAGAGTTTAAACTTTATTTAAAATAGCATGTGGGTTTTCTGTTACGAGAATATTTTAGGCATAGTGTGCTGGTGGTACTTTAAAGTACCACTTTAATTAATTACCTCTAACGAATTAAATTTCTCACGGGTGAGTATTTTTTTATGTATATCCTTTAATTTTTATCGTAGTAACTGAAAAAAAAAATACATGAAAAAATCTACAGTAGGTCATAATGCAGTAGATAAAGTGTTAAAGAAGCCTTTCTGAAACAAAAGTTCCTTTCCCTATTCGTATTTTTGGAAACGTCTCAGAGTGATTTTTCAGCTTCTTAACACTTTTAGGTCTAAGCCCGAGTGTCAATCGGGTTGCCGTTTTCGGTGAAGCGAACTAAACCCGAGAGTCTCTCGGTGTCAACTTTTAACTCTCTGAGCTGTAAAAGTACCTACTCTATATGCTCGCGGTTTTTTCAGATATTATCTACGAAACTTTTATTGAGAAAAATACAGGTTGAAGCACAAAACAGAAGTAAGTATATGAAAATATCTAGAATCAGAGCTTAATTCGAACTTATTGTGAACCTTCTGGTGTTATTCTTTGTGCTTTGAAATGTACCACGCTAAAGCAAATTTTACTAAATAATGTTTATATACAAATAAAACCTATTTTCAGATATTTGTACAACATGTGGGAAAGTTTTTATTCAAAACTATGTAAAATTTTATGTTAAAAATATACGTTTTCTTTTGCGGAACTTTTTTTAAAAGTATAAAACATGCTTTTTTCAATACTTTCTCAATAAATATTAATTTTTAGTACATTTAAATAGTTCCTTGATTATGAATAATAATAGTTTGAAGTTTATAATTAAAAAATATATTAAAATACATAATCTTCCAAGTATTTTTTAAAAAATCATGAAAAGTAGCAAATACTCTCAGTCCAGAGGGAAATATGCGGTTGAAATAAGGACTTTTTCCTAGGAATCCGCGCAAACTTTTCTCGTCTGGAAAGTTATGAAAAAATGAGACGAGCACAAATAGGCACTGTAAGGTAACTTTAATAACCATATTACTCTGTAAAACTGATATCGGGTTTCAATTAAGCCGTTTCGTTGGGCATTATCGATTTTACTTTTGGTGGTACTTGCTAAACGTTGTGCAAAATTTAGATCCATAATTTTGAGATAGTACTTGATTCGATTGATCAATTTCTGGATGTTATCAGCTTTTAAGCCTTTAGCATACACTTTGGACCTAAGATATGCCCAGAACCGCTCAATTGGTTGCATTTTGGGCACGTTAGCCGGGTTGTCGTACTTCTCTATGAAAGTCATGTTTTGCTGGCGGAAGTGGTTGAGAACGATTGTGAAATAATAAATGCTGGTCAAGTCTGGCCAGAAGACGTAATCACCGCCGTTGTAATTCCTACCGATGTAAGGGATGAAATGACGGCGAATGATCTTATTCAATTGTTGTTATCCCTTGACAGCGAACCCAGACATTCGAATGAACAGACGACTCAAGCCTGTCGGATTCATTGCAATCCAAACGAGGATCTTGTCTTCGAATATCGCTTTAGTAGCGAATTTGATGATAGGTTGTGTCGTGGAGACATCAGATATGTAGTAGCTACCATTATCGTTAAAAGTGGAGTGAGTGATCGTAAAATATGACTCGTCATCCAAGATGAATCCTCGATCAGAGAAATTTTTGAACAAGCGACCACAATTCGTTTTCGCAGCAACCATTTGCTTTTCTGTTCGTTTTGGTATGACCCTTTTCTTGTGATATTTGATGTTAAGCTTCATGGTGATTGCCTTAGGCAGGTGGCTGGGTGAAAAACTGAATTTGGCAGCCGGGGAATGGATTAATATTCGGTCCTTTTTGTCAAACAGTCGTTTCAACTGTTGTAACTTTGACTTTGTAGGTTTTTGGGCCTTCCTACCCGACCTGGGTTATCTTTTGTCCGTGAGTCCCTTCTAGTAATGCTGTAGAACATCGTATATAGTTTATTTGGAGACATTTTTGTCAAAAAAAACGGTTCACGATGAGCTTGTTCCCATGATGCAAATTTCGCCTGATTCGTATACCTTTGCAATTTTGCCCAACAGCAAAGTTTGTACGGATTTTTAGGAAACAATCCTTAGCTCAGTCCTCAAAGTGTTAATCAGTGTTTCCAAACTGGTATCAACACAAAAAATCGATTTTTTTATGGTAACAATTCTCAAGTAAAAATTTTCCTCTGTGTAACGCATTTTATGTATGCAAGAGTGGCAAAATAATGTTAATTTTTATGTTAATGTATATGTTGTTAATTTAGCAAGTGTGTATGTTGAACATGAAAATATTTATTTAAGAACTGATAGCATCCGTTAAACCAATATTTCATGTTGATACGGGCTGGGAAAACTTATTAATGAACTGTAAAAACTACTCGTAAAAAATACGGGCAGCAAAATAAATTTATGTTTCAGATATGGTTATTTAAATTTTAGTAAATGAGTTTTGAGGTTTCTAAAGATACAGGACCGCTTTTCGGAATCGTAGGTGGCTGGGAAACGGTTATATTGCAGTTCAGTAAACCTTCTTGCTATATCAAAAAAGATTTCTCTTTTTTTTTAAATATAGCAACTGAATGATAATGCCGGAAATTTTTACTCACGTAAGAATGAAAATTCCTCCGTTATTGTGTCAAAGAGATTGGCGTAGACAAACTCTAGGAAAAAAAATCTAGAATAATCTTATGTTTATTTTTCTTCTTAATTCATTAACCCTTTGATGGGGAGTGGTTATTATTTAAACCACGAAATTTTAATAAAAATTTATAAAAAAAGAATGAGAATAAAATTCTACTTTGATAATTTACATGGAAAAAACTGCAATTATTCATTTTTAAATGGAACTTATCGTGAATTCTGGAGACTTTTCAACATCACAGCAATAAAATTATTTGCCTCTGAAAGGGTGAAAGTTTACATTCAGTAACTTACTATTTTTTTACCATCGTGGTAAAGATGTACAAAAGCAAAAATATAAAGTATACTTACCTTTAAAGACAATAATTTGCAAAACAGAAATAATGCAGATGGATGATGGTGTTCTCAATACTTTTGCGTACATTTTGAGGCAAATCATCCTCGGTAAGTTCTAGTACATATTCACTATAAATAAATATAAGAAAAATGTGTTTTTTATAATATTATAATACAGCCAAAAAAATTGTTTTTGATAATGTTTAAAAGAGCAAGTTGGTATTATAATGCATTATTAAAGTTAATGATCCCATATTTGAAATCGGATGCTATTTTTAACCTTACATTGGACCTAGTGCCATATGTGGAACAAACAATACTATTGACCACAGTACTAAAGTCTTGCATTTTATCCGAACACAACCCGATCTACCTGCGGTTCGGGCCGGGTAGAGTGGATGCTAATTGTTTTCATTGCAGTTTGCGTTGCTTTCGGGTTGAGTTTGGATACTTTCGGGTCCGATTCCGGTTGACCCGATTTTTCAAAAGAAAGTTCTGAATATTTTTTTATTGAAAAAAACCATTTGAATATTAATGACTGTATATATGTGTTCATTTTTATACAAAATAGTTAAAATGGATATTAGAAATGTAATTGTAAATTACTTTTCCATAAATGTAATAAAATATGGATTCATTTTATTTCACTTCGGGTTTTGGTTAAAGTGTGTCTAGTCGGGTCGTGTTTTGGCTTGTAAGCAGGATGTTTGTGTTCGGGTCGAGTTGCACCCAATCCGCGCAGAACTCTACATACAGCGGGGTGCAAAATTATATGAACGACACAAAAAGAAAGAAATCCGTTCGCGTTTGACAGGTAAATGCACAAAACTTTCAGCTAAAACTAAATACATGACGTTCCAATTCATATCAAAGCAATCGCTTACAAAAGTTGCATATACATTTTTTAAATCTATCTTGAAATATGTATTTTGCTAAATTTACGCTGAAGGAAAGTGATAAGAATGCCGTAAATATTTCGAAACCGTGATTGGTGGATATTTCCGCATATCATTTAATAAAGCATTTAAAAGAGCCTCTGAACGCATTCCAGGGCTGCCACTGGCGATTTTTTTTATATTTTGCTCGCACCACTATTAAAAAAAAAATACATTTTGTAATATATTTCTCTTGCAAATGTTCTCAAAGCGTATGTAAAAGATTTTTGTTTTGAAAAAGTGGTGCGAAATAGAATTAAAAAATAGTCGCCTGTAGCAGACCTGCATTCGTTAATTCGCAAAATGGAGTTATGAATAGAGAAGAGGAGGCATATAGTGTAGAGACTATCAATTGCGAGTGAAGTAATCGAGGAGGTTGTCAAAAGTTGGCGGCTGAATTTTTACATCGGATCAAAGGTTTCTGATTACAGCCGAAGCAAACTTTCAGCAGTAAAATTTAAAAAGGAAATTTCACCTTTTTTAGCGGCTTATTCGTGGAAAAAGTCTCCCACAAATATGGTAAAAATTTCTATTCATTTTTACTGGTGGAAGTTGGCCCTGATATTATAATCTCTCTCATTGACACTGACGGGAGGTTGAGTAGGTTGTACGCGGAAACGCAGGTCCTGACTACCGTCGAACTAAACTTCCACCAGTAAAAATAAATATATGTTTTTGGCCATAAGTAGGACTGAAATTCTGCATTAATAAAGCAAATATTATATTTATAATCAACAATAAGGAAAAAAACTTCTATTCAACTTTACTGGTGGAAGTTTGTTCTGGAGGTAATGAGTCACTACGAAACGGTTACGGTTGAAGCTTCACCATTTTGGGAGCATGTCAGTTCCTCTTTATTTATAGTTCCATGGTTCGCAACATCTTTTTGACGATGGAGAGAGAAAAATACTTTCTGACTTCAAAAGAGGCGAAATTCCAACTTATAACAACATAGGAATGTCACTTCAAAGAACTGTTGATAAAATTAAATGTTCAAAGACTTATAAAAAATCATCAAAATAACAGACATTACATTACACTGAATTTAAAATCTAAAAGCACTAATAACAATTTTAAAGGGCGTTTCGGATTCATTCTGAATCCCTCATCAGCTAATTCTCAACGTAAAAGTCATATTAAGGTGTTAAAGTTCAACAAACAGGAATACATCATATCAAGTTGTCAAAGTTAAAATTATAGTTAAAATAAAACTGAATATTCTATCGGTAGAGATGCAGCCTCGTTAATTGCTAAATCAGTAGTTCTAGTGTACTAAGCTTCCAAAAAAAAAAAATACGACTTGCATAAATGCTGCAGTTGGATCTTATTATAAAAGAATTCTCAAAAGTCGGAAAAAGATTCGTTTTCATGGCATGATCAACAATCTTAGAATTTAAATTTTTATTCCTAAAAGCATGTTTATGCTCCTTAAGTCTTATTTCAAGACTGTCTGTTCAAATACTGGTTTTCTTAATTTCTTATAGAATCTAACTATTTATGGTACTGCGAAATTTTGCAGAAAGGCGGAGAATTCTTCCGAAACGATCCGAAGCTTTGATTGTTATGGTCGCAAGCAAAATAATGACAGCAAAGGAAATTGGAAGCCAGATAAAGACGCCAGCATCAGTATAGACTATAAGAAGAGCAATAACAAGGTTGAGAATTCTTAAATATGATGTATGTCCTTGTATTTCATTCAGGGGTATCCACACACCTTTTAATTTTATTTCTAAGTATTTCTAAAATTATTAAAGGTACACATATATTAAGACAGACTATAAATACAATAAACCCAACTGGTGTGAAAAATTAGCCGGGGTCAGGACTCGAACCTGGTTCGACAGCATAACGTGCTGTTGCTCTACCGTTAAGCTGCACTGGCCGATGTCCTAGCCTGGAAATTTCCCACAAATAAACCAAGTTGGGGAAAGTCACCGTCCATCTATCAGATAGCACTGGATGACGTGACAACGATGAATAAATTTCTTTTTCCATCGATCCGCAATATATATTAAAGCACATAAATCAGACGTTAAATTATGTGCTTTAATATTTCTAAAATGTTGTTTAAAGTAACACAAACATTTTCCTACCCCATTTTATATCACATTTCCTATATTCTTATTTAAATTTATTCATTTTTATTTTAATAACCATTTGGAAAAATGGTTATTGTTCTCGTCAGGGTAGGAAATCAAAAGCATATCTGAACGTTTTCATTGGTTTAATCCGCAATTTATTCGTTATCTGATTGGTATATACAGTAATCTGTATTTCCCTTTGGTTTCAACAACGATGGACAACAGAGTGTTGCCACTATGACAAAAAAGTAATAAAAACTACAAAAAAAATTAATAAATCAGAAACAAATTGAGATACAGCTTTCAAACAAATTGCATTTAAAAGTACATTTTTTTCTCTATCCGACGGTATAAAAAGTAATATTGTCGGATGTTTAGAAGTTTAAGAATGAAATTTTATTTAAAATTGGTCGTGAGATTTTTTGGAAATCTGATGATAGAAAAGCCTTTTCCCGAACAGCCAATGAAATGCTTGGATAATACGCAAGTTTCAGGAAATCTTGCAATTTTTACATGTAATAACACTATTAATGTTTAATTCATGGCGTACGTAATGTATGACCAGCTCCGTAGAAGTTTAAAAATTTACAGTACCGAAAATTGTAAAACTGAAATTTCTTTTAAAGTTTGTTCACGATGGGTCCAGGAATGTTATCGTTAAATCCATGGCGTACGTAATGTAGGATCAACTCCGTGCGATTTTTTATGTCTTAAATTTTAGTCTTTGAAAAAATCATTTTCCAAATGGTCGTTGTAATTTGTTAAATTGCTATTTTTTTTTATTATTATTTATTTATTTATTTATTTATTTTATTTTATTTTATTTTATTTTATTTTATTTTATTTTTTTTTTTTACCGAAATATCGGGTGTTTATAAAAGAATGTCCCAGTTTCAATGCTATATTATAACAGTTTAATTTAGATTATTTACAACAAATCATACATCAAATTGAAGGTAAACTAGCCTAGTTTTTCGTACTATTGTTCAATATGTGCACTTTTAGTTATACGGCACACATCCACGGGACGACCAAAAGTGTCTGTAGAGGATGTTAACCGCATCAGACTATCTTACCTGCGTAGTCCTAAGAAATCTGTTCGGAAAAAAAGTCTTGAACTTCATTTGCCTGACAATGTCTACGTTACGCAACCTCCTAATAATTTGTGAGAGTTGAGACACGGAATTAAAGAGGATATTGCTTCCATGACTCCGGACTTCTTAACCGAAATGTGGAAAGAATTGGACTTTAGGTTCGATGTGTGCCGTATAACTAAAGGTGCACATATTGAACATTTGTAAGAATAACTAGGTTAGTTTACCTTCAATCTGATGTATGATTTGTTTTGAATAGTCTGAATTAAGCTGTTATAATATACCATTGAAACTTTTATGGATACCCTTAATTTTGAATATGGATATTCTTAATTTTGAAGATATGTCAGACATTACAAAATAAAGATCTTGTGCAATATGGTCTTACCTGCAAAATCATTCGAGTTATAGTCCAAGAGCCGACAGCACAAAAACCTATGTTATCAATCACAAGAAAAAAACCTTTATTTTATGGAAGAGTAGTAGTAGGGGAATCTAACGATACATGTCTGCCGGAAGTGAAGTGGTGCATAAGCTAAAAATTAATACCACTAGTGGTTGACTCGTAGGTTTATCATTGTGTTTGTCCTACAAACAAAGATATGAAAACATGGAGGACTGGGAGCAGGAAAACACAATGATAAACCTACGAATCAACCACTGGTGGTATTAATTTTTGGCTTATGCACCACTTCACTTCCGGCAGACATGGATCATTAGATTCCCCTACTTCGACTCTTCCATAAAATAAAGGTTTTTTTCTCGTGCTCGATAACATAGGTTTTTGTGCTGCCGGCTCTTGGGCTATTATGAGAGCTTTTATACTTGTTACTTTAATTTTTCCCGCCAGCGACAAATGTCGTTAGCACACATGTTGTTAGATTAATATTAAGTACTATTTCAAACACTGAAACGCTGAAACAAATTTGGAAGGAAGTGCAACTTTATGACACTAAATCTTTTTACATAGTGAACTGCACAACTGCAAAATGCTGCATTTTAAAATTCTTTTGTTAGTTCGCATAATCTTGATAAAATTTTCGCGGCGCACCTGAGGAACTCTCATGGCGCACCAGTGTGTCACGGTACACCGGTTGAGTATCACTGATCTACAGGAAATTGAGCTTAGATAGAATTTTATCTATTGCTCCATAGTTGGTTACTGACAGATAAGAGCAATGACGTATTTTAATTTTAAAAATGTTAAGGAATCGAGTGCAGTAAAACCTGTCAAAATGAAACCTACATATATAAAAGAATCCTGCTTTAAACGTAAAAACTTCATGGTCGTGACAAAAAGTTGGTAATTTATTCATCAGTGAGTATGCATCTCTTTAGATAAAAGCTCGTCTAAAACTGAATTTTCGAATGACCCGTTGCGATTTCTTAGCAGGATTTCTATATTTCCTTTACAGTTAAAAACAAACTAAAGTTGCTTCATGGAATTTGGCAGATAACATTGGTTTATTTCACGAAAAACAAAATCTTTGAAGGAAAAAAAAAGATGCTCTTAAGATAAGGGTGCAATAAATTCTGACAAAACGGAATCCCTCGGTATTGGATAAAATCCGTTTTATTCAGATTTCCCTCTTAGCAGGTATTTTTACCTCTGACAATTATATTTTACTCCTTACAGTGGGATCATAAAAGTTTCTGTTTAAAGTAGGTTTTTATTGTAACAGGCTTCGTTCTCACAGGTTTTACTATGTGTTTCCTGTTTCATGATATTTTTCATAGTTTTAAACTTCTTTGATTTCGTTAATGATGCAAGTTTTGGTTACTTCAAAATATGGACATTCCTAACATTTTAGGTATGTCCCTGAAGTCCACTGTAAATTTTTCTTTAGATAAATAAAAAATTGTTCTATTTTGTTTAATGTGACCGTTTTTAACTAACACATTGGTGACCGCATGTTTTCGTCTTTTTAACAGTAAACTCAACCTATGGGCGTTACTGTTGCATATCCCATTATTTAACAAAAACATGTTGTGCATTCATGTTTACATTACAAATGAATATCTATAAAAATGATACTTTTTCTAAACGATGTGTTTATATGCATAATACACTGATTGCATAAATATGCTTATTGTGTACATTTTTCAAAAATAATGCAAGATATAAAATTCTAAAGTAATTCCCGTAAACGGAGTTTCAGGTATCTATATCACGAGAATTTAAATCAGCAGTCAATGTGTTAACTAAGGGTATCTTCCTTGTCATTATAACAAACAAAAGGCACATCATTCATAATGCTTGAGACCCTCGGGCTTATAAAAAGCGGAACCTTTATTTAAATGAAGTTTATTGTGGCTTGCAATCAGAACCAGCCAGAAATGCAAAACTTTATTCGAAGAAAAAAAAAAGTGTTATAAAGTGGAGCAGATTCGTCAATTTTCAATACTTATTTTTTACTGATTTTATCGGAGGCGAGGGTTTTTCAGGCTTCTTTTATTATTATAAAAGAAGCATTGAAAATTCATGTCATTTTTGTTATCATGTCATTTTACATGTCTTTTATAGTAAAAAATAGTTACTGTTTATTTCTAACTGGATTATTTTCTTACCCTTAGTTAGGTACAAAATCTAAAATGAAACAAAGAGTACTAGTTTTGAAATGTTAAGGACATTGTACACCTTTAATACGTCAAAAAAAATTAAATTTCAGTTTTATATTGAATGAAAGTTATTTTAGTTATAACATGTTGATACAAAATTTATTTTTCAGTGATTTCGTGTTCTAAAATTATTGAATAATGAATGAATGTATTTTGACATGTTTCCTTTATTTCAAATATTTTAAAAGGTTTTATCACGGAATACTCATTTTAATATTGCGCACAGAAATTCTTTACGTCTATTTTTTAAATGTTTTGAAATTTCCATAAGTTATAAATAGTATAATTACCTATGGAATGAACTAAAAAAATTTGAATGAAAAATATTTGATATTAATATCTGTAAATTATTATCAAGAAATTGATTATTATTCTTTTTTTTCAAAAACAATTTAGGGGATTGTAAATTTTGATTATCCAAAATTATTCAAGTAAAAACAAAGTCAACAGGATAGGAGAGTCATTAGGTTATAATAGTTTATTAAATAAAATGAAATATAATCACACCAAATAATATTTCATTATACTACACTTATATTCTCTGCCGTTACAGAGCTAAAATTTTACATGATCTCTGTCTGAATACAGGGCTAGGGCTAAACCTTTGGATAAAGATACACATTATAACAAAAAAAAAAGCATAAAAATAAAATTACAATATGCTGGTTTCAAAATCATCTGTAATAACTCTAATTCCAATATCATAAAATACATTAAATTAGCTATAAATTATTATAAATAGCTATAAATCTTCATTTTAATGACATCAAGTAATTATAAAACAAATAAATCTATTTTAATGATAATAAAATCAATACAAATCTCATAAATTTACATCAAGAAATCCAAAAGTCATTAAATTGTTGCCACGCTTCAGGGAATTTTCCAGGTGAAATATCAGTATTTGTTTATAGAAAAATAAATCTAAGTTAAACGGACGAAATTTCGCCTTATTTAAGGGGAGATTTTCTATAAAAAAAAATACTGGCACCGAAGAATTTCCTGTTCTGGAAATTCCCTGAAGCGTGGCAACACTGATTTACTAATAAATCATCATTAAGATTCCAAAATCCTTATAAAAGCTAATATATCGTTATTAAATGACATTCAAATCATTATACTTACTCATAAATACTCATTAAGAGCCAAGAATGCAAATAAATTAGATTTTCTGTCACGATCAATCAATCAATTTTATAATGTATGTTTCATAATATAAACGTTAAATTTTATTACTTCGTCAAGGACATTACGCCGAAACAGGCACAATATTTTTATTTCTTAAAATTTCTCCAAGTTATTACATCATTTTACGGATAATTTGTTACATTTAGAAGTTGTGAAACTTTCAGATTCTTATATTTATTGGTTATGAAATTATCCTGCTCGAAGTACTATAATTTAAGGGAAAGTTATAGAAATGTGTTTATTATTTGTGTGTTATTCTTTAAAGGAAAAAGAACTGAATCATAAATCTGATAACGAAATTTTCAGGACTCAAATCATCTGCTGTGTAAATTGAAAGTTCAATTTTTACTTCACGTTAAATGCATACCGTCTTTTAAATCAGAATGAAAATAATTGCACTACATATGTAAAACAAATAAAAAGAATGACGATTTTCTCAATTATATTGAATAACTTGTTGGTATAAATTATGGTTTGTCGCCACTTAATTACTAAAAGTAATCTTCACTTTATATTCAATTTCAGAAATCTGCGATTATACATGTGATTAAATTAAGCTAAGATTACAAATCCGGCAAACATGCGTTGACTTTTGGTAATCTAATACACGTTTCAAAGGACCCCGCCAGGGTATGTTTAGTGTTGAAAATGAATATAACTTAATAATCAATATTCAATAGCGCGAATCCACAAATAAAAATTCCATCGTGAAATGCAATGTTTGAGTTCGATCGTTTTTTTTATCGCAAAAAGTTTTTTAGAAAAATATTTCATGTGATTACAATAAGTTCATTAGCGACTTCATTCTTTAGTAAGTACTTTTCAAGTACTCCTGCGTCATTCATTGCATTTACACTATTTAGCGCATAGAAGTTTGATAGATTTTTCTTGGATATTATAAGTTCTTCTAACTTCCATAAAACATTTTATACAAATTTACTAAATTTTAAGTTACAGTTTCTATCTGTATTTTATTTTTGAGAATGACTTCATCATAACTGCCTTACGATAGTGACGAACATACCACTGTATGAAGATTCATTCATTAAATGCTATTTACAGGATCGAAGAATCGTAAAAAAAATTAGATTTACTTATTTCTTCTGCATTTTTCTTTTAGGTAGATTTCGTATGAAATACTACCTATTGGGATCGTTCCCATGTTGGAATTTCTGAAACATTTTTGCAGATCTACACCAATCATGACCCAACCCAAAACCACCCTCAGTAAAAAACTTTATCTATCTATCTATCTATCTATCTATCTATCTATCTGTCTGTCTATCTATATGTATCACTTTCTTCTGGACACGATAACTTTCGTAATTCTGCACCAATCTCTTCCAAATTGATATATAAAATCAAGGGACATAAAATCTCGGTCAAGTTCGTTAACGGGCAAAATCGGACCAAGGGGATGGAAATAGGGAGGGGTTTTGTGAAAACCGAAAATCCACCATAACTTCTTAATTTTTGTATATATCAATTCAATTTAAAGTTTTTATTACTTCCAAATATAGGGCCAAAATTTTATGTATCATAGGTTTTTGATAAAGTTAAAATGGGCTCAAGGGGCGCAAAAAATAGGGTTTTTGGGAGGAAAAAATTCATAACTTCGTCAATTCTCAAGATATCAATTCCAATTAATTTTATTATAAATCTCCTTAATATTATCTACAACTTTTATATTCACAAGTTTGTGATAGGACCAATTCGTACCGCAAAAAAAAATTAAAAACGAAAACAAAAAGGGGTTTGAAGAAGTAAAAAAGAATCCCTGCCGGCCCGGCCTACAGGCAGAGGTAGATTTCGAAGTTAAGTATACTAATTTCACCAACAAAAACTAAATCATTATTAGATATAAATCCATTTTAACAGTTTTATCTGTCTGCTTTTGACGAGTTTTTATTTCCTTTTTATAAAATAGCTGGTTTTATCAGAATCATGTTAAGGCGATATTAAAAAAAAATATCTTTCAATGCTCAACAACTCGAAGTTTTCTGGCACAATTTCAGATTATTTTTAATTAAAAAATATATATATATATGAAACATGCTGACGTGATTTTTGAAAAGATTTATAAGCGACCTGTGTTTTTATTTTTCTTTCAATTAATTAAAACTTGATTAATAAACAATTATTTTCTCAGTAGGACAATATTTTTCGTTTCTAACACAATCGCTTCGGGAAATTCTGTTCAAAATGCCCACTTTGACATCATTTTTTTAAATATATTCTGCCTCTATCAAAACATCGATTATTACTGTACATTATATAGTTTCAGAATCAGAGAATCTAGCAATTGGATGCGTTTGAGAGTAAAAATGAATTTTAAAATGAGTAAGAAAATAGACATTTTGGATTTGAATGCACCCTTAATTCAATGATTTTTTTCTTCAACCGCTATGTATTTTTAAATTGTTTTTGCTGTAAGAATTTTCCCTATCAAAAACTTGTCTATATAAATGTTGAAGACAATATTAAGAAGATATATGATAAATTCATGGAGATTTTATATCTTGTGAATTGACGGAGTTATGAAAATTTTTCTTCTTCAACCCCCCTTTTTTGTTTTCGTTTTTATTTTTTTTATTTTTTTTTTTTTTTGCGGTACGAATTTGTCCTATCAAAAACTTGTCAATATAAAAGTTGTAGATAATATTAAGGAGATGTATAATAAAATTAATTGGATTTCATATCTTGAGAATTAACGAAGTGGGGAATTTTTTTCTCCCAAAAACATTATTTTTTGCGCCCCTTGAGCCTATTTTAAATTTTATCAAAAATCTGTGATGCATGAATTTTTGGCGCTATTTTTAGAAATATTAAAAACTTTAAACTGATTTGATATGTACAAAAATTAAGAAGTTATGGGGTTTTTTCGGTTTCCAAAAAACCCCTCCGTATTTCCATCCCCTTTGTCCGCTTTTGCCCATTAACGAACTTAAGGGAGATTTTATGTCCCTTGATTTTATGTATCAGTTTGGAAGAGATTTGTGCAGAATTCCGGAAGTTATCGTGCCCAGAAGAAAGTGATAACAAAATTGCTTCGGGAAATTCCGTTCAAAATGCCCACCTTGACATCATTTTTTGAAATTTATTCTGCCTCTATCAAAAAATCGATCATTGCGGTACATTATATAGTTTCTGAATAAGCGAATCTACCAATTAAATGCGTTTGAGAGCAAAAATGAATTTAATAATGAGTCAGAAAATAAGCAGTTTGGATTTGAGTGCATCCTTAATTCAATGATTTATCCAACACAATCCGCATCGGGAAATTCGGTTCAAAATGCCCACTTTAACAGCATTTTTAAAAATATATTCTGCCTCTATCAAGAAATTGACCATTAGGGTACATTATATAGTTTCTGAGTAAGAAAACGTACCAATTGGAAACCTTTGGGAGCAAAAATGAATTGTAAAATGAGTCAGAAAATAAGCAGTTTGTATTTGAATACAGCCTTACTTAGATGATTTTTTTCTTCTACCGCTATGTATTTTTAATTTGTTTTTGCTGTAAGAATTGGTCCGATCCATAACTTGTCTATGTAGATGTTGTAGACAATATTAAGAAGATACATGATAAATTCATGGGGATTTTATATCTTTTGAATTGACGGAGTTAAGGATTTATTACTTCTTCAACCCCCCTTTTTTGGTTTCGTTTTTAATTTTTTTTTTTTTTGGTACGAATTTGTCCTATCAAAAACTTGTGAATATAAAAGTTGTAGATAATATTAAGGAGATGTATAATAAAATTAATTGGATTTGATATCTTGAGAATTGACGAAGTGGGGAATTTTCTTCTCCCAAAAACCTCATTTTTTGCGCCCCTTGAGCCTATTTTAAATTTTGTCAAAAATCTGTGATGGATGAATTTTTGGTGCTATTCTTAGAAGTAATAAAAACTTTAAACTGATTTGATATGTACAAAATTTAAGAAGTTATGGGGTTTTTACGGTTTTCACAAAACCCCTCCCTATTTCCATCCCCTTTGTCAGCTTTTGCCCATTAACGAACTTAAGCGAGATTTTATGTCCCTTGATTTTATGTATAAGTTTGGAAGAGATTTGTGCAGAATTGCGGAAGTTATCGTGTCCAGAAGAAAGTGATAACAAAATTGCTTCGGGAAATTCCGTTCAAAATGCCCACCTTGACATCATTTTTTGAAATTTATTCTGCCTCTATCAAAAAATCGATCATTGCGGTACATTATATAGTTTTTGAATAAGCGAGTCTACCAATTAAATGCGTTTGAGAGCAAAAATGAATTTAAAAATGAGTCAGAAAATAAGCAGTTTGGATTTGAGTGCATCCTTAATTCAATGATTTTTCCAACACAATCCGCATCGGGAAATTCAGTTCAAAATGCCCACTTTAACAGCATTTTTAAAAATATATTCTGCCTCTATCAAGAAATTGACCATTACGGTACATTATATAGTTTCTGAGTAAGAAAACGTACCAATTGGAAGCCTTTGAGAGCAAAAATGAATTGTAAAATGAGTCAGAAAATAAACAGTTTGGATTTGAATACAGCCTACAGCCTTACTTACATGATTTTTTTCTTCAACCGCTATGTATTTAGGTAGATTTCGTATGAAATACTACCTATTGGGATCGGTCCTATGTTGTAATTTCTGAAAAATTTTTGCAGATCTACACCGATCATGACCCCTAGAACCCAAAACCACCCCCAATAAAAAACTTTATATATCTATCTATATATCTATCTATCTATCTATATATATATATATATATATATCACTTTCTTCTGGACACGATAACTTTCGTAATTCTGCACCAATCTCTTCCAAACTGATACATAAAATCAATGGCTGTAAAATCTCGGTCAAGTTCGTTAATGGGCAAAATCGGACCAAGGGGATGGAAATAGGGAGGGGTTTTGTGAAAACAGAAAACCCCCCATAACTTCTTAATTTTTGTACATATCAAATCAATTTAAAGATTTATTACTTCTAAAAATAGGGTCAAAAATTTATGTATCACAGATTTTTGATAAAGTTAAAAATGGGCTCAAGGGGCGCCTAAAATAGGGTTTTTGGGAGAAAAAAAATCATAACTTAGTCAATTCTCAGGACATCAAATCCAATTAATTTTATTTTAAATCTCCTTAACTTTATCTACAACTTTTATATGCACAAGTTTTTGATAGGACCAATTCGTACCGCAAAAAAAATTAAAAACGAAAACAAAAAGGGGGTTTGAAGAAGAAAAAAATCCATAACTCCGTCAATTCAAAAGATATAAAATTCCCATGAATTTATCATATATCTTCTTAATATTGTCTACAACATCTATATAGACAAGTTTTGGATAGGACCAATTGTTACAGAAATACAAATTAAAAATACATAGCGGTTGACGAAAAAAAAATCATCTTAGTAAGGGTGTATTCAAATCCAAACTGCTTATTTTCTGACTCATTTTACAATTCATTTTTGCTCTCAAAGGCTTCCAATTGGTACGTTTTCTTACTCAGAAACTATATAAACTACCGTAATGGTCGATTGTTTGATAGAGGGAGAATATATTTTTTTAAATGCTGTTAAAAAGGGCACTTTGAACTAAATCTACCGAAGCGGATTGTGTTGGAAAAATCATTGTCACTCAAATCCAAACTGCTTATTTTCTGACTCATTTTTAAATTCTTTTTTGCTTTCAAACGCATTTAATTGGTAGATTCGCTTATTCAGAAACTATATAATGTACTGTAATGATCGATTTATGGATAGAGGCAGAATATATTTCAAAAAATGATGTCAAAGTGGGCATTTTGAAAGGAATTTCCCGAAGCGATTGTGTTAGAAACGAAAAATATTGTTCTTCTGAGAAAATAATTGTTTATATATCAAGTTTTAATTAATTGAACAGAAAATAAAAACACAGGTCGCTTATAAATCTCTTCAAAAATCAAGTCAGCAAGTTTCATATTTTTTTATATTAAAAATGAATCTGGAATTATGCCA
Organism: Maratus speciosus; assembly: GCA_963932465.1. NCBI lineage: Eukaryota > Metazoa > Arthropoda > Arachnida > Araneae > Salticidae > Maratus > Maratus speciosus. The sequence continues at coordinate 149,539,231 of OZ010796.1, read as the reverse complement.
GAAAATTTCGAGTTGTTGAGCATGGAAAAGTATTTTTTTGAATACCGCCCTAACATGATTCTTATAAAACCACTTATTATATAAAAATGAAATAAAAACTCGTCAAAAGCGGCCAGATAAAATTGTTAAAGTGGATTTATCTCTAATCATGATTTAGTTTTTTTTTGTGAAATTAGTATATTTGACTTCGAAATCTACTTCTGCCTGTAGGCTGGGCCGGCAGGGATTTTTTTAAATTTGTTTTTGCTGTAAGAATTGGTCCGATCCATAACTTGTCTGTATAGATGTTGTAGACAATATTAAGAAGATATATGATAAATTCATGGGGATTTTATATCTTTTGAATTGACGGAGTTAAGGATTTTTTACTTATTCAAACCCCCTTTTTGTTTTCGTTTTTAATTTTTTTTGCGGTACGAATTGGTCCTATCAAAAACTTGTGAATATAAAAGTTGTAGATAATATTAAGGAGATTTATAATAAAATTAATTGGAATTGATATCTTGAGAATTGACGAAGTTATGAATTTTTTTCTCCCAAAAACCCTATTTTTGTGCCCCTTGAGCCCATTTTTAACTTTATCAAAAATACGTGACACATAAAACTTTGGCCAGATTCTTAAAAGTAATAAAAACTTTAAACTGATTTGATATGTACAAAAATTAAGAAGTTATGGGGGGTTTTCTGTTTTCACAAAACCCCACTCTATTTCCATCCCCTTGGTCCGATTTTGTCCATTAACGAACTTGACCGAGATTTTATGCCCATTGATTTTATGTATCAGTTTGGAAGAGATTGGTGCAGAATTACGAAAGTTATCGTGTCCAGAAAAAAGTGATATATATAGATAGACAGATAGATAGATAGATAGATAGATAGATAGATAGATAGACAGATAGATAAACTTTTTTACTGAGGATGGTTTTGGGTTCTAGGGGTCATGATCGGTGTAGATCTGCAAAAATTTTTCAGAAATTCCAACATAGGAACAATCCCAATAGGTAGTATTTCATACGAAATCTACCTAAAATCCTTAACTCCGTCAATTCAAAAGATATAAAATCCCAATGAATTTATCATATATCTTCTTAATATTGTCTACAACATCTATATAGACAAGTTATGGATAGGACCAATTCTTACAGCAAACACAAATTAAAAATACATAGCGGTTGCAGAAAAAAATCATCTAAGTAAGGGTGTATTCAAATCCAAACTGCTTATTTTCTGACTCATTTTGCAATTCATTTTTGCTCTCAAAGGCTTCCAATTGGTACGTTTTCTTACTCAGAAACTATATAATGTACCGTAATGGTCAATTTCTTGATAGAGGCAGAATATATTTTTAAAAATGCTGTTAAAGTTGCCATTTTGAACCGAATTTTCCGATGCGGATTGTGTTGGAAAAATCATTGGATTAAGGATGCACTCAAATCCAAACTGCTTATTTTCTGACTCATTTTTAAATTCATTTTTGCTCTCAAACGCATTTAATTGGTAGATTCGCTTATTCAGAAACTATATAATGTACCGCAATGATCGATTTTTTGATAGAGGCAGAATATATTTCAAAAAATTATGTCAAAATGGGCATTTTCAACGGAATTTCCCGAAGCAATTGTGTTATCACTTTCTTCTGGACACGATAACTTCCGCAATTCTGCACAAATCTCTTCTTAACTGATACATAAAATCAAGGGACATAAAATCTCGCTTAAGTTCGTTAATGGGCAAAAGCTGACAAAGGGGATGGAAATAGGGAGGGGTTTTGTGAAAACCGAAAAAACCCCATAACTTCTTAATTTTTGTACATATCAAATCAGTTTAAAGTTTTTATTACTTCTAAAAATAGCGCCAAAAATTCATGCATCACAGATTTTTGATAAAATTTAAAATAAGCTCAAGGGGCGCAAAAAATATGGGTTTTGGGAGAAAAAAATTCCTTACTTCGTCAATTCTCAAGATATCAAACCCAATTAATTTTATTATACATCTCCTTAATATCATCTACAACTTTTATATTCACAAGTTTTTGATAGGACCAATTCGTACCGCAAAAAAAAAAAAAAAAAAAAATTAAAAACGAAAACAAAAAAGGGGTGTTGAAGAAGAAAAATTTTCATAACTCCGTCAATTTACAAGATATAAAATCTCCATGAATTTATCATATATCTTCTTAATATTGTCTTCAACATTCATATAGACAAGTTTTTGATAGGGCCAATTTTTACAACAAAAACAAATAAAAGATACATAGCTGTTAAAGAAAAAAATCATGTTATTAAAGGTGCATTTAAATCCAAACTGCTTATTTTCTTACTCATTTTTAAATTCATTTTTGCTCTTAAATGCATTCAATTGCTAGATTCTCTTATTCAGAAACTATATATTGTACAGTAATGATCGAATTTTTGCTAGAGGCAGAATATATTTCAAAAAATGATGTCAAAGTGGGCATTTTGAACGGAATTTCCCGAAGCAATTGCGTTATCGCTTTCTTCTGGACAGGATAACTTCCGCAATTCTGCACAAATCTCTTCCAAACTGATACATAAAATCAAGGGACATAAAATCTCGGTCAAGTTTGTTAATGGGCAAAAGCGGACAAAGGGGATGGAAATACGGAGGGGTTTTGTGAAAACCGAAAAAAATCCATAACTTCTTAATTGTTGTACATATCAAAGAGGTTTAAAGTTTTTATTACTTCTAAAAATAGCGCCAGAAATTCATGCATTACAGACTTTTGATAAAATTAAAAATAGGCTCAGAGGGCGCTAAAAATAGGATTTTTGGGAGAAAAAAATTCCTTACTTCGTCAATTCTTAAGATATCAAATCCAATTAATTTGATTATACATCTCCTTAATATTATCTACAACTTTTATATTCACAAGTTTTTCATAGGACCGATTCGTACCGAAAAAAAAAAAAAAAAAAAAAATTAAAAACGAAAACAAAAAAAAATCCCTGCTGGCCCGGCGTACAGGCGGAGGTAGATTTCGAAGTTAAGTATATTAATTGCTCCAACAAAAACTAAATCATGATTAGATATAAGTCTACTTTAACAGTTTTATCTAGCCGCTTTTGTCGAGATTTTATTTCATTTTTATATAATAGCTGGTTTTATCACAATCATATTAAGGCGGTATTAAATAAAATACTTTTCCATGCTCAACAACTCGAAATTTTCTGGCACATTTTCAGATTCATTTTTAATAGAAAAAATACGAAACTTGCTGACGTGATTTTTGAAAAGATTTATAAGCGGCATGTGTTCTTGTTTTTCTTTCAATTAATTGAAACTTGATTAATAAACAATTATTTTCTCAGTAGGGCAATATTTTCCTTTCTAACACAATCGCTTCGGGAATTTCTGTTCAAAATGCCCACTTTGACATCATTTTTTTAAAATATATTCTCCCTCTATTAAAAAAAAAATCGATCATTACGGTACATTGTATAGTTTCTGAAGAAGAGAATCTATCAATTGGATGCGTTTGAGAGCAAAAATGAATTTAAAAATGTGTCACAAAATAAGCAGTTTGGATTTGAATACACCCTTAATAAGACTATTTTTTTCTTCAACCGCTATGTATTTTTAATTTGTTTTTGATGAAAGAATTGGTCCTATCAAAAATTTATCTGTATAAATGTTGAAGACAATATTAAGAAGATGTATGATAAATTCATGGGGATTTTATATCTTGTGAATTGACGGAGTTATAGAAATTTTTCTTCTTCACCCCCCCCCTTTTTTTTTTTGTTTTCGTTTTTCATTTTTCTTGCGGTACAAATTGGTCCTATCAAAAACTTGTGAAAATAAAAGTTGTAGATAATATTAACGAGATGTATAATAAAATTAATTGAATTTGATATCTTGAGAATTGACGAAGTTGCGAATTTTTTTTCTCCCAAAAACCATATTTTTTTCGCCCCTTGAGCCCATTTTTAACTTTATCAAAAATCTGTGATGCATAAATTTTTGGCCCTATTTTTAGGAGTAATAAAAACTTTAAACTGATTTGATATGTACAAAATTTAAGAAGTTATGGGGGTTTTCCTATTTTCACAAAACCAATCCCTATCTCCATCCCCTTAGCCCGATTTTGCCCATTAACGAACTTGACCGAGATTTTATGCCCCTTGATTTCATGTATCAGTTTGGAAGAGATTTGAGCAGAATTGTGGAAGTTATCGTGTCCAGAAGAAAGTGATATATATAGATAGATACATACCTACATAGATAGATAGATAGATAGATAGATAGATAAAGTTTTTTACTGAGGTTGGTTTTGGGTTCTAGGGGTCATGATCGGTGTAGATTTGCAAAAATTTTTCAGAAATTCCAACATAGGTACGACGCCAATAGGTAGTATTTCATACGAAATCTACCTAAAAAGTGGGGTTGAAAAAGAAAAATTTTTATAACTCCGTCAATTCACAAGATATAAAATCTCCATGAATTTATCATATATCTTCTTAATATTGTCTTCAACATTTATATAGACAAGTTTTTGATAGGGAAAATTCTTACAGCAAAAACAAATTAAAAATACATAGCGGTTGAAGAAAAAAATCATCTTATTAAGGGTGTATTCAAATCAAAACTGTCTATTTTCTTACTCATTTTTAAATTCATTTTTGCTCTCAAACGCATCCAATTGCTAGATTATCTTATTCAGAAACTATATAATGTACAGTAATGATCGATTTTTTGATAGAGACAGAATATATTTCAAAAAATTATGTCAAAGTGGGCATTTTGAACAGAATTTCCCGAAACGATTGTGTTAGAAACGAAAAATATTGCCCTACTGAGAAAATAATTGTTTATTAATCAAGTTTTAATTAATTGAAAGAAAAATAAAAACACGGGTCACTTATAAATCTTTTCAAAAATCACGTCAGCATGTTTCATGTTTCATGTTTCATTTTTTTTTTTTTTTTAATGAATCTGAAAATGTGCCAGAAAATTTCGAGTTGTTGAGCATGGAAAAATATTTTTTTTAATATCGCCTTAACATGATTCTGATAAAACCAGCTATTTTATAAAAAGGAAATAAAAACTCGTCAAAAGCCGACAGATAAAACTGTTAAAGTGGATTTATATCTAATAATGTTTTAGTTTTTGTTGATGAAATTAGTATACTTAACTTCGAAATCTACCTCTGCCTGTAGGCCGGGCCGGCAGGGATTTTTTTTTTTTTCAAAGACACATCTATCGAGACAAGCTTCACCTAAAATAAATCTCTAACCCATTTAGAACATTTTCTGTTATAAAAATACGACAAGACATACCAACAAAAATTTTTAATTGATTCAACAGTAAAATACATCAATTACGTAAGTTTCGTAATTGTGTAATTTACTTTATTATTTTCTTTTTAATTTAAACATTATTTGTAGTTTTAAAGAATTATTTAAATATTTGTAGTCAGTGTTTAAAAAAAAAATCTGTTGGTGTTTCAGAAGAAAACTGTCGGCCAGGACGCAAGTAAAAAACTCTTTATTTTACAAAAATATTCTGTATTTATTACAAACTTACTGTTAACAGATTTTGCCCGTATTCCCGTACGAAATACAGATCATGGCCTAAAAATAAAGTTTTTTATAGGCATCCTGGCTGACAGTTTTTCTGTAAAATGAACAGTTATTTTTTTTTATATGTAGTAGTATGTAGCAACAAAAATATTGTGATAATATTACGTATATTGCCAATATTGGCGTGAAATACCCTCGAATATTTGGCTGTTTATATTTTTTATAAGTTTGGTAAATGAATCGGAAATTGTGACAGACTTTCATTACAATGATATACATTTATTTCATTTTGCTAAACATATCGGGAAACTATGCAATTAGAATTCGCAATCTTCATTAGTTAAAAGTTTTGCCAGTTTAGAGTTATGGTTCTTCTAATATCACCTCTCCATTTGCAACAATCGTGTAAACGCTCTTCATAGACAAAACCATCTTACTTCCGTATGTAGGGGCGGATGCCGGCATCCAATAACTTCATACATAAGCTTAAAAAGTTTGCTTTTAACAGTTCGTGATTTTATATAGTTTATTTTTTTTTAATGGCAGCATTTAACCTTATCATGAGTTCAGAAGACATTTTACCGGGAATGGCGGGTATCTGTAAAGAACGCAATAGATGGTGCTATGCTATGGTGCTTTATCATCTCTTTAATTTTTGCAATGGCATTGTGACCCATCAGTGCATTCATGTTCATAGGTGTTTTTCTATGTATTAATCAAAAAATATTTCGCCCTTAGTGCGTTGGTTTATAGTAGTCTACAGAAAATATGATCCTGGTAGCTTTGTAAAACCTCTTTCAGATTGGCGTTAGTAAGGCGCTTAATTTTAATCAAGTTAATGTTCTCAAACACCGTAATAATGGAAAAGTCAAGTTAAGTTCCGGATGCCCGTTTCAAAAAAGTCAGTTAAGACTCTTAACTTCCCTGGTCTGATCGGGATATTAGTATATGTAACTGAAAAATACTAACAAAACTGCTAATCCAGTGACGTCAGTAGATTCCTTCAATTGCAGTGCAAATTTTGTACATCTGAAGATGCTGTTAAGTGTACTTTTACGTCACATGTTAGAGAGTTAATATTAAAAAGTTATCTATTTGACGTGAAAATATTGACACTAAATTAACAACATTTTCATAAAGCAAATTCATGACAATAGCAATTTAACGAGGTTTATTAAGAGTCTTATATGATCTTCACAAACTCAAGCGACTCGTTAAAATATCAGGTAAGCGCAATGGAGTCATAAGCGCCAACTTAACGGAGGTGACGGAGTCTAACAAGGCAAACTTCTATCATTAATTATAGAACATTATTTTTGTCCTAATTAATCACAGTGATTAAACAGGACAAAAGGAAAAAATTAAACAAAAAAAACAGGAATTCTGTTTGTTTTGTTTTTCTCAGAATTTAGTGTCGCCTCCGATAAGGAAAAATATGTATGTATATAAATATAGATAACGCAAAACCTATTTCAGTTTTAAGACTAAAAACACACGCTTTTATTTTATATAAAAAGACGTCATTCGCATTCTCTGAAGAATTCCTTATTTACGATCCAGTCTTAAACAACATCTACAGTAAAGTAATCGAGGCTAACGAGAAAGACAAGCTACCGCGATGCATTTTTACCACGATATAGTTTTTACCGCCATTTGTTTAATTTTGGCAATTTAAGTACTCCATTTCTGTCGAAAGTAAAGGAAAATAGTTGGAAAATACTAACTATATCTTTTTGTTGCCATTTTCCATAATTACTGAAAAAAAATTATGATTTCTAATAAAACACGGAACTATTATAAACTATATTTAATTTAATTATCTATATTACAAACAAATGAAGGCATATGAATCATTAGATAGCCGATTTTTTTTTGTCGAGTTTCTTAAATGACATCTGGGTTTTTTTATTTGTTTTTGTTTTTTTTTAATTTGTGTATTATTCAGCGATAGTGATGTCATATGTATACTTTACGAGGCTAACGAAAAAGACAGGCTACCGCGGTGCATGCCACGTGTCTTTTTTTACAGACTGCTGGAGTCACGTGATGCTCGAATGTACCAATGAAGGTGTGCGAAAAGACGTCACGTTAATTTTTTTTTTTTTCAGTAGTTATGGAAAAATCGCAACAAAAAGATATAGTTAGTATTTTCTAACTATTTTTCCTTTACTTTCTACAGAAATGAAGTACTTGATTTGCCAAAGTTAAACAAATGGCGGTAAAAACTACAAAAAATTAATATCTCTAATTAATAAAATAATATAATTAATTATCTAATTAATAAAATAAATTGAGATGCAGTTTTCAACCCAATACGAAGGTATAAAAATTGAAAATGTGCAATGCTTAGAAGTTTAAAAAATTGAAGTAGAGTATTTAACAGTATGATGATACATCTGCTTTGTTTTACGGCTGGCTTATACAACGGAACGTTATATTTTGGAGACGACACTTTATTTGCTGGGAGAAAGAAATAGCATATCGTGGGCTAATTAGTTGTTAAAGTATATCTTATAAAAATAGAGCGTAAAATTAATATTTACACAGGAATTTTTTTTTTTTAAAGAAAATAAAATTTGCTTAATTTAAAGAGTTCAGATTGTTTAAGATAGTTATCATCAATGTATAAATACTTTTGTAACAAAAGAATCTGTTCCCATTAAAAAAAAAAGAGTAAAAAACCTGACAAAGGGTTTTTATTCCTCTAATTTCAAGACAAGGGATTCTTTTAGATCCGGACTGACGTTGCCAGATGTCTTGACTTTCAGGGCATAACCCGCCAAGCACCGTCCCAAAGAACCACTGCACAGGAAGCCAAAAGTTCCGATTTTTCATGATGCACGGATTCCCTTAAATTTCTTTTAACCCTCTCGCTGCGTAATTGTTTTATCAAAATAGCTTCAAAAATTGCGTATTTAATTCCTTCGCGACGAGCGTCTTTTAAGAATTTTTATTCTTTTGTCACCGGTTTTTCAAAACAAAAATTTTCGCCTGATTTAATCGGGAAAATGCTCCGATTAGATAAGGCAAAATTTACAATAAAAAGTTTCTGATGGGAATGATCAAGGAGGGTTAATTAGACGGAAAAAATGCATCCCGAGGAAATCTCGGGTTGCGCAAATTTTGCTACTTTTACGTTGCCCGAGAAACTCTCGGGTTGCGCAGCGAGAGGGTTAAAACCAGGCTATCCGTTAGTCATCATCGAATGGAGCTGAATAGAGTAAAACCCATGAAAACAGAAATTTTTTGTTGTCTCACAAAAAAGGAATACCGTACAAATCTACCTCTTAAAAGGGAAAACTGTCCAAAGCGGAATAATTTTCCAGTTCCTAGTGGTTCTTTTTTTGCAGTTTTTAACTATTTATGTACTGAATTACGAATTCATGAAAATTTTATCTTCTAAACATTTTTCGTGAATTGTTTAATCTACATTAGAAGATCTACATAATCGTTTAATAAATTTTAGAAGGTTTGAAGGATTTAGAAGAATTAGTTAATTTGGAATTTATAGGGATTTTGTGCAATATTTATAACCCCACTCAAATTTTTATTTTAAATATTTTTCTTAGTATTTCGTGGAATTAGGAAATGTACAAATATAATTTTCTTACAATAGAGATATAGAAATATTTCCGAATTGAAAATCTCCTCCCCCCCCCCCCCCCCAACGCCAAGAAAGCTGAAAAGATGGCATAGGCAAAAGAAGCCATCCTTTTAAAAATATGTTTGTTTTGTGTAACCAATAATGCTTTTCGAAAGAGATAAAGTAATGTATCTGTAACTCATTCTAAACTGTATTATAACTAATCGATGTATAAAGTGAATTTTATAACAAGTTATTTTATTGGTACTTATAAGTACCGTCAGTAGATAAAGGGTTAATGAGCTGGAATTAGTAAATCTTGTGAAAACGGAACCAGATTACAACGTAACCATGTCTTAAGCGTAAAAATTTAATATTTCTGTACAGAAGGAATTCCATACAATTGTAACAGCTCACTCGGGTTGGGTTGGGTTGGGTTGATTGTTGACGGCCAATTATCTACACGAGGGATATAGGCCCAAGGGGGAGTGCCTTCCGTGGAGGTCTTTCTAAGGGAACCTAATCCGTATTAACGCATGGAAATCCACGGTTCGAAGAAAACCACGAAAACTCCGAACGATTAGGCCGACGGGCGCGATTGGGTTCGAACCCAGCACCTCCCGTCTACCAGCTTCGAGGGCAGAACCTCTCAGCCACTGGTGGGGCAACAGCTCACTCGGAATCCTGTCAAAATGGAATCTTGTTTCAACCCCTAGCAATTCAACATTCACAACTTCTACACTATAAGACTACTGGTTTTATTCAGTACCGTAAAACTTTCTAAGACAGAATCTCAAGAGACCGGATAAAGATTCCGTTTTTGAAAGGCTTTTGTCTTAGCAGGTATACTTTGTGATGTGCCAATTTATAATACGCTCTCCCGCTATTTTGTCTCCTTATCCCACTTTTTGTGACAATGGGCCTAGCAACACATGTGGGACACAGGATTGTCATTAAGATTAACGACGGTCAAACTCGATCCCTTATACGGCCGTAACAAACAGTCGAAATCCCTTTGTTTTCGGGGAATCATACTTTCGCTCCGGAGAATTGTAGGGGGCGCTTTTAACAACTGTGTCTAATGGGGAATTTCCTTATCTTTCTCTACTCTCCCTACTCTACTCTTGTGTTTTTTTAGGTATAACTTGAATGAAAGTGCGATTTTTGATTTATTTATTTATTAAAAAATGGTTCATTGCCGTGTTCCATATAGTTATGAATTGATATATCCGAGACTAATAAAAACCCTTTGTGGGAATGTGACTTAAACGAGCATATAATAAATATATGCTCGTTAACAGCAATATGTGCAAAATTTTTGCCCATTATTTTAAAAAATATGACAAAGAACTTTCAAATGAGGCAAATTGATCTTCATATAAGAATTCTTTATCAAGAAAAATTTTTAAAGTTTACTTAATTTTAATTTTATAATTTTTATTGTATATTTTATTGTAAAAATTCTCAATATTTGAAATATAACCAAGAAATTGAACGTGCATATATCTACAGATACATTTATTTATATGAGTATAGTAAATAGATTTACGAATTAATATTTTTAAATTCTGAAAAAAATATTCTGAAATTTCTAACCAGTGTTCTAAACCTTCTGCAAAAGCTATTCTGGGATGAATGGAGTACATTATATTAAAAGAAGGAAAAAACGACTTATTGATTCTGTAAATAATGAAACCTGTAAAAATTATTATTATTTATTTATTTATTTATTTTGTTTCCTTGTATTTCATGATCACCACCCACAATTTACTGAAAATCATTCGCAATTAGATATATATATTTTGTTAATAATTAAGAATTCTGTAAATATCCATGTTTTGGAAAAAAAAAATCCATATAATTTGATTGCCGGATATTGGCGAAAAGGCTTGATTATTTTGTTGATATTATGAAGCATGTATATATATATTTATTTTTATCGTATACTTTAATACCATGACTGTCCGAAGTTAAAATATTTAATTTTATATGTACGTGTGTTGATTTTCTATATCTATATGCTTGTAATTTCAATCAACACATATAATGGCAAATGCCAAATTTATTGAAAATTGTTTGCAAAGTACAAATATCTATATTTTTTAAATAATTAAGAATCGTGTAAGTTTCCATTTAATATATATATATATATATATGATTTCTTGCCGTATATTGGCGAAAAGGTTTGCTTACTTTGTTTATATCATGAAACATGTAAATATAAAAGAAAATAAGTTAAAACTGGTGTGAATGACTAAGAACAAACAATCTTCTTGAAACACCATCAAAAATTTATAAATGCGCTAGGCCTTTCGAAAGATCTGAGTCTTTCTTCGTCAGGCGCAAAAAAGACGTCCTTCTACTATGAAAGCAGAGGCAAGACTCTTGGAGTCTTGGAGTCTTGCCTCTGCTTTCATAGTAGAAGGACGTCTTTTTTGCGCCTGACGAAGGAAGACTCAGATCTTTCGAAAGGCCTAGCGCATTTACAAATTTTTGATGGTGTTTCAAGAAGATTGTTTGTTCTTCCTCATGTAAATATATTTTTATCGTATACTTTAATACAATGACTGTCCAGAGTTAAAATATTTAATTTTATATGTAAGTTTGTTATTTTTCTATATGCTTGTATATTTCACATCAACACATATAATGGCCAATATTGTTGAAAAGTGTTTGCAAAATGCATGTATCTATATTTTTTTAATAATTAAGAATCGTGCAAAATAATCGATGTCTGAATATTGTGTAGATATTAAAAAAATATATATATAGGTATTATATTTTTTATACTATGACTGTCCAGAATTCGAATATTTGATTTTACAATTTCCCTTAAAATAAAATTATTATTTTATTTTTTTTCCTAAACATAATATCTATAATAATTATTTTTTTTTCTATTTCCTAATACACTTCATCTTCTGTACTTCCAATGTTTAAAATTATTGAAACAATTGCTCGCAATCAACTTTATATACCTATATTTTCCATCCGAAGTATGGTGTAAAAATAATTAAATGATTTAAAAAGTTATCCTGATTTGAGTAGAGTTTGGTTTTATAAAAAAGTTTTGGTTAATTTTCTATTTTGAAACTAATAAATATTATTATTATTATTATTATTTTTTTTTTTTTTTTTTTTTTTTTTTTTTACTGTGTATTTTACGGTTAGAATTCTCAATGTTTCAAATAATCAAGAATTTAAATGTAAATAAAACTAAAAATTTACTTAGAATTTTTGTTTTTAATGTTATAGTAGAGAGTTAATTAAAATATTTTTAATTGCTTAAAGCATTGGATTTATTTATCTCTAAATCTTTTAGTTTTTCCTGTTTATAGTATAAAGAATGCCGAGGGAAGGTATACATATAATATATATCTTTTATAACGCATATAGAGCGAGGTTTTTCGTATTTTTATATGTAAAAGTAACATTTAATAAGCATTATTTACAGTAGAGAAAATCTATTTACAGTTTGTATTCACGCCATCTGCCGGAGAGAGTAGAACATTAATGATTCCGAAACTAAGGGGAATTGTGAAGGCCGTATATAATGCAGGCGATCGAGTTTGGCCGTGGATTAACCCTCCAGCATACGTGCGTTCTCAAATTTAATGGTAAACGTTAATTTTCTTAAATAGTTCTCAAATATGGTACCGAAACCGTATAAAGCTCATTTTTAACACTTTCCAACAAAGTTCAAAAGTGTTTATGACTTCGGTTTGTCTGGCCGTCTGGCCGCTCTCTAATTCTCGTAAATATGCTCGGATCGTTCTGAAATTTTTGGATGTTAGTGACCTCTACCATAGCAAGTTCCTTATTTCAAATGAAGTTTGTAGCATGTTTAGTTCATTTACAGGGACAGTCAAAAGTTTTCCGCTACATTATGGCCAATGGGAAAAAAATCGTTTCAAATGATTTTTAATGGTGTTACACTCTTTCAAAGATAGTAAAATTGATATTCATTTATGAAGTCCACTAAAATATGCATTCTGTTGAATACGTGGTGCAAGGAATAGTTATTGTTCATTTACAGGGCCACACAAAAGAATTCCGTTCATAATTGTATAGGGGCGGAATTGTTTGCGGTGTATTTGAAAAGATTTCAGATACTATATTGTATCCGAATTCCTGTATATTAGTAATGAATTCTCGAAATGCATTTTTAATTATTATATGCGCTTTTTTCACTATATTTATGCATACTATAAAGTGCGTATAAATGTTATAGTTCATATACAGGGCTACAGAAATGAATTCTTAAAGGTTACTGAGTATGAGCATAAATTGCTTAAAGGTGGGTTTTAAAGGAGTTGTGCATTTTTACGCTGAACTGAATTTAGTTTACTAAGAAATATTTGTAGAATATAGATAAAATGATATACAGGGCCACGCAAAGAGTTGGATACATGACCGTCTATGGGTGATAATTTCTGGAAAAGTAATTTCAGTAGTTTTAAGAGTGTTTTAGTTTTAATTAAATTTTAGCTAAATAGTGGCATGTAATAAAGGTGCTAGGTAAACTACGGGGCTGTGCAAAAGTATTCAAGCATGTTTCCATCTATTAGTATAAATTGCTGAAAGATGAATTTCAACCTGTTATGCATTTTCTTGCTAAACTAAATTTTCCCATTATATAGTACATATATCAACCTACAGATCAAATACAGGGCTGTTCAAAAGAATTGGAATACAAATTTGGCTATGGACGGTAACTACTGAAATCAGTTTTCCAAATGTTTTATGAGTTTTATAAAATGTTTACTAGTTATCATATTTACCTTATTTCCCTAAATAACGAAGTTTTGTTAAAGCATTCAGGAAGTGTTGGAAAGTGTTTAATAATCTATGCTTAACGCATGATTTTTCTTTCTTGTTTTTCTTCAATTCATTATTTTCCTTTGGAATGAACCAGTTTCTCGGATTTCCAATGGAGTATTATGTGTCTTTGTCTTACATAAAGCGGATGCTCTTGCAAACAAATTAATTAAATTAATTAATTCGCATTTTAATGATTTATTTTTAGAATAATTTTATTGATATATGATACTCTGAGTTACTTTTTAACTAAAAATATTTAATCGAATTTTTTTAAATATGCCTCAAAACTGGAAAAATGCGAAGGCAATAAAAATATATCTTATGACAATGGACATAGATAAATAAGTTTGTACTGCTATAGATAAAATTACAAAATAGAGTAAATAAACCTCTTTGCAACGAGTGCATTTTACAAAATTTTTAATCTGTTATAATCGGTTTTTCAAAACAGAAAATTTTGCCTAATTGAATCGAGAAAATTCCCTGATTAAATAAGGAAACATTTACAATATAAAATAACTGGTGGGAATAATCAAGGGTTCTGAGCCTCTTAAGCCGCTATCAGATTCACCAACTTTTCGAGCAATTTTTGAGCCAACTCTTGATTTCCTCCAACTTTTCGCGAAATGTTGTCTCGACACCCAGTGTGATAGGAAACAGCAATATCCCCAACTTTTTATCCGCATCTCAAAAAAGTCTGTCCTAGCCGCAACTTTTCCTCCCACCTTTCAACATTTCAGCGAATCAGAGATAAGCGATTGATACGAAAATGCGATAAATATTGACGGCTGGTACACTGTTAAAAATTTTGCAGCATTCTGGCAGGTCATTCGACCGTTTTTTGAAAAAAGGTTTCATAACCATAATTTAATTATATTCTGAACATAAAATGGCCAATAATATGGTCAGAATAGTGTTAAATTACGGTTGTGTAATCGTTTTCGGAAAAAACGGTCAAATGACCTGCCAGAATGCTGCAAATTTTTAACAGTGTACTAGTAGTACTGGTTTCCCCGGGTTTTCCTCCAACTTTAGCAAAGACAATTGTAACCTTTTTCTCCCTTTCAACTGAAAAAAGTTGTGGTTAAAATCGGCTGTAAAGTTGGTTGCTCGAAAAGTCGGTGAATCTGATAGCGGCTTTATGCGTCACGTATACGTGATGCGATGTCCCGAAATGGTTAACTAAGCCAAGAGCTCAAAAACGAAAAGTAGTACAGTGAAAATTTTATATGGTATAAAAAAAAAATTGGCGAAAAATTTAGAAAATAAAATTGGATCATTTTTTGAAAATAGTACTTTAAAAATAATAATAATAAATTTTATTTTTGCCTCTTAAAGCATTAATCCCTTCGAAACAAGAGACATGTATAAATGCCATTTAAGGCACACTAAATCTTTGTACACCAGTCAAATTTGTACACGATTATTTTAGTACAGAAAGTTTTGCTTTATCTAATCTGATATTTTTAGTTATTCAATAAGGTACAAATGGCAATATAGAAAACTGTTATCGAGCAATTAAAAATAGTATAAAAGTCCCTCGTCGCAAAGGGGTTAAATTATGTTTTATATACGTTTAGGTAAAATCCTATTGTTTTATATTTAATAAAGACCTACCTTCTTAAATGCATATTTCTGGATATTTTTCTTTCGACTTGTAAATATTATTAAATTTTAATTTTCGCCATCGATATGTATAATTACTTTTCTAACTTATTTCTTTTATTACTATTATAAAATATCTTTTTAATCTGTAACAGTGAACTAAACGGAACACTTATGTCGTAAAAAAGTAACGACGCGCGCCTGTTTGTGAGGGAAATTATAGCGCGCCCTCTGAAAAGTTAACGAAGACGTTTCTTGAATATGACAGTTTAACCTTTTATATTAACACAAGAATTTTATAAAATAATGGAAATTCTTACTATAATATGCTTCGAATTCTTCAATCCACCGTATGTGAAGAAAAATTTTCTCTTAGCGCAAAAATTCTGTGTTAAAGTAAGAAAAAGATTTCTATTTAAAATTATTAATGCTAAAAAATACAGAGGAAGGACAGCTCTGTAAAATGTAACGAATTTTGATTAAAAAATATGAAAAATTTAAGAAAGTTAGCAGGAATATGTAAGAAAAATCAAAAACAAGTCTTGGTTATCCTGTACTGGATAATTTAAAAAAAAGAACCTTCCGGCCTAGATCTGTGTTTAGTAGGTTACAACATTTCAAACACCTGATCAATTCAAGGGTCGTGTTACTTTACGCATAATTTTTCAGTCAGTTGCTCCTATTCAATAACAGGTTATTTGTATGAAATTACACGTGTTAAACATTCTGCTATAGATTTTTTTTCTGTATTACTTCCTGACAATAAAAAAAATCACAATAACAAAAAGATATCACAACTTTGTAATTTTTATCATAGACTCGGATGGTTATATGATGCGTGATTAAAATGCTGTGTCTCATATAAGTTTTTAAAAATAGGGAACTTGAATTTATGTTTTATTATTCTGTTATAGTGAGGTTCATTTTTAAATGAACTGACATTTTTAACCTTTATGTCCCGAATTATGAATCAAAAAATTACTCTACCTCAATAATTATCTTCATTAATGTCCGAAGATATCTAAAGCAACATAGGGGAGAGTAGCCGAATTTGGACTACTTCACTTATTTTCAGGTGTAACTCACTTCATTTTTGAAATATCTGCAAAATATCATTAAACGTGGACAATCTATTCATCTACTAACTAAATAAACATTTAGAACAATTTATTTTTGAAAATCTTAAGTTTTATTTTAATTCGAAAAATTTGTCAAAAGTGGTCCAAATTCCGCGATTGGTCGCCTAAGTTGAACCCCCAGTCTCCTAAATTGGAGCAAACAATATTAGGCTGTTTTAATGGGTAGGGAATGTAACTAAGTTTAGTAACCGCAAAGTTTGCGATTAATGAAACAATCAAACAAAACAACAGCAATGAAATATAATGAAATCAAAAGAGTAATTGTTTTAAATTAAAATGTATTCAAAATAAAAATCAAAGTTATAAGTAATTAAAAATAGAAATTATGATACTAATTGCCAGTTACTTGAATATCATGTAAAAATATCATGTCATCACAAGGCTTAGACAAGAATTTCTTTTGTTCATTTTTTATTCCAGAGCACACAACATGGAACCATATTTGACAATCTGAACACTGAATCATTTCTGCTATTTTATTTTTCTTACAAATTAGGCAAAACCAATCATCTCTGTTTTGATTATACTTTTTAGTATCTGAATCACTAGACTTTTTTTTTTTTGCAACTGAAGTTTTCTTTAGCTTATGTTGGTAGTTCTTTTCTTCTGTCATTTTCTTTCCAATTGAATTACGCCTATTTTTTAAAACTTGATGTTCCAATTGCTTTTGTGCTTTGAGAGCTTCCTTTTGTCTTTTTATTTCTTTTCAAGGTTTACTTTATATGGCGAAGAGGTTAACACAGCCGTTTTTTGGCTCCCTCTGTACTGCTCGTATATCTGGTCCAGTTTAAATAACTGAAA
This sequence comes from Maratus speciosus, assembly GCA_963932465.1. NCBI lineage: Eukaryota > Metazoa > Arthropoda > Arachnida > Araneae > Salticidae > Maratus > Maratus speciosus. The sequence continues at coordinate 149,521,742 of OZ010796.1, read as the reverse complement.
CTGGTCCAATTAAGGCAACTGCGCCAGTTTTTAAAAGAGATAATCTCAAGACTAAGAACAAAAACCAAAGCAAACAAATTCGCGTGAAAAATAAGCGCAATAAACACATTAATTTAGATATGTATACGAACACATAACAACTTACTTTAGTTTTAAATTATTCTCTTACGTTTAGTCGGAAAAAATTAGATCAAAATAGTTAATTTTAGGTTTTTAAAAATTGTCTGAAAACAGCACGTGGAATGGGGGTGCTTCTTGTAATCATAAATAACGTCATTTTGATGAGTAGGATTTCAGCTGTAGATGGCGTCTCTTTCTGTAATTAATGGCAGAACTGCAGCGGTCCATTATGGGGGTCCAAGTGGGGGTCCAAATATGGCTACTCTCCCCTATATAATAATAATTTGATTTTTAGATAGTTTTTTTTAATTAAAACTGATTTAATAAATCGGTAGTTAGAGCTCTTTTTGTAAAATATTTACAAGAATAATTAGATTTATTAACAAAAAATACTGTTATGGAAACCTCACAATTCTTAAAAAAGCATTGTAAATAAATGTATTGTAATCCTATCCGTAACTGAGAAGCGTTTTGTAGTTGCACATTTTTCGTATATTTTGTAATAGGAGAAAAGCTACACCAATGCAAATACTTGAGAAAATAACCAAGTTTAAAAATATTTAGCTTCAACTGTTTCGCTGTGCTTTCTGAATGCGATCGAGCAAAGTATTTTGTATGAAAAGTACCACCTACTTTTATTAGTAAACGAATTAAATAAATTTTATATTGCATTCTCTTTAATGGCACTTAAAAGTACCGTCGAAGCATAAAGCATTAAGATAGAAAAGACAAAGACCATCAGTTTGGTGGTGATGTAAACAAGAAAGAAAAATCATGTGCCAAGCATAGATTATGAAACACTTTCCAACCTATTAAGAATACTGTAACAAAACTTCACCATTTAATAAGATGAAAGATGAAAGATGACGTCTAAGTAAACAAGTTGGAAAACGCATAACACATTCGAAAACCTAATTTCAGCAATTGCCATCTATAACCGTAAAAATACACGATTTCTTTTGTGCAGCTCTGTATATGATATATAGATTTCTATACTACATTGTGTTCAAAAATTTAGTTGAATTAGGACACGCATAACACAGGGGAAAATTCCCTTTCAGTAATTTTCGTCAATGAGCGGAAATGTACTCGAATTCTTTTGTGCAGCCCTGTATATGATCTATAGAATTTATACGCATCAATTAATAGGCAAAAGGGTAGTTAAATCGAAAAACGCATACCACAAATGAAAACGCTTTTCCAGCAATTATCACTCATAGACAGTACTGTAATCGAAGTATTTTGTGTGTCCTTGTAAATGAACGATAAAAGCTATGGACACCATATTCTAGAGTAAGCATCTTGTAGCGCTCCTTAGTGATGTATATCAATTTCATTATGTTTGAAATTGTGTAACATCATTAAAATACACAGGAAACGATTAATCCCATAGACCAAAATGTAACGGAATTCATTTTGAGTGTCCCTGTAAACGAAACATAAATGCTACATACTCCATTTTCAAAAGCAAACATGTCATTGTAAACCTCAATAACGTACAGGGTGTCCAGCGAATAAGACCCTGATTTCAAAATTAAATATCTCAAAAACAAAGATCAATACAATTATGCGGTTTACGGTTTGTTTATTAGCTAAGCTGTAAAAATGTTATACAGAAGTTTCAAAATTTATTTTCAAAACCGTTAACAGATGGCGCTGTAATCGCAATGCCTATAAATTGTGCTTCGAAGTCCAGAGCACTAGCGTCTCAGTCCTAGATGGTTCCCTATGGAAGGACGAAAAGTGGGAAAGTCCACTTTTTCGTTGGTGTGTCCGTTTGATGTGCAAAAGTGGAGACATCTGATCACAGGATTATTGCACCAGGTTTAATTTTAGAGAATTTCAATTAATAGAATTTTCAATAAAAAGTTTAGAAATCATCACATAAGAACTTACTAAAACATTTTATTAAATTCAATTTTTATTCCATATAATTATTTAAATCGAAACGCATATATTTAGAAAAAATAATTTTGTACTTTTTATTTATTTTTAAATTTTTAAATCACGGAATAATATTTTGGTAGTATTGTTTTTACCTGAATTATTATAAATAAAAAAGTAATTTTGCATTTTTCATTTATATTTTTAAATCACGGAATAATATTTTGGCTTTAACACAACATGTATATTTTTTTTCTTTGTAAACAAAGTTTTAGGGACAGAAATTATGCATTAAATTATTTCATTTTTAAAAGGATGATAAGTCATATCATCAAAGTCGAAGCAAAGGTATTTTGAAGGTTGCATTCCTTTCCAAAACTTCGCCATCATATCGCCATCATATCGCCATCATATCACCATGCTTTTGTGCTCAGTTATAAAAAAAAAATGAAAATGAGTTTTAAAATTAAAATGATTTTTTTTTTCAACTTAATTGTGTCTTTAAAAATAGAAACTTAGTATTTTTCCATTCAAACTATTTTCTACAATTAAAAAAATGATTTATGAATCATTATTATAAATGCTCAATGATAAAAAAAAGGGGGGGGGGGATTCTTTAAGCTTAATTAAATTTTAAAATTAGAAACTTCGGATTTTTTTGTATTCAAACTTTTCTTCACAATTTAAATAAATATTAAAAAGTAAAGATTTCCAATTTTTTCAAATCCTAATCTGCTTCGATTTGATTCCACTATCTACCAATTAGGAGAGAAAAGGCATACCACAGAGATACTGGTATCCAGACCGAAATAGCTTATAACAAAACTTAAAACAAACCTCAATTCTGCCAACACATGGCTCCGCTTCTGCACATCATCCCAATTAAGAAGCGGATTTCCCACTTTTCGTCCTTCCATAGGGAACCATCTAGGAATGAGACGCTAGTGCTCTGGATCTGGACTTCGAAACACAATTTATAGGCATTGCGATTACAGAGCCATCTGTTAACGGTTTTTGTAACTAAATTTCGAAACTTCTGCATAACATTTTTACAGCTTAACTAATAAACAAACGTTTACCGCATAATTCTATTCATCTTTGTTTTTGAGATATTTAATTTTGAATTCAGGGGCTTATTCGCTGGACACGGTGTATATTACATGGCAATCCGAGTATATTTACTTTGGACAGACAGACAAACCGAATTCATAAACACTTTTCAAGTATGCAGCAAAGTGTTAAAAAAGGCACTATTGCTTACTTCTTGTATTTTAAAACTCAGTAAAAATGTTTTATTTTCATGAGTTTCTTTCTTCAATTAAAAAAAAATGACTGAATGACACCAGAATTTGAAAACAAATTTATTTCAAAATAGGTAAGAGTTTTACTTTTTCCGTACTTAATAAAATTAAAATTTTCGTTCAAAAAAAAATTCTGGTGCAATGTGGTATTTCGATATTAAACCCACCGCCCGTCAAGGGATTAAAATATAAAGCCAGTCCTAATAGATTCTTAAGCGAAAAGAATTATAATTGAATAAACAATTAATAAAATACATAGTCAACAACACTCATGTGAGAAAATAACAATACTTACCATGTTTATATGAATTTTTCAATAAATAAAAATAGAGTAGTGGTTTTACCGTTCTTTGTTTACACTAAAACAAAGGAGCAATCAGTGTTGTCAGATTGGGGACTTTTTTAATTCAGATTATTTGACCGTCACCACTTTTTTTAAAATAGTATAATTCGCATTGTTTTACAGAATTTTTAATCCATTTCTAAATAGGCCGAAAATTTCTATTTCAAAAAAGTGGTGACAATCAACATTTTGGGGACACAAAAGTCCCCAATCTGGCAACACTGGGAGCAATATAGCTTCTTCCTTTAAATTTTTTCAACTAAAATAATAAAAACCTATGCAAAAAAAAAAAAAAAAAAAAAAAAAATCTATACTAACGCTCATGAGATGTACAGCGGACGAATATTAAAATTAAATTTTAAACTATTATATAAATATTTTAGTAGGAATGCTTATATTTTTATAGATGATAATGCATTGTCATGTTTTTCATTGAATACAAAAACTATTCTACTTAAAAAGATTTGGAAAGGACTTTTAATTTAGATATTTTTTATTTTGGGATCAAAGTTTTCCGTACAGTAACTAACATAATCTAAGAGTCAAATATTTAAAAACCTATAAATATTTTGATTAATATATTTTATTAATTATGAAGTAATGTTACCATAATGTAAACATATGTTTTAAAAGGCATCAAAAGATTATTTTTTTAATGCGAAATACGGATTCAACGGTTGAAACATTAAACAAATAATTCATCTGAAAATGACACATGATAATAAAATGCACATACCGGGTGTTCCAAAAATGACTGATGGATTTTAAAATTCCATAACTTGCAAACGGTGACAGATATTAAAAAAATTCTTGCAGGAGTGTTATGTAAGATGTCAGGAGTTTTTATGCTGCGATTCTCAGTTTTAGTTTCAAATAGCATCGACAGATGGCACTGCAAGCAATAACCGCTAAATCCAGGATCGATATTTTGGCCTTTCTCTTCTTCCATGCGAAAAAATGAGATTAGAATGTATTGAGTGGATCCCGAAGTACCAAAAATCGGGTCTGGACTGAGCGCCTATTGCTCTCAGCGCCATCTATTGTTTGAAATTCGAACTAAAATCAAGAATCTCTGTACAAAAACTCCTGACATCATACATAACCCTCCTGCAAGAATTTTTTTAATATCTGTCACCGTTTGGAAGTTATTGAATTTTAAAATCCATCAGTCATTTTTGGGACACCCGGTATATGCTAAAAATGATTATAGTACAAAAAAAATAATAATAAACGAACCGACTAATTTCGTGCACTCAATAACAGTGACATTATCAAGGTCTACAAATGATAAATATAAAGGAAGTTCGGATATTATGGAGTATCATTTACATTTTCATTTGTAAGTCAACATAAAAAATTGAGATACATTAAAAGTTAGTAAAAAACAAACTTTGACTACAAGTCAAAGGTGGAATAGTTGACACATTTTTAACGCGTTTAAAGAGGAAGAAAAAAGTACATATCAATATTTAACTTTTTAAAAATGTTACATTTTTCGAGTAATATAAAATCGGGTTATAAGGAATATTAAAATCGCAAGAGAAACCACACTTAACTGGAATAGCCAAAATTATTTAATAAGTAAACATTAGTACATCATCTATAAATCATCAGATTTTTTGAAAAATTCTTTTTTAATTTTATCAAAAATCACAAATGTATTTTCCCCCTCTTGCATCCTCTGACTATTTTCCATTGCAAAACAGGCACACTACATTTTCCTCATCTGGTGTGGAACCTGGTGTAAAGCCCATCTCAGATGATACATCGGATTGGAATGATTCTTCATCTTCACTAGACTAGTCTTGAAACAGTTGTCTAGATTGTATTCCATATTACCCGACATGCCATCTTGACAAAAAATAACCTCTTCACTCGTCAACAAGTTAGCATAAAGTTAAACTGATTAACACAGCAATAAATAGTAAAATAGCTAATAATAAGATGGAAGCCGCAGGCGTCGTTCAGTAGCTTCATCGCCCACGAGCCCTCCCTTCCCGCTTTTCGATGTCTTTAATTTGAGCAATTTCCCTTTTAAATTTGTCCGGTTTCAATTTTTGATTTTTTTTTTAACCTGGCTTTCGCTAGAGTGTCTTTCACTCGGGTCGTGGCTGGGGACCTAGGAGCATTGCTTCCGCAAAAGAGTAGGGCTGGAGTAGAAGAATAAAGGGCTGCGGACGAAGAGGGGCCGCTCGCCGCGGCGGTTGACCCACACTCCCACCGCCGACCGAGACTAAGGGGCTGTGCATATATAACGTTATCATTTTAGGGGGGAGGGGGAGTCTGGCAAATGATATCGTTAGATATCTCTAGGGGGGAGGGGGGTTCGTCTTTTGATATCGTTATCATTTTTTATCCAACCAAATTCTCTTTTTATTTATAACTTAGCCTTTACATCAAAATAGAATGTTATCTTTTTTAGTCTGCTATCTATTTTTATGAAAGTACAAGTTATTATTAAAATCATTGAATGATTATAAAATTATTTAATTCCAAATTTCCTGTTTCTCCTGTCATATGTGTATGCATACATAATTCGCTGTTTGAGAAACCATATGCGAAGTATGTTTCAAATGATACCTGTGTTTACTAATAAATAAAAGAGAAAGAATGTTGTCCACCTGTTTTGGTGATAAAAAGCCCTGTCCCCCCCCCCCCCCCTCCGTGCAGGGTCAAGTGCAAGGAAACATTATTACTGTTGAATGTATTATGTTACAAAAAGCTATTATAAAATACTTTTAAATAGTAACTATTTCTTTTAAGTGTTATTTGATAAAAAGTTTTTTCATATATAAAGTGATATTTTATTGAGTTCTCTTCATATGAATCAATGAAGTATGCGAAAAATAAATGTAACCATATTTGTATATCACTCCAAGCAAAAGAAAAAAATTTCAAAAATGAAAAGAATTTTTAGACATTGATAACGATATCATTACGGGGGGGGGGGGGGGTTCGAGGGATGATAACGTATGATATCGTAAGGGGGGAGGGGGTTCAAAAGTGCCAAAAAAGTGATAACGTTATATATGCACAGCCCCTAATAATAAGCTAGAAGCCGCAGGAGTCGTTTGGTAGCTTCATCGGGTAACTGGGACATGTATCCGGGGTAACTGGACCATGCTGGATCCAGTTACCCCAATAGTTATATATAAATTTTTGCGATTCTCTTACAACGGGAAGTAAATTTCTCCATTGTTTTTTGCTCACAATAAAGAAAATGAAAGAATACCTTATTAAACTTACGTAATGAAATTTAAAAAAAGCATATTGAGTAGTATCAAACCAAATTTCTTGATCCCTTGAGAGGCGGTGATGCCGTTATGGCATCACTTAATTTTAATTCCTAATTGCCACATTGGCACCTGAATTTTATAATGAAAATTTCACCTTTATTAAGTACGCGAAAATATACTTTTACTTGTTTTCAGATAGATTCTCTTGTAAATATTGGCGTCAGTAAATTATTTCAACATTTTACGAATGCAAGTACCTTGCCCCTGAAAGTGAGATAGCAAGACCTTGAAATTGTACTATAACCAGGGGTCGCATTCTATAGGGAAACTTTTATCGTTCCTACCACTGTTTTGAAAACAATGTCTTCATCGCATACCTTTCTTTAAGGGTTCTGGTAGGAACAATAAAATTTTCCCTGTATAATGCGACTCCTGGATAAAGTACTTACGTAGCCGTTTGTTCATAGATTTACCTTGCTATTTTTTCCCTTAAAATACCCATGTGACTTTTATACTTATTATCTATACTAAAGTACCTAAGTATTTACTTAAGTTTTATGTTTTTGGTATAAATAAATCTAATATTTTCACTTTTAGTACTTTTTTTGGACATATTGACAGCAAAGATTTCACTTACAACGCTGTTTATTGACATATAATTTACACGATCTGCCAGGTTTAAATTGTTTTAAGTTGTTTACACTTTTTCAAACAGGACCCTATATCCGATATGAAAAAATATAAACGCGTGTGGAACATAGACCCCCCTGGTCCAGTTACCCCATTTTTGGGGGCAACTGGACCCATGAGGAAAGAAAGATAAAATATGCATATTTTTATATTTTTAAATATTAAACTGTAATTTTGAGCATTTCTGTAAGATAGAGGGAACCTAACTGAACACATTTACAGAAGTTCAGACGTTAATTCAAATGAACATTAGCTTTTTGAAGCTGAATTGTCAGAAGCTCCAGAGTCACATCGTGAAATTATGGCCCAGTTACCCCAACTAACCTTACTATAATCACTTTTAGCATATATGTGTATTTTATTTTAATGATAATAACTGTTTTATCGCATATTACTCTATGACTCGTGAAGTTTTAAATCAAATATGGTGTTTATTATTTTAGTTTTTTTCTGTGATAGTTTCTGACACTAAACAAGCAATACTCTAATTGTCTTTATATTTTTTATCATTGAAGTTGTTATTTATATAGAGCGTCATTAAAAAGCCTTTGTTCTTATAAGAGTTTAAGAATTAGTGATTTGAATTTGTTTTATTATCGTTTTAAATAAAATCTATATTTCATTATTCTACTTTTTTTTCAGCAATAACTCCTGTCACAAAAGCAACACTATAATTTCCCCTGCAAATTTTTATTATTGGTTTTTTAATATAATTTGTACGATGCGTGATTATTGGGATGAAATTACCTGTAAAATAGCTGACAGTGATGTATATTTATCTCGAGAAATGGTGAAGCGAATTTAATACTTTTTTTTAATATTTTCGGCAGTAGGTAAATTTATAAATTTATCGTTCAGCAAAGAAAAAAAATGTAATAGTTATGCAAAATTCCGCAACTGTTGTATTTTTTATTTTTATTTCTTGCCGAACGTTGAGATAATAGTTTAGCTACTGTCAAAGTAAGTTTGAAACTAGTCGGATTTGCCAATCGCAAAACTTTCTTCCTTCTCATACATGATAATGTACTTTAAAAAGAGTATTTTTTTTTAATTATGCATTTTAGAAATAAAAAATATATAGTTAACAGATCTGTCATTTATTTTTTTTCATTACGCTTCAAGTTTTTTGTCAATAAATGCTTCCAACCCATGGGGGGGGGGGGGATTTCTTATGAAGTCTAATCAACGGGTAATATATAAAAGAACAATTTTGTTTATTGCATTTGGGTGATTCAGTATGATTTTTTTTCAACAGCTCGCGCTCGTCTCCAAAATTGAACAAAATTTGCTACCACACCGCCACCTTCAGTCAGATTACTTCCAAATTCTTATATAAACATTGGCCTATTACATTTCATCTAAATATTCTAAAAAAAAATGTCGAAAAATATTCATAAATTCTTCACTCAAACTTCAAAAATTCGTGAAAATTGCACAAAAATCGCTATCACAGCGCCCCGTTCCGTAGGCATATCCCCATCTCAAACTTAGACCTGGCGTCTATAGTCAAAAACATACACAGGGTGTATCTGAAATGCTTCAACAAACTTAGGGGGATGATAGTACAAATAGAGAAGAACGAAAAATGCCATGGAACATGGGATCGCAAATGACGTTTAAAGGGTGAAAATCGTAAAACTAATAAAAAAAATCAAAATCTCACATGCTGCTTTTCTGCAGAACTGGGTGGTAGTACGAAGCTAGTTTCCCTTTCACTTTGTGCATATCCGGTAAGAAAAAGATAACAAAAGCTTGGAAGAAAGCCAAACAAATCTGTGAGCAGGAATCCATGTATGCAAAGCCACGTAGTCTTTGAGCGTGTCCGCCAGTCGTTCTTCCGTAGATGTACTCTGTGTAATAATGTCCGCGGTCGACACTTTGAACAATTGTTGTAAAATATTTGTTTTCTCTGGACATCGCGAGCTGCGTTGTACCTATTCTGTGCAATAAATAATTTTCTGGGGCGTTTCTTTCTTGTCTCAGTTTGTCCATTTCCAGGCGCATTTTCTCGTTTTACATCCTTTAAACGTCATTTGCGACCCCATGTTCCGTTGCATTTTTTGTTCGTCTTCATGAGTACTATCATCGCTCTAATTTTGTTGAAGCATTTCAGATACACCCTGTATATGAAGTTTGGTTCAATTCTATTCATAACTTCCTAGACTTCCCGATGAAACAAAGAAAAATCGCACCTAAATTCGCTATTACAGCGCCACCTTCAGGCCGATTTTCTCCAAAATTTTATGCAAAGCTCAGCCTATGAAATGACAACTAAATATAAAATTATGTCGAAAAATATTCATAAAAGCTTAATTAAACGGCAAAAAAGCGAGAAAAGCGCAGACAAATCGTTATCTCCATTCAGGGGAATATCCCCATTTCCAACTAGTACTTAACGTCCATAATCAAAAACGTATATGAACTTTGGTTCAATCTTTGTACAACTACATACACTTTCCTGTGATACAAAAATAAAATTGCACAAAAATCTCTATCACGGCGCTCCCTTTCGGGGGAATATCCCCAATTCTAACTTGGACCTGGCGTCCTTAAAGAGAAGAGACAGACATTTTGTAAAAATTTGTTTTTCGGAATCTCTGACCCTTTAATGTGTAAATCCGTCGAAAACCGAAAGTTGAACAAAATTTCGATTAGAATCCTTTTTTCTATTAGAGATCGAAGAAAATAAAAAGTATCGAAATCACTTCTGCATTAGTTCTCGAGTAAAAGTTAGATCAATGTTAGTTGTTTCGCAAGTGATTTTGCAAATGTTTTTTGCCTCCTTAAGGAATGATTGCTCTTATATATATTTGCAATTTAGTGACTTAAATTTATGCATTATGATCATTTTATTTTCAAATTCTAAATAAAATCTGCTTCTTATTACTTATTTTTCTGTAGGAATTCCTTACACTACATATGTACAACTCTAATTTTCTTTGTAATTTTCGTCATTGGTTCTGTACGTTGTACAAAATTAAAAAAAAAAAAGCTTTTACAAAAATTTAATATTCAATGAATTGGATATATGCATAATTTTCGTTTTATTGTTTTAAATAAATTCAACTTTTTATTATTTCAGCCTTTTTATAACTTCTATAACGCTGATAAAAAAAGCACTATCAAATGTGTAAAACTCAGAACAAAGCAACCTTTAGATAAGCAACCTTTAGATTAAAATAAAAAACCTTAAAGTTAAGTTAGAAAAATTATATTTTGAAAAATAATTCAAGTTATTAATGCTGTAATATATTGAATGCTGCTTTTTAAACTTTATTATATATTTCAAGCAAGAATGTTACACTTTTAAACTTTTGTTACAAACGCAATAATCTATCTAAACATACAGATTAGAATCTCGTTTTCACATTTTCTAAGACCGAAAGTAATAAAACGCAAATACCGTAATTTCCTGTGTAAGCACTATAGATAAAACGAACTTGTTTTGCACCGGAAAATTTGCATAATAACCGAAGTCAAATGTGTACGAGTATGACAAAGGAAAAGGGATAAGACATATTTTATTGCAATATTTTCCGGAGTATAAGTTGTCCGGAAAATTCGAGAGAAATAACATGCTTTTCCATTTGAATAATAGTTTTTTGTTTAGTATCATTTACGTTATATAATCAAAGAAATTTATCACGAATTCTGTGGTTATAAAATGCTAAGAAAACTTCAAAAATACCGGTATTCAAACGCAGGGACTTTTTATTTCTATTAAATTTCTCAGGTCGATTTATACACCAAAAAATACAGAAAATTGCTGTTTCTAAACATCTTTGTTTCATCTGAAAATTGTTGAATTTTTAAAAACGTAAACGTGCTTGAGAATGTAAAATATTTTAACACACATATCATGGAATACGATAGCATTCCGGGTGACGCAGCCTTAAGGCTAAAATCGTAAAAAGGCCGTAGAATGGCGGAACTCATATATACAGCTAACTCGAGATTAAAGGGAACGCGAAAAACCGCCATTTAATAACTCAGCAAATATAGTTCATATTGTTTCGATCTTCTTAAAAACAGTCTTATATTTGAAGTATAATCCTATTCTGAAATTTTTACATTTCTACGACTAGTATATCTTGAGATCTCGATTCCCATTTTTAAATTAAATTCGATGGTGCAAGTTCCTATTTTATTCTCGAAAAGGGCCTGGGCGATTTTTTAAAATTAATATGTAATATGAATCTGTTTTAGATGAAGCGAATAAGACTTCACTTGTTTTTAGGAAAACTCGTGTTTGTTACATAATCCGCAGGAAAAATCGGACTATATTTTTCCGCCATTCTGTGGGAATTTACCCGCAATGCCTGCAATTGCACCGCAAATGCCCAACAAGTTATTTCTGTATTCTTACGCATGGTTTTTTTTCTCCACTTTTATAGAAACATATCCGTGAAAGATCTTGCTCAGTTGGTAAAACGGTGGGCTAGTAATCAAAGTCTGCGGGTTATATCCTAAGTGATATTTTTACATTTATTTTCAGATGTTTGTTTTGATTTTTTTTCTTTAAGAGTTTAATATATCAAGATTTCATGACAATTTTTCAGCAATAAAAATATTGCCATGCGAAATTTTATAAGTTTTATAAATATTAATTTCAATTACTTTACAAAAATTATAAATTAACTAGTGCATAACCCCCGTCAAAAATGACGGAATGTGAATAATAAATCTCCAAAACAATAATAAAAAAAAAAGATGCCTCATGCATTTTTTTAATCAAAAAGTATTATCCTTTGTTTTTTGATAATTAGAACGAAGATATTATGTAAACTACAGTTTAAAATCATATTTTAAATATTTCAGAATGGAACAGGAAAAGATCAAAGTTGCATTCATTCGTAACATATATATAAATTATTAAAGGAAAAATTACGCTTAATTCTATAAAACTTTTTATAAAATATTTTACATATTCATATTGCATGTGTAATTAAGGTTTTTTTTTTTTTTTTTTGGCTCAGATTTGTGTATTTTAGTTTTAAAATATCAAAACACTAAAATATTTTTAAAAATTTTACATTTTATAACATCATAAGTATAGTTTCTCAAACTATTATAGCATAAAAGAAATTTACTAATAACATAATTTTTAATTAAAAAAAATAGTTAATTTATCCCAAATAACATTCATCAAAGAAAAATTTATAAGCAAACAACATTAAAAAATATATAAAATAATCTCTGAATTTTCACATTTTCATATTTCAAATCTGGCTGCCATAATTGTCAATATTTATTTAAAAAAAACAATATAACATCACTTTTTAGTTTCTAAGGTTATTATTAAATTAAAAAAGATCCATCATTAAGCAAGGTAAATAAATTGTATTTTTTAATCAGATTATTAAAATATCAATTTTCTTCTGTTCTATAAAAAAATGTAAATGATTGAAAAACGTAAATATTCTGTAAAAAATGTATAGGTAAATAAGATATTTTAAAATTATTTCGCATAAATATGTATTAATAAATACGTATAATACGGTTGGTTGGTTGATTTTTGACGGCCAATTATCTGCACGAGGGATGTAGGCCCAGGGGGGGGGGAGTGCCCTTCGTGGGGGTCTTTCTAAGGGAACCTAACCCGTATTTACGCATGGAAATCCATGGCTCGAAGAAAACCACGAAAACTTCGAACGATTAGGCCGACGGGCGCGATTGGGTTCGAACCCAGCACCTCCCGTCTACCAGCTTCGAGAGCAGAACCTCTCAGCCGCTACGTATAATGCGTATAATACTGTAAAAATATGAATTTACAGATAATAGATGGCGCCACGCCTAGAACTAAATTGCTGGGATTTTGTGTATGAACATTTGCGTTTTCTAAATTTTAAAACTAAAAACATAAATTTGAGTTACAAATAACTTAATTACATTTATGCAAGTAATACATCTTTTATCAGTGTATCCAAATCAAAAGATGAAAACTTCAGAAAAAAAAATGTTTATTTTATAATGATTTTTTAATATAACTTCGTAACATTAGCGGCTCGGCCCATGGAGGAATGAAGACTAAATTATATTGAAGACTTAATGTTTATAGCTTCATGGCTCGGCCTTATGTAGCCATCATGCAGCTCATCAGGCAATGCTAAAACGATCCTTAAACTTAAACTATAGAAAACAACAATAAAAACGGATTTGATTGAATAAATTCAAATCCACCGCATGTTCAAAACAGCATCAACAAAAATGTTAAAGCAGTAAAGCACACGTTGCCACGCAATCAGTACAGTATGATGAATGATTCTAAACGTGAATGACTCACCATTTGGCTCACTTTTTTTTTTTTTTTTTTTTTTTTTTCAACAATAATAATAATAATGATTAGCAAAGTGAAATGTAATTTCTGAAAATTTCACATTAAATTTTAATATGCTAATTATATGAAAATATTAACTTGTATTTTTAACAAACTTCGATTGTTTATATTATTTGACGATAGATGGCTGCAAAAATAGTTTTTGAAGGTTTTAAACAAAATTAAGATATTTAAAGACTTTAATAAGCTTCTACAAATATTTTAAGAACAAAATCAGATAATTAACCTGTAATTTTTTTAATGAAGCGTTCAAAGACTCATTCATTTGTTTCAATATTCAGAAATTGTGAATGGCAACAGCTTTTGTTTATATCTAGTAATCTGATGTTTATAATAGCTTATTTTTAATTTTGAACTTAATACATTATAATTGGATATGATATACATGTTTTTAGTGAAAATATGCTGAACAGACATGATTTCTAGTAAAAAAAATTATCATTTAGCTTGCATGTGTTAAGATATATTGTTCATTAAGCCTAGCATGGCGTTTAGCTAACGGTCGATTCGCACACTGGAGTGGTCCGCACCGGCATCGTTCTGGCGGCTTCCTGCAATCAGATTTTATTATAAGTAGATAATTGTTATTTGAATATAAATTACAATATAAGATACGTAAAGAAATATAATTCATTTCAGCTCTCATTTTTAAAATCTCATTATTATTATTATTAAGACGCTACTACGATAAATAATGGCTGACATTCATAATATTTTTTTATTCATTTATTTTCCTAGCATAAAAACTATTGTGATGTATTAATTCTTTTATAATAAATAATTATGTTGAAATGTTTTATTTATAAATAATAATAAAGCTTAAAAAAACACAAGACATGTTTTTTTATTTAGTCCTGAAAGATTTATAGAGATAGTTTGTTTGTGTAATGACCATAGCAGAGTTTTGAAGCCGCCATCTTTTGAGGGAATTGCGTACTACACACTTTATCTCTCTAATCTAAGAAAAAAGGAACTAACGCTGTCATCGCCGCCGTCATTGAATTTTTTGTGACCGGAGGTCTTTCTTCGCTAATATTAAGAAAATTACTGCATACAAAAATATGAAAATGGGTAGTATTATGGAGAAATGTTTGATAAAAATGTTGAGCCGACAGTTTTTAAATCGAAGAATTATTTAAAGAGATATTTATTGTTAAATTTGGACAAAATCATTCCATTAAAAAAATTTTATAGGACCATAACTATACATAGGAATTGAATCATTTTTTCTAAGGATATTCAATAGAAACTCGGCGGTGTGCAGACTGCATTTATTTTTTTCAATTTGCCTAATTTTTAAGGGGTTTTTTTTCAATTTTAAATTCGAATTTTCATCATTTCCAGATATATTTTTTACATATTTTAGAAAAGGTTATTATTTTAAATTGTTGCCAATTGTTGAAACAGCGCAAAGAATAATATTTCCTTTAAATTAAAAATTATCCACACGTGGCTATTATAAACAGAAAAAAACCGTTTCAAATTAGAATTAAATGATTACGTGTTACGGAAAATATTGAACATTACGTCAAAAAAATTGTTTTTACACAAGCATATTAAAAATGAAAGAAAACTATAAAATAATCAATTATTTAACATGCGTTAAAAGCAGTAAATGGAGAAATGACGTTCAATTTCAAATGTCCAAAATTAACATTGCCAAACATTTTAAAATTAAAAAAATATGTTTACATGAGAGATTTACATATTTCAAATTTCGACTTTCAAATTAGAATTAAATGATTACGTATTAAAAGAGAAAGAAATTTTTAAAATAATAAATTCATTAATATGCGTTAAAAGTCGTAAATGGAGGAAATTACGTCATATTGGCCAAAGTAGCCAAATAATAATATTGCCAAACAGTTTAAATTTAAAAATATATTTACATGAGAGATTTATTTCAAATTTCGATATGATCTTTTTAACTATTGTGGCCAATTCTAAGGCAGCGCAAATAATAATATTATCTTTCTAACAATAAACATATTTTTAGATGAATGTTACAAAGAGAAAGAAAAGTTCGGTGAAAATTACGTCAGATTTAAAACGTTACATTTAAAATCATTTTATTATAGCATAGTTAAAATATACCACAAAGCAAGGACTCTGTTGACTTAGTTCATTTTATATTAGCTAATTTTCAAATGTTTAACTAATCTTATTTAATCAAACACGAAAACAGCAATTAACAGCAGCTGATTTGGCCTCAAAATCCCTCAGTAAAAGAAAAATGCATGGAAACCCGTTTACAGTGAGATCGTCACTGTTTTTTTTTTTAAATTATAATTCAATCTAGCGTAATTTTTTTTATAGCAGATCAAATTAATGGATTTTTAGAGTCTGAAGGGGGTGTGGCGAGCGTAGCTCGTAGGGGGCACAGCCCCCTAGTTTTTCAAAGTTTTATAATCCTATTTTAATAACCTTAGTGTTACTTCAATAATTATCATTATTTTAGGTCCGTTTTTTATTATAGGCTATATAAAATTATTTAAAATATATATTATGATAGGAGCTAACGGGTTTCGCCCGCTATTTAGGTTACGGTTCTAAAAACCATGATTTTTTTAGGGAAAAATAATAAAAACCTATTTGACAATGGGTTTATAAAGACACGTTTTGTATTTGTTATCTTTCCGGGGATGAGGATAATTACTCAACTGATAATTATAATTTTAAAATTCTGAATCTTAGATGCATCAGGAGAGGCTTTGGGTTGTTATCAAAATAAGTTTGAGTCTCGTACATGCCGTAGATTTCGCTAGCCATCGCAGACACTCACAGAGACACGCAGAGCGAAACTTTCTTTTATTAGTATAGAATATTAAAAAAAGAAACATTGACAATCAAGAAAGGTAAGAGGAATGCTTGAGTCTGCTGTTGCTTTGAATAAATACAGCACACATACATAATTACAATACTTAGAACTGGCGTAGGCGGTTTTATTTTTGAAGGGGGTGGTGTTAGCGTCCTGCTCTAAGCTTCCTGCTGCATAGTTATAAATCAGAAACTACGAATTTTACTTTCAGTATCAAAATTAGAGACAAACTTTGAGACTATATTGTAAAATGTTTTATTTTTATGTTTAAATTTATACACAGATATATATCTGTGTTTATAAGGAAAATATAATCACGTGTGATTAAAAATAAGTTTTAAAAATAATAAGCTAAGATAAATTACATTGAGTACATTATTAAATTCGCCGACTAGAAATGTGGTTCAAAACACTAACTTTCACAACATTTTCGAAAGAATCTTATGACTTTACGAAAAAATGGAACAAATTGTTCAATTACACAGTCTCTGTATAAAAATACTTGAAAAATTTTGCGAATAAATGTGTGAATTCAAAAATGTGTTAGAAAGTAGGTAGTTTAGGATTTGAAAACAGACTTAAAAGTATACTTGCATTTTGAGTCATAAAATGGAAACTTTTGGTTACAATTGCTTCAAAGTGACATCATTTTCATCTATTTTAATCACGTCTGTTTCCGGATTAAAACCTACGAAATACAGGATATTTCTTATTAAAAAATGTGAAAAAAAACTTTAGTTTTTCGACTTTATCTTCTTAAATTCTGCCTCAAATCGCATAAGTATAATTTATTTTTCTTTTTATAATTAACCTAAAAGACTAATGGTATCAATACAAAAACCCTTAACGGGTTAAAAGTTTGTGACGCAGCGCATTGTCTTATGGCTCTAAGAATTTTAAATATTGATTTTAAAAATAATGATATCAAATTTTGAGAGATGCTATGCTATTTCTTAAAAAACTATATTTGTATTATTTATTTCATCATTTTATTTTTGTTCTATTTATAATCGCATGTGCAAAAGTTACGTTCAACATGAAAAGATCTATAAAACTTTATTCGCTGTTGCTTTTTCATCTATACCTCTCATAAATTCAAAATATGAGTTTTAAAATATATGATATAAAATTTAACTGACGCCTTAATGTGGCTTTAAAAAGGTTTGCTTTAAAATTCAATTTAAATTATTTTTGATTTGGTTAAAATATATTTATTCATCTAAGCAATACTTTTAATTTTCCAATTCACTGTTAAATGTATCACTTTCATTGAATCTATATTATGCACTGAAATGTATTTATTTCAATAAATTGACTTATCTTTTGTGTCACATAGACCGGATGTGCTATTACGATGATTAGAATGAAGTGTTCGTATATAATGACAGTTCATTGTAATTTCTTGGTGAATAAATAGTGATTAGAATAGTAAAGTTTCTGGTTAAATCATCGTTTAATCTAGAACGAAAATATAATTCGTCAGGTCTATCTTTTTGAAATCTTTATACGGTAAGAAAGCTTAGAAATTTGAACAGAACATTAATATTATTAAGTTGGGTTGGGTTGTGTTTCTTGATACTGAGACTTTT
Source organism: Maratus speciosus (assembly GCA_963932465.1). NCBI lineage: Eukaryota > Metazoa > Arthropoda > Arachnida > Araneae > Salticidae > Maratus > Maratus speciosus. The sequence goes on along the minus strand of OZ010796.1, from coordinate 149,503,424 downwards.
GCTATACCCTTAAGAGCCTACACTAGTCACCCAAAAAGACCCGGATGAAAATGTTAATCCTATGGGGAAGTTATTTTCAAATATCTCGCTTGAATCTCGCTTCACAAACACACAGGCAAACTTGTAAACAAGAAACTTGTCAAAGAAAAATAAATTTTGATTCCAAATTTAAAACGGTCATAATGTACTCAAGTCTCACATGGCACATCTATGTCGTATCATGCGTAAGAAAGTGTTCCAAAAAACACGCGATCTTCTATTAGACATACGCCGCCATAATGGCTGGGATGTTCGACAACTAGTTAAAGCACTTTATCTTGGGTAAAATTAGTATAGTTTCCCCAATGCAGATAAATTTAAAAGAACAACGTAACAACGTTGTAGCACTACTATAATATTGTTCCAAGATAAACACGCGAACTTCTCAGTATACAGACGCAACCATCCTTGCTGGAGTTTTCGATTTCCTGTAAAAAACGCGGTTTCCCGAAGAAAAATTATAATTTAGTTTCCACAGTTCGTAAATTCCGTAATATAAATAATTTTTAATTTTGAAGAATAACTTATCAACAAAATGATATGATTAAAACCGTGTTCCATAAAACACTCGTACTCTAATACATCCAGAAAACTCTGGGAAAATCCATTGGAGCAACCTTCCTTCACGAGGAAAAAAAACATTAATATTATTACTAAGGGTCGAATTAGTGAGATCCTATAGGGCCATCAGTTATCATATAACTTCATTTAAAGAAGGAAAAAGGAACACAATTTGAATTTTCAACATTATTGGCGTAATTTAAATCGGACTTCATTTTATTCGGACCCCGTAGTCTGTGGACCCCACTTTAAGAATCCGTGTTTTGTTTCATTTCAGACGATTTTGTTACAGAGCCTTATCTAAGGCTGGGTAACAGCTAGAGGATTATATCTCAAATCCGATTAGTAACAGTAGGATATGATAATGACTGATAATTCTCACTAGGTAAAATGGAAAAAACAATTCATGTATAGATGTAATAGATTATAAAGCTCTAATAAATAACACGTGTATTAACATGTATATATAAAGTTAAAACAGACGTAAGACATATATCGGCTTTGAAGGAAGCCATTCTGCTTTTACTAAAACAAGATCGTTTATCTGAAAATAGAATTATTTTAATGGTCTATTTTTATCTCAAATTAAAATGAATCTGCTATTTAATCATTGTAACACATGAAACTTGTGCGAACTTTTCAGCTTTCCTAATTGTGTTATACATTATTTATATTAATGTTTTCGCAAACCAAAATTGATCTTAAAAACCAACTTTTTGAGCTTTTTTCTGATTCCACCAATCCTATCTTGAAATGATCAATTCCTATAAAATTAAGATTGACTTATCTGTTAACCTGTCAATTAAATTTTCCTAAGCGATCTATTGAGTTTTGACAAAGTCACATTAAATGTCTTGGAATTTACTTTTCTCACGGTATATGGAAAATAGTGAACTAATCTCATTTTTAATATCTCCGACAATGAATGCTTTTGAAGACAGACCCAATAAACTTAGTTTCTGATGCTTGTTTATTCTAGTCTCTTTTCCTTTTTCATAATTACACTGGTCGGCAAAAATATTTAAATTTTTTCTCCCTGCAAACAGAAGATGTAAAGTGTACAGATCTAATATTTCTAATTTTAAATATGTTGTTCGAATTGCTCCAGCACGTACCATTTTTCCGAGAAACTGTTTTATGATAATAAAAAATAGCGAAGGATTATTATATTAATTTGCAACGCTATATAAAATTGAAATAATGCAAAAAGTGTTTTCACTGTCTTGAATATCAAATTGATAAAATATGCTTGGAAATCTAGTTTGTTGATACTTGTATCGTGCATTTTTCTTTTTATGTCCCTCCCCCCTTTCGTGTCTGAATATACTATTTGCTATCCACTAGTATAAATTCATTTCTTATGCTGCTGTAACTCGGGTAATCATATTTATACATTTATTTACATGTAATTTACGTATTATTATCTACATTTTATAGTTCACAAAATTTCCACTTATGTTTTAGCAAGATATAAAATACCTTAATTTAAAAATAAAACCCTCCTACCAAAAGAATGGTACGTGATACCGTAATTTTGTTACCAGATTTGTATTTAGCAGAGTGAAATCTATAAGAATCAACTATTATTGTTACAGAGAGGATTTTGGTGCCGACTAGTGTTATCACTCCACGTATTTTTATGTATTTTTTGCTCTATTAGTATTTTAATCTCTCTCAAACTATGTTTCCTTCATATTAATGTATGAATAGCAAAAATGTAGATTTATTTCTGCTTGATTGAAGAGGCAAAAAAAATTTTAGCATGTCAACAAATAAGTTTATTTTACTTTACCATAAATAGGGCCCACCGTGGTTGAGTGGATAAGACACCACACCGCTAATCGCTTGAGAGCGTAGGTGGGGGCGGGTTCGAATCCCGCCGGTTCCGTTGCACACTCTTTGTGGAGCCCCCAGGATGTAATTCTCTGGTGTTGTAAATTTCCTTGTGCTATCTCGAACCTGTATATGGACGATGACTTATAAACGGGCCCTGGTGTCAAGCACACAAGTCTGATGTATGTGTTCAATCAATCAAACAAACAAACAAACCATAAATATGTCACAAAATGCAGCATCTGAAATCATATATATATATATTAACAATTGTATTTTAGGTGCATTTTAATTAGACACTAAGAGATAGACGGAGATTTATTAGCGAAATACTTTCAGCGTTGCCATAAAGGTGAACTTATCCGATAACTTTCTGCAGAATTTCAAGTTTACTACTGAAACAGAATCCTCACTGAACTAATTAGAATGTATGTGATGATATTTTATAAATGAAGAGCTCGGATGATAAAGGTGGTATGCGACAAAATAAAAAAAATCGAGTTAATCATATGATTGAAATTAATCAATGGTCTTCTACCATCTGTAAAATTACTATTAGAAAAAAAATCTAATACTTAGATATTTTAATTCATAAAGGAGGCACTTGACAATTGTGTTCTTCAAATATAAAAACAAAAGTCTGAAATACCGATATTTTTAATTTCCATGTATATATAGAATGAAACGGAACCCGGCATTTATTTAATAACTAATATTGCAAGAAAACTTTCAGCAAACACATCACGCATTTTTGAAGATCTGGAGGGGAAAAAGGAATATGAAGTTCCGGAGGGCATTTGCACTTTTGATCAGTAATAAGCACAAAACCCGAAAACCTCGGGGGAGACATTTTTTTGCTTCGTAAAATACCCCCTCCCCCCGTCTAGCCGCTGAATTCATAAGGTCTCAATCACACGTACTATCATAGGATCTGAAATATATTCTACTGTCTCTCGCTTCTTATGAGCTGCTTATTCGAGCTGCTTATTCGAGCTACAAGTAGAGTTATTTTGAAGACTGGATAAAACCTGCTAATGTAAGCAATGCGCTGAATATTTGGCGAGTAATCGCTTTTAAGAACTTTAAAAAGTTGTATGACGTATAAAAACTGAGAACACTATTTTTAGAGCGCTCTGGTTGGTGGAATTCAAGTTGATATCTACCGTGGGAGATACAAATGGCGATAAGTTCGTTGTTGTCGAATTTACCATAGGTAAACTCTCAAACGGCTCGTTTTTCACCGTTTCCTTCCAGAAATGTATCAAGAAATGTCTGAAATTGTCTTTGATAGGATAGTACGTGTGATATCAGCATAACTGACCACGCTTAAATGCAAATAACAGGATGACGCTGTCATGCAAACGTTTGATGTACTGTAGACCAGATCCCATCAACCATGCAAATGTGAGCGTATTTAGGCCCACAAATCCCCCATACATTTATATTTATAAATACATATTTTTCACTCATGGTGAATAAATACTTGATTTAAGGGAAATAAAATTCTCAATCAGTTATTCTTAAAATTTAGTTAAATTAAAACAACATATTCAAAGCTTCAGTAGTACTGAAAAATTCACCATTTTGGACATTTGTTTAATTATTTCTATCTTTCACTTATGCGTAAAATCTTTGATGTTTTATTTCCATGTAAATTTTCATAAATATACAAATATATCAATCCAGCTGCATGTATAAGATTGCATTTTTTTTTTTTTTTTTTTTTTTTTTTTTTTTTTTTTTTGCACATTCCTATATGAATAAATAAGAGCATGTATGTGAGGGCGGTGCACCCACGAAGATGTTTATAAAATTCAAATGCTTCCATAATAGTGAAAATAAATTGGTGATAGTGTTGCCAAATGAACGGGTTATTTTATTCAAATATCTACTACTATTTCCGAAAAGTGAAACTCGCATTATTTCATGACAGAGATATATTAGAAAGACAAATATTACTATTTTAAAATAGTGGCATATATTTTATTTAAAAAGCCGCCCAATTAGCAACACTGGCTGATGAAACCCTCAGTAGATCAAGGACAATCGAATTCGCATTTTCTCATAATATCTTGAGTATGAAGGTATATTTGGATGCTGTTTAGACACGAATTTTGGACAGCTACGGAATTTGTTACGATAGCATAGTTCATAGAAAGCAAGGAAAATCTATTGAAAATTTAGTTATAATATCTTTATCAATGTCAAAAATATTAAAGAATCCAAGATTTGGTGCCCTGTATAAAAACAATGTCGAATAGCCAATTTTAAATTAAATTGGTTAAGGAGAACCAAAGGATAAACTTTTTCTCCCATCTCCCCCCCCCCCCCCCCTGTAGTGTGAAAAAAAAATCTCAGACATTTTGATTGCATAAATATGGTTTAGGATCTGTATTTAATGCCTCTCTGATTGATTTTATTTGAATATTGTTTAAATATGTTATACCAGATTAAAAAAAGATTTATTTAGCAATTTTTACTGTATTTCAATTATATATATTTTTTTTCCTGATATAAATCGCAGAAGAACACCATCGCAGTTTTTACACAATTTTACAGTATTTTTAACAAGTTAAAATCCATTTATTCCTAGCGTCCCAAAATTGGGATGTTGTATGGAAGTTCTCGTAAATAAATTAATATTTTCTTTTTATATAAAATTATGTTTTCATTTTTACGATCATTTTACGCAATTTACAAACAGAATATTCAAATTAGCATAGTTCTATAATTGCTGTATCATACAGGGTGTCCGGGCTAAAAGTATCCAAAAGTTATGGCTCGTTTTTACGGAACTAGCCATTAGATTTAAAAAATATATATTTAAATAAAAATAGCATCTCACAAAGTTTTAATATCAATATACTTCGATGCGCCCACCTTTGGTAGCACGACAAACATCTAAACCTTAATCCAGTTCTCCCCAAATGTTTCATAGCATATCAGGAATTATTAGAAAAATTGCTTCTATGTTACACTTTTTCCACTCATCTACAGTTTCGGTTTATTTTATTTTATTTTATTTTATTTTTTATTTTTTTTTTTTTTTGTTCAATGTTTTAAAATTTCGGAGGGGTTTCCAATCCACGGAGGTGAAGTCTATTATATTCTAATGTGTAATTCCGCAATAATAAGCCATAACGTTTGGATACTTATAACCCGTACACCCTGTATATATAGCAATTATAAATAAAAAACGTATTGAGAGCGATAAGAAATTCTGGCACAAATGGGCTTTAACATACATAAAAACTACGACGGTGGTATGAGGGATTCGTAACGGGAAAAAAAATTGTATAATTGAAATATAATAAAAATTGTTAAATAAATCTGTTTCTGCAAAGATGAGTTAACACGTTCACGCCGGCACGGTGGGTCGCACTCGATTGCCTCAGAGTTGTCAAGTCTCCGGCTTTTTGCGCACCACTTTTATTTTAGAGAAAATTTTGTTCTTTTAAATCGCCCAATAGTTTTAATTAAATAAAACAACATTGTATTAAAATATTGGTATCCAAAAGCCGGAGTCTTGGCGGCTCTGAGACAGTCGAGTGTGACCCACCGCGCCGGCGTGAACGTGTTAAAGGGGGCCAAAGAATAAGCATTGGATTTTTCCCCACTGGTATCAATTTTGAGTTTGAACTCTTTTTATTTAAAATTATTGAATGGTTAGTTGATTTCTGTAAATTCCAACAATATTTTTGCAGATGACTAAAACTGTTGTAATATCATTCCCTACTTTATTAAAAGCTCTTATTTTTCCATGCAGATATTTTACATTTTTAAAATTTCCTGTACGTTTCTATAATCTGTGCGTTCCTTTATTTGTCTGTTTATATCACGGAGACTCCACCAGATAAAAAAAAAAAATCTAATATAAGGAGAATATAGATTATCATATCTATACGTTATCACAATCCATAGTCACTAAAGTGCACTTTGGGAAAATAACTACCCTTAATAGAGCTGCAGATGTCCTTATACAATCACTTGCAAGATATCTTCAGTGGTAAAAAAAAATCTTAAAGTTTTATTATTATTATTATTATCATTATCAGCATTATTATTGTTATTGTTATTATTATTATTATTTCTTTCAAAATGCTAAGGCTTTCTCAAATGTTTACGAAATCATTTGAACATTTTTATAGGTAAACGTTATATCATACATAAAATATTTAAGACACGGAATTTAAATATTTTAAAACTCCTTAAAAAATGAAATATGTGATTATTCTACTTTTTCGTAGTTCTTTGAATCTACTATTAATAAAAAAAAATCCAATACATAATATCGCTCACCCGCAAGAAAAGTGACGCATCTCGCAAAAATTCATTTTGCGTTTTATTGCACAAATAGGTCTGTCATAGGTGTGTCTTGCTACACAAAATGTTTCATAAGTGTAGTTATACGGAAAATCACTTTATTACGCTATTTGTCCATTCGTGACCGCAGAAGTGGAGTGGATTGAGTGGGGAGGTAAATTTATCCAACCCTCCAAACCTCATCCTATGCTTTCATTCTTAGTGGTTTTATACTTTTATGCACGTTTTTATTCCAAGTGCTATAATTTCATGTCACAGAAAAATCATGCAAATTTTCATTTGCCTCTCCTGTGAAATTTACTTTTGTCATGATGTGTCACTTTTCTTGCGGCTGAGCGATATTTTGACTGCATTATGTTACTGACAATATGTAAAACATATAAAAAAAAAAGTTTTTAAAATAGCTTTTTAAATTTGTAACAGAAGATGTTTTTTTATTATTATTATTATTATTATTTATTATTCAATTTGCTTTCGTTAAATTAATTATTGTTTCTTTTACATAAAATAACTAAAAATGAATATTTAAAAGTTAAGAATATAAGTATTGAGTCTTCCTAAGTACAAATAAATAAATAAATATATAAATAAATGTCACTTAATATATTTTATATGCACTAAACCGTCCTATATTACTTAACCCCTTAACAGGCGCATTAAATTACGGTTTAAAAAATCAAATTGCTTATTGGCACAACATTTTTGAAAAAGAAATGTTCACCTTATTTAATGACTATTCTATAAAACTAGTCGAAATCAAACAAATCTGAATAAAAGACACAGCCCGTGAATATCACAGGAGCGAAAATTAAGGGATTAAAGTAAATAAGGCATGCAATATCTTTGACTAATCCCGGTTGCAACTTTAACACTTTCTTCTTACCGCTAAACTTTAATAGCAAATTTTGACTAATTTAATCGCCAAAAATTGCGTATAAATGAAGCAAAATATTTCTATTAAATTTAAGTGGTAACAACAAGCGTGTATCTTAGCAGCTTTGTAAATGTAAAGTAAACATGACTTATTTTATAGAAGCTGTTGTAAAAATATTTCTAACGAAACAGGATGAAATTCAATGGCCCATTAATCATGGAATTAAAAATATATATATATAAACGGTCAAGTACGAGTATTACTCGCGCTTAGAGGGTCCCGTACAATAAATATACGAATTATTAACTGTATTATTTAAAAAATCGTTACCAAAAGAATAATAAGACTTTGTAAAAAACTATGCAACTTAGGGTTGGGTATAGCTGTATATACTAGAAAAGTATGAATGAGTATACCATAAAAGTTCAAAGAGATATGAACACTAAATCATATCAAATATTGCTATTCTGTATAACTCTCTTTGTTATTTTTTATCTTATCCTAATCTGTTTATGATGAACTTAATTCGGTACTGACAATAAAAGTAGTGCATAGGTAAAATTCATTTGGCATTTCATAAAACTAAATTCAGCGTAGTAATAATCTTTTCTTTTTACTGTGTAGCTAAAACAAAACCCTTGTTCATGCTTTAAACTTCGCATTGTTCTAAGCGCGCTTCGAAAGGCGGCCGCAAAGTTGCAATGCCTCCTTGCTCCGTGCCGCGTTTTTCTAGATAGGCTTTTTATTAACATTTAAAGGCACGGGAGGCGTATTGAGAGATCTACTCAATGTAAATTAATCGCGAATCCCATAGTATTTATGTGATTAATTATAATTAAGTTAGTCTGTTTTTAACAATATGACGTTTATTGCTTTTATACTGCTACTGGGCATTGCATTACATAAATATATCATTAAAAGTTGTCGTCTAAGATTTAAAAGCCGGTGGTACATAGAGTACGCCGCCACTGTCATTATGCATGTCCAAACCGTCCGTGTCTTTAAGGATTAATATCTCGGCTAATTACCGACGATTTTTTTCTAAAATCATTGTCAATAATGCTTTTATACTTCTGCTACGATAGGTACCTCCAGCGCTCCTCAACACCTTTGCTGAATGCCCGCAAATCGAAATTTGTGTGTAACGGGAAAATGCGCTTTTCTCAAAAAATATGAGCTAGGGTAGTCGCTATAATTTTCCTGCAAGGTTTAAATTAACATCTACTACCTCTATTTTTTTTTTAAATTAGTTTCAGTAGATTTGAAAGTAGGGGGGGGGGGGGCATATTTTCGCACTACATTTTCAACGATATCCTGAAAATATAATATCTAAAATTAAAAGAAATTTATTTTTGAGTTCAGCGTTACAGCTTTCTCACGATACCCCACATGATATACAAAGAAAAGATTGTCTTTTTCAAGTAACATAATTAGTCCCTCTCCATTTTTCCTAAATATATTTGTGAATGTTTAATAATCTCTAAATATGTGGATCTATAGTCTTTATTACTTCCCCCAATTTGAACTTTCCACGTTCCATAGTTTACGAGTAAAATGGTTGTGACAGACAGACACAGGAGTGATCTTATAATGGTTTCGTTTTTACTTTTTAAGTACGGAACCCTAAAAATATTAAAAATCCAGAACTAGTAAATTAAATAATGTGATTTAATCTGAAATGCAATAATTTTAATCTATATTTCCACCATTATTAAATAGATATTGCTGAAACATATACAGGGTGATTCATAAAAGATGGGCAGAACTTTAAGGGGTTATAGTACACTTAAAGACAAATAATATTAAATAGGAGACTAAGGGTCCCAGACGTATTCCCAAGGAGATAGGGGGCATTAAAGTTTAGGGTCCGAAATTTCAAATGATTATAAAACATGGAAAAATTGGTCGATTCGTTTGCGGTTTTTGCAAAAAATTTTCTTTATGCCAGTATTTTCTTGAAATAAAATTTTAAAGTTCAATTTCAAAAAATGCCGATAGGGGGCGCTTTAGACTTTGGAGTAACAAACAACTATTTTTTAACGTTATTTTTTGTATTTCTTTAAATGATTTCGAAAGCTTAGACTTAAACTTAAATTTTGATCTAAAAATCTGAGTCCTAACGAGTAGTTAAGTAGCATAAACTGAAATTTGAAATTTGAAACCCTTCTCCCCCCAGAACAAAAATCAGTTATTCCCGATCTTTGTGTCGTAGATTAGGCTCTAACTACTGCCGCGTTTTGCTAAAATTATTCTTTATGTCAGTATTTTCTTGAAAACAAATTTTAAATTTAATTTTCAAAAAATTCCGATAGAGGGCGCTTTAGACTTTGGAGTAACGAACAACTATTTTATACCGTTATTTTTTGTGTCTCATTAAATGCTTTCTAAAGCTTAGACTTAAACTTAAATTTTCAGCTCAAAATCTGAATCGCTGAGCGTGGTTCAGTAGCGAGGGGAGGGGGTTCAAATTTCAACTTCTGCTTAGACTAATAATAAGCTAGAAAAAGCAAGGGGTCGTCGGGTAGCTTCAAAGCGGGACGGTTTGGTTCAAGTGTCTTCCCCCAGGGACTGCACTAAAACTCAAAAGCATTTGCTGGGTTTCCCTGGGCGGCCATCCTCGCCCCGAGCCCTCCCTTCCCGCTTTTCGGTGTCTTTAATTTGTGTAATTTCTCTTTTAAATTTGTCCGGTTTCAATTTTTGATTTTTTTTTTTTCAATCTGGCTTTCGCTAGAGAGTCTTTCATTCGGGACGTGGCTGGGCTCCTGGGAATCTTGCTTCCGCAAAAGAGTCGGAGTAGAGTAGAAGAATAAAGGGTTGCGGACGAAGATGGGCCGCTCGCCGCGGCGGTTGACCCCCCCGCCCACCCCCAACCGCCGCCGAGACTAATAATAAGCTAGAAAAAGCAAGGGGTCGTCGGGTAGCTTCATCGCCCCGAGCCCTCCCTTCCCGCTTTTCGGTGTCTTTAATTTGTGTAATTTCTCTTTTAAATTTGTCCGGTTTCAATTTTTGATTTTTTTTTTTCAATCTGGCTTTCGCTAGAGAGTCTTTCATTCGGGACGTGGCTGGGCTCCTGGGAATCTTGCTTCCGCAAAAGAGTCGGAGTAGAGTAGAAGAATAAAGGGTTGCGGACGAAGATGGGCCGCTCGCCGCGGCGGTTGACCCCCCCGCCCACCCCCAACCGCCGCCGAGACTAATAATAAGCTAGAAAAAGCAAGGGGTCGTCGGGTAGCTTCATCGCCCCGAGCCCTCCCTTCCCGCTTTTCGGTGTCTTTAATTTGTGTAATTTCTCTTTTAAATTTGTCCGGTTTCAATTTTTGATTTTTTTTTTTTCAATCTGGCTTTCGCTAGAGAGTCTTTCATTCGGGACGTGGCTGGGCTCCTGGGAATCTTGCTTCCGCAAAAGAGTCGGAGTAGAGTAGAAGAATAAAGGGTTGCGGACGAAGATGGGCCGCTCGCCGCGGCGGTTGACCCCCCCGCCCACCCCCAACCGCCGCCGAGACTAATAATAAGCTAGAAAAAGCAAGGGGTCGTCGGGTAGCTTCATCGCCCCGAGCCCTCCCTTCCCGCTTTTCGGTGTCTTTAATTTGTGTAATTTCTCTTTTAAATTTGTCCGGTTTCAATTTTTGATTTTTTTTTTTTCAATCTGGCTTTCGCTAGAGAGTCTTTCATTCGGGACGTGGCTGGGCTCCTGGGAATCTTGCTTCCGCAAAAGAGTCGGAGTAGAGTAGAAGAATAAAGGGTTGCGGACGAAGATGGGCCGCTCGCCGCGGCGGTTGACCCCCCAACCGCCGCCGAGACTAATAATAAGCTAGAAAAAGCAAGGGGTCGTCGGGTAGCTTCATCGCCCCGAGCCCTCCCTTCCCGCTTTTCGGTGTCTTTAATTTGTGTAATTTCTCTTTTAAATTTGTCCGGTTTCAATTTTTGATTTTTTTTTTTTTCAATCTGGCTTTCGCTAGAGAGTCTTTCATTCGGGACGTGGCTGGGCTCCTGGGAATCTTGCTTCCGCAAAAGAGTCGGAGTAGAGTAGAAGAATAAAGGGTTGCGGACGAAGATGGGCCGCTCGCCGCGGCGGTTGACCCCCCCGCCCACCCCCAACCGCCGCCGAGACTAATAATAAGCTAGAAAAAGCAAGGGGTCGTCGGGTAGCTTCATCGCCCCGAGCCCTCCCTTCCCGCTTTTCGGTGTCTTTAATTTGTGTAATTTCTCTTTTAAATTTGTCCGGTTTCAATTTTTGATTTTTTTTTTTTTCAATCTGGCTTTCGCTAGAGAGTCTTTCATTCGGGACGTGGCTGGGCTCCTGGGAATCTTGCTTCCGCAAAAGAGTCGGAGTAGAGTAGAAGAATAAAGGGTTGCGGACGAAGATGGGCCGCTCGCCGCGGCGGTTGACCCCCCCGCCCACCCCCAACCGCCTACTTCTAGCTTATTATTAGTCTCGGCGGTGGTTGGGGGTGGGCGGGGGGGTCAACCGCCGCGGCGAGCAGCCCATCTTCGTCCGCAGCCCTTTATTCTTCTACTCTACTCCGACTCTTTTGCGGAAGCAAGATTCTTAGGTCCCCAGCCACGTCCCGAATGAAACACTCTCTAGCGAAAGCCAGATTGAAAAAAAAAAAATCAAAACTTGAAACCGGACAAATTTAAAAGGGAAATTACACAAATTAAAGACACCGAAAAGGCCCGAACGACTCCTAGCTACTTCTAGCTTATTATTAGTCGCATGCGCGAACGATTCCAAATATATATTTATTTACTTATTTTTATGACTTGATAGTCAATTCCATAGAGCAGCTCAAATAAAAAGACAAGTCTAATATCATGAAAATTCTGAAAGATATCGGCAATAGAGTTAACGGAATTTTAGTTGCTTTTTAAAGTAGTTGGATAATAAGTGATTTTCCACAAACTGTCTTTTTAATTTTTTTTATTATTGTTTTTTATTATTATTATTTTTTTTTTTTTGGTAAACCACCAGAAAGAGCATATTCCAACAACAACAACAAAAAAAGAATTATAAAACTTAAAGCATCCGCTCCTAAGTTACTTGTTGACATTCACTAAATAATAACTCCTTTGTTGGAAGTTATCTAATAAAAAAGGACAATTTGTGGAAAATCACTTATCATATGGCTACTTTTCGAAGACAATCTAAATTCAGCTCCCTCTATCGTCGATATCTTTATGAATTTTCAAGATATTTCACTGATATTTTTATAGTAGTTGCTCTATAGAGCTGACTTTTAAATCATGAAAAAATATCTTTTCGCTATGAAAATATCTTTGGGGCATATGAGCAGTTAAAAATTATTTTAGCCAGCTGCTTATATTTCATTAAATATATAATCTATATATATTAAAATTATGCTACGTTGTTTCTACTATATTTACAGTTGTAGTGCATCTGTATATACCGGGTGTCCCAAAAATGACTGAAGGATTTTAAAATTCAGTAACTTGCAAATGGTGACAGATATTAAAAACATTCTTGCAGGAGGGTTGTGTATGATTTCAGGAGTTTTTGTACAGCGATTCTTGATTTTAGTTCGAATTTCAAACAATAGATGGCGCTGAGAGCAATAGGTGCCCAGTCCAGGCACGATTTTTGGTACTTCGGGATCCATTCAATGCATTTTAATCTCCTTTTTTCACATGGAAGAAGAGAGGGCCCCAAAAATTGAGCCTGGATTTAGCGGTTATTGCTTGCAGCGCCATCTATCGATGCTATTTGTAACTAAAACTGATAATCAGAGCATAAAAACTCCTGACATTTTACATAACACTCCTGCAAGAATTTTTTTTAATATCTGTGAATATCAATGACAAAGCTTTAAAAAATTTTCAACATGTTTATCATGTGAGGCGCTGTAGTTTACAACATTGCAGGCTGTTGCACAATTTGAACTAAATTTTTGTTTTACTCAATTGATGAAAAAAACATATTTCTAAAAAATATATTTATATTTGTTGGTATAAGATCATCAGCAATTTGCTCAGCATTCACCAAATGGTCTAGAGTTTTTTTTTTTTTTTCACTTTGTCTCTTTACTTTCATTGATATAACTATGACGTTTCTTCACAGTGCGAGGGGGGTATTCTATATTACGATTCACACGCACTAAATTTAGTCATTTTTAATATAGTTAGTAATACTCCCCAGGAAACCTGCATCGTAGTGATAAATCCCGGAACCGAAACAAACTAAAATAAACAATTAAATTTAAAAAAACAAAAAACCCGACTGTGTAAAAAGCGAACTAATTAATTATTTCTCATTTTTTTTTTCAATTCCTACTATTAGCTCACACTTTCGCTATATATATCTTGTTCAAATTTTCAATCGTTAATAAAATACTTATTATTCATTCAATCAAGCTCAAATAAATTTTTTAAAACTTGTAGTGGATGACACTTGATGTTTTTCCAGTCAAATATTAATTCATTAATTAAATTAAATTAATTAATTTTCAATAATCGAGAGAGAACTTTTCTTGATCAACGTATTTTAAGACCGAAAGAGCCCTCTTCTTGATCAAGGCATTTTAAGCGCCATTCAAGAGAAAAGAAGAATGGGAGAATCAAAAATTTTCTTATTGACCTAAGTGGGAATTGACTTAAAATATTTTTTTTATATTACTTGTTTATATTACTTACCTATTTTTTTATTTACTTGTATTGATGACTTTTAAGTTGTGTTTAATTGTTAGTCCCTATCTATAAACACTGTTTTGATGAGGTCTATAGATGTCTATGATGGTTAGAGTTGCAGTAAAGCTAGAGATCCTACCTACACAACTTACAGGTGGTATAATATTTTAACGGAGCTTCTGACTGTAAAATAGTCAATGAAACACAGTCTTCATTTTGAAAGACCTATCCAATGATATGCCACTTAATAGGTTGCGTAATTTTTTTGTCTCCACCGCCATTTTGTATTTTACGGTCGCCATTTTGAATTTATAAAAACAAAACTGAGCCTATAACCATCGGGCCATTAGGACGAATTGATAGAGACCTCATTCATTAAAATCCATCCAGCCGTTGGGATGTTTCGAGGGTATAAAGAAATCCACGTACACAGATACGCGTGAAACACATAACCCTTCTTTTCAGTCGGGTAATTAAATAATATATATATATAGCCAAAAATCAGCGGGCACTTTTGATTTCAGACATTTTATCGAATAACTAGAGAAATACTTTAGAACTTCTTATAGAACTTCGGGAATATAAAAAACATGTTTGACCTCATATTTTTCATTTGCCATTGATCAGGAGGACATTTAGGGGACCGAAGCTATATCTAACAAAAAAATATTTGATATCACACTGTAAAATAAAATGCACGAAATAATATGCCGCTACACTGAAAAAAAAATGAAGTACTCAAAAATGAGTAAATCGATGTACTCATATCGAGTTGAGTTTGGATAAAAAATGAACCTATGCTTTCTCGATTTTGAAGCATCGCATGTCATCACATCCAAACGAAACAATAATTTTCTACTTTTTAATGTGGCATAAAATTCAGGGTGGCATAAAATATGTTCATTAACGTAAATATTAAATTATGCACAGTATTTTAAAATAATTTAAAGGTGCTTGAAAATAATGCTCTTCTCATAAACATATTTGATTTGGGTATTTCTATGATAAGTTTGCTATCTTTCCTTTATAAATAATTTATTAAGGGAACCGGGAAAGCAGTGTTCCCAGATTGGGGACTTTTTTGCCACCAAAATGTTGATTGTCACCGCTTTTTTTAAATAGAAATATTCGGCCTATTTGGAAAGGAATTGAAAATTCTGAAAAACAAGGCGAATTATACTATTTTAAAAAAGTCCCCAATCTGGCAACACTGCGGGAAAGCCTTATCTCCGCCATGTTAAATTCATCAACTTTATGTACCGTTTTCTCAGAAATGGTGAAAGGTAGAGGTCTAGATTTTTTAGAGTAGTTAGAACAACATGCTTTATGTATTTTAACAGACCATTTGCTTTCTAAGTGAAACTCAAAATTAATTATTAATTATTTCTTGAAAGTCTTTTTTAAATTAGCATTTATGGTAAGATTTCACTGCCTAAAATAAATAATTCTCAACAAGTCATTAAATCCCTGTGTTAAAGTATACAATATAACATAATATAAGGTACTGAAAAAAATCTGAGATCTTAACTTTAATACATATTAAAAAAAGGAACATAAACATGAAAATTTCAAGTTTGTAGAAAAAGTCAATTAAAGATTCCAATGACCATTAAGATGTGAAGTACTCTTAGAAAGAATAAATAATTTTAACACTTATTTATATATATATAAAAATGTGTGACACATCGTTGGAAAGGTAAAAGTTTAAACTATTTAATGATATAAAAAAGTAAAAATCGATTTTTTGGTTGAATTTTGCTTTCCTGGTTCCCTTAAATGTTTCTTGTTAATCATTTTGATTGGGAAATAAATGTTAGTATATTTTTGCTTTAATTTGTAGTAAACGTTCAGGAGGCGGTACATGACGATTCATATTTGAACACATAAGGGTGACCGCGCCAGTAGTTGATACGCCTCCAGTAGTTGATCAAATGTTTGAAATATTGCGCCATTTCAGGTGAAAATGAGTTTTACACGTGGCACTAGACATGATATTTTTGTTTGAAGGTTGGAGCACCTGTTGTCACATTGTTGTCAGCTGCTTGCTGTAAGAGAAACCATTTTATGATTTTTTTATTTTATTAGAAAATGAAAAAAAATTAGTTTTTAATTAGTTGGTGACAATTACATTAAGTTAAAATGATCCGCTTACCTCTTGCTTATTTCAAATAATAGTTTTATATGAAATATTGTTAATGACAGCTTAAGAATGGTATTTTAAAGATTAAGTTTTGAATTTTCGATTGATTTCTTCGATTGATCAACTACTGGGAAAATGGCAGTTAAAAAAGTATTTACTTATAATTTTGTTGCTATTTAATTTTATCAGATTTCATTTCTGCCCATTATAGGATATTCATTAAGGGTTGCAGCAATAATGTTAGTTTACTTCTAAAACTTAAAAGGAAGGAAATATAATGAAAACCCCGTAGCACCGACCTTATTTGATAAACTACTGGCTCGGTCACCCTACATGGAAACCAAAAATGAGTACACATGCTTCTCAATTTTAAGTATATTTGGATGGGAGTTATTTTGAGTATGTGATGTATTTAAAATTGAGTACTTTTTTCTCAATTATGAGAGCCCATTTTTTTTCACTATACAGTACACGGCTGTGTGGATAGTGCACCACTTTGCATAAGAGCTGCAAGTACATTGATGGAGATATAATGATTTAAAAACTAAAAAAACAAGAAATTTTTGCCTGTTTTTTGTTTACAGTATGCTGAGTTTTAATCAAATTTAACACCAGTTTTAGAAAAATTGACTGTATTTTATTGTAATACTGAAGAGGGGCGTTTCCAATAGTTTTATGAATTTATACAAAATTTCCCAAGATAAAACTTTAGATGGTGCAGCATCTGGCAAAAAAATTCTCAAAAAGTCAAGAATATAATTTTTTTTAGCAGAGCTGAAACCTCTTAAATTTTAGGATCTAGACACCGCAAATCTGACTGAGAAAAGTGTAATAACCATGCATTTAGTGACAATGAAAAGGAAGCGAAAATGCAATTCAACGCAGTATAAGATCAAACATATTAATAATTTAAGGGCGAAACATTTTTCCAGTGGCTGAGAGGTTCTGCTCTCGAAGCTGGTTGACGGGAGGTGCTGAGTTCGAACCCAATCGCGCCCGTCGGCTTAACCGTTTCGGAGTTTTCGTGGTTTTCTTCGAAACTGTGGATTCCCATGCGTAAATACGGGTTAGGTTCCCTTAGAAAGACCCCCACGAAGGGCACTCCCCCCCCCTCCCCAGGGCCTATATCCCACGTGTTGATAATCGGCCGTCATAAACACAAACAAACGAAACATTTTTTTAGTGTAAGTAATATTATGTAAATTTTAATTTAAGTTAAAAGTATATTTCATCATAGTATTTTACGTAATATCAAAATTCTTGGCCATAAATAGAAAAATAAATTCATGAAAAATAATTTTCTAATTGAATAATAGATAAATTATTAGTAAAATGTAGAAAATCAAAAATACAGCCGAGCCTCTCTACAACGAACATTCGTATAACGAATTTATATATATATAACAAATTTGTAGTAGAAACAGTCACTTTTTACCATGATTACATTAAAAATCATCTCCATATAGCGAAATATCTATCTCCATATAGCGAATGTTTTCAGAAAATCTTCTTCGTTTGTTCAAAAAAAGCTTCAATGAATGGCAGATGAATGACAATCTAATTGTTGCACAGTATCCCACTGATAGTGACATTTTAAATAGCGTTGTTAACAACAATGGTGAGAACGACAATGAGGGTAAAAGTGAAAACTTACTACAAGAAAAAAAAAATTACGATATGAAATAATGAGTTCCTTTCATGTTATGAGGAGAGGACTTCATATTAAGGAAAATATTCCCGATTCAATTTTGCGTTCCATGTTAAAGTGTTAAAATTTAAAAAAATTACAGATTTATTCGTCTAAAACAAATGTAAGTTTTCTTTATGCAATTTTTGAACATGCTTTCAAATAAATGTTTATTTTCCGATTTTTAAACTGTTTAAATAATTTAAAAAGTACAATATCGAGTTTATATTTAGAGTTAAACATTTCAAAATCTTAATTGCGAATGATGAGGCACCTCAAAAAATTTTCTTTTTCAAAGTTTACCCATTAAATAGGAATTTTCAACGTCATTCTCCATATGACGAATTTTTAAATATAACGAATTTTTTAAATGGAACAATTGATTTCGTTATATTGAGACTCGACTGTATATATATAAAACATATTGATTAAAATGCTCAAAATAATTAATGAGCTAAAATGAAAGCTATAATTTACAATATAGTTCAATGAAAACAAGATATTAAATAATTTTTATTAAAAAATTAATTTGCAGTTTTACGTCAAGATTACAAATTATTAATTTGTTAAAATATAAAACCGTAGTCTGCCTCAAAACAAAATCTAATAATGAAACTGAACTGTCAAAAATATAATACATTAATTAATAAATTGAGCGTAAAATTGTCGTTTTCCTATTTCTAAAAATAATACATTTTGATATAAGGAATTGCTTGGTGAAGCTTCAAATACAATAGCATACCTGTGGGCCATAATACACTCGATAAAAGTTCTCTTTTTGATAAGAATCGTTAAGTTTATTTTGAGAAATCCGCTCACACAATTTAATTTTGACGAAAAGTCGAATGCAAACAATATAATACTTTTGACATCTCGGTTAAATAAATTTCACACATTCGAAGTACAACAAATATAAATAATTATTTATATATTACCAGAAAGAGTCGTCCCGTGATTTATTATCCTTAATCTAATTGTCTAGATGAACTTTCTGAGCAGTATAACTCTTTTCTCAATTAAACTAAATATTTTTCTCTTCTTACGTAATTATTTTTATGTAATAAAATGTAATTTCTAATAAAACTACTATTTTCCTTTATTTCGTTTTATTGTCTGAATTACATTTGAATATAGTAGATAAACGGATTATCTTTCAAAAGAAGGCGTGATATATCACTAAAAAAAATCGCTTTAAATGCTTTCGCCAAGCCATAAATATAAAGCTTAAGCCGTAAAAATATGTATCTCATGCGAGTGACATATGAAAATCTATCACTATTCATAATTGTTGCAAATACCTCGGAGTTTGATGCAGTATGTGAAAACTGCTTGGCGACCTGCAGCCATGTATAAGGCGTGAAAGCCTTAGATAATGATTTAGAAATATTGACATAATTATGTGTTTTAGTACAAGAATTTCTCTTTTAAGACGTTCAGGTCCAATCAATAGGACATATCTTTACATTAACTGTTACTTCGTCTTAAAAACTATTTTTATTATTATCTGCATGTAATAATAACAGTCTATGAAGTAATAGTATGCATTTCTTATGCTGACGTAATTTATGTTTCAGAACTTAGTAATGTAATAACAATAAATATGGGTTCGTTTAAATCTATTTTCCCCGTTGGAGATTCGTTCATTTCAAACATTTGTTTCACTTTTTAAATTTAAAACGGAGGTCACTTTTACAAGCGAATAATTTATGATAAAAAATACTAGAAAGTTGTTATGTCTATTTAATCTTGTTGTAATATGACATTTTCCAAACGTCTTCAAAAATTCTTCCTTAGCCTATTGTCATATTAATAGTACGAGAAGTAACTATGTTCGTTAGATTTCAGCAAATGACATTTTCGTTATATTTCAGTAAGTGATATTTTCGTTATATTTCAGTAAATGACATTTTCGTTATATTTCAGCAAGTGATATTTTCGTTGTATTTCAGTAAACTACATTTTCGTTATATTTCAGGAAATGACATTTTCGTTAGATTTCAGTAAATGACATTTTCGTTAGATTTCAGTTAATGATATATTCGTTAAATTGCAGTAAAACTTTTATGATTTGGATAGCTACTTTTAATTTTTAAAACATAAATTTAATTTCCTCCAAAATTAAAAAAAGAAAAAGTCGGACCCGGAAGTGTTAAAATTAATTGTAAGATGAAAATCAGTAAATAAAGCATAAAACTCTATAAACGGAAACACGAAATCGGATGTAACCGTGCGGTACGTATTCATTGTGAAATGGCAATCCTAATTATTTCTAAACGTAATCTTCATTGATATATTTACTTCTTCATCACTAGTTCACTCGTTACAGTTTTAATGCCCATTGCAGGGTTGGTTCCTCGACATTAATCTACAGGTCATTTTTTAACCATTTGGAAAAATGGTTATTGTCCTCAGTCAGGGTAGGACATCAAAAACATATCTGAAGCGTTTTATTGGTTGAATCCGCATTTTATTCGTTTTCTGATTGGTCTATACAGTAATCTGTATTTTCCCTTTACTTTCAACAGATATGGATACTTCTGTTGTCACTATGACAAAAAAGCAATAAAAACTACAAAAAATAATTAATAACTCAGAAACAAATTGAGAAACAGCTTTCAAACAAATTGCATTTAAAAGTACATTTTTTTTCTCTATACGACGGTGTAAAAAGTAATATTGTGGGATGTTTAGAAGTTTAAGAATGAAATTTCATTTAAAATTGGTCCAGGAATAATAATGTTTAATCCATGGCGTAAGTAATGTATGACCAGCTCCGTAGAAGTTTAAAAATTTACAGTACCGAAAAATGTAATCCATGGCGTACGTAATGTATGATCAATTCCGTGCGATTTTTTATGTCTTAAATTTTAGTCTTTGAAAAAATCATTTTTCGAATGGTCGTTGTAATTTGTTAAATTGCATTTTTTAAGTCTTTTGTTTTCATTTTCACAAACACAAAATGCATACCTAAAGTATTCCTCTGTATACATTGGCGTCTCTTTCATATGATGACCGTTATAAAATGTCTTAACTTATCGATTGTTCATGCAAATAATTGAAGAGCTGAGTGTAAGAACATGTTATGCTACATTTTCTTAAAAATTGTTTTATCTTTTGGACGAAGGTGTTATCAGGTATTCTATCATAATATTTTAATATTTAATAATGCAAATAATATTACTATTTTTTAATATTTAAAAATTAAATATGAATAAGTTTTTTTGATAGAGTTTAGTACCACACCTGTTAATATTTTAAACACATGGTATCAAATAAAAAATAAATCATTAAAATTAACAACAAAAACTTTCACATCAAATTTCTTCAAATGTAATTTTTGTTTCTTAACATGTTCTTCCACTTAGCTCTTCAATTAAGAATGGACATTCAAAAACTTTAGGAATAGTTCTGGATTAAAGAGAAGATTAAAAGACAGGTAAATAGAGCAGCTATACAAAAGGATAAGCGACTTGCCTGCAGGTTACCAAGCCTTTTTCATATACTGTGAGGCATTTGCAACAATTATGAAATGTGGTAAAGTTTTACACATCACTCACATGAAATATCACTTCTTTTTATGGTTGACGTCATAAGTTTATGGCTTGACGAGACCATTTACAACGAGTTGTTTTTTGATGAGATAATTTTTTGAAGAGTTCATATAATAGTCAAATTTCAGAGATCGAAAAAAACTTAAAAATTCCATAGAGAAACGTGAAAGAGGAAATCAAATTATTCTATTTAATTTAATATACAAGCACATTTACATGGAGTCGAAGTCGGCTCGTTTTTTAGCTACTCCGACTCCGACTCTTTTGACTCCGACTCTGACTCCGCAGACCTGGTAAAAATCCCTTCATTATGTACTAAACATGCTCTCTTCAATGACAATATCAACTTTTGTTTTGATTAATCAATGAAAAGTTTTTGACTGCTTGTAATTTTAAGGGGTCTCAGGACTTAAAGCTCTAAAATTTTCGAAATTTTAATTTTTTTAGATATTAAACTTCTATGTTTTCTGAACATTTTGATATAATTGTTATGTTGAAATTCCCATTAGAACATAAGTTATGGCATTTAGAATTATATTCGCTCAATAGCTGAAGCGGTGTTTCCAAAATTTTGAAGTCATTTTTCTCCAAATGACGTTTTTGTGCATAACGCGCACGATATCTCAAACACTTCTGAATATTTTTTCATGAAATTTTCAAAACATATGTTTCATGTTAGTCTGTATAAACTGAACCTAAAATTTCCTTTTTATTGTATAAAGAAAATATTTTTTTAGGGGTTTATATTGTTGAAATTTTCTAAATTTTGCATTAGCTAAATACAACTTTGTATTAAAAATATAAAAATGCTTTAAATACAAATTTATTTAGGTTCAGTGTCATTATTATAATCTGAGGTATAAGTAGGCACCAAAATTTTCATTCTAGTTGCAAAATTTATTTTGTAATCGTGCGCATAAGCTGTTATGCCGATTTTCTGCTCGTCAAATGTCTGACAGTTTGAAGTCCCCTGTAAATGCTAATTCCGCATCTTGCAATTTTTCAAATATTTGAAATGAAAGAACATACTTGTATATTTCATTCCCATTTAAAATTGTGTCTTAATATCAAACACATTTTAAGATATTAAATGTTGAAAATGGTCCTTTTATTTCATTTTTTCCAATTTTAAGAGTCCTGAGACCCCTTAAAGTCTAAATTATTTTCGAAGTGTACTTACATAAATCATACACTTCACATCATATGCTCTATGTATTAATATAAAATTTGAAAAATATCCGACAAATAAGAATGCATCTGAAACATTTTTAAATTTACAATTATAAAACTATTTATCATTGAAAAAAGATAAATCAGCCGGTGATTTTGAAAGTTGAGCAAGTCCATTTTGTGTTATTGCTAGATATTTTATGGTTTGCAATTGAATGGGATTAACACTAGAACGCCCGGAAATCATTTCATAAAAATATTTGATACCAGAATTTTTATTTAAAATTATTTCACTGATTTATTTAACGTAAATCTGCGTAGTTTAAATTTAACTTATTTTATGAAAGAATTTCTGGTTTCAGTTGACATTTAATCATATGGGCGGAGTCGAATCGACTCCTTCCGGGCGTTCTAGTGTTAAAAATATTCGTAAGCAGTAATGGACTTATTTTGCATTTTTCGTGGTCTTATTTTATGTAAAATTAATATGCAATAATGGTTATCTGTGTTAGCTGAAAAAAAAAAAACATGGTTTAGTTATGCACCTTCCTTTCTAAAGCCACGAAACCGTTGACTTTCTTTAAATGCAATATAATTATAATAGCAAAAATGTGAATATTTTATTTTATTTACTTATTTGTTTTATATAAAGGCTTCATTCTTCTTTAGAAAATTAGGAATAAAAACAAAAAATAAATTCTGATTTATAGTAAAAAGTAGAAAAAATTAAAAATAATATTTTGTAGTAAATTGTATGTCTGTAATTATATTAGTTTAGAGAGTGAAGATTTTAAAAGTATTCAAGATGAAATTCTGACTGTGCTTGTTAATATTATGCAACTTAACCCTCTCGCTGCGTAATTGTTTTAACAAAATAGCTTCAAAAATTGAGTATTTAATTTCTTCAAGACGAGCGTCTTTTAAGAATTTTTATTCTTTTGTCACCGGTTTTTCAAAACAAAAATTTTCGCCTGATTTAATCGGGAAAATGCTCCAATTAGATAAGGCAAAATTTACAATAAAAAGTTACTGATCAAGAAGGGATAATTAGACGGAAAAAATGCATCCCGATGAAATCTCGAGTTGCGCAAATTTTGCTACTTTTACGTTGTCCGAGAAACTCTCGGGTTGCGCAGCGAGAGGGTTAAAAATAATTCTATTGAAACCGGACTTGCCTCACATCGATTTGAAACATCGTTGACAAAATAAATTAATAGTAACAAATTTATACTGATATTAAATTGTTATAAATGGTTTAAAAACATATATTTTATCTTCATTTTTAATAAGATTTAACTTTAACTAATTTTTTTCACAAAGGGGACTTCACTCATTTTCAAAATCAACAGCTCAAATATATAAATAGTAAATGCATTTCTTAATGTAAATACTTAACTCATCAGAAAAAATGAAATATTTCTATGATCACATATTTATAGGTACAATAACTAACATATTTCCCAAAACGCAACAGGTCAAACCTTCAACCAAAATTCAATACATTTAAAGTTCTTTGTCACTCTAAGTTCTTGAAAGCAAAAATAAATCAAAAGATAATTTCAAAAGGCACTGAAAATCCTAAAGCATGCTATAAACCATTATTACTATTATTATTTTGACCTAATTAGTTTTCTTTTTTTCTTTTCTAGATAAGTACAGTTTTTAAACATACACGAAGCTTAAACACTTTAATAAAGACATTAAATATTTTCCAAACTTTCAAATGAAATTAAATCCACTTACTATTGGCAATGATAATTCAAATTTTACAAATGTCAATTAGAAATTACATTTTCACTTAAGCCACAGAGCAGCTAAAAAGGTAAAGTTAGGGCAAATTCTTCTCTTACCGTTTGGAGAAAGTATTTAGAAATATTTTTCATCATATGCCAGTTTGAAAGTCTAGTGCATCTTCAGGTTTTCTCCTTCTTTCTCCGGATTTTTTCAATAAACTGCGCTACCTGGTGGCGGGCGCAAATTTTGCTGTAATTCTTAAAACTTAGTTCAAAGTTACCGCTTTTCTGTTTGTGTAAATAATAAAAATAACAATCAGAAGGTTTTGCGGGGGATTTGATTCAAATTTTACTGAATAGGTCTATTTTGATTAGTGCTGTTAATTAGTGACAAAATCAGGTTCTAGTCCCCGATCATGTCTAATTGAGGCCCTGGGCAAAGATAAATTAGGGGGTCCCATTCAAATCGTTGCAACATTATTGAAATAGAACTGATGGTCAGTCATATGTGTATGTGTAATGCATAAACAATATTTTTGCACCTTGGATCTTAAATAGAAGAAAATTCTTAACTCCGTCAATTCTAAATTAAGTACCTTAATTATTAAAAATACTTTTTTTTCTTAGCACAAAACAAAACTATTTTATATAACTTGAGCAACTTGTTATATTAATGTAAGATGAATTTAATAACTACAACTTATGGAAGAGGTGAAATTGGGAAAAAAAGTAAATATTTTATAATTTAATATATGAATTTGGGGGACCCTGGGCAAAGTCCCGATTTGCCCAGGCGATAATAAGGGCTTGTCAGGTTCTTCATCTAGGAGAGGTTTTGAACTGTTGTTTCCCATAAAATGAAAAATTTCGTTGTATTAAATGTCCATAAAGTATTGTTTACTAAATACGTGACATAAAAACCAACGTTAGGAAAAGCACAAACAATCATAATAAATTTAGCATTTAATGTGTTTAAAGGTTTCATAAAAGAGCATCCGCTTCAATCTTCAGAGGAGGAGGGGGAAGGGAGAAAGAGCAGTAACAGTAATATGCGTATTACTTTTCCGCTATTGCTTCTAACTTTTTCTTTCATTAATTTTGTGTTGAAATGGAGGCTCCTATTATGAAGTCTTGAAACAGTTGGGTGGTAAAAAATGTATACTGTTTATGCTTTTCTTTCTTTAATTTTAACGCACCGTATTATTATCTTAACATAAAATATTTTGTGCGCATCTTAACAGTTTTTAAATGGTCTGGGATGAGTTTTAATTCCAAAATCCCCCCCCCGCCCCCTTTTGCTTTGCCAGTGGATTAATTTGTCCTACGATATTACCACTAGAGATCAACCGAAAATTCATTTTCGGCAAAAATGCGGCTGAAAATTTGACCAGACCGAAACTATCAGTATTCCAAAAATCTCGTTTCTTCCTTCGGAAATTTTCAACATTACTCATCGATTTGAGCTTTATCGGCTCGAATGAGTCTATTTATTGCTACGAACTTTGTTGTTTATAATTATCAGTCATGACTGACTCAAGACGTGGATGCAAATTATAAAGCAAGCAATGCATATATAACTAAA
The DNA here is from genome assembly GCA_963932465.1 of Maratus speciosus. Lineage (NCBI taxonomy): Eukaryota > Metazoa > Arthropoda > Arachnida > Araneae > Salticidae > Maratus > Maratus speciosus. Next base: position 149,477,292 of record OZ010796.1, on the reverse strand, counting down.
CTTTTTCACGTACTCATTAAAAGCTGCAGACATAACAGTAATTGAACATTTTCAGTTTGAAACCGCAAAAGTGTTTCAAATACTCTTTGAGAAAGTTCTAGTATAACAGATGATCATTTACAGAAATTATTACAAAAGATAAATCGAGGTGTGTATACATATAACTAAAATATTTTTTAATTAAATGAAATTCGTATAATTAGAAAAACTTTCTGTGTCATTGATGAATTAATTACGTTTTATTTTATATGAAAATAAAAAGTTTTGGGTCTAAGGCACATAAAGCCAATTTGGGCCACACGTATAATTAATTAATAATTATGCATATTTAATAAATAAGCATAATTAATAATTATGCATATTTAATAAATGCGTCTAATTAAATAATAATATGTATATTTATGTATTTATTAATTACTTTAATACATACAATTTAATTACTTTAAAAAAATCTGGACATTTTCGTTTTCGTTTTCGGCCGAAAATAGGAAGATCGCCTAAATTCGGTTTCGGTCTGAAAACCTGTTTCGGTCGATCCTTAATTACCACACTAATAAAAATCGTAGTAATCGAAACAAAAATTTAATAGGGAAAACTATAATTCCAAATAGATCAGTAGATTCAATTCCAATACCAGTGCACACATATATGTAATATAAAAACATACTATCATATTGTTTCGAGAGTGTTGTTGATATGATAGACGATGGTATTAGCTCCGCTGGGCGATTTCTTCCTTTTGAAAATGTAACAATAACGTAAAGTTTTTAAATTTCGCCTGTATAACCCATTATACCTATATAAATAAGTTACAGAAGAAAAAACAATTTTCTTTTACTACTTAAAAGTCATCGTTAATGGGTTTTAGAGTACATATTACAGCTTAAATTTATTTCTCCTAATTAAATGTATCTAATTTACGTGAGCTTCCATTAACATTAACTTATGAGCTAATTTAATAAGTGACGAACAAGGACCAAAAAAATCGATTTTAAATTTTATTCTGAATTTGAACGGTTTTTTTTTTTACCTCAAAGATGCTAGTTTAATTGATATTAGTTAAACTATTTAAAACTTACTTATGATAATTATTAAACTAATTGTAACATAGTGGTTTTAGTGCCACACTGAAAATTAATAAAATTCAATGTATCATAACATGGTAAGTTTTGGTCGTAAAAAAGGTGACTTTTTCAAATACATTTTATGAGTTATAGGAAAAAAGATGTCCCATAAAAATAAATTTCGCATTTATGTATGTATACAGCCACTTGTAAAGCAACTGACTTATCAAAAAGCTATACTTCATTTGTATATTTTTTGTAATTAGAAGTGTGTTTCTATTACCACGAGGCAAAAGCTTTATTTTAGATTAAGTATTTGCTGAAATAGTAAAGAATTCTGATCGGTTTTTTTGTTAAATATGGATATAAAATGAACAGTTGGCAAAATTTAATAATAAATTATCTTTTTAATTATTCATTCATTTATCTATAATTTATTGAAATAACCGGTATTTTGAGTAAAACCCACTGTAAAAAAACCACTGTAAATTTGCCAGCACAACTCGATCACAGTTGAATGTACTGTAGCTTTCTTTGGTTTCCTGACTATTTAAACATGAAAAATACAGTAGTTGCGTAAAATTAACAGTACAATGTACTGGCAATTTTGGACGCATTTGGACCACACCACTACTGGCGTCCAAATTGCCAGTACATTGTGCTGTTAATTTTACGCAACTACTGTATTTTCCATGTTTAAATAGTCAGGAAACCAAAGAAAGATACAGTACATTCAACTGTCATCGAGTTTGTTCGCGAGATGAACAGTACTTTGTACTGTAAAAATGTCGTTTTTTTACAGTGCATAATTGAAAAAAAATCATAAACAGAGTGCGTAGATGTGCTTATTTTTAAGTACCACTATTTCTGAATAGAAATTTGTGATTAAATGCGAACATTATTATTCTGAAATAGTGGTATTAAAACATTAGCGCCACCATGCACACTGATAAAGGGTGGGAAAACCATTAATGTTAAAATCAGAAAGGAAATTCCTTTGAAAACACGGGATATTTTAAAACGGTAAAACAAAACAAAAAAAAAACCGAAAAAATTAAAAGTGGAACTTCTGTGAAAACACGGAAAAATTAAAAACAGCAAGGCTACAAATGGAAAAATCAAAAACGGAACTTCCGTGAAAAACCGGAAGAATTGAAAACAGTAGAACTAAAAACGGGAAAATCGAAACGAAATTTCCGTGAAAACCCTGAAGAATCGAAGACGGTAAAACTAAAAACGGAAATTTCTGTGAAAAAACAGAAAAATTATTAACGAAACGGAAAATGCCCGTCAATTTTTCTGCCAGTACTTTTCCTGTGATTTCACAGATTATTTTTTTTTCAGTGTAGCGCTTTAGGAGATAATTGCCATTATACTTATTTTGAAGCACCAAGTATTTACACACTGAAAAAAGAACCCGAAAACGAAACTTTTTCGAGTAGATTTCACAGTGTTTTAATCGGTTTTCTCAACACAAAATTTCGTTTTTTCGATTGCTATCAAATCTCAAATAAACATTTTCAGTTGCGCAACTGAATTTATTTATGCAAGAGCACTAAATAATGCTAATTTTAATATTAATGTTATTTCTTTATTATGTTAGATGGTTGAACACGTTTATAACATGAAATTGTTTACTTGAGAATTGATCGAATCCGTCAAAATGAATTTTTTGTGTTGAAAAAACTGATTAATGCACTATAAAAGTTACTCGGAAAAGCTTCGGTTTTTCCTAATTTAAAATGGACAGCAAAAAGAACTTTCGTTTCAGAAATACTATTGTAAATGTCAGAAATCTATTCATTTATGAAGATAAAGTAACGCTTTTTCGGAACCCTGGATAACGCGGTAGAAGTTATATTATATTTTCGTAAAGTTTTGTTAGATCCAGAAACATTTCTATTTTTTTTACAGTATACGATTCTGAAAATCCTTTCAAAAACCAAAATATCTTTTTATAAATTATATTTTTAAGAGTTGAAAAATATATAGAAAAGCATCTCTATTTTCTCCATGTAATGAGTAGAGAACACAAATATCGTTTCGAGAGTAATTAATAATATGGAGAGAAAGATCTCATTTTTAACCCCTTGAAGGGCGATGATACCGCTATGGCATCACTTAATTTTAATCCCTAAACTTCACATTGGCACCCGAATTTTTGCATAAAAAATTCACTTTTATTAAGTACACGAAAATATACTTTCATTTGTTTACAAATAAATTTTCTTTAAATACTAGTGTCATTCATTTATTTCAACATTTCGCGAATATAAATACCTTGCCCCTGAAATGGTTAAAATCTCTTTTGTTGCTCGTAATTTTCGATAGCTTTTCGAAGCAGTTTTTACAGTGTATTAATCAGTTTTCTCAATCCGGTTTTAGCACGAAATATCAGTTTTCAGATGCTATCAATTCTCGAATATTAATGATGTGATGTATAATGATGTGATGTGATTCACATCATTAATATTCAATAATTTCAAGCGTAATTTCACTGCTGAAATGTAGTTGAAAAAAATTAATTAAAATTGTATATTCACCGATGCTGGGTTTATTTGCGTCTCATGTTACGCCGCTAGAATGTGTGCTCATGAAGACTTCTCCATCTTGTGCTGCAGTAGCAGCCTTACCGACTTATATAAGTGAGAAATGCCAAGCTGGACATCGTCCTTGTGGTTTAGTGGTAGAGCACTGGAGATCTATTCCGGGGACCCGGGTTCGATTCCCGGCTTGGACATTTTTCACTAAGTTGGTTTACGCTTTGTAGCAATGTGATATTTCACATCATTAATATTCAATAATTTCAAGCGTAATTTCACTGCTGAAATGTAGTTGAAAAAAATTAATTAAAATTGCTATCAATTCTCGTCACCATTTTCATGTTCAACAGACAATCACGCTAAATTAACTGTGTTAAAATTAACATTATTTTGTTACTTAAACGTGTACAAATTCTGTCACGCAGCTCAAAATGTTTACTTCAGAAATAATAACATCCGAAAAACTTATATTTCGTGTTGGTATCCGGTTGAGAAAACAGATTAATACACTGTGAAAACTTCTTCATAATCTTACCGAAAATTACAAGCAGCAAAATAAACTATTGTTTTAAATGGTTCTTGAAATCGTAGAAATCTATTCGTTTCTGGGATTTATGAAGATAAAGGCATACCTTTAGGAAAATCATGGATATCTCAGAAAAGGTTATCCAACATTTTAGGTAGCTTTCTTTACAAAAAGCTACCTATTGCAGCCGTTCGGAGGAAAGCGATTTCAAAAAATTTTGGTATATTTTCATCGATCATGACCCCCAGACCCCGAAACCACCCTCCGTTCAAAATTGATATATATATATATATATATATATATATATATCAATATATATATATATATATATATATATATATATATATATATATATATATATATATATATATATATGTATATATATATATATATCAATATATATATATATATATATATATATATATATATATATATATATATCTGACCTATGTCACACTGTAACTCTCGTATTTATGAACCGATTTGGATGTAATTCGGTGTGTACATAGTACATACCAATGTCTCGACCGAGTTCGTTGGCCAGCTTCATCCGCCATTTTGTTTCAAAATGGCGGCCATTTAAAATTTTTTAAAAAATTTAAAATTTGAAATTTGATACCAAAAAATTGAAAATGGAAAAATATTTTTTTCTTATGTATTTGACCTTTATACAAAGACTCTGTAGCAGTTTTTGTTTCGTCTATATCTTAAAAAATGGCTGAGTTATAGCATTTTGAATTTCTAGCGAAGCTGACATTTTGAAACGTCCTGAATTTTGTCACGCGATAAAAGGCGTATTTATGAACCGATTTGAATGTAACTTCGTTTATACATAGTACAGACCAATGTCTCGAACGAGTTCGTTGGCTAGCTTCATCCGCCATCTTGTTTAAAAATGGCGGCCATTTAAAATTTTAAGAAAAATTTAAATTTGAAATGTGGTAGCAAAAAATTGAAAATTGAAAAAATATTTTTTTCTTATGTGTTTGACCTTGATAAAAAGATTCGGGATCAGTTTTTGTTTCGTCTATATCTTAAAAAATGGCTGAGTTATAGCATTTTGAATTTCTAGCGTGGCTGACATTTTGAAACGTCCTGATTTTTGCCACGTGATAACAGACGTATTTATGAACCGATTTGGATGTACCTTGGTGTGTACATAGTACATACAAATAACTCAACCGAGTTCGTTGACCAGCTTCATTCGCCATCTTGTTTCAAAATTGTGGCCATTTAAAAAAATTTAAAAAAAAATAAATTTAAAATGAGATACTAAAAAATTGGAAAATGAAAAAGATTTTTTTTGTATGTGTTTGACCTTAATACAAAGATTCCGGAACAGGTTTTGTTTCGTCTACATCTAAAAAAATGGCTGAGTTATAACATTTTGAATTTCTATTGTGGCTGACATTTTAAAACGACCTGATTTTTGTCACGCGATAACAGGCGTATTTATGAACCGATTTGAATGTAACTTGGTCTGTACATAGTACATACCAATGTCTCGACCGAGTTCGTCGGCCAGCTTCATTCGCCATCTTGTTTCAAAAGGGTTGCCATTTAAAAAAAAAAATGTAATTTAAAATTTAAAATGAGGTTTTAAAAAATTGGAAAATGAAAAAGATTTTTTTTATGTGTTTGGCCTTGATACAAAGATTCTGGAGCAGTTTTTGTTTCTGAAAATTTGTTCTTTTGTTTATATCTTAAAAAGTGGTTGAATTATAGCACTTTGAATTTCTATCATGGCTAACACTTTGAAACGACCTTGTATTTGTCACGCGATACCACACTTATTCGCCTATTTCGATGGAAGAAGGCATGTGGATAGTATACATCAATATCTCGACCAAGTTCGCTTGCCAGCTTCATCAGCCATCTTGTTTCAAAATGGCGGCCATTAAATTAAAAAAAAAATTATATTTAAAGTGAGGTGCAAAAAAATTAGAAATTGAAAAAGGTTTCTTTCTTAAGTATTTGACCTTGATAGAAGGATTCAGGAGCATTTTTTGTTTGTCTTTATCTTAAAAAATGGCTCAAATATAGCAGTTTTAATTTCTAAAGTGGGTGACGTTTTGAAAAATCTGATTTTTTGCCTGCGACAGCACTCGTATATATCAACCGATTCCGATATGAGTGAGCATGTGCACAGCAATTACTAAGGTCTCGACCAAGTTCACTGGTTAGCCTCATCTACCATGTTGTCTTAAAATGGCAGGCACTTTAAGAAATCGCCGAATTTGGCAGCCAAATATAAATGACTTTAAATAAAAGCAGCTTGGATAAAGCTGACTAATTTCGCGAAATTCTCATTCATAATGATTTAGTATTGATAAAAATTAGTATTGAATCTCCTACATTCGGTTTCCACTTAATTGAGCTTCGTGTGTTTGAATAATGTAAGTTGGCTTTTTAAAAATAAGGAATATGAAAGCTACCTCTTCCTCCCGGCACTGGCCGGAAGGACTTTTTGTAATTTTTCTTGCTAGACCTAGAAATGTTTTTTTTTTTTTTTTTCAGTGTAGTCACTGCAAATGATACCTAGATACACTATATTGCCATTGATGACCGGCAATTTTCAATTTTAGACATTTTGTCGAATATTTAGAAATATACTTGACAGATTCTTCTGGAATTTCAGTATTAAAAAGAACAGGTATGACCTCATATTTAGCGATTTCGATTTGATAAGGGGACAATTAGGAAGCCAACAAAAAATCAAAGATAAAAATAATACTTGGGATCACCCTGTAAAATAAAATGCACGAAATTATCTATCGCCACCGAATATAAATAAACAGTCATTGTGCAATATGTATATTCTTTTGTGTAAGAATAGTACATATATTAATAGAGATATAGCGATTTATTTTAAAAAATTAAAAAATTCTTGCATGTTTTTTGTGTATAACATGCAGGGTTTTCAACGAAATTTAACTCCGATTTCAGAAAAATTGACAAACTATAGTAGAAACAATATAGTGCAATTGGAATATATATATATTAAATATTGTATGAAATATGAGCAGTTGTATGAAATAATTTTTATCCGCGCATGCGCGAACGAAAACAAGGATAATTTTACATAACTTAATAGTCAACTCTATGGAGAAACTTATTAAAAAAAATCTAGTCAAATATCGTAAAAATTCAGAAAGATATCGGCGTTAGAGTGAGCAAATTTTTAGTTGTTCTCTAAAAGCAGCTGAATGATAAGGGATTTTCCACAGATTGTCATTTTTAATTTTTTTAATTTTTTATTATTTTTTTTTTTTTATTGATGCCTTAATTCTTCTTGGATAACCTCCAGAACGAGCCTGTACCATGATCAAAAGAAGTATCAAAATCGAAGCATTTTTTTCCAAATCTACTCGTTGATGTCACTAAATACTAACTTTTTTTTAAAAGTCAGTTAATAAAAAAATGACAATTTGTGTAAAATCCCTTATCATTCAGCTGCTTTTAGAGAACAACTAAAAATTTGCTCACTCTAACGCTGATATCTTTCTGAATTTTTACGATATTTGACTAGATTTTTTTTAATAAAATGCTCGATAAAGTTGACTATTAAATTATGTAAAATTATCCTTGTTATCATTCGCGCATGCGCAAATAAAAATTATTTCATACAACTGCTCATATTTAATAAAATATTTAATATATTTATGAACATGATCCATTTGCACTATATTGTTTCTACTATAGTTTGTCCATTTTTCTGAAACCGGGGTTAAATTTGGTTGAAAACCCTACATGTTATAAACAAAAAACATGCAAGAATTTTTTTATTTTTTTAAATAAATCGCTATATCTCTATTAATATACGTGCTATTCTTACACAAAAGAATACACATATTGTACAATGTCTGTTTATTTATATTCGGTAGCGATAGATCATTTCGTGCATTTTATTTTACAGGGTGATCCCAAGTATTATTTTTTTTTCTTTGATTTTTTGTTGGCCCCTAATTGCACCCCTTAATAAATCGACATTGCTAAATATGAGGTCATACCTGTTCTTTTTAATCCTGAAATTCTAGAAGAATCTGTCAAGTATATTTCTAAATATTCGGCAAAATGTCTAAAATTGAAAGTTGCCGGTCATTAATGGCTATATAGTGTATATGAACATACAATTTAATTGTTGAACATGCATTTTAACATTTTCGTGCAAGTCCGACTATTGGTGTATATTTGTGGCCACAATGCGGAGTAACGAGTTAAACTCGTGATAGGTTTTTGTGGTCCAATAGTTGAAAATAAGTGACACATGTTTTATGTACATCATTTTAATCAGAAATTTTATTTAATAAAAAAAGCAAGTATATGTTATTTGAAATAAATTATAAATTACTAAATACAACTTTGGTCGGAAGTATATTTGTGTGGCGTGAGTCAAATTCATCCACGCAGCCATTCTAGTGCTGAACTGCATCATCTTTGCTCAATTTCTCCATAAAATGAACAAAATGGCTAATTCGCAAAAGTGTTTAAAAATGCATTAAAATTTAAACAAGATGGAAATTGCACGTCAAACGTAGCAAATGAGGTACGTTAGTACTATAACTAGTTTTATAAATATTTTTTGCACCGCATATTGTACTGAATGTATATTTTAGCGCACTTCCTAAGTGCATATCAATTTTATTTTATTCGGAAGGCTGTAACATCATTAAAATGCACTGGAAATATTTTTTTCCCATTGGCCGTAATGTACGAGGGTGGTTCAATTATTATTGTCCCAAGTGTGTGTAAAATATTTGTACTGCGATGGTTGATGTGGAATGTTGAAGCCTAATGTCTTAGATGCCTATATGCTCAATTTCAGAACCGTAGCTGCTATATTAACACTTTTTTTTTTTTTTTTTTAGGTGTGAGAGGTGACACCTAGCTTGAAGGGGGGGGGGGGCTGGTTTGGAGCTTATGGGGCCAGACCTGAAGCAGTTCTGTGATAGATTTGTGACAGTGGATGAGACGTGGCTACATCACTATGATCTCGAATGCAAACAGCAGTAGCCAAGTCTCATTCACTGTCACCCCCTCCAACTCCCCACCCTTTCATGCTAGGTGCGACCTCTCATACCAAAAACGAAACAAAATATGTTAATACAGCAACTACTGTTCTGAAATTGAGCATATAGGCATCTAAGACATTAGGCTTCAATATTCCACATCAACCATCGCAGTACAAATATTTTATACACACTCGGGACAATAATTATTGAACCATCCTCGTAACCGAAAACTTTTGACTGTCCCTGTAATTAAACTATACATCCGATTTTCATAAAATTTGTAATGACTCGGCAAAATTTGCAACAATTATATATTTAAAATTTCAGACAATTCGATAGGGTAGTTTTTGCTCTGTTATATGCGAACGGACAGACAAACAGGCAGACGGACCGAACGACGACTATAGGTGCTACTTATTTATGTAATTACGAACGCACCTAAAAAGGAAAAATTGACGCTTCTTGTGGAATATTATTTTTCACCTTGTATTTATTTATAGTCATTGCAAATAAGACGTGCGTACGAGAAAAATAAAAACAGAACAATGCATCTGAAGAATTTGTGTTTTTAATAAACAATTTTTATCTTTCCTATTGCAAATAACACCTACGTGCAAGAATAAAAAATTTTTAATAAATATCAAAGTAAAAAAAACCAAAGCAACGCGGCCTTCTCTTAAATGTTATTCTTTTTCTTTTCATTATTTATAGTTATTACAGTAAGACCTACGTAGAAGAACTTAAAACAAAATATTGTATCAAAATAAACAAAGAAAAAATTATTCGACACTTCTTTTTATATTTTCTCTATTTATAGTTATTCCAAATAAGATCTGCGATCTGCGTACAAAATCTAAAAATTAAAGCACATTTACAAAAAAAAAAAAAAGAAAGAAAAAGAAAATGTGTTCCTCACTGAATAAACCATATTTACTCGCATAATTTATGCATTACTACACTGTAAAAAAAAATCTGTATATTAAAAAAGTGCAAAAAATAAGCAAGTAAATACGGTAATTCTTTTTTATGTCTGTAGTATTTGTAATAATTGCAAATGAAACCGGTGTACGAGAAGAATATAAACAAAACAATGTATCAAAATGAACATAGCATCAAAATTAAACTATCTTTCTAGTCAATACTAATCTTTATCTTACATGTATTTATAGTCATTCCAATGTAGAAAACCTAAGCAAAGAGCATAAAATTTAAAAAATGAACATACATAAAAATTTTAAAAATAAAAATAAAAGAAGTGTCAAAAATTTATAATTGTTCTTCCTTTTGTCTCCATTTAAAGTCATAAAAAGTAAGACGTTTTTAAACAATTTAAAACAAGTTTTTATTCAGTACTACGCTTTACCTTTCCTGTATTTTTAATCATTGCAAATAAAACATATACACAAGAATATAAAATTTTAAAAACAGTGTAAAATGAAAAAAAAAAATGTATTCTACACTAAATATTAATCTTATACATATTATTCTTGCCTGTATTTATAATCATTTTTTTTTTTAAATCATGGGGAGAAACAGGGCCGAAACTAGCCTTTTTGGCGCCAGGGGCAAGCATGGATCTTGCCCCCCCCCCCCCCCTCCACTACAAAGTAAATTTACATAAACAATTTAACTAAGTATCTAATAGACAAATTATTTTTAAATTTAAAATATATAAAACTGAACTACGTAATCAGCTTTGCCAAACATTGATTCCTTAAAACCTTGAAAACGGAAACAAAAGGATTTTTTTTTTTTTTGTATAGGCCTAAATGTGGTCGACATCTTGCTGTACGTTTGTATTTTTTCATCATAGTAGGTTTATTGTGTAATAGATGTGTTACCTGCTATGATAAAAAATGTTTAAAGCGGAATTTTTCCCGATTCTTGTGATTCCCTCTTAGAAATTTTTACTACACCTCAGCCCCCTCAGAAATGATGAGTCTAGATACGCCACTGCAGGGTGGCAAAACGCCTTGAAATGCCAGAAAGACGAGGGAAAAAAAATCATTTTGGGCGATAAAGGCGGGGGGCTTTGCTTTACTAGATATGAAGCCCTGTGCAAGATTTTTTACTGTACCACTACAAATGCTGTAGTCTTAAAGAAAAAGGGTTTTACTAAGAATTTTACTTTGTGCATATCCCCTCCTGTTTGTTTTTATTGTCCGGGCAGTCATCGCCCATAGCAAGACGAAAAAAAAAAAAAAGAAAACGAAAAGAAACTCAACTCTGCTCAGCGGAAAAACAACAAACAACTTTCATGGAATTTTTTTATCTAATAGAAAACTCAGACTGTGAGGGGTCGCTTCGCACTTGGTAGTTATCAGTAGTGGACAGTGTCCGACAATAGAGATTGACCTTGAAAAATGGTAGTGATTTTCCTACACAGGAAGTGAAAGATAGAAGGCAAAGGCGAAAGGCATAGACATGATACTTTTGGAATGGGAGAATAAAAAAAGCCTTTTTTCTTATTCATTTGCAATTTTGTATTGTAGATGAATCTTTTTATCTATTTGTAAAGTTTATTGCATTTGATTAAGTTTTCCTTTAAATTTTCCGGCTGCGAGACATTTTTGTACAAATTTCGTATATATATATATATATATACATTCTTGTATCAAACGTCAAACAAAATCTTGATTCTGGCGCCCCCTTCACCTTCTGTTAAAGCGGCGCCCGGCCCGGGGCACGTGCCCCCTCTGCCCCCCCCCCCCCTAGTTTCGGCCCTGGGGAGAAATGAAATAAAACCCATAAAATAAAGGCAAGAAGAAAATCAAATAAAGCAAAACTGTTATGGAAATTTCTTTAATCTTAAATTTTTTTAATAAAACACCCCTTTTTAGGTTATACAGCCTTGGCCAAAAGTATTACTCACCCCCTACAAAAATATTTGAATCGTAAAAAATATTAGAAACATTAACAAACGCTTTATATAAAGGCGTAAGCGGTCTTGTCAAACGTCAATCAAAATACAGATAATCCCTTTGGAACGACTGGCGACATCTGGCGACTAAAACAAAGGAAATGCAATCTTTTGAAAAAATACTTCGAATGTTTTGCCAGTCTTTATTTGACATTCGCAACACAAAATAACTCCCGTGTGTGATCTAGAGGCGAATTTTACACCATTTAATTCTAAAATGCCTAAAAAAGGTGCCTCTTGAAAAAATAGTGAGAATTCAGGTCTTGCAAAAACAAAGCAAATCTCATGTAGAGATAAGAAACTTGGTGAAATGTCCTCGATGCACAGTGCAATCTCCTATTAAAAGGATCACGGAGACTCGGTCTCACGTAAACAAGACAAGAAAACGCAAGTAAACAAGACAAGGCAGAAAACGTGTGACAATGAAACGCTGAGACGGAAAACTAATACGAGAGTCTGTTGAGATCGCAAAAAAACTTCTTCTGAGCTCGCTGCAGCTCTGTCAGAAGACATTGGACAGTCTGTCAGTGCTCGAACTGACCGAAGCTGTGTTAAAAGGGTGGTACAAAGACAGGAAGAAGCCCTGGCTTTCAGAAAATAACAAGAAGAATCGCTTGGAGTGGGCTTGTCAACATCAGCACTTTACGGAAAAAGATTGATCAAATGTTTTGTAGTCCGATGAATCTAACTTTGACGTAAGAATTTGAACCCTTTTTTATAATGAAAAATAACTATCTTTCAGTCAGAGTCGGCTTTTGTGATAAAAATGGGAATATTTTAAGATGTGTCATTTTTATTTTATTTTTCAGTTATTTGAAACAACCGGCGTGACCTTCGGGAAGGGACGTATCGGCGAATAATATCATCCATATTGCGTGGTCCCTACTGTAAAATAAGGAGGCGGCAGCATTTTGATTTGGGGCAGCTGCTGATGGCGTTGGTGAAATGCATTCGTTTGCGAGAAGGCCACATGAACAGCCAAAAATACATAAATGTGATGGAAACTGTGCTGATGTCTTCGTTAAGGCGCATTTTTGGTGACACTAATTTACGTGGCATCAAGTTGCAACAAGATAATGCTCCTTGTCATAAATCAGCCACTACGATGCGCTGGTTTAAAGACACTGGAAAGCAACATTGTAATGCTGGACTGGCCAGTGCAGTCCCTAGATCTTAAACCAGATCTTAAACCTTTGGAGCATAAACGTCAAATAAGAGGACACAGCATAACATCAAATACAGCTTTGAAAAATGCTCTTTTATTCAATAGTGGGATACCATTGTGCAGAAAAATGTGCAAGCCTTGTACGCAGTATGTCCCAAAGGATTGCTCTTGTTATTGAAGCCAAGGGTGAACCCACTACATATTGATATTTTTTGTAATTTTACGTTAATATAATATTTTATAAAACAATAAGACCTATATTTTCTAACTTAAAAACCACAAATGTATTATAAGTCAGGGTATCTAATACTTTTGACCAAGGCTGTAAATAAAAACCTAGCCCCTTTTGTTTTGTAAATTTAAATCTCTTTAGATTCATTTGTCTTTCCTTTTGCTTTCTTAAGTAAACATTGAGAACTTCCTAATATGTGTTAATTTCTGCAATTTAAAATAAAATCTTCAAAGGAAATTAAACTCCTTTTTTATTCAGTTGTAATCTTTTACTCGCCTGTTGAGAAGTTTACTGAGTTTTACTTCTCAGTAAAACTCAGTAAGAAGTTTAAGAAGAAAAAACTGCACTGTACTCGGTCTAATAAGAAAAAACTGCACATAAGGTATACTTACAAGGATATGAAATTCCACATATCAAAAGAAAAAAAAAAGGTGAAAGAAGTGCACTTTATTTAATATTAATTTTATTTTTGTTTGCAGTTTAAAAAACAAAAAATAAAACAGTCTGTAAAAATAAACGAAGCAATATTTATAGTCATTGTAAATAAGATCTAGGTACAAGAACATAAAATAAAAAGGGGGTTTCAAAAAAAGTAATTGAAAAATATATGATTTTTACTGAATAGAAAGATTCAGTTCAAGAATATGTTCTTGTACGTAAGACTTACGTAGACGAACACAAAATTTAAAAGTATCAAAATAAAACATTGGGAAATAATTATTTCTTAATTGAATATGTTTCTTTATCTTCTCTGGATTTATAGTCATTGCAAATAAGTCATCCATAAAAGAACAAAAAAAAGGGATCAAAATAAGTAAAAAAAAAAAAAAAAAAAAAAAACTTGTTTCTCTTCAATATTAATGTTTTCTGACCTGCATCTATTGTCATTGCAAATAAAATCTGTTCACAAGAATATAAATAAAATCAGTCAAAAAATACAAAGAAAAACAATGACAACTGCATTTTTACTCAAAATAATTATCTTAATCTTCCCTGCATTTATAGTCCTTGTAAATAAGATCTACGTAGAACAATATAAAACTATCAAAATAAAACATAAGAAAAAAAAATATTTGCTTTCAATAAATGTTGCAGAATATTTTTCTTGTCTCTGTTTATAGTAATTGCAAAGAAAATAGGTGTACTTTGCTGAATGTTATTCTTCAACGTGTCTGCATTTATAACATTGCAAATATGGCATACGTACGAGAACCTAAAATAAAACAAAAATATAGTAAAATAAACAAAGCAAATAAAAAAGTCCTTCCGGCCAGTGCCGGGAGGAAGAAGTAGCTTTCATATTCCTTATTTTTAAAAAGCCAACTTATATTATTCAAACACACGAAGCTTAATTTAGTGGATACGAATATAGCAGATTCAATACTAATTTTTATCAATACTAAATCATTATGAATGAGAATTTCGCGAAATTAGTCAGCTTTATCCAAGCTGCTTTTATTTAAAGTAACTTATATTTGGCTGCAAATTCGACGATCTCTTAAAGTGCCTGCCATTTTAAAACAACATGGTGGATGAGGCTAAACAGTGAACTTGGTCGAGATCTTGGTAATTGCTGTGCACATGCTCACTCACATCGGAATCGATTGATATATACGAGTGCTGTCGCAGGCAAAAAATCAGATTTTTCAAAATGTCACCCACATTAGATATTGAAATTGCTATATCTGAGCCATTTTTTAAGATAAAGACAAACAAAAAATGCTCCTGAATCCTTATATCAAGGTCAAATACTTAAGAAAGAAAACTTTTTCAATTTCTAATTTTTTTGCACCTCACTTTAAATATAATTTTTTTTTAATTTAATGGCCGCCATTTTGAAACAAGATGGCTGATGAAGCTGGCCAGCGAACTTGGTCGAGATATTGATGTATACTATCCAGATGCCTTCTTACATCGAAATAGGCGAATACGTGTGTTATCGCGTGACAAATACAAGATCGTTTCAAAACGTTAGCCATGCTAGAAATTCAAAGTGTTATAATACAACCATTTTTTAAGATATAAACAAAAGAACAAATTTTCAGAAACAAAAACTGCTCCGGAATTTTTGTATCAAGGCCAAACACATAAAAAAAATCTTTTTCATTTTCCAATTTTTTAATACCTCATTTTTAATTTTAATTTTTTGTTTAATGGCAACCCTTTTGAAACAAGATGGCGAATGAAGCTGGCCAACGAACTCGGTCGAGACATTGGTATGTACTATGTACAGACCAAGTTACATCCAAATCGGTTCATAAATACGCCTGTTATCACGTGACAAATAAATCAGGTCGTTTTAAAATGTCAGCCACAATAGAAATTCAAAATGCTATAACTCAGCCATTTTTTTAGATATAGACGAAACAAAAACTGTTCCGGAATCTTTGTATTAAGGTCAAACACATACGAAAAAAATCTTTTTCATTTTCCAAATTTTTGGTATCTCATTTTAAATTTTAAGTTTTTTTAAATGTTTTAAATGGCCGCCATTTTGAAACAAGATGGCGGATGAAGCGGGACAACGAACTCTGTCGAGATATTTGTATGTACTATGTACACACCAAGGTACATCCAAATCGGTTCATAAATACGCCCGTTATCACGTGACAAAAATCGGGACGTTTCAAAATGTCAGCCACGCTAGAAATTCAAAATGCTATAACTCAGCCATTTTTTAAGATATAGACGAAACCAAAACTGCTCCCGAATCTTTTTATCAAGGTCAAACACTTTTTATCAAGGTCATAAGAAAAAATATTTTTTCAATTTTCAATTTTTTGGTACCACATTTCAAATTTAAATTTTTCTTTAAAATTTAAATGGCCGCCATTTTTAAACAAGTTGGCGGATGAAACTGGCCAACGAACTCGGTCGAGACATTGGTATGTACTATGTATAAACGAAGTTACATCCAAATCGGTGCATAAATACGCCTTTTATCGCGTGACAAATTTCAGGACGTTTCAAAATGTCAGCCACGCTAGAAATTCAAAATGCTATAACTCAGACATTTTTTTAAGATATAGACGAAAAAAAACCGCTCCGGAATCTTTGTATAAAGGTCAAATACATAAGAAAAAAATATTTTTCCATTTTCAATTTTTTTGGTACCAGATTTCAAATTTTAATTTTTTTTAAAAATTTAAATGGCCGCTATTTTGAAACAAAATGGGAATGAAGCTGGCCAACGAACTTGGTCGAGACATTGGTATGTACTATGTACACACCGAATTACATCCAAATCGGTTCATAAGTACGAGAGTTACAGTGTGACAAAGGTCAGATATATATATATATATATATGGATATATATATATATATATGTCAATTTTGAACGAAGGGTGGTTTCGGTTTCGGGGTCTGGGGGTCATGATCGATGAAAGTATAACAAATTTTTTTGAAATCGCTTTCCTCCGAACGGCTGCAATAGGTAGCTTTTAAAAGCTACCTATTGCAGCCGTTCGGAGGAAAGCGATTTCAAAAAATTTTGGTATACTTTCAAAAAGCTACCTATTGCAGCCGTTCAGAGGAAAGCGATTTCAAAAAATGTTGGTATACTTTCATCGATCCTGACCCCCAGACCCCGAAACCACCCTCCGTTCAAAATTGATATATATATATATATATATATATATATATATATATATCTGATCTATGTCACACTCTAACTCTCGTAATTATGAACCGATTTCGATGTAATTCGGCGTGTACATAGTACATACCAATGTCTCGACCGAGTTCGTTGGCCAGCTTCATCCGCCATTTTGTTTCAAAATGGCGGACATTTAAAATTTTTAAAAAAAATTTAAATTTGAAATGTGGTACCAAAAAATTAAAAATGGAAAAATATTTTTTTCTTGTGTATTTGACCTTTATACAAAGATTCTGGAGCAGTTTTTGTTTCGTCTATGTCTTAAAAAATGGCTGAGTTATAGCATTTTGAATTTCTAGCGTGGCTGACATTTTGAAACGTCCTGAATTTTGTCACGCGATAAAAAGCGTATTTATGAACCGATTTGGATGTAACTTCGTTTATACATAGTGCATACCAATGTCTCGACCGGGTTCGTTGGCCAGCTTCATCCGCCATCTTGTTTAAAAATGGTGGCCATTTAAATTTTTAAGAAAAATTTAAATTTGAAATGTGGTACCAAAAAATTGAAAATTGAAAAAATATTTTCTTCTTATGTGTTTGACCTTGATAAAAAGATTCGGGATCAGTTTTTGTTTCGTCTATATCTTAAGAAATGGCTGAGTTATAGCATTTTGAATTTCTAGCGTGGCTGACATTTTGAAACTTCCTGATTTTTGTCACGTAATAACAGGCGTATATATGAACCGATTTGGATGTACCTTGGTGTGTACATAGTATATACAAATATCTCGACCGAGTTCGTTGGCCAGCTTCATCCGCCATCTTGTTTCAAAATGGCGGCCATTTAAAAAAATTTTAAAAATAAAAAAAATAAAATGAGATACCAAAAAATTGGAAAATGAAAAAGATTTTTTCGTATGTGTTTGACCTTAATACAAAGATTCCGGATCAGTTTTTGTTTCGTCTATATCTAAAAAAAATGGCTGAGTAATAGCATTTTGAATTTCTATTGTGGCTGACATTTTAAAACGACCTGATTTGTGTCACGCGATAACAGGCGTATTTATGAACCGATTTGGATGTAACTTGGTCTGTACATAGTACATACCAATGTCTCGACCGAGTTCGTTGGCCAGCTTCATTCGCCATCTTGTTTCAAAAGGGTTGCCATTTAAATATAAATTAAATTTAAAATTTAAAATGAGGTATTAAAAAATTGGAAAATGAAAAAGATTTTTTTATGTGTTTGGCCTTGATACAAAGATTCCGGAGCAGTTTTTGTTTCTGAAAATTTGTTCTTTTTTTTATATCTTAAAAAATGTTTGAATTATAGCACTTTGAATTTCTAGCATGGCTAACATTTTGGAACGATCTTGTATTTGTCAGGCGATAACACACGTATTCGCCTATTTCGATGTAAGAAGGCATGTGGATAGTATACATCAATATCTCGACCAAGTTCGCTGGCCAGCTTCATCAGCCATCTTGTTTCAAAATGGCGGCCATTAAATAAAAAATATATATATATATTTAAAGTGAGGTGCAAAAAAATTGGAAATTGAAAAAGGTTTCTTTCTTAAGTATTTGACCTTGATATAAGGATTCAGGAGCATTATTTGTTTGTCTTTACCTTAAAAAATGGTTCAGATATAGCAGTTTCAATTTCTATTGTGGGTGACATTTTGAAAAATCTGATTTTTTGCATGCGACAGCACTCGTATATATCAACCGATTCCGATGTGAGTGAGCATGTGCACAGCAATTACTAAGATCTCGACCAAGTTCACTGGTTAGCCTCATCCACCATGTTGTCTTAAAATGGCAGGCACTTTAAGAAATCGCCGAATTTGGCAGCCAAATATAAGTTACTTTAAAGAAAAGCAGCTTGGATAAAGCTGACTAATTTCGCGAAATTCTCATTCATTATATTGATAAAAATTAGTATTGAATCTCCTATATTCGGTTTCCACTAAATTGAGCTTCGTGTGTTTGAATGATATAAGTTGGCTTTTTTTAAATAAGGAATATGAAAGCTACCTCTTCCTCCCGGCACTGGCCGGAAGGACTTTTTGTAATGAAAGCTACGTAAAACAAACATAGCACTTTTTTCTTATGTGGACCTATGCACGAGGACCTATGTGTATGACCTATGTGTGATAAATGCATGTGGACCTAAAAGTGGGACCTATGCACGGGAACATAAATTAAAACAAAACAATATATCAATACAAAAAAAAGGCCAAAAAAGAAAACTGGGTTTTTTTTATTAAAAAAAGTCTTTATCGTTTCTTTATTTATTTTTATTGAAAATTTAAAAATATCTATTTAACAATATCAGATTTAAAAAACAGTAGAACAAATATATTCTTTTGTGGATACTAATCTTTATCGTGTCTGTATTTGTAATCATCGTAAACAATCCATACGTAAATGAACATCAAATAAAACAAAAATCCACAAAATATATTTTCTTTGTCTTTCTATTCAATACTACTCTTTAAGCTTCCTCTATTTATATTGTAAATAAGACCTACGTATTACGACAACATATTTTTTTAAATATGAAAAGAAAAATAAAAGAAAATAATGCCTCCTTTATTGAATATGTTTCTTCATCTTCTCTGTATTTATAATCGTTGGGAAAAAAGTCATACATACGAGAACATTAAATAAAATTTATCAAAATAAACAAAGAAAAAAAATTGTGTTTTTCTTCTATATTAATATTTATCTGGCCTGCATTTATGGCCATAGCAAATTAAACCTACTCACGAAAATATAAAAAAATTAAGGAGTCAAAATATGCAAAGTAAAAAAAAAAAAAAAAAAATTGCAACTATGTTTTAACTCAAAATAATATCCTTATCCACCTTGTTTTTATAGTATTTTTTAAAACAGCCTTACATAGAAAAATATAAGAATTTTCTGCTTCATCTATTCATGTTCCAAATAAGACCTACGTATTACAATAACATATATTTTTTAAGTATCAAAAGAAAAACAAAAGAAAATAATGTGTTCCTTATTGAATACGTTTCATCATCTTCTCTGTATTTATAGTCATTGGACAAAAAGTCATACATACGAGAACATTAAATAAAATTTATCAAAATAAACAAAGAAAAATAAAATGTGTTTTTCTTCAATATTAATGCTTATCTGGCCTGCATTTATGATCATGGTAAATTAAACCTACTCACAAGAACATAAAAAAATCAATGAGTCAAAATATGCAAAGTAAAAAAAAAAAAAAAATTGCAACTATGTTTTAACTCAAAATAATTATCTTTATCCACCTTATTTTTATAGTATTTTTAAAAGAAACTTCCATAGAAAAATATACAAATTTTTAGCTTCCTCTATTTATGTTTCAAATAAGATCTACGTATTACAATAACATATATTTTTTAAGTATCACAAGAAAATAATGTACTCTTTGCTGAATATGTTTCATCATCTTCTCTGTATTTATACATTGTAAAAAAAAATTGCAAAGTTACTAAAATTTTTCTAGGAAACTGGCATTCCTAGAACTTTTTATGTAATAGCAACAACAAAAATTCATGTAACAGATACACTTTTGCACCGTAAATCAAAAAATCTGTAAGGTTACTAAGAGATTTTAGGAAACTGAGATGCCTAGAACTTTTTATGCAACTGCAACCTGGATTACAGATACATTTTTAGTAAGGTTATTGTAATTTTAGTAGATTCTTTTGTAAAGCTACAGACTTCTGTAGCTTTACAAAAACTAGTTTTATAGATTTACATCTTTTTTGTACAGTGTGCAAATAAAACTTTAGTAAGCATACAGATTTCTGTAACTTTACATCTGTAGAATTACAGATTTTTTTTTTTTTTTTACAGTGTAGTCATTGGAAAAAAGTCATACATATGAAAACATTAAATAAAATGTATCAAAATAAACAAAGAAAAAATTGTGCTTTTCTTCAATTTTAATGTTTATCTGCCCTGTATTTATGGTCATAGCAAATTAAACCTACTCACGAGAACATAAAAAAAACCAATGAGTCAAAATATGCAAAGAAAAAAGAAAAAAAATTGCAACTATGTTTTAACTCAAAATAATTATCTTTATCTTCCTTGTTTTTATAGTATTTTAAAAAAAGACTTACATAGAAATATATAAAAATTTTAACATTTTCAAAATAAAAACAAGCAATTTTATTTAATTTTCAAAATATTTTTCTTCTTTCCTCTATTTAAGATCATTGCAAATAAGACCTACGTACGAGAACATAAAAAAAATATGCATCAAAAATATAAAAAAAAATTTAAAACAAACTGTGTTTATATTCAATACTACCCTTTATCTTTCCTGCATTTATAGTCATTCCAAATAATACAAGAATTCGTGCAAGAACATAAAATTGAAAAAATATATATATCAAAATAAAAAAAAGGAAAAATGTATTATTTACTGAATATTATACTTTTTCTTGTCTATATTTATAATCAGTGCAAATACGTCATTCAGGTCATTCCATGTCGAGTGGTCTAAATATGGTTACGGTTCCTGATCGATCCCCTTCAATTTTAATACAGTCGCAAAAGAACATATCAAGATGGACATTTGCAAACTGTTAGTCAGTTATAGTATAGTTGGTTCGTCAAGGACCTATGTGTCCATACATATGATGGTTCTGTAAAGTTCACTATTTCACTGTCGCAGAAAATCGATCATATCACCAAGTTTGTCATCTTATTGCTCATGATACAAGAAACTTTACATTGAAAATGAATGATCTAGTACAACTTTTTGTACTAAAAATCATAATTCTCGTATTAAAGGTCATAAATCAATAACTTTGTCATTACTTGGCCTCAGAATTTTGCCCTTATTTCAACAAGCTGTAACTATTGAAAAAAAAAAATGTTTTGTCACGTCACCAATTAATTGCCTATGAAGATGTCATAGAGCTACTGAAGTTGTTTCTCTCCTACTTAAATATTCATTAATTTATTCACTTTTGAAATCCCTTTAAAAAAGATTTCCCACATTCAACCCCATTTTCAGAAGCCCATATCTCAAAACACTTCTGATTTTATTACCGTTTATACAGTTGAAAAGGATAGATAGGGTCGCCATTTTCCACATTTAGCCACTGTGTGTGGGGGGGAGGGGGGTTGAAACCACTCTGATACGATAGCGCGTGGTCATTTTACTATAGGTAGACACTAGTTTCACTATTCTAGATATCCGTTCGAGAGATAGTTGAGTGTACTCGGACATTGCTTTGCACCTGGCCTGGACCCAGCCCCCTAGGCCAGTTGACACGAAATGACCAACTTATTTCATATACTTTTATTTTATTCTTTCCCTACTGCAGTGTTATACCCCTTATTTGAAAATAAACCAGTCCGATATTTACGGAGACGACTCAGAGTTTCTTATATAAGGAACTTTCTGCTTCTTACGGCGTAGTTAGCACGGAAGTCACTGTAAAAATTGGTAAGACGAAAGATTTTAGTGACTTTGAACGCGAGATGATCGTAGATGCAGGAAGAGATGGTGCCAGCATCTCTTAAACGACCTTTTAGGATTTCCTCGCCCAACTGTATCTCGGGTGTATAGAGAGTCGCATAGTTTACAAAAGAAACTTCAAGCGATAAAGATCATTGTGTTCTAAAAAGGTTCGTGAACGAGAGAGGTGAAAAGTGAGTAGCATGCATAGTCTGCAGAAACAGAAGGGAACAACACGACAAATTACAGCTGAAATTAACGCAGGTGCTTCCAAACACATATTCCAACGCACAAGACGGACTTTGTAAAGGATGGGTTTTAGCAGCAGGAGACCTTCAAGAGTGCCTTTGGTTTCATAGAAAAATAGGAAAAGGCCCCTGGTGTAGGCGAAGAACGATGAAATTGGTCACTTGAGGACTGCAAAAAAGTAGCTTGGTCCGATGAATCTCGTTTCCTCCTCTATCACGCAGATAGCAGGATCAGAATATGACGTAAACAGCACGGATTTATGTACCCCTCCTGCCAAATGCCAATTCTTCAGGCTGGTGGCGGTAGAATTATAGCGTGTGGGGAATGTTTCCCTAGAGTAAACTGGGTCCCTTGTTATCTGTGGACACAACTCTGAACGGCACAGCTTGCTTCAACATCATTGCCTATCACGTGCACTCGTTTATGTCTATAATGTCCCCTTTATAGAGATGGTCATTTTCAGTAGTACAATGCACCTTGCAACCGCACGATCTGTCTGAAATTGGTTTGAGTAACGTCAGTCAGAGTTTAACCTGCTTCGATGGCCAGCTCAGTCCACTGACATCAATCCTGTTGCGCATTTGTGGGACGAAGTCGAAAGATCACTTGAAAGCTTGAAAACGCCACCATCTAATCTGACCAAACTTACAGCTGTCATTATCTCAACATGGGCCAGCATTCCACAGCAACAGTGTCAGCAACTTGTTGAGTCCCTGCCAAGAAGAATATAGGCTGTGATCAGAGCTAAAGGTGGACCAACTCGTTCTTAGAGGGTGTCTTTAATTTTTTTGGCCCCTCAGTGTAGTTGCGAATCTCACACAAAGTAGATATTTTTAACCTTGATTTATTCACCTTATACCGAACAGTTTCAATATTAAACAGAAGTTTTCTTGTTAAATAAGGTGTGTTTTTTTTAGTGGTACAAACAGTAATCAAATCAGAAGTGTCCCTTTTGGTACATTGGTTTCTGAAAATGGGGTTGAATTTATGAAAAAATTTGAAGGTATTTTAAAGATGAATCAACTTAATATTTAAGTAGGACAGAAACAACTGCAGCCGCTCTATGAAATCTTCATAGGTAACGAAATTAATTGATAAAGTGACAAACTTTTAAAGTAATTTTTTCAGTAGTCACAGCTTTTTAAAGTAAGGGTAAAATTCATTGCGACAGGCCGTATGGCTTACTTTGAGGCCAAGTAATGTCGAAAATATTGATTTGTGATCTTTAATAGTTTGATTTTTAGTATAAAAAGTTTTACTATATCACCTATTTTCAATAAGTAAGGTTTTTTGTATAATGAGCAATAAGATGCCAAGCTTTCTGAGACTGTGAAGTAGTGAACTTTACAGAAGGACCCGGTGACCCAACTATACTACGCCTGACTCTGACAGTTTGAATATGTCCCTCTTCACCTTATATGTATGTCCTGCAGAAATAACATTAAAATTGAAGGGGATCGAGCAAGAAACTGGGCCAGTTGACATGGAATACCCAAAGTACGAGTACACAAAATAAAGGAAAATGTGTCAAAATAAAGACCGCAAAAAATAAATGAATAAAAATGGTGTTTTTACTCAATTTTAACCTATTACATTTTTCAATGCATTATAATATTCAACCTATTTACATTATATTACTTTATTTTCATTATTCAATGTTTACTTTGCCTGTATTTATAGTAATTGAAAATAAGGACGCAGGAGAACATAAAATAAAACAAAAATATGTATCAAAATATAAAAAATCAAAAAATAAACTGCGTTTTTATTCGAAACTAGTCTTTATCTTTTATTTATTGAAATTACAAATAATATCTACGTACAAGAAAATATATTTTTAAAAATGTATCAAAAAAGTAATAAGAAATAAAAAAAAGTGGGTAATAAGTGTAATAAAATGTAAAGTAATGTAATGTAGTATAACGTAATGTAAAATGTAATAAAGTGTTAAGTAATAAGAAATTAAAAAAAAGTGGGAAGAACATATAATCTTTACGTGGTATTATTTATCATCTTTTCGGTATTTATAGTCATTGCAATTGAGGCATACGTACGAGAACGCCCCGAGATAACTCGGGGGTAAAAGCACTGTTTCCCCATACCGGTCGCCGGTGAAGTGGTTAAAGAAAATATACCAAAACAAACGAGACAAAGAAAATGTGTTTTTACTGAACATTTTTTATGACCTTCTCTGTAGTTATAATCATTACAAAAAAGACATGCGTACGAGACCATAAAATAAAAATACACAATATGAAAACTATGCAAAGAAAAAATAAACTGTTTTTATTCATTATTAATATTTATCTTGCATTTACACTATTTGAAAATAAGATCTATACTTGCAATAATATAAAGTTTTTCAAAAATTACATAGAAATTAATGAAATGAAAAAATGTGTTTTTTTTTTTTTTATTTTAATATTATTCTTTCATAAAACAAGCAAAAGAATATACGGGGTGTCCCAAACAAATTATGATGGGTGACAGAAGGCTTCAAGAGGAAAAATTACCATAAAATATGAGATCGCAAAACACGTGTTTAGTCCCAAATATAGGGCGTTTCATCCTAACAGAACAGTAAAAATTTTGAGAAAAATCAAAACGTTACAATGAAAATGCAACGATTGTATCTTGTTGCTACCTTGTTTTGTGTGAAATGTTATAACATCACGAAAAGTTATGGAAAAACAGGGTGCTCAAGCAATCGATGATACCGTATGAACTCGCAATCGCAGTTCAATATGTGGAGCATCAAGTGCATACTGCTGGCGCGCATAATGGAAACTTCTACCACTTTTTTCGATATTATCACATTTACAACAACAGTGAGAATGTCTATAAAAAGTTTTATTATAATATACTTCAGTTTTCTGAAAGTTATTGCCGTCAACACAAATTGAATTAGAGCAGAACACCCCGTATTTTTGACTAAATACGTGGTTTGGCACCCCATGTTCGTTGGTAATTTTTCATTCTCATGATACCTTCTATCACCCCTCTTAATTTCTCGGTCAAATTTTGGAACACCCTGTATAAAATAAATTTAGCAAGAAAAACTTATCTGATTAATCATTAAATTTATCTTACAAGAATTTATCGTACAAGAACATAAAATCAAATATTTTAAAAAAATGTATCAATATAAAAAAAAATCTACAAATCAAATGCATTTTATATTGGTTATCTTTATTTTTTAAAATTTATATCCAAATAAAAAATGTATTTCCACTAAGAACTATTCAGATAAAATGTACTCAATAAAATGAAACAGCATACAAAAATAATTTTAAACGTATCCTCTTATTTTCACATATTTTGCATTTTTCTTTCCCGTAAATTTCTCTTGTTAAAGATATTTTAATTAAGAACGGAAATTTAATTACTTTAAATTAATTATGAAATACCATCCAGCTTTGCACAACTAATTCGCATTATATTATTGTCTTCTATCTAATTACATTTGTTTATTTTTATTTTAACATATCAAAACTTTCAATTACAGTATTTATTTCCAATAGCAAACATTTAATATCCTCCTTAATTACGCATTTTGTTGCTTCCTTATATCTAATGAGATATACGAGGCATTCGGAAGACAATCCGATTAACTCCTTTTTAAGTGGCGCTTTTTAAAACAAAGGAACATTGAAATTTTTCTATATATTTATACAGTGATAAAAAGCTAACCTTGATTAAAAGAAAACAAGTTGGAAATTGCTCGTCAAACGTGGCAAATGAGGTGCGTTCGTACTATAACTAGTTTTATAATTATTTTTTGCACCCTATATTGTACTGAATGTGTATTTATTTGCAATTCATAAGTGCATAGTCTGTAACATCATTAAAATGAACTTGCAATACTTTTTTCCCATTCCCCTTAATGTAACGGAAAACTTTTGACTGTCCCTGTAATTAAGCTATACATCCGATTTTCATGAAATTTGAAATGGCTCGACAAAATTTTGCAGCAATTATATATTTAAAATTTCAGCCCATTCGGAAAGCTGTAACATCATTAAAATGCACTTGCAAAAATTTTTCCCATTGGCTTTAATGTAAAGAAAAACTTTTGACTGTCCCTGTAATTAAACTATACATCCGATTTTCATAAAATCTGAAATGGCTCGACAAAATGTCGCAATAATTATATGTTTAAAATTTGAGACCATTCGGAAAGCTTTAACATCATTAAAATGCACGTGCAATAATTTTTCCCATTGGCCGTAATGTAAAGAAAAACTTTTGACTGTCCCTGTAATTTAACTATACATCCGATTTTCATAATATTTGAAATGGCTCGACAAAATTTTACAACAATCATATATTTAAAATTTCAGACCATTCGGTTGGGTAGTTTTTGCTCTATTAAATGCGGACGGACGGACAGACAGACGGACTGAACGACGACTATAGGTGCTACGTATTTATATAATTACGAACGCACCTAATGAATGAGTTCAATCAAAATATCCCGAGAAAAAATATTATATAGATACAATATTTTTATAGTTACAATAATGTAGTAAACATTTTCATTTGATGGAGTTAATCGATTTATGCACTGAACGGCTCATATCACCGTGAAAAAGTAATTTTAAATTATGACCGTACTTGCACAATGCTATCGAAATTCTTACGATGTACCTCTAATTTAAAACTATTTAGTTTAAAATTAATTTTTATATCTGATCATTGCAGGTTCATGAAAGTGAGTGAAAAATCAAATATTTTACATGAAGAATGTTAGCTATGACATCCATGGAACCATTAATGAAGAGGAACTGCCATATCCTTAAACTAGTGAAGCTTCAACTATAACCACTTTCTCCGGACTTGATTACCGTCGGGGCAAACTTCCACCTTTAAATAGAAATTTTCTTCTTATTTAAAAGCCATATTAATGCAAAATTTCAGTCATAAATAATGACAAAAACAGATATTCATTTTTACTGGTGGAAGTTTACTTCTGCGTTAGTCAGGACCTACTTTTCCGCCATATTGTGACAAGGTAGACAACCACCTCTCAGTATCAGTGAAAAAAATTATAATACCTGGTCTAAATGCCACCAGTAAAAACAAATAGAAAATTTGAACCATACTTGTGGGAGAATTATTTTGTAAAAACAACCGCTTAAATAAGGAAAAATTTCCCATTCAAAATTTACTGGTGGAAGTTTGCTCCGGCGGTAGTCTGAAACTGTTGATCTGATGTAAAAATTCAGCCGCCATCTTGTGACAACCTTCTCAGTTACTAAAAAAATGTAATATTATTAATGAAAGTTATAGGTAATATTCATGAAACTAATAAATCTGCAGATCAATGGCTTCAAACATCAATTCTACAGTTTTATTTTGAAATTATTTTATTTAATATTTAAAATATTCAACTCACAATATTATTTCTTTCATATTTGTAATATTGATTTTTATAAATGATACATGTCTCTGGAAGATTAATTGTTAAAAGAGTGAGACAAAACTATACACTAATATTCCAAAACTTTTTTTCAATTACCTATTAAATCCCTCACTGTTTCAATAATTTGATAGCTGTATTTGCCTGATATTTTTAATTTTAAACCATCCATCTAAAATAATTAAAACATCGATCTTCTGATTGTTAAAATAATTGATACAAACAGTAAATGATTATCACATATTTTATTAATTACTCGTATCCTAATTGTTAAATTTATTTGAAAATAACTATTTTGTTTCATTAGTATGTATTCATTAAATGCTGGTTTTAAATACAGTCATAAAAACAATTATATTTATTACTTTTTATGGGGTGTCCATTACTGGGCCAGAGGGTGTCCATTACTAGACTTTTGGGTGTTTTGATATATTTCTGTTATTTAAAATTAAATTTCGATTCATATTGGGAAATGAGATTACAAAAATGGATAAATATTGTTGATAGGTCAATATAATATTGAAAAAACTGGAATATAATAATTATAACTATTAATAAAAAAATAATTTTAAAAGAAATTCCTTAAGAATGTCCATTACTGGCACATCTACCCTATATAAAATTTGCTTAGGAGGTCATCTACAAATCAAAACCCGAGAAAACTTTGTTTTTTTTCAATGACAGGATCCAATTTTGACAATATATTTTAAACCTAAATCCACGGTCGGCAACTGGCGGATCGCGGTCCACATCCGGACCGCAGATGCTCGTATCCCGGACCGCCGAAAGAGATATTGTAAATGGAGAATTTATTCATTTTCCAACAGTTCTTGAATATAAAAAGAATTCCGAAATACATAGTTCATATTCAGTGTTCCTAAATTTTATATAAGATCTTATGAAGGAATTTGAAGCAAGATTCCTAGACTTTGCAAATATAGGTAAGTTATCTCCATTCTTTAAATCGTCTTATGAAGTTGCCCCAGCTGCAGAATGGACTGATGTGACGGCGAAGTTGTTCAGTATTGAAAAACCTTTTACTTCAAATAGAGATATCTGACTTGCAAGAAGATATTTCTTTGCAAAAGTATAAAACTGCATCCCCTGAAGAATTTGGGGGTAAACATGTCTTAGAAAAGTAGGAAAATTGCAAAAAACTCCCTATTACCCTGGATACTATGTTTGGCTTTACATATGTATGCGAAACAACTTTCTCCACGATGAATTTTTTGAAGAACAAATGTTGTCCGAGATTAACGGACGCCCACATTGAAGACACTCTTCGCATTAGCTGCTCACCACGTGAACCAAACTATAAAGAACTGGCTCAAGACCGTAAGTGTAATTTTGCATATTAATTTTTCAACGAATACCCGCCTTTTCTATTTTATTACATGTAAGTAAAAAATTTCAGAACGTATACATGTGTATGTAGTAATTTTTCAGAACGAATACTTGACTTTTCTATTTTATATGTATAAGTATGTGAAATAACAATTTAAAAATAATAAGTACTTATATTACTTATGTCTTTTTTTACTCTGGACCTCGATAATTTTTTTCAAAAGTATTCGGACCCCACTTAAAGTTACTTGCCGACCCCTGGTTTAAATTATGCCTAGAAACGAAATTTCCAGTCATTTGAATGATAAGTTTTTAAATTATAAACATTCAAAATTTAGAGCTTCTAATGTTAAATCACATTTTCATATTTTTATTAATATCTCCTGAAATTATAATCCTAATGCGATAATTTTTGTGTGGTTACAATAGTAAAAAACCGAAAAATAAATACATGGAATTGGTAGTTTTAAAAAATTTATAATATTAATTATGAATTATGAAATTAATATTCGAAAAAAATATGAATTCAAACCTAAAATTTTTTGATAGATTTATATTTATTATGTTCTGCTTTATGCCAATTCTCAATTTGAAATTTTTCTTACAGGTAATTCTTGAATTATCATTAAAAAAAAAAAAATCAAAATAATGGTTTAAGGGACCGTCTATGATGTGCAGAAAAGCATAATTTGAAAAAATATATATTTTACTCATTTTATTGAAATATTTGGGGCTGGAAATAGTCGAAACATATTAAACGAGTGAAACGGTCCTATTGGCAAGAAATAATACACTAATAGAAGTGACATAGTCATTCTGTAGCATGTCAACAATCGAGTACCGAACTTCAATTTGAATACAGCCCCTAAAACATGCTCTTTTTAAATAATTAATTTCCCGAAACCTAATTGTACGAATTTCATGAAAATTTGGATTTAGGCTAATTGAAGGATATAGAATGTATTTATGGTGTCAAACTTGGGTATTGAAATCGAAAAAAAAAGTTGGGGTTCGTTTTGATATCTAGATGGCCCCCTAAGCAAATTTTATACACATCATTTAAAAGTAGACTTTATTTCCAATCGTTTGGTACCTGTAATTTTCTTGTAAGATATATTGTTGCAGAGTTAGCAGGGGGTGTTTACTTTTTTCCCCGACTGTACGCTATAGCTGCGGAGGCTATACGAAGTTTTCCAAAAGGTATACGGCGTAAGAGAAGTATCCACCACATCCATGCCCATAGTAGCAGAATTGTTATAATATTTTTAAAATTTTATTAGTATTAATTCTTTGAAAGTTTTCATGACATATTATTAATTAAACGCTGAACTATTGATGATTTAAAAATTTTTAAACTAACTGGAAGAGAAAAGCAACAAGAAACATAGTTATTTTAAAAAAATAGTGCGATATATATTCAGGCCCGTATTTCGAATGTGTGATCCCCATTGTAGTCCGTTTTATTTCTCCCCCTGTCCTTCCCCTCTTTTCCCTCAGTGAAACTCCAATAATTTGTGAAATTATTTATTTCAAATTTAAACGCTGTAAAATATCAAAATTTAATTGAATATACATAAAGCATAAAACAAATATGCAAGAAGTTTTATTAATTATTCTAAAGAGAAAACTAAGTAGGAAATACACATAATGTAGTTTCTATAGTTAATTAGCCTTTTACAAAAATTTCGAACATAACTCCACATTTGCCAACAAAAAATGAAATGATAGAAATCACAGAAAAATATCCGTACAGTTTTAATAGTTCCAGTAACATTCACAGAAATCGCTAATTTAATCAGGCAAAATGTATGTTAGAAATACAAAAAAAATTCCCTGCGGTTTTATAGCCCATAGTTAAAATATATACAGGGTGTATCTAATATGCTTCAACAAACTTAGAGGAATGATAGCACTCATGAAGACGAACAAAAAATGCAATGGAACATAGGGTCGCAAATGACGTTTAAGGGATGAAAATCGAGAAAATGCGTCTGGAAATAGACAAACTGAGACAAAAAAGAAACGCTCCAGAAAATTCTTTATTGCACAGAATAGGTGCAACACAGCTCGTGATGTCCAGAGAAAACCAATATTTTACAACAGTTGTCCAAAGTGTCGACCGCGGACATTATTACACAGAGTACATCTACGGAGGAACGACTGGCGGACACGCTCAAATTTGCATACGTGGATTCCTGCTCACAGATTTGTTTGGCTTTCTTCCAAGTTTTTGTTATCTCTTTCTGACCGGATATACACAAAGTGAAAGTAAAAGCAGCTTCGTGCTACTAGCCATTTCTGCAGAAAAGCAGCATACAAGATTTCGATATTTTTATTAGTTTTGCGATTTTCACCCTTTAAACGTCATTTGCGACACCGTGTTCCATTGCATTTTTTGTTCGTCTTGATGAGTACTATCATCCCCCTAAGTTTGTTGAAGCATTTCAGATACACCCTGTATATACCAGAAACATACAATTTAACATTGTATTGTGTGTGCTTTCGTTTCACATTGTAGTAAGTTGTTCGATGTTTCTGTGGAAACACCTCCCGCTAGTGCGCCAGTTCACTGACAGTTTCGTTAGCTGTACCATCTATTCTATCATTAACAAAATCATCGAAACTAAAATGTAATTTTAGCTTCGATTGTAATCATATCCAATTGTAATAATCGATATCAAAGTAATACAATTGCAACAGGGTGATATTTCGCCAAATAATGAAATTTTCACGAATTATTCTATTATTTTTATGAATTAATCTATCACTAGCGAGCTTTGACCGCTACGCGGGTCGATTTTTCTAAAAGAACCTCAAATTGTAAGAAATATCCTTCCAAACGGATCTCTTACAAAACGAACCTCTGCACCGGGTCTCCAACGAATCTCTGATTCATGTCCCACACTGTCAGAAAAACTCGACAATATACACTAAATTATTCCTCATTTTTAACAAATAATTTCCGTACTGCTAGAAACCATGTTTTATCCGTGAATACTCCCCGAACATCTAAAAAAGAAGGAGAAATTCCGTTCATTTCTAGCACGCATGCGTATTGGGTCTATTGATAATAAATTCAAATTTATTTTTTAAATGAAAACCCAAAAATTCTATAAATTAAGATTTCTAATTTAATTAAAAAAGACAAAAGAGTTATCGAATTTCAAAATAAATAACAATTACTTTCCTCATTCATTGAAAAGTACTCACGATTTATTTTTTAAAGTTGAATAAGTTCAAGAATTTATAAATTTCTTTATAAATAAATATTTGCATTTAAAATATACTTTAAATGAACATATTTAAAAGATATTTAAAAAAAATTAAATGAAAAAAAAAACGATATTAATAAAAATAAAATCGTAACGAATAAAAATATAATATTCGTATTTTACCTTTAGAAATCTAGTAAAAGTATTTAAAATTCATATTTTTATACTATATTAATGCTAAAAGTGTAAAAACCCCAGCCACAATCTCATTAAAGATGAAATCTTCCCGAAATGAACTTCAAAATTAAAAGCTTTTTAAATAAATTGATCAAGCAATACCCATCAGAAGCAAGCATACAGTGAGCAAAAAAAGTATTTGCACACCAGGTAAATTTGTTGCAGCATATGTATAAATAAATAAAAAGCAACTAAGAATTAAAAATACCAACACTTTTACAAAACAAATAAACATATTTAATATTTGACTTAATAATTATATTTAAAATATGAAAACATAAAATAGTAGCACTTGTACTGCCAAAAAAAATATTTGCACACTAGCAATAAAAATAGAACTAGAGGAATTATTTATAAGTTAAAAATAGTGCTAATATTTAGTATGCATGCCCTTTGCTTCAATTACAGCTTGTAATCGTCTGGGTATTGATTCTCTTAATTTGTGACGGGTTTCACTGCTGATTTGTAACCATTCTTCCCTAAGAGCTTGCTTAAGTTCTGATTTGTTGGAAATTTTCTTTTTCCTTATTTTCACATCCAAAATATGCCATAAATTTTCAATCGGATTGAGGTCTGGTGATTGTGGTGGCGTTTTCAATTGATTTTTTACATTATAAAGCAACCTTAACCTCGAAATATATGCAGTGTGTTTCGGATCGTTATCCTGTTGGAAATAATATGAATTAGGAATTCCTAATTTCAGAGCACTATTAGATAAATGATCTCGCAATATATTAATATATTGTTTAGCATTCATATTGCCTTCAATGAAGGTCATTTCGCCAACTCCGTTAAAAGACATGCATCCCCAAATCATTACATGACCACCGCCATGTTTTACAGTTGGTTTCAAGTTTTTAATTTGAAGTATTTGGCTTTCGCCATACAGTTTTCTTACCATCTGAGCCAAAAATATTGAACTTGCTTTCATCGGAAAAAATAACAGTTTTCCAAAACTCTAGTGGTTTGCTGATATAAGCTTTTGCAAATTCAAGTCTTTTCACCTTATTTGTTTCACTAATAAATGGTTTTTTTTCGAGGGGCTCTTCCTCGAATATCTGAATCATGAAGAATATTTCTATTTGATTGTGGTGTAACTATTGTTCCCGACGTTGAAGCTACATCAACAGCCAATTCTTGAGCACTTAGAAAAGGGTTTTTTGAAGATTCTTTTATGGTGGCTCTCCTTTGCCTGGTATTTAGCTTTTTTGGACGCCCAGTTCGCGGCTTATTTATTGTCGAACCAGTTTCTTTTTTCTTCTTAATTACATAACGAACACTAGAAAAGTTTAGATTTAATTTTTTACCTATTCCTCGGTAACTTAATCCAGAATTGTGAAGAAATATAATCTTCTCACGAGTAGCAACAGACAGTTCACACGTTTTTGGCACCATTAAAACAAAAACTCCCCAGAATCCCTGCTCCAGTTAATATATCACGTGACTTTAAAGTGCGGGGCTAATGTACTGCAGGACTGATATGCTAAACATTTGCATAATGTTCACATTTAATGCCCTTTTTAACAGTCAATGCTTCTTGTGCAAATACTTTTTTGTTATGAGAAAATATTAATTTATTTTTAAAATGTGTAATATTACTGCTTAAGGAAAATGGGTAGTTATTTTTATTTTCTTCTTATTTAAATAAATGAATAATTAAGAGAATAGTATCAAATTTGCTTTCTATGGTTGCTTATGCAAAAAATCGTCTGCGTGCAAATATTTTTTTTGCTCACTGTATTTATTTCAAAGAGTTTTGCTGCTGTACAACTGTACCTCAGGGATAGCGTGTTCGTCTCGTAAAGCTAAGATGGCTGGTTCGAATCCAACGTCAGCCGATTTTGCTTTTTCCCCAACTTTCTTCAATTGACGGATATTTTACCTCATGTAACGGAGGGAAAAATAACAGATATTCGTCAATTCTCGGGAAAATGCCGGCAGCACTGCTGCCAGTAGAATTTCCGTGAATTGAAGAAAGTTTTTTTGAGAGTGCAGACACCGAATAATATTGTTCTTTATATAATACACGAGTGTTTAATAAATTAAAAGATAAGGGATTCCCAACGTATCCATCCTCTGTTAGGTTCCATTTTAAATAATCCGTTCAATCTTGAATAATTTATTGTATTAAAATTACTTAAGGGGTCAGGTACCCTTTGAACTAACAAAATACATGAAAAAGTGATCTCTATAAGAATTTACGTCACTCTTTAACTAATTGACTTTTAATTATAAAACTGAAAAAACATATTATGAAACTTTTATTTTATCAATTAAAAGTTGTTAAAAAAGTATACACATATATAAAGTTCTTTAATTTATTTTTATAGATGATATAATTTTTACGAAAAAAATTTTCTCGCATGCATTGCGCGCATGATTTTTCACATTTGAATGGCTAAAACAAACCAAGATTTTTTTTAAATGAGTACAGATATAATGTGTTTTCAAAATGACCTATGACGAAAAAAATAAAACTCGTAGATCCCGAGAAAAAAATATTTTTGTGAAGAAACTCGAAATATCGAGATTTTTTTAATACAAAAGTAGTCGTGGACTCTAAACTTCTTACTTGAGAAACATAATAATAGGTCATTTAGTGCCTCTGTATGTTTACTACATTCACCGAAAATTTCGTGAAATTCTAAATAACCATTTTTCAGATATCGTGATCAGAATCGCAGTTTTGAGAAAATTGACATTAAATACTAAATCACCTCTTGATTATATAGAAAAAGCTTAAAGTATTTTAGACATAACTTCTCTTCCAGTGCAAATTTTTCTATGGGTTTCATTTTTAAATGTTCCAAAAGAATCGTATTTAACCCCTTAACGACCGCATTAAATTACGGTTTAAAAATTCAAATTGCTTATTGGCACCACTTTTTTGAAAAAAAAAATGTTCCCCCTATTTAATGACAGGTAAAATGATACCATAATAAAGCCAATTACAGTATTCTATAAAATTTATGGAAATCAAACAAATCTGAATAAGCTGAATAAAAGACACAGCCCGTGAATATCACGGGAGTGAGAATTAAGGGGTTAATTATAAGCTATTTTTTAAAAAATCAATTTTTGGACACTAACTCTTTATCTACTGACGGTATTTATAAATACCATTAAAATAACTTGTTAAAAAAAATCATTTAGTACATCGATTAGTAGTAATACAGTTTAGAATGAGTTATAGAAGTATTACTTTATCTGGTTCCAAAAGCATTATTGGTTACAGAAAACGAAAATATTTGTTAAAGGATTATTTCATTTGCCCGTGCATCGTTTCAGTTTCCTCGGCGTTGGGGGGGGGGGGGGGATTGTTCAATTCGGAAATATTTCTACATTTCTATTGTAAGAACATTATACTTGTACATTTCCCAGTTCTACAATATACTAAGAAAAATATTTAAAATAAAAGATTTGAGTGGGGTTATAAATATTGCACAAAATCCTTAGAAGTTCAAATTTAATTAATTCTTCTAAAACCTTCATTCCTTCTAAAATACTTCTAAAATTTATTAAATGATTATGTAAATCTTCTAACGTAGTAAAATTCACGAAAAATGCTTTAGATGATAAAATTTTCATGAATTCATAATTCAGTGCATATAGGGATAAAGGGTACCAGTCATAACATGATGGATAGCTTTATAATTTATATCGTAAAACCGCATACATACTTTGTTTATAAATTTCTGCTGAAATAATTGCAGATTAAAAGTGATGGAATAAGAATGAATACACTATTTTCGTAGAAAATAATTTTTTTTCTACTATTTTTGCTCTATTTAGCCCTTAAATGCATGATGATTTTTTATTTTGTTTCGAAAAAATTATATATGATTCTCTGAAAGGTTTAGAACACAGGAAAAATAATGGAAAAAAATCAGAGATACGTTTTTCGTATAATATGTCAACCTTTTCATATGTTGCACATCTGCAATATAAGTAAAAACTAAAATATTGTAAATTAGTAAATATTTCACTAAGTATGAATCTAAATACCTTATTTTATATAATTTTTTATTTTGTGAAACTTAACCCTTAAATGTATAAATTATTTTTTTAGAATTATGTTTTTTACTCTTATATTAAAGATTAGACACCAGAAATTTTAAGACAGATTTTTAACTTTTGTATTTTTATAATTTTTACAGAATTAATATTTCTATATAAATATACTGGTTGCTAAGAATT
Organism: Maratus speciosus; assembly: GCA_963932465.1. Classification (NCBI taxonomy): domain Eukaryota; kingdom Metazoa; phylum Arthropoda; class Arachnida; order Araneae; family Salticidae; genus Maratus; species Maratus speciosus. The sequence goes on along the minus strand of OZ010796.1, from coordinate 149,440,089 downwards.
AAATAAAAAGTGATGTAGATAGGCATCACTATACATTTAAAGGCTGTTGTTGTTGTTTTTGACCCTATTGGGCCCGGTGGGCAGCTTTCTATTTCTTTATAGCTGTCTTAATCCACTTATTTAAGGGTTAGCAGTCAAATAATAAACATTGACTCTCTTCAACGAACGATGATCTTGACGTTGAACTTTCAAATAACTACATTAGTTAATAACGAATAAATGCATTTGATTATTAGTCATAAAAAATACAAAAAAATAATTTAATAATATTTTTAAACTTTATTTTAAACAAACACATGCACAGCGCCACATTATTATAATCATAAGTGACTTTGTAAGACGGTATGAGTTTACTATTTTAGTTAAATTTAATTAATAATACAGTAGCGCTCAAAAGTATTTTGACAACCTTATATTCTCTCTTATTTTATTTAATATAAAAATGTAAAAGAAAATATATTCCCTATAGTTTAGAACACTATGACTGCAGTTATTCAAATGTATCAAGTTTCAACTTCTGTATTTACATTCGGCGCCACCGAAGAAATATGACTCCTCCTTAGCTCAAAAGTATTTTGACAATTAGTTTGCATTTAATTGTTGAAGGTGTCAGTGGCGCTATCGCTTTGATTAGTGTTCATATTGACTTATTGTGATTATTTTTAAATGCCGAAATGTAAAAAAAAATATTGACGTGATTCTAGAAAAGCCGCTGTAAATGCACTTAAGAAAGATAGACGGCAAGCAGAATTAGCTCGTTCTTTTAACGTGTCTCGGCAACTTGTTATTACATGGAATAAAGTTTTTAATAAACAGAAATACATAGAAAATAAGCCTCAAAGTCGCTATCCGAAAAAAAAAACAACTTGCAATGTTGACTGTATTATAAAAATGATATCTACAAGTAATTTGTCGTAAGTCCGCTGTAATAATAAAAAAAGAATTGGGAGAAAATTACGGCATAGACATACACGTTTAATCAGTCAAACGACGCCGAAACCTCTATGGTTTACACTGCAGAAGACCAGCAAAAACACGTTTGTTAACTACTAAGAATAGGAAGGCTAGAGTTGCATTTGTAAAACGGCATAAACCTTTCTGGGGCAAAGCGATTCCATTGCTAAAGTTTTGAAATTATTGACTGACACCGGAATTTGAAAACAAATTTATTTGTAAACGTGAAAAAGCTATATTTCACATACATAATAAACCGAATTTTTTTAAACCAAAATTCTGGTGTCAATCATTAATTTCAACCCTTTAGCAATGGAATTGCTTTGCCCCTGAAAGGGTTATGCCGTTTTACAAATGCAACTCTAGCCTTCCTAATCTAGTAGATAAGAAACGAGATTTTGCTGGTCTTCTGCCATGTAAGCCATAGCGCAGGCGTCATTTGACTGATGAAATGTGTATGTCTATGCCGTAATTTTCTTTTAATTCGTTTTTTATTATTACAGAGGACTTACGACAACCACTTGTAGATATCATTTTTATAATACAGTCAACATTGCGAGTTGTTTTTTTCAGATGGCCACTTCGAGGCTTATTTTCGATGTATATCTGTTTATTAAAAACTTTATTCCATGTAATAACAAGTTGCCAAGACACGTTAAAAGAACGAACTAATTCTGCTTGCAGTCTATCTTTCTTAAGTGCATTTACAGCGGCTTTACAGGAATCACGTCAATATTTTTTTTACATTTCGGCATTTAAAAATAATCACAATAAGTCAATATAAACACTAATCGAAGCTATAGCGCCACTGACACCTTCAACAATTAAATGCAAACTAATTGTCAAAATACTTTTGAGCTAAGGAGGAGTCATATTTCTTCGGTGGCGCCGAATGCAAACAAACAAGTTGAAACTTGATACATTTGAATAACTGCAGTCATAGTGTTCTCAATTATAGGGAATATATTTTCTTTTACATTTTTATATTATATAAAACAAGAGAAAATATAATGTTGTCAAAATACTTTTGAGCGCTACTGTATATTTGTGTGTATAGTAGCTTAAAATTTACGTCTAAGCAAGTTTCGCTTTCGGCCGGAACTCGAGAAAGAACCTAAATTCACTTTACACTGAAAAAACTTTCTTTCGGTTAGATTTCAGTTTATATTTGCACTATTTTAATTAATTAATAAAAAAATATCAAATAAAAAATGAAATGAGTCAAAATATTTTGGATTGCAAAGTCACGGACAAACGTTTAACTTTAGTAAGGACAAATCCTTAACCAAAAGTCCAATATTTAACTCTTAAAAACCTGATTTTTTAAAAATCATTGTAATAATGTTTTTCGGCTTTCATTTTTTAAATAAATCATGGGGAAAATACTTTAAAAAAGCATATTTTGTTTCAAGCATGGTTTACGGCTAAAAAACAGTTAGTTACTAATCGGCAATACTGGTCTTTAATTTAAAAAATAATTTTCCTTGATAAAATTCTATAATATTAACCACACGAGAATTTTAGGAACTATAATAAGAAATAAATTTTACTTGCTCACTGCAAAACAAAATAGGGTATTTCGCAAGCTTCCAAACAAAGCAAAAAGAGCAAGTAGCAACAATTGAAAAAATAAATCTATCTTTATTCTTAAATAGCACAAGTGTTGCCATCTACATGTTGAAAATTGATTTAATAATATTTTCAGAATGTATTTTATTGGCAACATTAGGCATTATAGCTTCAATATTATTCTAATAGTATTTTAGAGCCTAAATTGGGTATGTTGCCGAAAAGCAACACCCGGCATTTATGGGTTAAGAAACCCAATAATAAATTCAGTTAATGAGCATGTGAATTCTGTATCAATAAATAAAACTAGTTTTATAATAAAGTTCACCCCTAATTAAAATAATATCAAGGGTATGGAAAACCATAGAAACCTCGATTCAATGAATACCAAATGATTAGGAAAAATATTGTTAAAATCGATTTTTAACTGTTCAAATCTAAAATCTTACCTTTTAATGAACTTACAGTTTAAAAGATATATAAAATCTGCAAACTTTTTGTCCAGAACGTGAATACGCGGGTGGCTTTTGCTCATGTTTTTACAACTAAATATCATATTTTCTACGAATAAATTCATGAAAATTATAGGCAGGTTTCCAAAACATTATATTTATAACTCATAATACTTTCAAAGAGTTAGGACGATAAGAACTATTTTGTTTTTTAATATTAAACGACCCAACGCAAAAAAAAAAAAGGTCAGAAGAAAACGATTTTTTTTCAAGATTTTTTATACAGGCTTCGAAACCATTATATTTATGTCTCATAAAAATTTCAAAAAGCTTAGACAATATGAACTATTTTTTTATATTAACCTTTAACTGATGTCACAAAAATTGTCACATAGCTAGTGTGAAGCGGTCTCTGAGACCGCCCCATCGAAAGAGGAATAAAAAACATGATTAACTTATAGGATGGTGTTTTTGTACTAAACTTTTTGTACAGGACTGTTATGATTAAAATTTACCTATTGAAAAGTCTCTGGTGATAGTACTAAAGTTCCGAACGGAACAAAATTTCGGTAATGTCTGTAGTTAAACTGAAAATTGCAAGTTAAACTATAAAAATTGAAAAAAGCCGTGGTCTGAGAGACCGGTAACGTCAGTTAAAAGTTAAATGACCCGATGTAAAAAAAAAATATATCCGCACTCTTTAAAATTCTCAATCCGTTGTTTTCTCGAAATATTGAAATGCATATAAACATCACTTAAAAAGCTTACATTTTACTTTAAAACGACGAATACCGTTTTAAAAAATATAAATATTGTGGGACCTCCGATACGAGGTTCGTACAGAAAGATTTTTGATTAAAAGTACATATTCTTACAAAATCGGGTCACAGATGTGAAGCCATACAAATTTCAGATTCATTTAAGATTATTACCACGAGCCCGGGCATCGCCTGGCAGTGCAGTTCATCTAATGTAAGAATAAAACCGGATTCGGCCACACCGATTGCTTCAAACTGGGCACGGCACTGTAATTTAACCTACCCTCGGTTTTTTAAACCACACACACTAACACATTATAATATGTCATTTGTATAACATCACATTTGATGTTTTACGGAGAACAGCAGTTGTTTGTGTAATAAAATTACATAATGCAAGTTTTTGTGATTTTAGAACATCTAGTTTTTATATTATTTTCTAAAATGAACTGTTTTTTTTTTTAGGCTAGTAAAAATTATTAGAAGCACATAGGCATAGGAACACCACGTAACATAAATTTCCTTCGTGTTGTTGACTTGCAAGTTAAGTGTGATTCATTAATGTAAGATCAACTACAAAAAAATCCCAAAATAAGAAAATACATGATCATTATTTTTAAGAAAAAGATCCAAAATGAACCTATTAATTCAATGAATGAAACTGTTCTACAATACACATTTGGAGAATCAAGGATGCAGTCATCAATGCAGCAGAGATCAATGTCTCAGTTTTATTGAAATCTACTTGTAACATTTTGAGTAATCGCTACTTTTGTTATTTTTCCTTAATTTTTGGAAACCAATGTAGTTTGTGAGGAAATGAAAGCACTAAAGTATAGCGACTAGAATACACAGTGTGGAAATCGGCTATCCTTGCAATACTTTAAAAAAAAACGCTAAAATATTGTATCCCATAAATGTGCAATCATGCTGCTGCAATATGCAGATCGCAGCGACATCTGCAGGATATTTTCTACAACTGCACGATATTGCTAGTCTAGACAATGTGATACTAGTAATACGGAAATCCCGCAGATGTCGCTGCGATCGATACTTGGGAATTTAGCAGTATCGTCGAACATTTAAGGGATACAAATTTTTAGCACTGTTTGGATAGCATATTTCCACACTAGGTATTCTAGACGCTGTAACTAAAGTCAAAGATTCAAAATACCATGCAAATGCTTCAATACTTTGCTTGCAACAATAAATTTACCCTATTTCGAAATTAATTATTTCTATTTGGATTTTCTTTATTTTTCTTTCTTAGTTATTTATTTAAGCTATGAGGTATTCGCTACGGCTTTTGCCGGCATGACCTCAAATGATCACAAAAATGACGTTATTTCCTTGGGACAACCACAAATTCAACCTTCCTCCACGAGGAAAAAAGGCAGAACCTTTTCTTTCTTTCTTTTTTTTTTATCGAACACATACATCAGACTTGTGTGCTTGACCCCAAGGCCCGCTTATAAGTCATCGTCGATATACAGGGACGAGATAGCACCAAAGACTTTTAAGATCCATAGACCGGCAATTCCCATTCAAAAGCAAGTGCAATCATAGCAGCCATCTGAAGTAAATTGAAACACCTGAACCGCGAGGTTTGTACGTCAGGTGTGGTTATTTACCATTAAGTGTTATGGCTAGAATGAGCTTAAAAATTAATTTTTATCAATATATATGAATTTTATGCGATATTGTTTTACATAGAGCTATTTTTTATATCTAAACATGCGTTATAAATATTGAATTTTCAACAATAAAGTTAAAAAAGGCGATTTATTAATACTTTTATGGATGGTATGTTTAAAAAAGAGTATCTAGTTTTAACATGCCTTATAAACCTAAATAAAGGCGAGATTTATATGGAACCAGATTGTTCAAGATTATAATTCCATCTTTTTTTAAGTTTGACTTACAAAAGTAACTGGGAAGGAAGTTTAGATTAAAGGTAGCAACTGTAACTTAACATAGTAATTTACAAAATTTTAAATTACTTGTAAAGAAATTTACGTTTTTTAAACTAATTTTTATACAAAAATGTAATTAAAAAACATGCATATTAACGAAAGTAACACAATATTTTTATCCTTGGATGTTTCTTTGAAATACTTACTTGCTATACGAAAAAAACAAAAAAATTGATGAATAATTAGGTTTTTTTTTTAAAAAAAAGGCCTTAATGAAATAGGGTAGACTAATACTTAATGAACCGCAATGAAAAAATACGCTAATAAAAGTATTTTCTTAGGTAAATTAAAATATAAAACATATAAACTGCCATACAACAGCTGTGATCAAAAATCCTCAGTTAAACTGACAGTTTGCCGGTCTATGTATCTTAAAAGTCTTTGGATAGCACAATGAAATTTACAACACACAGAATTTTTACATCCGGGAGCTCCACAAAGAGTGTGCAACGGAGCCAGCGGGAGTCGAACCCGCAAGCTTCCTACGCTCTCAAGCGATTAGATGTATGGTGTCTTATCCACTCGGCCACGGAGGCCCCATTTGAACTTCCTTGTCATTTTAAACATTACACAGGCCGCTTAAACATTACTGCTACAGCGTCTAGAATACCTAGTGTGGAAATATGCTATCCAAACAACGCTAAAAATTTGTATCCCTTAAATATGCGACGATACTGCTAAAATCCCAAGTGTCGGTCGCAGTGATATCTGCGGGATTTTCGTATTACATTGTATAGACTATAGCGCCTAGAATATGTAGTGCGGAAATCGGCTATCCCTGTAATACTTAAAAAAGCGCTAAAATATTGTATCCCTTAAATGTGCAAAGATACTGCTGCAATATGCAGATCGCAGCGACATCTGCAGGATATTTTCTACAACTGCAAGAAATTGCTAGTCTATACAATGTAATACTAGTAATACGAAAATCCCACAGATGTCGCTGCGATCGACACTTGAAATTTTAGCAGTATCGTCGCACATTTAAGGAATACAAATTTTTAGCACTGTTTGGATAGCATATTTCCACACTAGGTATTCTAGGCACTGTAGTATAGACTAGCAATATCTTGCAGTTGTAGAAAATATCCTGCAGATGTCGCTGCGATCTTGATATTTCACCAGCATCGTTGTACATTTAAGGGATACAATATTTTAGTACTTTTTTAAGTATTACAGTGATAGCCGATTTGCACACTATATATTCTAGGCACAATACTATTGCTATTTTGTTTCATACTTAATTTATGTTGTCGTTGTATTTTATATATACACTGCTAAAAATCTGCAGCATTTGCTGCATAGTCACTGCGCCACTATTATAGATTATCTCTTTTCTGACCAACGAGAATGCTTCATAATATAGCCACACTACAGCGCCTAGAAGATACAGTGTGGAAAACGGCTACAAAATAGTGCTAAAAAATTGAATCCCATAAATGTACAACGATGCTGAATAACAAGATGTCGATCGTAGCGCCATCGTAGTGATTTAAAAACGATAGTCATTCTAAAAGAGACTCTTTAACCTATTTCAAGTCATTCCTTAACTAAATTAGCTTATAACAGACTAAAATATCTTATATTTATAGTTTCCTATATTTAACATTCTATAATTTTTGAAAACACAGGGTTTATATTGAAAAAAGTTACGAGATGGCGCTCGTATCAGCATATTGCCGCTGAGCATTGTTGGAGATTTATGGGATACAAGTTTTCAGCACTTTTTAAAGCATTATAGGAATAGCCGTTTTCCACACTGTATCTTCTAGGTGCTGTAGTTCAGGTGTTTCAATGGAGGATATTCCAAATATGGGTTCGAGGCTGAAAAAAGTCACGTGTTACCGGCAATTTACCCAAAGAACTTCTAACTGATAAGAAGGGAAGATTCTACTGCTTTGCCTCATGAACTGTTTCATTGGCTAGCGGGGATTTACATTACACGTCTACGGAGCATTCCCTTCTTTACGCTAGAAGTTTTTACCTTGACCACGTGATCAAAACGGAGATGGAATATCCTCCATTTACTTCAGATGGCTGCCATGATTTCGCATACTTTTGAATGGGAATGGAGGATATTCCAAATATGGGTTCGAGGCTGAAAAAAGTCACGTGATACCGGTAATTTTCCCAAGGAACTTCTAACTGATAAGGAAGATACTGCTACTTTGCCTCATGAACCGTTTCATTGGCTAGCGGGGATTTACATTACACGTCTACGGAGCCTTCACTTCTTTACGATAGAAGTTTTTACCTTGACCACGTGATCAAAATGTAGATGGAATATCCTCCATTGCCGGTCTATGTATCTTAAAAGTCTTTGGAATATAGTCCATAAAACAAACAAAACAAAGAGCTATGTCTCGAATTAAATATTCTCTTTATTCCGTACCGAGCCCTAAGGTACATATTGATATAAAATCAGGAATTTGGTAAATTGGCACCTATCTTTACTTTGGAAATATCTTGCAATATTTGAAATAAATATGCAATTTTTGACAGCAGCCAGTGGGTGCGTTCAGTGGAACTAACCAAAGTAATCAATCTCATTATTTAGTTGCAGCTCGATTCTGGAAAGGTACGAAACGAAATTTAGATCCCATATAGGTCGGGATCCAGATACACTTTCGCTACAGCGCCTAGAATACCTAGTGTGGAAATATGCTATGCAAACAGTGCTAAAACTCTGTATCCCTTAAATGTGCGACGATACTGCTAAATTCCCAAGTGTCGATCGCAGCGACATCTGCGGGATTTCCGTATTACTAGTATCACATTGTTACAGAGCCTAGAAGATACAGTGTGGAAAACGGCTATTCCTATAATGCTTTAAAAAGTGCTAAAAACTTGTATCCCATAAATCTTGAACAATGCTCAGCGGCAATATGCTGATACGAGTGCCATCTCGTAACTCTTTTCAATATAAACACTGTGTTCTCAAAAATTATAGAATGTTAAATGTCGGAAACTATAAATACAAGATATTTTGTTCTGTTATAAGCTAATTTAGTTAAGGAATGACGTGAAATAGGTTAAAGAGTCTCTTTTAGAATGACTATCGTTTTTAAATCACTACGATGGCGCTACGATCGACATATTGTTATTCAGCATCGTTGTACATTTATGGGATTCAATTTTTTAGCACTATTTTGTAGCCGTTTTCCACACTGTATCTTCTAGGCGCTGTAGCAATATCGTGCAGTTGTAGAAAATATCCAGCAGATGTCGCTGCGATCTGCATATTGCAGCAGTATCATTGCACATTTAAGGGATACAATATTTTAGCGCTTTTTTAAGTATTACAGGGATAGCTGATTTCCACACCATATATTCTAGACGCTATACTTTCGCTGTTAACGAAACAAGATTGACCAATCAGAAGCCTGCAAATTTGCAAACAGTGAAAATTTCGCAAAAATGCAGGCTTCTGATTGGTCAGTCTTGTTTCGCTAACAGCGAAAAATCTATCTGGATCATGGTCCTGATCTCCTTATTTTTCGCCGGATGCGAAAATGGGATATGATACGAAAAGGTATTTTGTTGTTATCAATATTCGCCTTTTTTCGTTTTGTACCTTCCTACAATTGCTGCTAGTTACCGGTGAGATCGGTCACTTTAGTTAGCTACACCTGACTCGTCCAGTATACACACGTAATCACGAACAACTTATATATACTGTTGAAAATTGAATGTCATTTATGACTGTGGATGTTTCTTGTTTTTAAATTAATATAGCAAAATTCTGTTCACTCAAGCTTCCTTGTATCGACATTTGGAGTTTTGTCTGCGAAAGTAAGAAAAGTTTTTAAATAAAATCAAAACACTGTATTAACTAGTGCTGTGAAGGATTTTTCACTTTGTTATTAATAAAAAAGTTAAAAACAAGTGTAAAATTACTTAAAAGGTGATAAAAAAGGCTTTTTAAGTAATTTTATGCTTGTTTTTAACTTTTTATAGAATTTTTTTTTCTGATACATCTAAACATTACACATAGAGGGAAAAATGCTACTGACACTTTTAGGCTTTGTAATTAAACTTTTCGCGTCTGGAGTTTTTCATGAAATGCAAAAGACCCAGACTCAAGAAAATGGATTTAGATATCGCAAACTGGTCGCGAGAAGAAACGAAAACGCTAATGTTAAGTCTGTGGGAACATTTTAAAATATCTCTTTCATTTTAATATTTTTAAGTGACTTGTTTTGCATAGGATAGCTGAGTTCTATCTCTAATCGGGCTAGTTTTTACATTTTAGATTTTTTTTTTCTATTGCATTGTTAAAAATCTAGCTTTTGCTGCACTGTTCCGCCACTGCTTTTACAGGAAAATTATTTCACTATACTATGGAGCATTTTCATTGGTCAGAATAGATATTCTAAACAAGAGGTAGGGTGACTATGCAGCTAAAGCTGCAGATTTTTTAGTGTAAGATAGTTTCATTTTCAGAACCGGTTCCGAAAGTGAAAGTTTTTATCAGAGAACAAAATCGAAAAACTAGCGCGGTTATAGAACATCTGCTATCCTATGCAAAAAAATCATTTAAAAAAAATTAAAATGCAAGAGATTTGAAAATCTCATTCCTATTGACTTAACAAGAACGTTCTTGTTTCTAGTGTTCGCTCTTAAAGCTAGTAGTCTACAACGATGCATCCAGAGCATTTTAATCCGTTGATGAAACTTTCGTAAAATCTTTTTTAATGTTTTTATCTAAGCTATAAATAACCTCTTAACCCTTAAGTGGTTAGGTGATTTTTTTTTTTATATATATATAACCTAAGTGGTGAGGTGGGGTGTGTGTAACCCCAAAATTAATTTCTTGTGTAGTCCTTAAATCTTAGCTAATGAAAATAAGAATTTCCTGTGAATTTTGCCTTTACTGGAATAAAAACTGAAAAAGATTGTAAGTGTGCATACATATAGGATAGATGTGCCAGTAATGGACACCCTTAAGGAATTTCTTTTTAAAAATTTTTTATTAATAGTTATTATATTCCAGTGTTTTCAATATTATATTAACCTATCAACAATAGTTAACCCTTCTTAGTCTCATTTCCCAATATGAATCAAAATTTAATTTTAAATAAATGAAATATATCAAAACACACTCTGGCCCGAGTAATGGACGCCCCATAAAAAGTAATAAATATAATTGTTTTTATGACTGTATTTAGAACCAGAATTTAATGAATACATACTAATGAAAAAAAGTTATTTTCAAATTTAACAATTAGGATATCGGTAATTAATAAAATATGTGATAATCATTTACGGTTTGCATCAATTATTGTAATTATTAGAAGATTGATGTTTTAATTATTTTTAGATGGATAGTTTAAAATACTAAATCAGGCAATTACAACTATCAAATTATTGAAATAGTGGGAGATTTAAAAGGCAATTAAAAAAAAAAAAATTGGAATATTAGTGTTTAGTTGTCTCACTATTTTTAACAATTAATCTTCCAGAGATTACTTGATATATCATTTATGTAATATTTATAATTAATATTACAAATATGAAAGAAACATATTTGAGTTGAATATTTTAAATACTAAAATAAAATAATTTTCAAAATAAAACTGTAGAACTGACGTTTGAGGCCACTGATCTGCAGATTTACTAGTTTCATGAATGTTACCTGTAACTTTCTTTAATATTACTTTTTTTTATCAGAGGTGAATAAGGAAACATTTAAGACTGAAAATAGATTTTCAATAGCTTCTGTAACTTGTTTTTATTTAAACGGAGAGGGATTAAAGAGCCCCATGAGCCTTAAAACTGTTTTCTGCTTCCTGGCGGGTTTGATTGCCAATTATAAAATATGCAAGGTGCATATACATTAAAAAAGTAAAATATTGAAATTTTTTTAATCGCCTAAAATAACTTAAAAGTAGCTATTTCTCAAACCTTAGGTGTTATTACATTTTGGTAAGTATAATTTAAAATTTTAATTATTTAGGTTTGCAGTTAAGTCAAAATATTTTATGCACTATAAACATTACTGAAATTTCATTTTTATCAATGTCTACATGGGGTGTCCATTACTTGAAAATGACTAACCATCCCAGTAATGGACACCCCCCCCCCTCTTAAAACCTTTTTAAAAATAAATGAAATTTTGTAAATGGCTGTTAGTATATAAAATTCTAATTTTCCATTGCTACTCGAACAAAAACCTTGAAATTTGTGCAAGAAAATAAATATGTAAATTAAACGAAGAAACCTCTTGGCCTCTTCATTAAAATTTTCACAGAAAAACAGCGAATCTTTAAAACATTTTCTGCTTCCTGATTGGTTTGATTAGAAGTGTCAACAATAACCCAGTTTTATAAAACATGCAATGGGGAATTATAAAAAAAAATAATTAAAGCTAAATATTTATTGGTTATTTTATGAACCAAAAACATGAAGGGGTGTCCATTACTGGCACATCTACCCTACATATAAATTTATGTATCCAATACAAATTTTGTTTGCTCATGTAAAATTTCTCTACGGGTGCAAAACACCCCACCTCACCAGTTAAGGGTTAAGTGTTTGACTGTAATGAGTTAATAACAATTTAGCACATTAATTTGAACTATATTAATATTCTTTCACTATTAAAATTATCGACGTTCTGTAGTTCTACTGGTTAAAGTAAGATTTTGCAATATTAAAGGCAGTCATATTAATTTCTGGATTTGGAGTGTTCTTTTTTGTAAACTAAACTTTTCTTTCTATAAAAGTCTTTGATAATTGTAAAAGATTAAAGGCTAGCTTTTCTTGTTACTTTAAACTGTTCGGAGAAGCGAGGGACATTGAAAATACGCAAGTTTACCAAATTAAAGTTCCTCTAATTTCTCTTCCCTTATTTTAATTTCTTTTGAGACTAAATTACTCTTTAAACTAGCCTGAATCCTATTAACTCTAATTATATTACTTTTAGTTTAGATTTCATATAGGGTAGATGCGCTAGTAATGGACACCCCCTCATGGTTTTTCGTTAAAAGTTTTTCAACTCTCCTTTGCGTATTTTATAATTGTGCATTGTTGACACTCTTAATCAAACCAATCACTAAGCAGAAAATGTTTGGAAGTTCCACTTCAGTGACGATCTTAATGGACATGCTAATGGCTTCATTAATAAATTTATATATATTCTTGAAAAATTTGCAGCTTTTTGTTTTGGTAATAGAAAACTTTAAATTTTATATTACTAGTAGCAATTTATAAAATTATTTTTAAAGTTTTAAGAGGTGTCCATTACTGAGATGCTTAGTCATTTTCCAGTAATGGACACCCCATGTAGACATTGCTAAAAATAAGATTTCAGTAATGTTTATAGTACATAAAATATTTTGACTTAATTGAAAACCTAATTAAATTTAATTTTTAAATTACTTGCTAAAATGTAATAACAAACTTTAATAGTTTTTGTTATTATAATGTGGTTAATAAAATTTCAATATTTTATTCGTTTTACTATTTTTTAATGAATGCAACTTTGCCTTGCATTTTTATAATCTGGCAATCAGTCGGGAAGTCAAATATTGTTTAAGAGCGCACAGTTAAAGAAGGGCACATAGGGCTTTATCCCCTCCTCCCCATTTCAATTAAAACAAGTTACAGAAGTTAAAATCTGTTTTGTCTTAAATGTTTTTCTTATTGATCTCTGACCAAAAAAAAAAAAGTGTTGTAATATTAATAAAAGTTGTAGTAATCATGAAACTGGTAACTGGTGCGGATCAGTAGCCTCAAATATCAGATTTATTTTGAATTATTTTATTTAGTATTTAAAATATCGAACTCGCAGTATTCTTTTCATATTTATAACATTTACAAGTAAAGTAATAAGTAGTCTCTGGAAGTTTAATTGGTAAAAATGAAACTAAACTATACCCTAATATTTCAACTTAAAAAAAAAAACCTTTTAAATCCCTTGCTGTCTCAATAATTTTATAGGTATAATTGATATTTAGTATTTTAAACTATCTAAATTAACTAAAATATCGATCTCCTGATAATTACAATAATTGATGGAAACAGTGAATGATTATACAAATTTTTGACTAGTATTCCAATTGTTAAATTTATTTGAAAATAACCATTTTGTTTCATTAGTATGCTTTCATTAAACTCTCGTTAGTCATAAAAACAATTTATTATTGGAACAGAGGGTGTTCATTACTGGCATTTTGTGTTTTGATATATTTATTTATAATTTAAATTTTAATTCCTATTGGGAAATGAGACTATGAGAATGGTTATATATTGTTAAATATAACATTGAAAACTGGAATATAATTATTGTTAATAAATATAATATTGAAAACTGGAATATAATTATAACTAATTAAACAATTAAAAAAAATGCCTTAAGGGTGTCCATTACTGGCACGTCTACCCTATATAGCAAAGGAGTAATAATTATATTATTATAATTGTATAATTCGTATAATAACTCGTATAATTGTTTTTCAAAACTTTTTTTGCATTTTTTGTTAAAGCAAGTCATCAGTTATATCTGAAATGCATTCGTTTGGTACAAGCTGTAGAAAAGCTGCACTATATGTAAAAGATACTGGCTAATCGTTCTTCTAGCAGATATTCAGCTGAATTGGACTCCTTTAGAAACAAATACGCTCATTTGTATATCAAGAAAAAACCTTCTTAAATCTTAATTCATATGCAGCAATCATGGGCTCTTTAAAATAAAGCTCTGTTTCTCTAAATCCACATCTTTATGCATAAAACTGTTATACTTCGCTTCAAAACATACATAAAACGGATGATAAATTGCGGTGTAGTTTATTGGTCAGTAAAACTCAAGGTGCCTTCCATTTTGAACAACCCTTGTCCCCTTAATTCAAACTTTCCCTTGCAAGAGCAACCATAACTTTCTTGCAGTTCAGAATTCATTGTTAAGCTGCCTGGCTGCGGTATTTCTTACTTTACTTTTGCTATCGCGTATGAAGTATATCTGACTTGATGTTCTTATTTACAAATCTAAGTCCCAAATTTCCCTGTTTGACTGAACATTTCCTGTCTAATTGCCCAATCTAGATTTGTATAAACACCCGATCTGTGTATTTGTTTCTAGATTGCATTTTTGGGAAAACCTCAAATCTGCAAACTGTCTTGTGAAAGTGTCAAATTTATGAACTTCGTAATTTACCATCTTCCAGTCGCTTCCTATCCTTATCAAGCCCTTAACAGCACAACAAAAATGAATTCTCATTCTACTTTTCCAGATCTGGCATCTGAAATGCTATCTTTACGTTACCCCCTTAAGTGGTCTGGGACAGATCTCCAAATTTTCTAAACTTTTATTACATTAAAAATTTCCGTGTTTTTCTGCTTAAGGGGTCAGGTACCTTTTTTGAAAGTGTCCAAAAATATTTTTATTTAATAGCTTATATTAAAATTTTATTCTTAAGGAATATTTAAAGAAATCCCATGAAAAAAATTCACTTTAGAAGAGGAGTTATGACAAAAACAGTTTGAACTCTCTGTTACCAAGGGGCAACTGGATCTGTAAAGTCATTTTCTCAAAACATTGATTTTGGTCATTGCGCGCATGCTTTCTAAGAAATGGCTGGATAAATTTTCATGAAATTTTAAATGAAAGTAACCTTATAGATGCACAAAATGACCTATTATGTTCATGAAGTAACAAATTTAGAAATGACTATTTTTATACAAAACTTCAGATTTTTTGTTTTCTCACTAGACATATTTTTTTTTTTCAGTGTAGGTCATTTTAAACACATTATCTCTACTCAATAAAAAAAATTTTGGGCTCACTCGGACAATTCATTTGAGAAATCATGCGTGCAAGACATATAAGGTGAATTCGTTTATTAAAAAACATTAAATTTCAAATGAAGTTGAACTTTACATGCATTTAGACTTTTTTCAGGGCATTAACTATTAGCCTATGACTCTTTAATGTGTATTTTAAAGTTTCATATCCAAAAGTTAATCAGATGCGGAGTTTAGCAATCTATATCAGTGTCTCATTAGAATGCATTTTCTCAGCTTCAAAGGTACCTGACCCCTTAAAATGACGTTTAAATCATGTTTCTACTTTAATTAGAACAGGAAATATTAAATTTTTCGTTTTGATTTGTTTTCAAAATCTAGCTTTCAAGCAATGGTTGAAAATGATTTCTTGTGAAAATGAGTTTTTCTTCGTGATGGCTTTTTTTTTCAACATTTCTCTTATTTAAATCGTTATAAGTCGAAAACAGTTAAAGATAAATGCTTCAAACTTGGAATATGTCTTTCAATTGCTTAATTTTGATTCAGAAAATTAAAATAAATATTTACTTTTGAAAATATTTAAGTTACACCCCTTTTTTTAAATTTTTAAAATTAAATTCAGAATCTAAATTAAAACTTATTTGTTTATTTAAATTTTAAAAAATTGAAATTCTACAAATATTTAGTTATAACGATTTTAAATTCCCCCACTTTTAATACATTTTTAAAAAAATGAAGTTTTATCATGCGATTTTGTTTAATATAACATGGTTAACCATCACAAAAAAATTCAAAAATTTAACTCTATAAATAAAATTTATTTTAAATTGTATCGGAACCCTTAAATGGCTACAATACCACTGAAGAAATCTGAGATACTTGATAAGTTGTATTCCTAAAGTTCTTCAAATGAACCTATAAAATGTAGACTCAGCATAGCCAAATGATAAGGAAGAAAACTGGTAAATGTAGCTCAAAGGAATGTGTGCTAATTGGCGCCTTTTAACCAATTTTCAGCATTGTTTTGGTAATGTGTTAAGATGCACACTATTAAAATACCAAAGATTTGTTGGCTAGGGGCTATAAGTTTAAGGGCCTAAACGAGACTATAAAATGCTTGACTTAACCCCGAAAAGGCTAAGTTGGAGACAGTGTATGAAGATACTGAAGAACAGTCCTGAGGGTGAAACAATCATGACTTCATGCACCTAACTAATCTTTTTCAAACTAATTACCTCAGAAAGATGTGGATAGTGCCATTCTACTGAAGGCTTTTCGAATTTGAATCTAATTATTGAAAGATGGGGCGTTTTTTTTTATATATATATACACTATGGCCAAAGGTGACCAGACACTTGCGATTTTAGACGTTTTGTTAAATACCTAAAAACATACATGAGGAATTAACCTGAAACTGCAGGTGTGTAAACAGTATAGTATAGGTCATATATTTCCCAAAACCCCATAGGGGACCGTCAACAAATTGAAAAAGAACGAATATCTTTTGGATAACCCTGTAAAAACTAATGTAGCGAAAGCGTTCAAACTCGAGATTATTAAGTGGCTTATTGTAATATACTGTGTTCATTTTTATGAGGATAGCATGTATACTCGTAGAGAAATTGAGGTTTTTATAAAGTCCCAAATTTTGCCAAGTTTTTTGCTTATAATTTGCAGAGTTCTTAATATAAAGTTCTTTTCAGAAAATGACATAGTACACAATACTCTGCAATCAGAATTAAAAAGTAAATTGTATGGAAAATGAGCAGGTTTACTAAAATGTTTCATTGCGTATGCGCGAGTGCAATCAAAATATAATGTGCATGTGTTAGCTAAATGTATAGAGCAACTTTTGTAAAAGTCTCAAACAGTTTGAGTCTGATATAACAATCGTTTATAGAATAAGCTGAAAATCCGTTGTTCCCAAAATGAAGCAAAAAGATGATGGGTTGTATCCATATATCCATTGATTAGTGCCAATATAGCATACACGATATTGCACGTATTTGGATACAGCCTCATCTTTTTGCTTCTTTTTGGAAATAACGGATTTTGAGCTTATTCTCTAAACGATTATCAGGCTTTTCAAACTGTTTTTGACTTTCACAAAAATTCTCAGTACATTTAGCTAACACATTATGCAAATTATATTTTGATTACGTTCGAGCATGCGCAGTGAATCATTATTTAGTAAATCTTCTCATTTTTCATACAATTTTTACTATTTTTTTCATTCTGATTACAGGGTATTGTATACAATGTTTGTCATTTTCTGAAAAGAACTTTTTTATATATTGAGAACTCTGCAAATTAGAAGCAAAAAACTTGGCGAAATTTTGGGGCTGTTTTCATAAAAACCTTAATTTCTCTAAAAGTATACATGCTATCCTAATAAAAATGTACACAGTATATTACAATAAGCCACTTATTAATAATCTCTAGTTTGAACGCTTTTGCTACATTAGTTACAGGGTTATCCAAAAGATATTCGTTCTTTTTCAATTTGTTGACGATCCCTTATGGGGTTTCGGAAAAAATCTTCACGGAAATATTTGTACTATACTGTTTACACCTGCAGTTTCAGGTTAATTCCTCATGTATTTTTCTAGATATTTAACAAAACGTCTAAAATCTCAAGTGACCGGTCACAGACATTAAGCACTTTATTGATTCAAAGATTAGTTGAATTAATAAAATTAGAAATGTTTTAAATTGTGACCTGATTTCGTTCATCAAAAAATAAGCATGATCAAATAGATGACGATGTGAATTTAGCGCTGATTACTAGCATTAGTTTTCGACTGGCAAAGGTTTTTGACTCATGTTATCATTTGCATCCTCAAGAATTTGAATCTTTTTGAAAGTAGCTTGAAAAAAAATATATAATTTTCTTAAAATGGGTATTGCTACACTTTTAAAACAATTATTTTTCGGTTAGTAATTAAAGATATTACAGGGTAATGTACCAAAGTAATCTTTGTAGTTTTATGGGTAAACCCCTAACCAGGGTTCGAGGAAGTGAAAATATTTTAAGTCGAAGGTGCTGGTAAGACAGATTTTCTACCAGCCAGTCATGACATATGTCATGAACCAAAGGAGAACATTTATATTTTTCATAAGCTTTTTTAAAAGAATGATCAAAACATACGGCATAATGCAAATTTCGTTATTCGAAATGAAATCTTGTAGCTAGTGCCCGATTTTAGCATGTTTTTTCAGCTCCATAATCTCATTGCAATTCTCCGTGCATTAACAACGGTGAATAGAACCTTCATTGCTGTTGACTAGAATTAAGATCATATAAAGCTGCTATCACATATATTATCTTCTGATAGACAATAGCTAATATTTCTCAAATGGTTATTCAGGAGGAAAACTGTCTAAAACGCACCTGTGATAGCCTAAGTCTCGTCTGCCAATAACTAACTTATCGGTATTTGTATCTCTTACGGTAGACATGGCTTTAATTCCGCCAATCGGAGCTCTAAAGATAGTTGTCCTAAATTCTTGGACTTCAAAGTTTTTAAAACAGTTAAGACTTTAAAGCAAAATTCCTCGCTAAATTTTCAGCGTGTTGCTTATACCAATTCGTTCCATTAAGCCCTCAAAGCAAACCATCTTGCAGCGCGAATAAGACGGAGTAATAGCGATCGTACGGTAATATGGGATTGAAGCTCTATAAATCTTCCTGGAGCTATGAAAGGAGATTCATGGATCAAAATCTTTGTTCACATGGGACTGCGCTGATGTAATAAATATTAACTGTTTTTTTGTTTTTTTTTCAATAGTATATAGGAATAATTGGGAATCTTCTTGGACAGTTTAGAGAACAAGTTGGTAAAGGGATCGAAGATCACATAAAGGGTTTAGTTTAATATTTCTTTCAAATCACTTTATCCTTTTAATCTAAATCCTTAATTTAAATCCTTGCACAGATGGCAGCTCCATTAAATTTAAGTTTAAAATTAGAAAAGGAAAATGTTTTTTAATCGAATTAAATACACTGCTCATAAAAATTAGGGGAGCAAGCAAAAATGTGCAGAGAACAGTGCAAGACAGCCATGTATGGGCATAAAATGGAGTTTACGTGTATCAATGCGCAATAGAGAAAAGACGCGAAAATTTGTAAGGGAGCTTTTATTCTTTGAAAAGATGTTGCCCCCAAACTATATTTTCATGTTCTATACAATTTGGTTTCGTGTAAATGATAAAGGTATTGTTTTGAAATAATACAAGATTTTAAATATGGCGTGTGGTCTCCTCGAACAGCTAAGACTGCTGCACACCTGTTTTCCATGGATGCGATGAGGTTATCGGTAAGACTTTGGAAAATATTGTTCCACTGCTCAAGAATTGCAATCTCCACGTCCCGGACAATAAAAGGAGACCTTGGTCTAGAAGCAATGCGTCGTCTGAGTATGTCCCAAACATGCTCTATCGAATTTAGGTCAGGAGAGCAAGTTGGCTATTCCATTTGCTGTATTGTTTCAACTTTAAGATTGTTCTCCAAGACTAACTGTATGAGATCTGGCATTATCATGCATGGAAAAAAAGAAACCACTAATTGCCGCAACATAAAATACGACATGAGGTCTCACTATCTCGTCTGTATAAGTTCGGACCGTCAAAGTGCCATTCCGAATGATATGCAGGCCCGTATGTCCACCTATGCTGAATCCAGCCCATAGCATCAACCCACCTCGTCTGTAATGTGATCTTTCACAAACTAATGTGGGATTATCTTGAGTGCCTCTTTCTCTCCATGCCAAAACACATCAGATGTCGCATCCAGACTGAATTAGGACTCGTCTGTAAACAGAATTGGACTCCAATGACGTTGCCTCCAAACTCTATGTTCAGTTGCCCACCTAGTTTGGGCCGCACAGTTGCTTGAGATAACGGAATACAGACCATTGGCTTACGTGCATAGACCATCTGATGTAGCTTATTTCGGACATTTTGGCTGGATACACTTCGTTCTGTAGCCAGCCCCACCAGTGGCTGAGAGGTTCCACTCTCGAAGCTGGTAGATGGGAGGTGCTGGGTTCGAACCCAATCGCGCCCATCGGCCTAACCGTTTCGGAGTTTTCGTGGTTTTCTTCGAAACCTTGGATTTCCAGGCGTAAATACGGGTTAGGTTCCCTTAGAAAGACCCCCACGAAGGGCACTGCCCCCTGGGGCCTATATCCCAAGCGTAGATAATCGGCCGTTAAAAAAACAAACCAACCAATTGTTCTGTAGCAGAAAACAACTGTATTTGAAGCAGAGAAGCATTGCCTGGTCCGCCTGGACGAGCTGTTAACAGGATATATCGGTCATCCGTTTCTGTGGTAGCACTAGACCGCCCGTGTCGATGTCTACCATTCCATGTGTTTGGGAATCTATTCCAGCCTTGCATTGACACTGCTTGCGACTCCAACAGCGTCCGCTACACTTCGTTGTTTCCCCAGATTCACCTGTCCCGATGAGACGCCAAGCCATGGATTTCGTTAAATCGCATTGTTGACATTTTCAAGTCACCGTTCTCAAAACACAAGCTGGGCTATTGAATTTCGCAACTGAGACAGCGAAACAAACGTTTCTGCAAAATCCCGATTTATACACTTAACTCCTTTTTTCTGCCTTTTTGACGTCATTAATTAACGACGAACTTTAATTTGCATGCACTGTAAATTAAAATGTCTTAAATTCAGACAAGTGTCTGAAACGGAGTGTTCAATTTTCAGACATTTTAAAATGTCTGATTTTTTTCACACTTCAAACGTCTTAATAGCATCCATTTTTTTGTAAGCATCATACGTAGCCATGTTTAACCACGTTGAATCCTGGAAAAATATTTGGCTGGGGTCCTGCCCCCCTCCCCCCTTACAACCTGATTTTTTTTGGTGCTCCCAATTTTGGTACGCAATTTTTGTAAAGCTGATAATTTAAATCTTTTACGACATTTTACTGATTATAATCAATATTTTGAACTTCAGGAGTAGAACAAGATTAAAACAAAAAATATTTATCTAAATATTAGATTTTTAAAATTTGTTTTATTTTTAATCTTATTTTACTTTAAAAGTTCAAAATATTGATTATAATCAGTACAATTTCGAAACAGATTTAAAATATAAGCTTTACAAATATTGCACATCAAATTTGTGGGCACTAAAATCGTAGGGGGGCAGGGCACGGCCCAGTATGCACATTCTTTAATCAAGAAGTTCTTTTGCAAAAAATGCAACCCTGCATTATTATTTAAATTGATGTCCGGTATTCGGGAGTATCCGTTGTGGAGGTTAATGGACATTCCCGAATAGCTGAAACATCTATTTAGCGAATACTTTTTTAAATCCGCATAGCATACATATTTGTATATTTTTACCTCGAAAAAGCAGACATCTCCGATTATCGGACAAATTCAATGGCAAGGGCTATTGAGGGCTTTTAAAGTACAGGGATAAATATATATATTTCTTATAAGCTTGTCCTACTCTACTTCTTATATTTTAAAAATAGATTTTTTAAAAATTTACATTGCCACATAGGCAATTTTACATATCAGATAATCACAACATCTATTTAACTATGAATAAATAAATAAATATTCTACTTTTGCACTCGAGGTGCTCCGGAGTGGAGTCATTAAAAATTTGTCTTCAAACTCGAGGGCTCCGCTACGGATACAATGCGAATAATTTTGTGATACCTGTCTGGAAAATCAAAGATTACGTGGTATCTCAAAATTATTTGCATTGTCTCCGTAGACACCACCTCGAGTTTGAAGACAAACTTTAAATGGCTCCGCTCCGGAGCCCTCGAGTGCAAAGGGTTAATATTGAGAAAAAAATTACTTCCGGTATTTTGTTTTATATTTTGTTTTTAATCTTGTCCTACTCTAAAAGTTCAAAACTTTCTTTATAATCGTGAAAGATTTAAGGTATCAGCTTTACGAAAATTTCATACAAAATCCCCCCCCCCCTCCCCGAAAAAAAGTCCTTATTTAAAAATTTTTTAAAAATTTATATTGCCACATGGGCTTATCATTCCTATGAGCTACTAAACAAGACATCTTTAAAGCAAAATAAAGCCGCAAAAAAAAGTTAGCACACGATATCACTATGATACACACTTGCGATGCTTATCAGTAAAGTCTAATTGGAAAATGACCTTCGAAGTGAAATATATTTTCTACACACGAAGCGAAAACGAAATAAACAAATGATTTCCTTTTTCCTGACTGGGTTACTTCTATATTTCAAAGTCAAAAGTTTTCCACATTAAAAGATTTAATAGCTTTAGAAATATATGTAAGAAATACTTAAGATAAATATTCTTTTTCAATTATATATAAATTTCATCTTTTTTTGTCCAAAAGCGAAAGTCTATATTTTTAATTTCAGCTGAATATTGTTCAATTTGGGGGGGGGGGGGGGAAGCAATCCCGGAATTTTTCAGTAAAAATCCCGGGATTTTCGGGATTAAAATTAAAGCGGGATACCGGGATCTCAATTCGGGATTGTAATCCCTAGCTTGGAAGTAAGAAAGCTTTAGATCTTTCAGTTTTTTTTTCTATTTCCTTGTGGTCGTTTAGTATGAGAAGCATTAGCCATTGAAACTAAACTGCCATATTGAAAACAAAACAAGAGAATGAACTTAAAATTTGTCTGTTTTTTAGTGATGTTATTACTTTAAATTTGAGAAAAAAGATGAATAAATAATACATAATTTGTAATAAAAGACAACGTCATGAGTTTAAAAATACTCCTAGGATTAGTGTTTTGTTTTGCAAAAAGTTTCAAAACTAATTGAATTTCATGCAAGATTTTGTTTAGTACAATAAATAAAATCATAAGACACTAATTGTAGTACTATAAAGAAATTATAAGACTTACTTCAATCGCTGTTTGAAAGAGGTAAAAAAAAAATTCCTCGATTTGAAATTTTAAAAACTACCAGAGTGAGGGAGAAAGACTTGCATCAGTTTAAAAGGTAATCCCATAACACATCCGACTAGCCGTATTTAAAGAATGAGATGTTTCATCCTGAAAACATGACCCGCCAGACAAGTTTTTTTGCCAGCTTCGGCAGGACAAAGATGAATAACACAATATTATTGATATAAATTAATAAGAGTTAACACTAAGCCCATTGCACACGCTTTGTGGAATTTCCGGGTGTAATCTTCAACCGTCGTCTACTTCTGTTGTGTCTATCCCGCCCTTATATCGACGACAGCTTCTAAGAGACATTTGATGCCAAGCACACACGTCAGATGTATGTATTCAATAAATAAATAATCAAAGTTAATACGAATTAAAATCGCAGTACTTCACATTTCGCAAAAAAAGAATTAAAATACACGCGTACATAAAAACAAACTTTGTTTGAATTACAACGTATACCACTTCGAACGAAGACATCTAAAACGCATGCGTGGGAGTGCCCCTAGGTGGTTATTGCGTCGGAAGAATCAAAACGTCTTAAATTAAGGCACGTTTAAAGCAATGAAGTGTCTTAAAATAAGACGTCTGCGGATATTTTAGACATTATTCTCAGTTCGTTTACACCATGGTCATAGTAAGACACTTATGCATCTTAAATTAAGACATCTGTCTTAATTTTCAGATTAAGACACTTAAGTGTCTAAAATTCTTTTTCAGTCACATATGTGTCTAAATTTAAGACGCTTCTAGTTTGTGTGTGAAGTTGTTTTTGTTTTCTACTACCCTTTAAATTATGGACGTTTTATTTTACGTTACTTATTGGCGTAAATATTTGCGTAATTTTGTTAAAACCATGTGCTCCCCTAATTGTTTTGAGCAGTGTATTAAAGTTAAATTATTTAAATAAAATTCAAAATTTCGAAAATTCACAAATTTAGCGGAGGTTTTGGAATTTGAAGTTTCTAAAAACCGAAAAATTGCTTAAACGAAATTTTAAAATGCTGAAATTTCTCAAGAATTTAGTGAATTTTAAAGCAAAATTTTTTAAATTGTGAATTTTTTTAAGGGGACCGGTTAAGCTCTATCTCCGCCATTTTAAAATACACCAACTTTATGTACTTTTTTCTCAGAAATGGTGAAAGATAGAGGTCTAGAATTTTTAGAGTAGTTTGAGTAACATGCTTTACTTATTTTAACAGGCCATTTTCTAAGTGAACCTGAAATTTATTGAAAGGCATTTTTAAATTGGCATTTTTTGGTAAAATTTAACTATATGAAATTCTCAAATCAATTAAATCCCTGTGTTAAAGTATACAATATAACATAATAAAAGTATTTTTTTTTTAAATTGTTCTTAAATTTAATAGATATTGGAAAAAAAAAGGAACACAAACATGAAAAATCAGTTTTGAGAAAGTCAAAGATTTAAATGGCCATTAAGCTGAGAAGTACTTAGAAACATGGGGGCAAGGGGGGGCATATGCCCCACTAGTTTTTTTAAGAGCAAGGGTAAAGTCATGTTTTTGCCCCTCCAGCTTTCTTTTTTGTCTTGTTTTCTAGTAAAAACACATTTTTGTATTTTATTTTTTCTTTTTTTACCCCAAATAATTTACATATCGTGGCCGTAAATTAGAATTGGATAAATCACATTCAAAACTACCAGAATTAAAGTTTACATGTTGACATAAGTAATTTCTGTTTTACGTCTTAACAAAATCTTCTGCCGTAGTAACAATTGAAGTAAAGTTTTGTCTCCCTTTTTTAGGTGCGTTCGTAATTATATAAATAAGAAGCAGCTATAGTTATCGTTCAATCCGCCTGTCTGTCCGTCAGCATATAACAGAGCAAAAACTACCCAACCGAATGATCTGAAATTTTAAATATATAACTGTTGTATAATTTTGTCGAGTCATTTCAGATTTCATGAAAATCGGATGTATAGTTTATTTACAGGGACAGTCAAAAGATTTCCGTTACATTACGGCTAATGGGGAAAATTATTACAAGTGCATTTTAATGATGTTACAGCCTTCCGAATGGTCAGAAATTTTAAATATATAATTGTTGCGAAATTTTGTCGAGTCATTTCAAATTTTATGGAAATCGGATATATAGTTTAATTACAGGGACAGTCAAAAGTTTTCCGTTACATGACGGGCAATAGGAAAAAAAATATTGCAAGTGCATTTTAATGATGTTACAGACTATGCACTTATGGAGTGCAAAAAAATACATTCAGTAAAATATGGGGTGCAAAAAATATTTATAAAACTAGTTATAGTACGAACGCACCTCATTTGCCACGTTTGATGAGCAATTTACAAATTGTTTCTCTTTGTACAAAGTAGAAAACCTATTTTCCTTTTTCATTCTCAGGGATGATTGTTTAGATGCACGTGTGGGAAAAGATTTCATGATTATCGTGTCTTGACTCTGAACATTGTCATTTCTTCTCATATTTATTTTCTCTCCGAATATTGAAAAATATTACCAGCATTTCGTTTTTGATAGACATGAACATACATGTGTCGTATTAGTAATACGTAGTTTATTGTACACAATAAAAATTACACGTGTGTGTAGATTGTGATGGAGGATGCTATTCTGAAATAAAAGTGTACATTGTACAAGCATAGAAGTGTGTTACGAAAAAAGTGTCCGCTAAATAGAGGTGTCTGTTTTGGCGATCATATTGCATATAGATTTTTTTACCAGAAAAAATATTTTGGACATTCTTTTGAAAGAAAAATGGGTCAACTCAAATCCGACCAGCAAGAGTTAAAACTTAACCCGAAACCGACTCGAATTCGAAACAATGATAGTCAACCAGAACCGACTCGCAGCCAAAAAAAAAAAGCCACGCAACGAAAAAATATAAGGTCAACCCGACCCTAAACCAACAGCGGGTAGGCTTGGGTACGGTTTGGCGCTATATATATATTTTTTTTGTTATAAGTATCAGAAAATTGGCATTTCTTTCTTTCACAATCGTTCTTCCAAATACTATAAATTATATCCAAATCCGCATTTAATAATTTATGAAGTAAAAACTCTATTTAAAAAAAAAAAAATTTGAGTCTTAAGGTTTCCATTTTCCACTATGAAAATGTGTAAAATTAAAAGCATTTCAATTAAGTCAGACAAATCAAACCAGTATTTGATTTAATATTTTGTATTGATAGGTTATCTGGATTCATCTTAAACCAGTATGAGTGCGATTTAAATCCAATTAAATTTTCGACTAAATATTACAATTTTAGATAGTTCTAAGAAGAGGGCCAAACCTGATAATCGCAGATTTTGATTATTTTTATAACTTGTAGGGTAGAAGCCCCTTAGTCTCGGGTTCAACGGATTTTATACAACGCTCCTTACTTCTCGAAAAACAGGGGGGAGGGGGGTATAATATTATAACACAACTTAAATACTTACTCGGAAACAAAATTACTGCGGTGGTCATAGCACGATTGGTACGGCGTCTGTTTAGTGTTTTGGGGTACTCGGGCTCGATACCGGGACGGACTGTATTTGATTTTCACATTTTTTGTTTTATAAATATACTTGTATTTATAATTTAATAATCTCATTGTCTAAAGTTGCATATCGCGATTACGCCAAGAGATCGCTTAAAAAATCGCAACTTTAGTCGAACAAAAGCAGAAATAATCGCGAATTTCGTGAAACTATTTCGAAATAAAATCGTCAATTTCGGCAAACGATCTCGAAAATATCGCGAAATTCGACAAACGATCGCGGAAAAAATTGCGGATATCGGAAAACGATCGCGGAAAAAAATTACTAATATCGGCGAACGATCGCGGAAAAAAATCGGAAAATTTGGCAAACGATTGCGGAGACAAATCGTGTATTTCGGTAAGCGATCGCGGAATAAAATCGCGAATTTCGTCCAACGGTTGTGGTAAAATATTGAGATTTCAACAGGTCGCGTAAAAAAATCACGAAATTCGTTGAACAAGGAAATCACGAATTTCGTGAAATGATTGCAAAATCGCGAATTTTGATGAAAGGTCGCAGGAGAAAATCGCGAGATTCGGCAAACGATCTGACAAAATCGCGAACATCGGCAAATGATCCCAGAAAAAATCGCGAATTTAGACAAATGATCGCAAAAAAATCGAGAATTTCGGCAAGTGATCGCAGAAGAAAATCTGGAATTTCGGAAAACAGTCTTTGAAAAATAATCGGGAATTTCAGCAAACGATCGTGGAAAATCGGGAATTTTGGGCACTCGATTGCAGAAATTCACAATTTTCATAGTCGGCAGTGAAAAAAATCGTAAATTTCGGCAATCGGTAGTGGTGAAAAAATCGTCAAATAATCGCTGAATAAAATCGCGAATTTCGTAGAAAGGTCGCGGAGCAAATCGCGAATTTCGGCAAACGATCTCTGACAAAATCGCCAGCATCGACAAACGATCCCAGAAAAAATCGCGAATTTAGACAAATGATCGCAAAAAAATCGAGAATTTCGGCTAGTAATCGCGGATTCGGAAAACAATCGTGGAAAAATAATCGCGCGAATTACAACAAACCATCTCCGGAAAAAATCATGAATTTCAGCAAACGATCACGGAAATAATCGCGAATTTCGGCACACGATTGCAGAAATTCCCGATTTTCATAGTCGGCAGTGAAAAAAACCGTAAATTTCGCAATCGGTAGTGGTGAAAAAATAGTCAATCGCTGAATAAAATGGCGAATTTCGTCGAAAGGTCGCGGGAGAAAATCGTTAATTTCGGCAAGCGATCTGTCACAAAAGCGAGAACATCGGCAAACGATCCCAGAAAAAATTGCGAATTTAGACAAATGATCGCGAAAAAATCGAGAATTTCGGCAGTTGATCGCGGAAGAAAATTGCCTATTCCGTAAAACAATCATGGAAAAATAATCGCGCGAATTTCGGTAAACTATCGCGCAAAAAATCGCGAATTTCGGCACACGACTGCAGAAATTACCAATTTTCATAGTTGGCAGTGAATAAAATCGTAAATTTCGGCAATCGGTAGTGGTGAAAAAATCGTTAAATAATCGCTGAATAAAATCGCGAATTTTGTCGAATCATTGCGGGAAAATATCGCGATTTCATGAAGAGGTCGCGTAAAAAATCGCGAATTTCGTGAAATGATTGTGAAATAAAATTGCAAATTTCGTTGAATGACCGCGGAATAAAATCGCAAATTTCGGCAAACGATCTCTGAAAAAATCACGAATATAGACACACGACCACGAAATAAATGCGCGAATTTCGGCAAAAGATCTCTGAAAAAAATCGCAAAAATTTTCAGTTACATTATGGTTTTCGGGGGAAAATCGTAAAATACTATAGATCAAATACAGAGCTGCACGAAAGAAATCATTAAGCATGCTAGTTTTTAGGGGTGAATTCTTATAGTGTGTTTGTCATTTTTTAGCTGAACTATCTTATTATACCGAAAAATGCTTTTAGAATATGAATAAATCCATACGGCTGTGCTAAAGAAGTAATATGTATTGCCTCTTATGGATGGTGATTACTGTATGTTATACATTTCCCAGCTCAAATAAATTTTAATGTGTGATATGCAAATACAGGTTTACTACCAAAAATTCGTATTAATGTCTGTGAAAAGGGCTTACAAAAAATGCACTTTCAATATTTATGCTTTTTATTTTTTTCTTCTGCTGAACCAAATATGATGTACAGTCGTGGAAAAAAAAGTAAACACCCCCTACTAACTCCTCAACAAATTATCGTAGAAGAAAGTTACTGGTACCGAACGATTGGAAATAGTCTACTTTTAAATGTATATAAAATTTTATTAGGGGGCCATCTACTTATTAAAACGAACCATAACTTTTTTTTTTCCAATAGCAGTGCATAATTCTAACAGCATAAATGAACTCTACACCCTTCAATTAGCCTAAAAACAAATTTTAATGCAATTCATACCATACCTTCAAACTAAAGATATTGACATCCTTTTCAATAGAGCAAAAGTCATTATCCAGGCTTCTGATTTTAATAGTTGTGCTATTTTAGTCTTTGGAAATTTTAACCAAAGCAGAAAATTGTTGTAATGACGTATTATCATACCAAATTCCGCGTATCTGGTTTAATTTACTTAATATTACTGGAAAGTTCGGTCTCTCGGAGGATTGAGCTTTCTCTACCTTCCCCCTCCTTCAGTTTAATGGATACAACCACCTGCGGGCTTCCTGAAGTGAGTTTCCGGTCAATCTGTAGCAGTAAACATCGAGCGTCGAGTGTTTTTATCAGTCAATCCTCTTCTCCTTGACAATGGCTTAAGGTTAGCCGAAAGCGCTCGGAGTAGCTTTTTATCATTTTAACATCTAGTGTTTTTAATTTTAAAAAACATTTGTATATATTTTATCACACCTATTTAGTAATGTGTTTTTAAATGAAGCATTTGAATGTTTCAATGTTTTTACATACCATAAGTTTCAGAGAAATTATTTTAAAACGAGTATATTTTAAGGGCTGTATCCAAATTGAAGTTCCGTACTCGATAGTTAACCGAGAGCCCCCTTCTTGATCAAGGCACCTTAAGCACCACATAAGCAGTCAATGAAGCCTGCTAGATTATACGCCAGCAGAAAAAATTTCAAAATATCTAGTCATTTCTATCACAGACGGCCCTTAAAACATCCTTTTGCCGTTTTTTAAGTAATTTGAAAACTACTTGGGAGAAAATTGTGAAATTTTGGATATCCATAAAACAGGAATTAATAAAACTAAATCCATAAAAAAAACTAGGTTGCAATTCAGAATTTTTCCGAATATTAATTTCATAATTCATATCATAAAATTATAAAAATTGCAAATTCAACGTATTTGTTTGGGTATATTAGTATTATTACTACAGAAAAAATTACACATTAGGAGCATAATTTCAGACGAGCCGTTAATTCCCAAATTGGCTCATCCGATCTCAGCAATCTGATTCTTTGTTAATATTAATATTTTGGATTACTTTACTGTGATTTTGATCAAATTTAACAAAATAAACCAATTTAAGTCATTATAATTGCATTCTATTTTATATTACACTACTTCATAAGAAAATAAATATAATTATCTACTATATAAATATGAGTTTTAGCCAATCAAATTGCTGGGCTCGGTTGAGCCAATTTGGGAATTAACGGCTCGTTAATTTCAGGATATAAATAAAAATATGAAAATGTAATTTAACATTAGAAGCACTAAATTTTGAATGTTTATAATTCAAAAACTTATCATTCAAGTAAGTTGAAATTTCTAGTCATAGTTTTAAACGAAGATTTGAAATATCTGGTTAAAATTGGGTATTGCCATTGGAAAAAAAAATTAAGTTTTGGTTCGTTTTAATATGTAGATGGCCCCTAAGCAAATTTTATATACATCATTTAAAAGTAGACTTTATTTTCAGTCGTTCGGTACCAGTAATTTTCGTCTACGATAATTTGTTGAGTTAGTAGGGGGCGTTTACTTTTTTTTCACGACTGTACATGGCTGAATAAAAGTGTTTTATACCTTGTCAACTGAAAAATAATTCCCTAGAAAAACCTTTTTAGTTGATTCCGGCATTTCCCAGCTATTTAGTTTCGCTATGTGGAATGAGTAAAGCTCTATAGATCGTATACAAGGTTGCACAAAAGTATTCGCATACATTATCTGCTATGGAAAGCAATTCTTCAAAATGGATTTTTAACTGTGTTCTGAGTTTTTATATTGTTTATTTAGGCTCATTTCATCGAAGGAAAGAAGAAAATTTCTTAACGGTATATTGATAAAGTTGAAAAATGTTTCATATTCTATAACCGATGCATACTTTCGTTCTTGCTCTTCTTAATTTGAAACCTGAACAAATAGTTTAAAATTTTTGATATTTAAGGATAATATCGATTTTTAAATTCGTAAGCTAAAATTCTCCTGTGTACCCTAAAAAAAAGCATCGCAGTAAAATTTGAGTCATTTCAATCAGAACGCTAGCTGCAGATTTTCTTCTGTTTTGTTTTAATAAACTTTTATCATTTTTTGCCCCCTGACAGAAAGCGTTAAACATTTATCTCAATCACCCCCTCACCATCCTCATCATTTAAAAAAATTCTTAAAGCCAAAGCTTTGACACATTTTTAATAAGTTTGTTTGAATTTTTTTTCTAATTGAACTTTTCATCAGACGTAATAAGAGATATAACTGTTGTGCAGTCAATAATTTTAAATATTTCTTTAAAAATGTGAAATGCTTAGTTTGATTTCTCCTTTTTTTTTTTCGTATATTACTAAGTTTAAAATTAAAGTATTAAAAGTTTGACGTATTTAATTTAATTGTGTGTATGTGTGTGTGTACATGGTTATAGAAGGGGTTGGGGTGCATAAATTTTTTCAAAAGCGCCTCCAGATTTTTGCCCCCCTAGTTTTTTAGAGTCCAAGTTACGCCTATGCTTAGAAAGAATGAATGTTTCCAACACATCCTTTTTTATTATAAACATGTATGACACATCGTTTTGAAAGATAAGTTTAAACTATTTAATGATATTAAAGTACATATTTTCCCCCAAATTTCGCTTACCTTGTCCCCTTTAAGACATTGTTTAAACGAAATTTAAAATTAAAAAATTTAGAGGAAGTTTAAACAATTTCGCAATTTCTCGGAATTTTTTTTTTATTAAACTTGTTAAATATTAACTTTTAGCCTTTAAAATGAAAAATTACATTCATAAAATTGAATATTATAGATAAAATCTATTCCGGGGACGCACAGCATCGAACCGGGTACCTTTTGAATAACAGGTAAATCGGTTACTACTGTGCCATCTAGCCCGCGCAAAAAATACTGAAATTATTTGCTTTAAAATCTAAATTTCAGAAATTGTCTGTCATTAATTCATTTAAATTTTTCAAATTATTTTGTGATCGAAGGTATTGAGTTATAAGCATGCAAAATTTAAAGTCTCTAGTTTCTGAGAACTGACGAACAGAAGTGGGACTAAGGTTTCGTCATATGATCGAAAACCTGAAAGTACAGTAAGACTTCAATTAGAAAACGTCTAAAGTGGCAAGCAGTTTTAGTAACTCCCGTATATTTTGTTTTCTACGAATGTCGCTTGCCCTAGTGGCTCGTATAAAATTTTATCATCCATACCTATTTCTTCTAGGCAAGTGGTGAGGATAATTCGTTAAGCCTGCCTCTAACGAATTCCCTTTTTATAAATCTATGAAAATATAAAGAGTAATATATACTCCTAGTTGTTTTTATGAGAGTAAAAAACTCTAAATGTTAAGTTGGTACTGCCATTTGAGTTAATTTTTTAATGGAGACTATTCCTACTTTCAAAATATTAGTAAAGACTATTTGCCAATCGAATGGTTCATCTTTCTGCGATAATTTCATGATAAAATTGTGAGGTACTGCGCTAGTTTTAATTTTGCACATTATGCATATCCTTGAGACCAAAGCTCTTATTTTTCACTATTTTTAATCACAATTGCTCTCCTTTTGAGGATAGAAAGCAGTACATTTATCTAAAAATGTTTTTAGTGTCCAATAAAATGTACATGGCTCTTAATCTTCTGAAAACTATATTTAATTACATGAATCTGGCTGTGAAATTTCTAATATTGAACAAATGACACTAAATTTTCATAATGACACAATTTAGACACGATGACACAAAATTTACATTGAGTAAAAATTATATAAAAAAAATTAATAAATGAACTTTAAAATTCAGTATTTTATGAAAGAGCTCCTGCAAAGAAATTTTATTTTAAAACTGATATGAAAGTTTCATTTAATGTACACAACTTTTTGTAACAATTTGATTTTGTATTTTTGTCTATTTTATGTAAATACTGAACTTTTTCCCCCCTCCTTTTTAACTCTGATTTGATTCTCTACTTAAATCGGATCTTTTACGTTTGCGCGTGGTTGCTAGGTAAATGGCTGGGGCATGAGTTTTCGTCA
Organism: Maratus speciosus; assembly: GCA_963932465.1. Taxonomy (NCBI): domain Eukaryota; kingdom Metazoa; phylum Arthropoda; class Arachnida; order Araneae; family Salticidae; genus Maratus; species Maratus speciosus. The sequence goes on along the minus strand of OZ010796.1, from coordinate 149,406,742 downwards.
TCACTCTAATAAACTGATTCCCTCGGTCTGATCAGAGACGAGCACTTTGGTTTCATGCAAGTATTAAACGAGACAAATCTCTCCGTTCTTTTCATGTTTTTCATTTTCATCATTGTCAATATCCGACGTGTCGTCATTAATTTTGTTTCCAGAGTTGTTTCATTAACTTTCTGTGTATCGAAAAATCGCCTTAATCAATTGTTCACCTTAATCTTATTTTCTTATAGGAATTTTCCTTCTCTGAGGCTATTTCAAAGCTTTCCTGCCGTTCTATACCAGTTGGACAAGGCAGCATGGCTACACTTGTAAAATCTCAACTCAACCCTTTAGCAGATTCATTTTTTCCTAGATATTGCCCAAAGAAAACCAGAACAGTTTACAAAAACAAGAGAATTTCTGAGCTTATCGTGGCTGAAAGCGAATTTGAATCTACGACGAACCGGCAAAAAAGTGGTAAACAGGACTCTGAGATTGCTGGAAAATTCGAGAGTTACAAGGAGTTGCTTTTAAGAGATGCGTTCTACTACCGCAGCATAACTTCAATAAGTACTGGTTTTAATAATTCTAGTATTATAGACCAAAAATCATGCATGGTTGGGAGTTGGCAGACTCTACCCAAGTCTCCGCTGGAGAAACCAAATTTGGATAAAAAGTTACACATGCTGCAGAATTCGCACCTACCTAGGGTGGAATGTTCTAATGACTATAATCAAGAACTAGTACAAAAATCTGTGGGCCAAAAATCATGCATGCTTGAGAGTTGTGATTTACCTAGGCCGCCACTGCTACAGAAACCTAATGTGGATAAAAAATTATGCGTGCTTGAGAATTTGCATCTACCTATGTTGGAATGGCCTAATGATAATTATCAGGCATTTGTACCGAAATCCAATACAGCCATAACGGTAACTCCTAAAATTGGTGTTATAAATGAAGTTCTAAACGAGGAAGAGAATGAATGCATTTGTCCACCTATGTTTGGATGGGTTGTACCTCCGGATTTTATTGGGAATCCTTTCAACTTCAAATACGAGTGCAGCAAGAAATATCCTCACAGCCATCCTCGAAGCCAGCCTCCTCAGCCACAATCTGATACAGATATAAACGAATGGACATTAGATCAGTGTTATTCGGCAGTGCACGATATTGTTACAGACGTCATTGACACAATTTCTGTGGATTCTGATCCTAAAACAGACAGGGACGAAGAGTATAATGTCCTAAAAGACTACCTTGAAGTGTCTACTACCAAGATTGAAGAAACTGAAAGTAATGAAATGGAGAGAGATGAAACCAAGAGTTCTAGTATGGATACTGCATCTAAGGTAAGTATAAAATTTTACTTGGTGAGTAAAATACAGAATTGTTTCTATATGTTGGTTTCTAAACCATTAACCCTTTATAAAGTGGGATAATTGTGTAAGATAGTGTTGGTAGAAAACCCAATCAAGATATTTATTTCTGCTACAGATGTTCTCTACAATGCATAATTATCTAATGGAAAAACGGGGTGATCTCAATTTTTGTAGTAATGTTTCCTGATCACTCTCAACCCTTACGAGCCTACACTAGTCGCAAGAAGCGCTCAGGCTAATGTTAATCTTATGGGAGCGTTCTTTTAAAATTTCTTGCTCGCATTTTAATATACTTAATTTTTTTGCATAGGATACCTGAGGTCTATATCTTTTGTGCGTTTATACCTTTTTCAATTTTAAATAGTTTTTATACATGCGTATACTTACATTTTTGGAACCGGTTCCTATGCAAAAAAATTAATAAAAGCTAGAAATCTGTAAAGATTTCTCCCATTGGTTCAACATTAGCGTTAGTTTCTCAGAGTTAGTAGTGTAAACTCTTAGGTCTACACTTGAGTCTATGGGAACGTTATTTTCAACTATCGCGTTTGCATTTTAATATTTCTAAATGATTTTATTGCAAAGGATAGCTGAGATCTCTTTAACCAGGTTAGTCTTTGCTTTTTCCATTTTATTTAGTTTTTTAATAGGACCGTTTAAATTTCAATCTGTTCCGAGAGTAATTTTTTTTTAACAAATCAAACCAAAATAAAGTAAACTAGCCCCGTTAGCGATCGTCCTCGGCTATCCTATGTAAAACAATTATTCAAAAATATTGAAATCAAGCAAGAAATTTTAAAATAACTTCTCATAGGATTAACATAACTTGTCTTTTCGCGCGCTAGTGGTAGGACCTTAACTGTCATTCTGAATCTTGTTTGAACTAACGTCATGGTGCCATTTCGTCCAGAGCTAGTATAACTTATTAACCCGGGAGAACGCGCACATACCCGGGGTACGAATGGTTTTTACTGTCACCAATAAAAATAATAGTCACCTTATTTAATCTGAGAGAATTTTGCGATAAAAGAAGTTGAAGATTACTTTTAAATAGATAGTGGTGACAATTGTAAAAACCGTACGTACTCCGGGCCTCTCAGGCACGGCGCGCGTCCTCCCGGGTTAAAAAAAAAATTATAAACAATGATTTTTGAATGACTATCAGTGTAATAAATCAAAGTATACGCTTAATTTTTATCTGAATATTGCTGATTTATGAAATTACTAGTAGCAAAATAAGCAGGGACTAAATGGCACCAACACTAAAGTTTTGAAATATTTCCTAAAAGCACGGCTGGGGCCGAATTTTTATATTCGAATTACTAACAGTAAATCTGAATTGTTTTACATTTTCTCTTTACCGATCGAAGACATTCCTATATAACTTTAGGAAAATTGGTTTTTGTAAGGCCCAAATCTATTTAAAAGTAATATTCGGTACTTAGTCGAGCTTGTTCTGTTTCGCAAGTTTTCCAATCCAAAACGACTATTGTACACAAAAAGCTGTTTCTGGAAACGAGTCTTTTTCATTAGACTTCTCTGCTTTATGTCGGCGATGTTTTATGCAATGTTGAGTTTCATTTTAAAATAAATTTGGATCAAACCCTGAGTGGAATCCTACGCGAATTTAATTGGGTGGGGACTTTCCTGGCATTTTTGCAGCAGCAGTTTTTACAAACTTTAAACTCGTGATTTGGGTGTTTGAGGCTCCCTAAAGTCGTCACAGAGCTGTCCCATTTGCCCTTGCAATAATGGTGGGAGGTGGCAGCTCTAAAACCCAGCATTAACTATGAACTGAAGGGGGATTAAAAGGTAAAGGTTCCCTCCCTTCTAGGTCTGTTTTGAGTTTCGTAAAGTAGATTGAGCAATGTTTCGGAAGTGCCGGTAGCAGTGCACTAATTTTAGGTTACTTTGGCGTACTACTTGGACACAGAACAATGTTTCGAATATGTCCTGGTCTGTTGAGAGCATTGATGTTTCACCCGTATTATAACAGTAATTAGCTCTATCACCCAAGGCTCTAAACTACGTTCAGCTATTCTCGACTTATAATTTTGTAATTTTTTTGACCTGGCAACTTCCACCTCAATATTTGCTCATTGCAGTTCCACTCAATGTAAAGAAAACTTTGACTTTCATGTTCAGTTCTTAACCTCTTCGGGTCCAGCATTCCATACATTAATTTTATTGTTGGCAATTTTTTTTAACTTTGCTTATTTTATCACGGAAGTGCTTTAATTAAAGCGAATATTCCTTTTTAATTTTGGTATAAAAACAATTTCCGTATCCATCTGTTTGAAAATGTATATGCACCCATAGTCCCGAAAAGTTTAAGAAAACAAGTGTATCTAGATAAAATAACTGAAGTTTAAGTAATGAATAGTTTATAAATTTAAAAGCAATGTTAAAACCGACAGAATAAGCAAACATTCAGCCGACTAGTTTCGGTAGCGTTTAACGTACCGTCCTCTGTGCAAAGAATGACAAACTTGCTCATTTGTGTAGAGGAGAAACTGATTCAACTAAAAAGTTGATTAACCAATGGGGAAACAGGAAGATGCGGGTACCAGCCAATAGTATAGGTAATGTCACAAGAAATGTGAAAAGGAAAAAAGTAGTAATTAAGCAAAAGAGGAATTTAGGAAATGTTTCCAGCAATATGATAAAAGGGAATAGCGAATTCACTTAACAATATTGTCATATTTTTTTTAGATATGAAATGCTTCAAGAAAGTTAAGTTCGTGTATGGAAGTGGGTTTAGAGGTGATTTTGGCTGAATTAAAATAAAGAGTGGTTCATCTCTTAGCAAATGAAGATTTATTGGTTTGTTGTTTTTGACTATGAGCTTGGTGTTCTTTAATGCGAAATTTTAAACCCCGTTTGGTCTAATACAGGAAAAGACCGCACTGGCATTTAATACTATAGATACCTCATGAGTTGTATAACTCAATAGGATCTTTCAGTTTAGAGAGGGTAAGCTTATTCGTAGGGGTAAAAATTATTCTGAAGCCATGCTCTCTAAGAATTTTGGCAATAGGAAAGCTGGATTTAGAAAAGAAAGGTAACACAATGCTGCTTCTGGAAAGAAAAGAGGATTTGAGTTAGAGGGACGTGGTTGCTGTAGTTTACGTGAAGCAGTATCGATAATAGAAGGGATGTAACATCTGTCAATCGCAATGGCTCTAAGATGTGGAATTTCACTGAGTGAGAATCTGAACAAAGATGTATGGCACGATCCATGAAAGTAAAAAAGGCTGTCATTTTCTGGATGGGAGGATGAGTAGAGCGAGCATGGGGGGGGGGGGGGATAGACTGCAAAACTTTTGTGATAGGCCGATTTAGAGGAACCGTCTACAGTACGCGTGACAAGGGTTTCCAGAAACGGGAGAGAACCGTTATTTTCAGTTTCATAAGTGAATTGTATATTGCTATCGATTAAAATTCACTTATGAAACTGAATAACTATTCTCTCCCGTTTCTGGAAACCCTTGTCACGCGTACTGTAGGCGGTTTCTCTATCAGTTTATCCCAAAAGTTTTGCAGTTTGTCTACCTCACCCCCCCCCCCCCCCTCCCTCCCCAAGCTCGCTCTTGTCGCCCTCCCAGCCAGAAAATGGCAGCATTTTTTACTTTCATAAATCGTGCCATACATGTTAGCTCCGATTCTCGCTCAATAGTGAAATTAAATACCTTAGAGCCATTGCGGTTGACAGAGGTTACAGCCCTTCTATTATCGATACTGCTTTACGTAAACTACAGCAACCATGTCCCGCTAACTAAAATCAATCTTCTCTTTCCAGAAGTAGCGTTGTTACCTTTCTTTCCTAAATCAGCTTTCCTATTGCCAAAATTCTTAGACAGCATGACTTCAGAATAATTTTTACGCCTTCAAATAAACTTACCCTCTCGAAACTCAAACATCCTATTGAGTTATACAACTCATGGGGTATCTATAGTATTAATTGCCAGTGCGGTCTTTTCTATATTGGACATACCAAACGGGTTTAAAACTTCGCATTAAAGAACACCAATATATTCAAAAACAGGAAACCAATAAATCTTAAATTGCTGAACATTGCTGGGAGATGAACCACTCTTTTAATTCAGCCAAAATATCTCTAAACCCACTTCTATACACGAACTTAACTTTCTTGAAGCATTTCATATCTACAAAAATTATGACAATATTGTTAATAGTGAATTCGCTATTCCCCCTTTATCAGATTGCTGGAAATATTTCATAAAATCCTCTTGCTTAATTACTACCTTTTTTCACATTTCTGGTGACATTACCTATACTATTCTCCCATTGGCTGGTACAACACCCGCATTTTCCTGTTTCCCTATTGGTTAATGAACTTTTCAGTTGAATCCGCTTCTCCTCTATGTAAATGAGCAAGTTTTCGTTATTCTTTGCACCGAGGACGGTACGCTAAACACTACCGAAGCTAGTCAGCTGAATGTTTGCTTATTGAGTTTTTAACGTTGCTTTTAAATTCATCATTCTGCGCCAGGTAGCATCTTAATAATCATAACGGTTTGCTGATATGCTAAAATGGGTTACTTGAATGAAGGTCTTGTACCAGTCGAAATAACCCTAACCATTTATATTTCTCAAAAAATAATCGTTACTTTTATTAAATGATTTGGTCACTACTCGCGTATATTAAACTAAATATCGTCAAATTACGAAATGGTCTCTTTCGGCAGCAGAAAGTGCGCAAATTTTGCAGCTGAAAAATGTTTAAGGTCAGGAGAAACGGCGTGGAGGCACAAGCTTTTTTCAAATGAGTTGTTCTATGTATATTTTTGCACTATTAGTGGCGATATAAAAAAAAATGCTCAATACACTGACAAGTTCCTTTTTCAGCTCTCAAATGAAATTTCGTGATTTCTCAAATGAAATTTCTTCAAATGAAATTTCGTGTATTTTCTTATTAGGACTAGTTTGGGGGGGGGGGGGGGATGTTGCTAAAATACTTCGTACAATTAGTTTTCGCTATTTTTCAAATTGATTGAAAAATTAGGCATTCTTTACAATTAAAATACGCATCTTTCCAGATCCTAGGTTCTTTTGCTTATTTAAAAAGGCTTATTTTATAGAACAGTAACTTGAGGCTCAAGTAACCTTGAATACTTTAATCCAAATTGCATAGAAAAAGTAGTTTATAATAAGCCTAGTCTTGGAAAAATATAAAGTGGTAAATTCGGTTATAGGTATATATAGGTATTCGGTTATATATGTAAGTATAATTTGAAATGCCCCAAAGTTGGTAATTTTGGGTCTAACCAAAGTTGCCTCTTACTTTAGATTCACTATTATTAAAATTTTATGCAAATTAAATTTTAAAGGTTTTAATATCCATAAGTGCTGTGAGAAATTGCCTCGTAAGCGGTCTGAATTTGCTTGATTGAAAGATTAATAAGGCTGGATCAGCTCGCAGGATACGGTTTCTGTACTGTATTTTATGCACAGAGCTGTTAAAATTTATTAAAGTCTCTAGCGATATCACTAGGGCTCCTAACGAAACAATTTCACTAGCATCTATAAACTGAAAATTAAAAGTTTAAAAGGGAAAATTAAAACAATTGTCTGCGATAACACTAGCAGCAGTTTGGGGTTAATTTCACCTGAACTTGAAGTTCACAATGGTGGGAAACATTTTGAATGTGAAATGATCTACTCGTGTTCAAAATACGTTTTTAGACTTGATCGATTATCTTCAGAACTACTGGACAGATTTTAATGAAATTTGGTATGTACATGAGTTTCTGTACTGAAAAAAAATATACGCACGATCATGAGTAAGATTTGTCAGCGTGGGTAGGTATAAGAGCTTACAATATTGAACAAAAAATTGGTTAATAGTGAGTATGGTCCTCTTAATTGTACAGCTCTCACAATGGGAATTCATACTGGAAATTAGGCAGTTTGACTTTGTGGCAGTTCTTTCCACTCCTAACGCTGTTTTTTAGGCCCTGGGTGGTTCTGGGATGTGGAGAGTTGACATCCCCCCCCCCCAGAGTGTCCCATACATGCTCTATAAGGTTTAGATCTGGAGATCTGGCAGGCCAATCCATCCGGCAAATGTCCTCACTTTCCAGAAATTCGTCGATCAGATGCGCTCTGTCTGCGCGTGTTGACCACCTGCACCCCTGTAAAGGCAAACATAGGTCTCGAAGATCTCATTCCTATACCCCACACCAGTCGCAGAACCTCTGCCACTGCATGGGAGGGGTGCGGGCCCATCAACATTTTGTCCAGACCATCAAACCTTCGCTGCCATAGTAGTCTTCCCCGGACGTTGGAGGGAATGTCTGTCCCTGGTTCTCTCCAGATAAAATTACGTAGATATCTGTTTTGGCTGAACGAAGGTTCATAGGCGACTAGAACGGTCCCCCCATTGATCCCTGGTGCAAAGTCAATGTCTGCACCATGCTAAACGGGCTCGCCTCTCTGCAGAAGTGACCGGGACGCACACTATAGGTCTTCTTGCAAACAACCTCTGTCATATGTAGCCTCCTGGAAACCCTAAGCTTTGAAACTTTACTTCATGTGGCCGCATAAAGGTCACGGGATAGCTGATAGAAGCCGTTGCACTTCTGTTGCTCCTTGCTGTAATGGACAAACGGCGATCTTCTGTGGCCGTTGCACGACATTGCCCAGTCTTTCTCTCTATGGAGTAAAAATGAATAAAATACATATTTTCTTCAGATACTTTTCTGCACATCGTAGACGGCCCTTTAACCATTATTTTGACGTTTAAGCATAATTCGAAAACTACTTGGTAGAAATTTTGGAATTGGGAATTCGCATAAAGCAGGGCATATATATAATAAAAAAAGGTTGCAATTCATACTTTTTTCAAATATTAATTTCGTAGTTCATAGAATTTTTTTATTGCAAATTCAATGTATGTTTGGATTTTTAGTATTGTAACCACACCAAAAATTAACATTAGGATTATAATTTCAGGAGATATTAATAAAAATATGAATGTATAACATTAGCTCTAAATTTTGAATGTTTATCATTCAAATACTTAACATCCAAATGACTTGAAATTTCGTATCTGGACATAGTTTGAACAGCAGATTTAAAATATATTGTCAAAATTGAGTCTTTTTTTGGGGGGGGTGGGGGGTTGGTCTGGCTTTGATTTGTAGTTGGTCCCCGAAGGAAAATCTACATACATTTAAAAGTAACTTTATTTCCAATCGTTTGGTACCAGTAACTTTCTTAATTAGTTGCTGAGTTAGTAGGAATGTTTACTTTTTTTTTTCACGACTGTACTTATTCGAACACTTTCTCCACAAAGGTGGATATGTCAAATGGAGCTAACCCCTTGTTGCAAACACTTAAATTGTGTTTATAATAAAATTTCGCATTCCTCTGCATGTCATGCAGCGCCCCACCCTCTTATCTGCATCCACTGCGCCTCAATTGTACATTCCGCTGGATGAATTGAGAGTTCTAATTCTTCGAGTTAAAATTTTCGACTTTTGAGTTTTTTCATCCCTCAAAGCTGTAGATTGCCTTAAAACGATTTAGTGATTCAAATTCATTGCAATCTTTTTGCTTGCTGAACTTAATGACGTTCGTGGTACGTAACACTATCGTAAAATTTAACTTTTCTTATCGAAACTGTTTTTCAAACTGGACATTTTTTTTTTCTTTAACTTCAATTTCCCCCTTTTTTAAAAAAAAAAGACGGGCAATTTTTTTTTCTGGATCACATACCACCTAAAAGTAATTTTAATTTTTTCGGTCTTTGCTAAAGGTTACAGACGAAAACATGAAATTTTGTTCAAATTGCCGTTTTATCGAAAATAAACTTTTAAACTAAATTTTGATTAAGCATTAAAATATTTAATGCTGTTTCATAATTTGGCAAGCAAACATAAGATGCTTATGACCGGTTAAAAGCGGTCGCCCGATTGGAAATTCACTGCGCCTAACTGCAGGTATCCCCCCCCCCCCTTTTTTTTTACAAAAATTTTGCGAGCTTTCAATAAATATAATACAAAATGTCAGATCTTTTCTTTGTAACCGAAAAAAACACTAATTTTAGGCCAAAGTATAGAACCTCTCCATAAGTGATGCAAGATTTTGTCCAACAATTTGACATCTGATCCAAATAAGCAAAATTTATTTTCATCCTTGAACATAATTAAAAATCTAAAATTGTTCATTCTTTTGCAAATTGGCGACTTACTTTCTATTTTCCCTGGCCAAAAGCTTTTGTTGCATTTGTCTCCATCCCATAACTTTATGTAGATACTTTTTGAGGTGCAACATGGACACTTGAATATGGTAAAAATCTTGCATCTATTCTACCAATAAAAGGATTTTTTGCCTCTGATGGCTTTTGGAGGTTGTCCCCATATTTCTACTACCTGTTGATTTGTATTTAGATACAGCTACATGTATAAAACATTTTAACCCTTTGCACTCGAAGCTTTTTTTTCCCCATGGCGGAACTAGCAACTCCACGACATTTTTAAAGAGAATAAAATATAGTCTTAAATAGTCAAATTGAAAATAATTTTATTTGAATGTTTTATATATTTGTACATGTTAGAAATATTATTTAAATCTTATGCTCTATAGATCTGTTGGGTGTGGTATTTTATTTATACAGCACTCACCAAGGTGAATTGCAGGCTTTTCGGACAAGTGTCACAAAAGTATATAGTTTGCTCTCACAGAACAGGAAAAAGGTAAGACGCTCTAAAAATCTTTGACTACCTCTTAGCATTACATGGAGCCTTCTATTTAATCGAACACTTGTGTGGGTATCTGTGTATGTTGAAGCCCCACGGCTTCCTTGAAAATCTCCTTTCAATTGATTAATCAAGTTTCACGTATTTTAAATGGCTGAGTGGACACTCATTTCTCTGCTGTTTTACAAGTTTATACTCAACAAAGATAATTATCTATTCAAAAAATGTCTGATTTCTCTTTAAACAATCTTATACTATAGTACGAGCAAAAATTGTGTATGTAAATTTTATCTTAAAAACGGCTCTAACGATTTTGACTAAATTTTGTACCCTAGTTTTCGGGCACTTAAAGACCATTGCCCATGCTGGGTCACGTATTCGCGAAAACTCTATTAGTGGGTCATAATGGGTCAAGCTAAATATATCTAAAAAACGGCTCAATCGATTTTGACTAAATTTTGCATCCAACCATTTTTCGGATACGACAAGACTATTAGGGCTAGGTCACATGTGAAAGAAATTTCAATTAGGTCATTTTTGGATCACTCCGGGTCGAGCTAATTTTATCTAAAAGCTCTAACGATTTTCACTGAACTCTATTCTAGTTTCGTCTTACGAGAAGACTATTGGGTTTGGTCACATGTTCGAGAAATTTCAATTAGTGGGTCATTTTTGGGTCACTCCGGGTCAAGCTAATTTTATCTAAAAAACTGTTCTAACGATTTTAACTCTATATTCTAGTTTTGGATTACGAGAAGTGGGTTAAGTCGCATGTTCGAGGAAATTAGATTAGGTCATTTTTGGGTCACTGTGAGTCAAACTAATTTTATCTGGAAAATGGTTCAATCAATTTTGACAATTTTGTATCCAACCGTTTTAGAGTACGGGAAGACTATTGGGCCACGTCACATGCTCGAGAAACTTCAATTAGTGAGTCAAGCTAATTTTATCTAGAAGAAGGTTCCAACGATTGACTAAACTTTATATTCTATCTTTTTCGGGCTAGAAAAGACCATTGGGCTAGGTTGCATGTTCAAGAAAATTAGATTAGTGTCATATTGGGTCACAGTGGGTCAGGGTCAAGTTAATTGTATCTAAATAAACGGGTCGAAACATTTTGACAAAATTTTGTATTATAGCATTTCCAGGCATAAGACCATTGGGCTAGGTCGCATGCTCAAGAAAATTCAATCAGTGGGTCATTTTGACTCCTAATGGATCAAGTTAACAGTACCCAAAAAAAAGGCTGGAACGATTGAGACAACTTTGCATTGTACCGCTTCTGAGCATAAGAAAACCATTGGACTTGGTCGCATGCTCAAGAAAATTCTATTAGTCATTTTGGGTCATAATGGGTGAGGGTCAAGCTATCTCAAAGGTTCAAACTGTTTTGACACTTTATTATACCGTTTCCCAGTACGTGAAGAACATTGGAATAGGTCACATGTTCGATAAATTTCGATTAGTGGGTCATTTTTTAATCAACGTGGGTCAAGCTAATTTTATCTAAAAAATGACTAACAATTTTCACTAAATTTTCTATTTCATCGTTTGCAGCCTCGAGAAGAGCATCGGGCTAGGTCGCGTGTTCACAAATTCGATTAGTGGGTCATTTTAGGTCCCTATAGGTCAAGCTAATTGTATCTAAAACAGCAAGAATGATTCAGTGGGGATAATCTGCCGAGATAAACAAAAAGCTAATTTTGAGAGGTTAGCTCTCGGTCGTTTCTGCTCGTTTATTAATTAATCTGTACATTCTAATGCCACGACAATATTATACTGAGTACCAGTTTTTTCTTATATTGTTATAACATTACTTTGTCAGAGCACATCGAATAAGTGCCTTTTTTTATAATGCTAAATTTTGTTTGATACATATCAGCCAGTTTTATCTTCACAAAAATTTTTTTATACATTTTGGATACTTCCTTTTATCGCATCTGAACAGATTCCAATTGGATCACTTCATTAATGTAAATAATATAACAGTAAGAACCTAGGTTGGAATTGATGTAAATTGTTCATGTAAATTAAGATAGTGAGACTCGCCGTTGGAGTGAAAAGGATTCAAGATTTTATTTCGAAAAATGAGAATCTACTTAATGAGTATTTGCGTGCTTATCGTAACTCTTTGCTTACAAAAAGTTTACAACTCTGTAAATTGCAAAGAGATGAAAAATAACTTCTGCCATTTTTGTTCAGCAAGAGTTTCTTGCTTAACAATGGTCAACATGAAATGAATTTCACGTTGGTGATTCTTGCAAAAATTTGCATTTCTGCAAATTGTAGTGCTTGTCTTTTTAAGTAAATAATTCATTTAGTTTTACCTCAACGAGCGCTTTGGAGTTTTTTTTCATGGGCAGCACGTGACTTATTTTTTAATGTTTGTGGCATTTAAATTGAAAGGTTTTCATTACGGTGAGATGCTTCAAATGAAATATCGGTACTAAATTTTAATTTCGGTGCAGTTTGGCGAGAATAAATATTCCGAAAAGTTTGTTTGTTGTGAAATTGGACAGCTCGCCCACTGGAAGATTAAATTTAAAACGTGAAAGTGTTCAAACATTTGCCTCCCTTTTTTTGTGCAAGAAGTTCAAAAATGTGCTACTCGTATGTTAATAAATTAGTTTCTTTTATAGGCGCTCAAGGCAGAACTTATGGACGATGGTGCCCATCCATTGCTTATGTTGGCACCTGCCATCGAAGAAGGTAGGTATTGAATATTCGTCTTTTATTCTGAAATGAGTCTTTGCATGATAACTTGTCTTGGTTGTAAATCAAAATATAAACTACACAAACTTGGGCAAACACATGATGGGGGAGATAAACGATAATCCTAAAATGAATTCTGTGAAATATATTTTTTGCTTAAAAAAAAAAAAAAAATTGTTTCAAAGTAAAACAAGTGTTTTCGCCTAAAACATCTTGATATCTAGCATACATGTGGTTGCCCAGTTTTCCCAGACTTTTACTATGTATAGCGAAATTTGCTTGAAACGAGCATTCACGGATAAAACTGTTTTGTTGAAATGACTAAATTTTGGTTCATATAGCTCCATCCAAATATTTTGGTTGGAATAATTAAATTTTCTTTAGATTAACTAAATTTTTTTGTTAATTCAATAAATTGTTTTAGTCCACAAAATTTGGTCATTCCAACCAAAATATTTGGATGGAGCTATATGAACCAAAATTTAGTCATTTCAACAAAACAGTTTTTTCCGTGTTTTAAGTTCTTTTAATTAGCTGTACGCGACATTCGCAAACTTATGTTAAATGTAAGCTTTCTGTATAAATTACTCATTTGCATTTTAATGTTTTAACTGTTATCAGGGAAAACGACACATAAGAGACGTGCTGTCTCAAACTATGGATCTAATAGTTTATTTAACGATTGATCTGAAATTACTCAGATGTATATTTAGTCTACTTCAGCTTAAGAGAGAACAAATTTTAAATTTTTTGCCCAGAAGATACTTTTAAATCATGGTGTCTACACAGTGCGATCTCTGAAACTGAACCTCCCATGTTACAGGTTAAATAAATCTTTTAGCTTAAGAGATCGAGGGTAAAAATATCTTGTTCAAATAAAATTGTTCAAGGCTATAAAGTAATATCCTCATTTGTTTAGAGTTGTCTTCGAATTCACTCATAACTACCCTCGCAGAAAATTGTGAGCGGTCTCTGACACACATTAATCTAAATATTAAAGGCTAAATGGACTTGACCCATGTCACGTCAAAGTAGGTATATAAAAGGAAAACACCAATAAGCGTGCAGAATTTTTTAACGCTGCTTCCCTTCGTCCAATAAAGTCATTTTCGCAGGCTATATACCTACAGAGGCGTGGCTTTTGCCCTTTCTGGGTGAAGTCCATTAACTCAAAGTAAGATTTCTGCACTAAACTTTATGTACAGGAATTTCATAATCTGAATTAAGTATTATTAAAGAAGTCTCTAGCGATAGTACTAGGGCTCCAAACGAACAGTTTTATTAGTGTCTGTAAACTGAAATTTAAAAGTTACAATCTCAATTTTCAGAGTTTGAGCAGTTATGGGTGGAACTGAAACTCGTTAGCCTTAAATCTGATATCTTATGCAAAAGGAATTTTAAAATATTAAAACGCAAAACGAGTAGTTTTGTGAAACGGTCCCATTGGCCTTAACATTAGCTTGCGAATTACTTATGCTGTGAGTATTAAGTTTTTAATGGAAAATGTCACTAAGCAAGATTTGCTAACAGGCATTACAATCTCGAGATTTAGAGATCTTACGTTTGATCTCGAAAGTCTTGCATATAATGTATTATGCCAAATCCCGGCATTGATAAAACCGGCGCTATGCAGGAATCCACCAATCTACTTTCAGGAAAATAAATTGCGAAAACTATAGAAGTGTAACTTAATTGTCTATCCTAGAATTCGTAGATTTCTTTAAATACATTTTTCATATACAAGGTGTCCGGTCTCAACGGTGTCCAATGGCTAATTCCTAAACCGTTAGTCAGACATATAGTTCCAATTACAAAAATGTTTTAAATCGGGTAAAGAAATATTTTAAAAGCGATTTGTGTCAAACATTTCTTAAATTACGAAATTAAAACTTTTATACGATCCCCCGGTCCTATAAGTTTAGTAAAATTTTCCTTTTACGCTGACAAGTAATACAAAGTCCCGTTATTCTACGATTAAAATTGACAGAGTAATAGCTGTTTAAAGCTGGAGCATATTTTTTGCTGCAAATTGGGGGGGGGGGGGGGTCATTGACAAATTTAGTCGAAATATAATTTCGTCAGGTATATTAAAAATAGTTAAGATTAAAATTAACATTGCAATATAAATTTGAAATCTTTAAACATTGAATCACTGACATATTAATGCAAAATATACAATTTGTAATAAACATTTAAGGAAAAAAAAAAGGAATTTTTGTTATGTTAAATTAACAGCTTCAATTCTTTACAAAATGATAAGACTTTAAAATATTAGATTACATTAGCCTGCAAAAGTTGGGTTATGTCGTGTTTTTTAGCTTTTGATAATTGATTCTTATGTATTCTGTACCGCTGAATCTGAAACTGACCTTCATTTTTAACAATCGCATCAGAATTTTTCGCAAAGTTGAAATTGAATCTCCTCCCTCATCTCATCGGACCACTCTGCTATTTAGCTGTAAGAATCCCAGGATAAGCAAAAATATCGAATAAATTATTGAATGAAATAAAACAATGTTTTATATGTTTTATAGTATGAGATTTTCGCTATATTTTAACTTGCACATTTTAAGATTTGAAAAACATTCTAACGTGATGGTTAAAAATGGTCATTTTCAGATTCAGTGCTAAAAAGTGTGTAAAAATCAATTATCAAAAGTTAAACACAACCATCTCCTCTACTTTATAGTATCCGATTTTTGTTATTCTTTAAATTTGACAATTTGATTTGCGAAATATCCTGACATGATGGTTAAAAATTAATGTAATTTTCGGATTCAGTGCTAAAAAATTCATAAGTTAAGAAACCAACAATCGCAGTCTTGTATTATCCAATCTAAAACTTTCTTAAAGTTCTTGGCGGTAATCTATCCGAAATTTTTTGTTATCCTGTAAAATAAATATAAGTGATAACCACCGAAAATCATATTAGATTATTGAATTTGCGCCAGTATGTAAAATGTAATCTCGATCGGATATTTAAAAGTGAATTATAGTACAAATTTTGAACTGAAAAAACATACATACGATCGTAGGAGTAACATAAAAACTTGATTTCTTTAACAAAAATTATAAAAGAAAGTCTCAAATGCTGACAAAATAAAACGCATGTTATTTTAGTCAATCTGAAACTTTATATTAACTTAATCGTAATACTTGTACGATTTTTTTTCAAAGCGCAGATACACATGAAATAAGATCTTCGAATGCTTTAAGCACTTGGTATGTGACCCCTCAATGCCAAGCCGAACTCATGTTTTCAGAGCAGGAAAGTGGCATAAGTCCATGCATTTTTAAAGTTTCATAACTCTCTCAATTTTAGTGTTATATGAATGGGACTTTTTTTTTGTCTGTCTTGTCAGTGTAATAGGAAAATTTTACTAAATATAACTTAGGACCGGGGGACCGTATAAAAATTTAAATTTCGTAATTTTTTAAATGGTTTTTATTGGCCCAAATCACTGTTAAAATATTTCTCTGCCTGATTTAAAACATTTTTGTAATTAGAACTATGTCTGACTACCGGTTTAGGAATTAGCCATTGGACACCGTTGAGAACGGACACCCTGTATAAAATACTTAACATTTTCAGGGGCAAGTAATTGTGTTTCTGTAATGTTGAATTCGCGTCTGAATTTTAGAAAAGTGTATTTGAAAACAAAAGAACAATTTAACAGCTTTACACCAAAGTTATAACGATAGGATTTTTAAGAATTCTGTTGCAATCCTCTAAAACGGTGTTGCATCCACTCATCAAGGATTGAGCAACACTAAATGTACAAAATAAAATGAACTATTGTCAAAGTATTTGAAAATGTATTTCGATGGCAAAACTTTAGTAATTTGTCTTATTTTAAATGTATGAGTAGAAATTTTGAAGCATTGCATCACACAAGACATGTCGAGAATTTCGTAGTATTGCACAGTTTTAAGTTAAAGAATTTTAAGAGCTTGGCCAAATGTAGAATTGGTCTACTGGTAATTTATCTTAAATTGTCCTTGGAAGCAAGTAAAACTACTTATTAAAAGGTTACTCTTGTAAGAATGCATTGAAAAACCAAACTGGTTCATTACGATGAAATATCAATTAACGAAACAAAGAAAAATGTTTATCTTAACTTTAACAGTTACCGTAACAAAATTTCAAATTAACTTTTTTGAAATCTGAATGTGATCTTCATACTGAAAACCATAAATAGCATTGGAATACTTGTAGCACGATAATCGCCGGCGCTAGACAAAGTTAAAACTGCGGCGATCACCAAAGCATTTTTTCTAATGACTCCACATGACTGGTCCTCTGGTCCAAGCTTACTGAATCTCCCTCGAAACTGCAAGAGGCCAATGAACGCCGATTTCCTGGTTTGGCGTAATACGGTCATGACTGACGTCGCCACACTATGTGAAAGAAAGGGCACTGTGAAATGCACCATTCTTGTACTCTGAACAACATGTCGCTTACAGGGAAATAACGTGGGGAAATTGTAGACTTGTTATCTGACCGGAAAAAATGCCGCAGATAAATTGCATGTCTACCGCAGAAACCATTGAGTACGCCGAGGCCCGTGTACTGTTACGTGCAACCACAAATTTGAAGGAACTGGTTGCACAAGCTATCGATCTGGACGACCTTCTGTTCCTGTCAAAGCTGTTGTAGAAGTCCATGAGACAATAAGCGAAGTTCTTCTTGCAAGTGCAAGCGGTGTTTCATTCGTTCTACAGGTGCCGAATTCTACGGTTCGCAAGATTCTACTCTGTTCTCCACATGTTTCCGTACTGGTTCAGCGTGCTCAGCGATGCAAGCGGGTGATAAGCAACAACGGCTAGATTTTGCGAATGAATTTCTTTTCCGGTATGACGAGGATGAGAGCTGATCTTTACTCATACTGTGGACGGACGAAGCCCATTTCTCGTTGACTAATGTTAATTCGAAGAACTGCATGCACTGGGCAAACAATCCCAATGTGGTTTCACTTCAGTTACACAAAGAAAGTGATTGTGTGGTGCGGTACAACAAGCACCTTCATCCTTGGCCCTTACTTTTTTGCAGAGGTTACTGCTGCAGGTCTACAAATGTGTACGGTAATGAGTACTCGCTGTCTAAAAACGTTGACTGACTACGTAATTCCCAATTTGCAACAGCGAAATGCTCCGACGTCGTGTGGATGCAAGATGGCTCTCCCCTATATCAAACCCTTCTTAACTCAAGTTTTGTGGCAGTTATCTCCCGCTCTTTCACGTTTACGCGGCCGCAAAGTTACCCCCCCCCCCCCCCGATCTCTCTCTCCAATGGATTTCTGACGAGGGGATACCTGAAATCCAAAGTGTATGCTTTCAATCCACAAACAGCATTCGGTTTTAAAGATGACGTCAGGATCAACAGATTTTTCTTGCTATGGTACGTGTTTCAGTGCTATCTGCCGCATGCAAAGTGTCATGTGTGAGAGTTCACGTGGAAATTTATGAAACGCCATAATGCTTTGCTTTCTGTTAATTCTGTCCTTATTTCACTTTCTTTTGTCAGTCTAGCGCCGGTGGTTTTCGGGCTACAGGTACCATTCAACTCTATGGTTTTTCAATATGGAGATCATATTTCAATAAAACAAAAGTAAATGTAATTTTCGAAATTGTCACTGTAACCGGTAACTGTTTGTGTTTAACTGTTTTTCATGATTCTTGAGCTTGTACCTCAAAATACTTTAACCACTTCCGAACCAGCATATGTATATGAAGATTACATATAAACCAGTTTTTCGAGCATTTAAATTTAAAATATAAAGTAGTTTTCAGAAAAATGAGATGCTTTTATTCATATTAAGAAATATAGGTAATAGGTTTCTCATAACCCCAGCTATACACAAACATATGTCCTTACCGTTTTTAGCAACAACGATATAATGGACGTGGATCCACTGGTGTTTGTGAAGAATCGGGCAAAGGAATCCACACGTGGATCCACTGGTACGGAAGTGGTTAAACCAAAATTTCATTGTTTCTGTGACGGGTATGATAGCTATGACCTCATATCGGGATAGTTTTTATAATAAAAGCACAACTCGCAACATTGGATATCAACCTCTGGTGTATCCTATGCAAAAAAATTTAAAAACATGAAAATACAAGCGAGAAATCTAAAGATTTATCCCATGGGTGTAACATAAGCGTTAGTGTCTTACGTGATTAGTGTAGGCTCTTAACTACCGTTTTTTTTTTCAACTTTCTATATTTAACTTGTAAATTTTTTAGATACTGGTGAAAATTTTAGTTTGGAAAGCTAGTACTGTCCTAGGCTTCTCTATGAACTTTAATAGTTAGTAATAAAGTTAACCTTTAACTGCAAACTGCCACTACTGTGAAGCGATCTATGATTGAAAGATGAATAAAAACGGGATTAACGCATAGGATACTGTTTCTGTGCTAAACTTTTTGTACAGGACTATAACCTTTAACTGATGTTAGCGGTCTCGCAGATCGCTGCTTTTTGAGAGGCCAGACTGATAACCCACTTTAAGACTTAAAATAAGTCTTTGCTAATTTTTTAAGCGGTTCTACGCAGTATGAGAGGGAGCGGTTACATAAACTTGTAGAAAAACAGTGTTCACATATAGCTTAATTGAAATAAGGGGGCAACAGTTGCGAAATCCTATGGGGTGGAGGGAAAGCCGATGTTACCTTTCTCTCCTAAACTACCGAATCTATTTCCACCCTTGTTTCATTGTTTTTGTGGTAGCAATTTTTCGATCGGTTTGCTTTTCTGAAAAATTAGATTTATGATGTAATATGTTTAGAATTTTTTTTTTTTTTGTGAAAGCGCTTAACTAAAGCATTTCCTGCCAAATGAATTTTATAGTTCAGCTATTGCTAAGACTGAAAGTTCTGAAGTCCCTTCTGTGATTCCCGATAAAAATGTACTTCAGTATCTGCTCTTTTCCCATATGAATTTGCAAGAGTTGTTCCGTTTTAAAAGGCTACAAAACTCCCCCTCCCCCTAAAATTGGTCATTTGCGTATTTGTCGTAATGAATGAAAATACTCGTGGTGTTGCTTTTTAAAACTAGTTTTAATGGGTGTCTTGTACTTAAAATAGAAATTTTGTCACACGCTTGGAATGCACTGTTTCACTATTTCGATAGAAGGTGCGCTATTGGTCTCCAAATCCGATAGTTATCTCAAGCACTTGATATTTCTATTAAACTGAATCGCCAAGAATTTATAACTTCAGCAGCTATCTAGTAAATTCTTTTTTACAAATTGGTCAATTTTTGTGGAGTACAGAATCATTTTCATAATCTTTAAGAATACCTAAACTTACGGCTATAATGAACATTGACAACTCTAAAAGTAGTTGGTCACCGAATACTAATACGGAAATCTGAATGTCGTAAAATAGCTGTTAGTTACCCGTCTAAATATTTATATAACCTGTTTGTCAAGATACAGTTGGCATGTCGCCAAATGAGATTCTGATTTCATATTTTATTAAGGCTTTAATGTTAAAATTATATTTATACTTAAGTTATCAAAGTTGCTGTTAATATAAATACAACGTTCAATATACAGTGGGCAAAAAATATATCTGAACAAGGCATATTTTTCTTGTAATTGTAGTTATAATTACGAGTGCGAATTCTAGCAAAATACGCTTCACTCTCAAATCGTGCAAACGTTTAACCCTCCAAATCCTATAAGTAAACTTGTAATTTATTTTCTAATTCAAAAGCTGTAGTATCACTAAGAATGAGCAGGACAAATTTTATCAAAGTACGTATCGCGTATGGATGATACAAATATCTCATCGCAGCAACAATAAAACATTCAAAATCCTAAAAATAAAATTCAACATTTAGCTGACTTTAAGTTGAGGCAAAAAAGGACTTGCTAATTCAGCATTTACACAAAAAGACAATCTCTAGTCCTTGCTTATTTGGAGGAGGTACTGTCGTGGGAAAAAAAAGTAAACGCCCCCTACTAACTCCCACAAATTATCGTAGAAGAAAGTTATTGGTACCGAACGATTGGAAATAGTTACTTTTAAATGATGTATATAAATTTGCATAGGGGCCATATACATATTAAAATGAACCCAAACTTCTTGTTTTTTCAATGGCAATACCCAATTTTAACAAGATATTTCAAATATTCGGTTCAAACTGTGCCTACATACCAAATTTCAAGTCGTTTAAATAAGTTTTTGAATTATAAACATTCAAAATTTAGTGCTTCTAATGTTAAATTTTCATATTTTTATTATCTCCTGAAATTAAACTCCTAATGTGGTAATTTTTTGTGTAGTAATACTAAAATACCCAAACATAAATACGTTGAATTTGCAATTTTTTATAATTTTAGATGAATTATGCATTATTCGAAAAATTTATGAATTGCAACCTACAATTTTTTTGATGGATTTAGATTTATTAAGTCTTGCTTTATGGAAATCCAAAATTTCATTTTTATTCCAAGTAGTTTTCAAATTATGCTTAAACGGCAAAATGATGGTTTAAGGGGCGTCTATGACAGAAGTGACCAGATATTTTGAAATTTCTTATACTATCCTGTAATCTAGCACTCTTCAATGACTGCTTGAGTAGCAAATAAGGTGCCTTGATCAAGGAGGCTCTCTCGATCAACAATAGAGTATGGAACTTCAATTTGAATACAGCCCCTAAAATATGCTCGTTTTTAAAATTTCTCGGAAACTTACCGTACGAATTGCATAAAAATTTGTTTTAAGGCTAATTGAAGGATGTAGAGTTCATTTATGCTGTCAGAATTATGTACTGCTATTGAAAAAAAAAAGTTATGGTTCGTTTTAATATGTAGATGGCCACCTAAGAAAACTTTATATACGCCATTTCAAAGTAGATTTATTACAAATCGTGCGGTACCAGTAACTTTCTTCTACGATAATTTTTTGCAGCTGTAGTAGGGGGTGTTTACTTTTTTTTCCACGACTGTACAAAACTTCGGTACGTTATAGTATCATATCGGGGAATCGGACTCTTTTTTTTTTTTTTTCCTATGATTAGGTAAACTCATGTAGATCAAGGTACAGTCGTGGGGGGGGGGGGGGAAGTAAATACCCCCAACTAACTCTGCAACAAATTATTGTAGAAGAAAGTTACTGGTACCAAACGATTGGAAATGGTATAATTTTAAATGTATATCAAATTTGCTTAGGGATCATCTACATATCAAAACGAACCCAAACTTTGTTTTTTCAATAGCAATAACAAAGTTTGACATCGGATTCTACACACTTCATTTATCCTAAATCCAAATGTTCATTAAATTCGTAGGATTAGTTTCAAAGAAATTATTTTAAAATGAGCCCATTTTAGGGGCTGTGTCCAAACTGAAGTTCGGTACTCGATTGTTGAAATGCTACAGAATGACACTCGCTTCTATTAATGTATTTCTTGCCAATATAAACATCTCGCTTGTTTAATGCTTCGATTATTGCCAGCCCAAGTGTTTCATTAAAATGAATAAAATATTTTTTCAAATTATGCTTTTCTGGACATCATAGACGGCCCCTTAAATCGTTATTTTGACTTTTTGCTTATAATTCGAAAACTATTCGGAAGAATTTGAAATTGAGAATTTGCATAAAGCAGGACATAATAAATATAAATATCAAATTGTAGGTTGCAATTCATATTTTTAATATTTAAAAAATTTAAACTACAAATTCAGTGTATTTGAGTATTTTAGTATTATAAGCAAACAAAAAAAAATTACATTAGGATTATAATTTCAGATGTTAAGGGGTCTTGCACCTTTTTTAACGCGACGAAAATTAACGAAAATTCAAAGTTTGAATTAGTCTATCTTCAAAATCTTTTCATGTATAAACATGAAATATTGGTTTAACAGATTGTGCTTTGTAATATGCTACCATTGTAAATTTATCAGCCTATTTCCGAATTTGTGTACTGTTGAAATCAAAATAGATTTTTACCCCATAAGTCATTGAGTGCATATCTTGAGAAAGTACAAGGTTGTTATAATTAAAGTTCGCCTATTCAGAAGGCTCTAGATCCGGTTCTATGGCTCCAAACGAAGCAAAATTTCACTAGTACGTAGTTGAAGAGATGCGCTCTGCGAAAATCGAAAAAAAATTGTTAAATTTTTCGTCAGTAGGTGGCGCTGCGCCAATATTTAAGGCGATGTTTGCAGATTCGTTATATCAATTTCAGTTAATCCAGACGAAGCACACAAATTTAAAAGTTTCAAAAAACTTGGAGGAACTCCGAATTGTTATGAAGTTCACCTAATCGGACAGCTCTAGAGCCTGACCTATGGCGCCAAACAATACAGAAAAATGAATATAATTTCATGTGATGTAATCTGCATCAACAAAAATAAAACATGTCACTCGGCAACGAGGAAATAACGAAGAATAACATTAAGCATGCTCAATGAATCCTCCATTTTCAATAGCTCATTCCATTCTCAGAATTGTGCTTTCTACAGCATTGCGTAAACTGTCCTGCGAGATTGGGCGAATATGAAGTCTAATACTGTCTTTCAAATCGGAAATCGTCTGACATCTGTCTTTAGATACAGAATCTTTGAAAAATCCCCACAACCAAAAATCGCATGGTGTTAGATCAGGCGATCGTGGTGGCCAGACTGTTTGAAAATAACGACTTATGATGCGGTCTTCTGTAAAATGGCTTGTTAAAGTCCAAACTGCTCTAGTAATGTGCGGTGGTGCACAGTCTTGCATAAACGACATTTTGAAGGCAGCCACGTTGCAGCTCGGGAATCGGAAAATTTGAAACATATTGCGATACCTTCTCCCATTTACGGAACATGTAATGGGTCCTGTGGATGTTAGTTCCGCAAAAAAATGACCCTATCATAAACGTAGCTGTGAAACCGCACCACACAGCCACTTTAGCTGCATGCAATGGAACTTCTTCGACAACATTAGGATTCTCTTTCGCCCAAATTCGACAGTTGTGTGTGTTCACTTGTCCGTTTAAATAAAAATGCGCCTCATCAGTCCATAGAATATTCCAGGGCCAAGAATTGTCCACATTCATTCGTGCAAGAAACTGTAGTGAAAATGATAGCAGACTTTCGGTATCACCCTGTATTAGTTGTTGCACCCTCTGAACCTTTGATGGATAGTAGCGCAAAATTTGACGCATCACTTTTCTCACAGTGGAAATCGGCATATCGACTTCATTCGCAATAGCTGGCACACTTGCATTACCAAATCATAACTGACTTGCTAAATACACGGCAGCAGTAGCAATATCTTCAATGCTAGAAATGTCTACCTTTTTTCGTCCTCTGCCAGGAAGAATGTCGCGTCTTCCTGTTTCCTCGAACTTTTTAATCATTTTGTGAACTCCACGATCAGGCATTGGTCCACGTCTAACATCTTTTAGTTTCCGGAATTCTCGAAGAGCTGCAGCTGCGTTGCTGTTATTTTGATAAAATAATTTTACAAGAAGTGCCTTTTCTTTCAAAGTTACCGTTCTCCACGAAGCGTAGATTCAAATGCTTTTCAGAAATAATCAACTGTTTCAGTGTCAAAGAAATCAGACACACTTTATCAGCAAGTTTTAAATCGCCAGGTGGTTAGTAGGGTATTTCAAGTTTTCGAAGTTGAGACGTAACTTTGATGTCGTTCTTCGAAAATTTGAATAAAATGTGATCTTTTTCAAGCGTTGGGCGAAATTTTGTGATTTTCATCTGGATTGACCGAAATTGATATAACGAATCTGAAAGTTTACTTTTACCAGCTGTGAAATAAAATTTCCTGTATTTTGTTTTTTACAAAATAAAGGAATCTGCAAATATCTGCTTAAATATTGGCGCAGTGCCACCTATTGACAAAAATTAACTAATTTTTTTTCGATTTTCGCAGAGCGCATCTCTTCAACTACGTACTAGTGAAATTGTTTCGTTTGGAGCCACAGAACGGGCTCTAGAGCCTTCCGAATAGGCGAACTTTAATTAAAACAACCCTGTATGTATTGATTGTCGTGAAATTTGGTAAAGATACTAAACAAATGTTTAAAATTATCTACTTTTATGCATTTACAACTGTAATATTTTTAGTTAAGACTATTTTTATTCATTAAATGTAATTTTTTTATATAGTTAATGAGAATTTTGGCCTAAGAGTAGATCATTTTAAACATATTTGTTTAGTATCTTTCTCAACTTTCATGGCAATCCATATGTACTTTCTCAAGATATCATGTGCGCAATGACTTATGGAGAGAGAAAGAGCTATTTTGATTTTAACCGTACACAAATTCTGTAAAAGTAATAAATTTCTAATGGTAGCGTATTACAAAGCACAATCTCTTTAATCAATAGTCAAATTTTAGGTAGCTTTCTTTACAAAAAAGCTACCTATTGCAGCCGTTCGGAGGAAAGCGATTTCAAAAAATTTTGGTATATTTTCATCGATCATGACCCCCAGACCCCGAAACCACCCTCCGTTCAAAATTGATATATATATATGACCTATGTCACACTGTAACTCCCGTAATTATGAACAGATTTCGATGTAATTCGGTGTGTACATAGTACATATCAATGTTTCGACAGAGTTCGTTGGCCAGCTTCATCCGCCGTTTTGTTTCAAAATGGCGGCCATTTAAAATTTTTTAAAAAATTTAAAACTTGATGTGGTACCAAAAAATTAAAAATGGAAAAATATTTTTTTCTTATGTATTTGACCTTTTATACAAAGATTCCGGAGCAGTTTTTGTTTCGTCTATATCTTAAATGGCTGAGTTATAGCATTTTGAATTTCTAGCGTGGCTGACATTTTGAAACGTCCTGAATTTGTCACGCGATAAAAGGGGTATTTATGAACCGATTTGGATGTAACTTCGTTTATACATAGTACATACCAATGTCTCGACTGGGTTCGTTGGCCAGCTTCACCCGCCATCTTGTTTAAAAATGGCGGCCATTTAAATGTTTAAGAAAAATTTAAATTTGAAATGTGGTACCGAAAATTGAAAAAAATATTTTCTTATGTGTTTGACCTTGATAAAGATTCGGGAGCAGTTTTTGTTTAGTCTATATCTTAAGAAATGGCTGAGTTATAGCATTTTGAATTTCTAGCGTGGCTGACATTTTGAAACGTCCTGATTTTTCTCACGTAATAACAGGCGTATTTATGAACCGACTTGGATGTACCTTGGTGTGTACATAGTACATACAAATATCTCGACCGAGTTCGTTGGCCCGCTTCATCCGCCATCTTGTTTCAAAATGGCGGCCATTTAAAAAAATTAAAAAATAAAAAAATTTAAATGAGGTACCAAAAAATTGGAAAATGAAAAAGATTTTTTTTGTATGTGTTTGACATTAATACAAAGATTCTGGAACAGTTTTTCTTTCGTCTATATCTAAAAAAAAATGGCTAAGTAATAGCATTTTGAATTTCTCTTGTGGCTGACATTTTAAAACGACCTGATTTTTGTCACGCGATAACAGGCGTATTTATGAACCTATTTGGATGTAACTTGGTCTGTACATACCAATGTCTCGACCGAGTTCGTTGGCCAAATTCATTCGCCATCTTGTTTCAAAAGGGTTGCCATTTACAAAAAATTAAATTTAAAATTCAAAATGAGGTATTAAAAAATTGGAAGATGAAAAAGATTTTTTTTATGTGTTAGGCCTTGATACAAAGATTCCGGAGCAGTTTTTGTTTCTGAAAATTTGTTCTTTTGTTGATATCTTAAAAAATGGTTGATTTATAGCACTTTGAATTTCTAGCATGGCTAACATTTTGAAACGATCTTGTATTTGTTTGTCACGCGATAACGCACGCATTCGCCTATTTCGATGTAAGAAGGCATGTGGATAGTATACATCAGCACCTCGACCAAGTTCGCTGGCCAGATTCATCAGCCATCTTGTTTCAAAATGGCGGCCATTAAATTAAAATATATATATATATATTTAAAGTGAGGTGCAAAAAATTAGAAATTGAAAAAGGTTTCTTTCTTAAGTATTTGATCTTGATATAAGGATTCAGGAGCATTTTTTGTCTTTACCTTAAAAAATGGCTCGGATATAGCAGTTTCAATTTCTATTGTGGGTGACATTTTGAAAAATCTGATTTTTTGCATGCGACAGCACTCCTATATATTAACCGATTCCGATGTGAGTGAGCATGTGCACAGCAATTACTAAGGTCTCGACCAAGTTCACTGCGTAGCCTCATCCACCATGTTGTCTTAAAATGACAGGCACTTTAAGAAATTGCCGAATTTGGCAGCCAAATATAAGTTACTTTAAAGAAAAGCAGCTTGGATAAAGCTGACTAATTTCGCGAAATTCTCATTCATTATATTGATAAAAATTAGTATTGAATCTCCTATATTCGGTTTCCACTAAATTGAGCTTCGTGTGTTTGCATGATATAAGTTGGCTTTTTTTAAATAAGGATTATGAAAGCTACCTCTTCCTCCCGGCACTGGCCGGAAGGACTTTTTGTTTATACACAAAGGTTGAAGATGGACTAATTCAAACTTAGAATTTTCTTCATTAATTTTCGTCGCGTTTAAAAGGTACAAAGACCCCTTAATAAAAATATGAATGTAATTTAACATTAGCTCTAAATTTTTAATCTTTAAGTAAAATGACTTGAAATTTCATTTCTAGGCAGTTTGAACCGAAGATTTAAAAAGTATCTTGTCAAAATTGGTGTTGCCATTGGAAAAAAAAGTTCGGTACGGTTTTGATTTGTAGATGGTCCCCTAAGCGAATTTATATACATTTAAAGGTAGACTCTATTTCCAATCGTTTGGTACGTGACATTTTTTTTCTATTAGTTGCAGAGTTAGTTGTGGGTGTTTACCTTTTTTTTTCCCTCACGACTGTACATCTTTTCAAAGACATGTCAGCTGGAGGTGACAATAAGCGTTTGCGGGATAAATGGTAACTCCTAAAGTTGAAAATAAAGTTCGTATGCAGAAAGTATTTGAACAGCGCTTTAATCGTTATTGGCTATCGGATGAGTATACAATGGAAATGCTGGTTAAAATTTTAATTTGACACCCAACAGTTCACTGGTTTTCATGCAAAAATTTACTTACAGCTGAAATAAAGAATTTTATCAAGTTTGTGCATGAAAGTTTCCTATTGAATTTTATTGTCATATTGAGAATTCTTTAATGTTTATACGGCCTTCGAAATTATTAAATTTTAATTTACTGGAAAATCGAATGAACTAGACTACCTAAATTTCAATGAGGGACAGTAGAGAAATGCATAAAAGCAAAGTCAAAAATTCTGCCATTAGCCTTGAAATCTTAAATATGTTGCTTATGTTCTCCTCCTTAACATCACATCCTGAAGTAGTAAAATTTTAACTTATAGGACTGTAACAGAGGTGCCAGCCGAACTATTTCGATAAAGTAAATCGCAAAGGATTGAAGTTCGGGAAAGAATTTTGCAACTCTTCAGAGCTCTGAAGAATGTATTTATCTGCAAAGTATATAGTAGGTGAGGGTAAAGATACGCAGTTTCCAAACAGTTTGATTTTTAACGAACACATTGGTCTAAACTTACGTAATGAGTGATTAAAATGTTAGATGAGAACCTTTAGGCAAGCGCCACCATCAACCGACATTCTGTCAAATTATAATTCAGTGAGAAATTTAAATTTTTAAAAAACATTGCTCTGCGTATCATTGCCCCATCGGTTGGGGGTAAAAGTACGCAGTGGTGGGGCAAAGATACGCAGTGCGTATTTTTGCCCCATTACTGTGGGGGTTTGCCCCGTTTCCAATAAAACGGATGAGTTATGCAAAAGTGTTCGTAAATTTCACTAGTATTTATAATTAAACTATGAACATTGCAAGTTAAACCATGGAAAAAAAAGCGGTCTGCGAGATCGCAAATAGCAGGTAACTTCTTAACTACTGTGACAAAAAATTATTGCATAAATACTGCGAGTGGTCTCAAAGATCCCTTCATCGAAGAATGAATAAAAGGGTTGACTGACTCATAAAATGCTGTTTTTGCGCTAAACTTTATGTAAAGGCCTATTATAATAAATTTCCTCATTTTAGAAGTCTTAAGCGATACTACTAAGTTCCCAATTGAATCTCAATTAAACTAACATCAATAGTTAAATTTGAAATTGTAAGTTAAGCTATGAAAACTGAATATAGCAGCGGTCTGCGAGACCGTTAACAGGAGTTAAGGGTTAAGACTTGAAACAAAATCGCTTTATGAAACAAGAATATTGATTTTTAAAAGTAGATAGGTAGATACCTAATTTCTATATTTTAAAAAAAACTTAACCAGGAAAAGGTAGTTAACAAGCTTATATTAGTTAAGTAGCTATTATATTTTATACAATACTAACTTATAAGAAATACAACTTTCCACAACGTAATTGTCGAAAGCTTTGCATCTAGCTAAAACGATAGGGCAAAGCCCCGCATCTTAAACTTGCGCATATCTTTGGCCCAAGACAGATGCGTACTTTTACCCCATTCTGCAGTATTTTACTTGAAAGGTTACCTACAAGTTTAAACAAATGCGATCGAGGTAAACTATACGGCATTTAGAAGCTACAGAGCTTCCGTTCTCTACTGAATTTTTGGATTTGTAATAATTCGAAGTATTGTCAGCTTAACAAAGTGAAATTTTAAAAAATATTGGATCAAAATTCGAAAATTTAAACTTGCCTCATTTTCTTGGCACGGAGTGCTTTTTTTTCCCACAAGGTTTTAACACCTAACTACTACACTAGAGACCAAACTACCACCTAGCAGTCATGATTGTAGAAATGTTTCTTCATATTAAATCAGCCAGTGCATATTTTTGCCCCGTACGTATCTTTACCCTCACCTACTATTTTTTTAACGGTTAGGCTACCGGGATAAAATTTTGAGAATAAAATACCATTTCCAGTAATGAAATGCGATTTATTGTAACATAGTGGTAGTATTTTGGTTTTTGGACTCTTTGGTTTGAATTGGTAATATGAAATGAAGAAATTCTTGCGACTATGAAGTATAGTACTATTATGAGATGATCATTTTTGAATTCGGGAATCTGGGATGACCTTGTTCTAACAAGATGGTAACTTCACACATATGGCGCAAATGTTTCCTTGAATGCGTTAAACCTTAGCTGTTTGCAGACTCTCAGACAGCTGCTATTTTCAGTATAACTTGTTATTTTCAGTTAACTATTTGCGATTTTTTTTCCTTTATGAGAGGGGGGGGGGCTAGCGCCTTTGCTAAAATTCCTATTAGAATTGGCTAGAATCGACGTCAAGCAGACTCATTTGCACACGAAGATTGCTTTCAAAACATATCTGTTAATTTTTTTTTTTTTTTTCAAACACCAAAAACTTGCGTATTTTGCATATTTAGACTTTAAACATTCGTTCATTTTTAATCACTGAGTGCAATGATTTTAGAATTAGCTCAATTTTTTTAATTAACCCTTAAATGCCGGGTGTTGTTTTTCGGCAACATACCCAATTTAGGCTCTAAAATACCATTAGAATAATATATTGAAGCTATAATGCATAATGTTGCCAATAAAATATATTCTGAAAATATTATTAAATCGATTTTCAACATGTAGATGGCAACACTTGTGCTGTTTAAGAATAAAGATTTATTTTTTCAATTGTTGCTACTTGTTTTGTTTGGAAGCTTGCGAAATAATCCTATTTTGTTCTGCAGTGAGCAAGTAAAATTTCTTATTGTTCTTAAAATTCTTGTTTAATATTATCGAATTTTTTCAAATAAAGACCAATATTGCCGATTAGTAAGTTTTTTAGCCGTAAACCATACTTAAAACAGATTTTTTTTTTTTAGTATTTTTCCCATGATTTATTTAAATGAAAGCCGAAAAACATTATTACAATGATTTTTGAAAAATTTTAAGGGTTAAAAGTAACATATGCCTTGTTAAAATGTTTTTTCCACTAATGTTAGGTTTACCTTGATGAAATGTTCAAATAGCTTCGACAACTAAATGCAAGCCTCTCTGTACGGGTTGGTGCAGAAACTGTACGCATGACCCCAAGCAAAAGCTAATTTTCGAGCCTCCTGAATGCCCATGAGACGCAAAGAGCTTATTTCTACGAGGCATATGGTACTGTTATAGAAATTTTAAAATAATTTAAAAAATCGAGGATTGAGAAAGTCTGAATTGCTAATCGTTCTTGCCCATTTTTAAGTTTGAACAATCTTTTCAGCATTTTCGTAGCTCATCCTTTTTCATCGGCTTGACGTCCGGTTACTCTTAAAGATTTCCAAACAATAGTAAGCCTCAAGCTAGCAAAATGCGCGGTCATCTCAAACTGCAACGTGGACAATCGTAGCTTTTTTCCTTGACCCCCTTTTTTTTCCCTTTCCGTAATGGAACAGAACGTTTAGAAGCTGTCGTTTTAGTTCCATGCCGACTGGATCAAAAATTATTCGGATTATTCCCTTAAATTAACTTTGATTATAGAAAATCTATTGAGGCTTTAACGTGCTATAAGTTAGATTTAATTCGCTCTTTCCACCTCCTCGAAGAGCACAACCAGATTATTTTTTTTTTTTTAATCTTGATTGGAAAAGACAGCAAAGCTCATTTTTCGAGTTTAAAATAAAATCTTATGCATACGTTGGGTTAAGAGTAATAACTACTGAGGCTTGCTACTGATATCTTACGATAATCCCTTTTGAACTCTGGTTCAAGCCAATCTCCTTCGTTGGATAACATAGCGGCTTACATGGGAGAGGAGTATGTTCATCGAGTATGAACTGGCGCACTTGAAATTCTAAAACAATGTATGGAGTACTTGTCTTTCTCGGCTAAAGCCTATGAGGGTAATATTGCCGAAATATTTTCACGAATATCCATAGTAGTATTAAAACGTTAGACTTCACATGTTAGACTAAACCTAAAAAATTTTTGTTTTCAGTTTTCGCTGCAATCGCATTATTTCTAGTTTGGCAATATAAGGTACTCAAATTAGTATAAGCATGATATTCCGGTCAAATGGCAGACCTAAAAGTTAACTTGTGGCGATATGCATTGTGGAAACTATTAAATCTCTAGCAAATCTTATTTGTATGTTCTGTATGTAGATGTTTTAGTGTCTAAAGAGACTCCAAGCTTTAAAAATTTTAAGATTTAACTGAACTAGGTATAAAGATAAGTGACATGCTTTTAAGGTAGCTCATAATTTTGTTTAATAAATTTAAAAGTTCCAATTTTCGTCAACTGACTGCGTTGTCTCAACCTGCAAATATACTCGCATAAACATTACGATTTCATATGGATGATCATTAAAAGTTGAGTCAACGCAATTTGAGCAATTATTTTAAATTTCTGCAAACAAAATTTGGGTTATGTTAAGAACATGTCGCTTATTTAATCTTTAAAATTTCGTAATTTGATAAATCTGGGGCGTCCATTTTTGGACACCCTGTGTTGCTTAAGTATTAGGATTTTAATTTCTACTGCTAAAATCTTTACAGATGAGAAAGATCTCGTTGAGAAAGTTGAGAAGATCCTTGAGACAAGTTTGTCACCTCTTCCCGAGCCGGTCATTCTCCAACAAGACGGTGATCCTTGCAGTCATCTTCCTTGCACTTACTGGTGCAATTGGTGTCCACCAGATGCCAAAGAAACTTATAAAAGATATATTCGGATGTCTGGAACTGCAAAAGACTCTAATGAAGTTTATCCGCAACAGTCTTCTGTGCAGAGGCCTTTGTTTAAACGATCTTTCTCTGCCGGTGATGCTCCTATGTATGGTTGGCTTGGTGAAACTTCAGCAGTTGAGTCCAAAGATATGTTATTGTTGCGTAGGAAAGATCCTTTGAATTATTTTCAAATGCGTTCTTCAAACTCCTTAGTAAACGGAAGGAGATACGTATCTTGTGACTTAACAGATCAGAAGCTATATACAAACTCTAATGCGAAATCCAGTATGTGGGGCAAGTTCGATGGTGCTGACAGTTTGTGGCAACCTCTACCAGAATGTACGCCTTTGAATTCTATTAATCAGAAACCCAATATTCATAAAAGAGGTAATTTTCTTCCCTACCCTCTTTACTTTCTAGATTGAAATTTAATTCTTGATTTCGAGGAAGCCACAATTTGATAGATTTTGGTTTTAAAATCTTTAGTTATTCTGAAACCTTTACTAGCGGTTTTCTTTATAAAAACATTTAAATAAGGGAAAATTCGTAAGTTTCATACCTGGTGAGCTATCTTTATTAAATCTAGCTCTTCCCATAGTCTTGTATCGAAACACGTCTCTGAAACAATTTTGAAATTATCAATGTGTAGATGTAGAATGATTTTATGTGAAACATTGCAGGTTTAGTAAACAGGTTTAGTAAAATATATTCTCTTACAGGTCGTGACATAAGACGGCAAAGAACGAGCTAGATTTAGAGTGAGCTTGAATGAACAAGCTAGACAAGATAAAGGTGAGTGTAGAATTTGGTGTTTGCATAAGTATCTGTCTGGCAGAAACGTGTTGCAAAACACGGAAGCCAGCAATTGCCAATCCTTTTTTGTGGGGGGAGGGGGGGGGGTCTTTCTAAATAAAATTGAGATTTTCAATTTCTGTCCGGAAAATCTTGCATTAGTGGTTACTGAAGTTAAAGCGATTGTTAACCCAGGAGCACGCGCGCAGTGTGTGACATACCCAGGTGAGTAGTTTTCGCCTATCTTAAGAAAAGAATCTACCGTTTATTTTATCGCGGAATTTGTAAATTGTCTACGATTAAATAAAGCGGTAATTATTTGGAAATATTGGTCCAAAAAGAAAACTTGTACGCTCCCTGGCTGTTTTACTCTACCGGCGTGCTCCCATGTGTCAAATCTGTTTGTCATAAAGTAGTTTCAGATGGTGGCATCTTTGCATAAAACCTTGATCCTAAGAATGTAACCTTAACGGGAAATAGCAACCTGGGAGACTGTTGGAGTTAGAAATTTTCAAAGTCTAGTTTTTTTGCTCTTTTTAAACTTTGGTCCTGTTGATGCATCTGCATTTAACACATTGTATGCGGGACACGTACTTTCACGTTTTGTGGGTTGGGGACAAAAATTATTACTGGTACCGGAAATTTTGTACGGACGAAAAAAGGTGTAATCAAAGCATGCTTGCTTCTTATTGGTTGCGAGCAGGTTTTAATTTAGTGGCATTTGTGAACGTAAATTTAGTGCTCGTTTGTGTTGATATTTACATTAATTTTACGGCGAATAATTTTAAGGCTTTAGAAATGTAGTCTCTACGTTACCATTTACGTACAAATACTTAATTTCCCGTTAGGAGTTATCGAATCTTATCGTTACGTCAAATGCTACTGAAGTAAATTATATTAAAATGGCAAGGTGTTCATATCGGTAATCTGTTTGGGTTAATATTAGTGACTCAATTCGTCACTCAAATGCGTACAGAATCTTGGCTGTTCATAGCTTTATTCTTAGTGTATATACGAAATTTCACCTTTTTTTGCAACAGGTTTAAATCGGACCGCTTGTCCTCGTGGACAATGTGGTATACCTAGAGTCAAGATTGCAATTCTGTGGTTTTCCATGCCCCTCTGATCCCGCTATAGATCCTAATCTGCGGTTTCCGATAAATAGATGCAAGCAAAATTGAATAAAAATGACTACACTACTCAGTCACGTTGAATTCTAATAGCAAGACCTCTATTTTAAATGCTATATAAGAGCGTTCCAGTAAATGCATAAATCAGATATTTGAGCAGCAGTGCCAGATAGCGAGATCCTCGGCGGGATTGTCCAATCTCCATATGAGGGTTATTTTATTAGCAATACTTTAAGGTCACCTTGTTTAATCCGACGGTTTGTTTGAAGTAAAAATAGTTTTTGTAAAATAGATGGGAGTACACACACTATAAAGTATGTCGAGCTCTGCGCGTGTACTCTCGCGATTAAACAGTTCAATTGAACTGAGTAGTCATCGATAAAGTATTATGCATTCGACAGCTGAAATTAGTTTCTACTTTATATACTCAACAAGTTTATAATTGAAGTTCTCTTATATTGTCCAAACAATGGAAAGAGTTTGGTTCATAATACTTGCAATACATTTATATCGGCAAGCGTGACCTCTTGCTTAAAGAGAATATTCGGAGTTTTTTACTTTATTCGGCTAACATCTTACTGTATGCGTATTAACGCAGCTGCACTCTATATTAATCGCACCGGAAATCTATCTTCGTTAAGAGGCAAAATATGCTTGCAGTTTGGAGAAATACTTGGTTAAAAACAATATTTTTGGAGAAATACTTGGTTAAAAACAATATTTTGAAGTAAAGAAAAATAAACCAGATTAAAAGAATTAATGAACTTCAGTACAAAATTCAGTTATCGGCGAATATACAAGTTTTAGGCGTTAAAACGTTTAGTATATTATAGACAAATACTAAACGCCTATAATATAAACGAATGAAAAAAGCACTAATTTTAAATGTAGTGTTTTTAATGTGGTACATAACTTTGCCGTTAGCCTTGCAGCAGCAAGCGCGATACGACTAGTTTTTACAACCGTGAATCTTCAGTCACTTTGTTCCGCAAATTTCATCGAAATTAAATTTTTTTAAACTTATATAATTTGTCATAACATGACTTATTACTGTTATAGAATCTTTCCTTTGTAACAGCGTAACTATGCTGAGAAATTGTGTCACAACCGTTCAAAAGAAATTAAGCGCGCCCGCTGAAACGTAAATCCAGCAATATCTTGAAAGTAAATAGAAATGCAATTGCATGTCTATTTCAACATTTTTAAATATTTCAAACAAAAGGTGGATATTGCTTTCTCTCTCGTGCCATGAAAAACATTTTTTCAGTAAACAAACTATTTGGGTAATAAAATGTGTGGGTGGTTAAAAGTTGCCTAAATGGCACTTTTGTTTCTTCATACGAATTCAAAGAATTTTATTCTCGGGAGTCGTTCGTAATTTTTTCATAAACATATTTCATATCTACATGAAAAAATCTCATCTCTTTATAGTGACAAAATTGCTATAGTGAAATTGCTGAATTTAATTTTTAGGCGATGGCATCTACTTTATATGGTTAAAGTTAAATTAAAAGTAGTTTACTTTTAATTGAAATTTGAAGCTAGAAAGTATTTGGGCTAATCCAGCGTGACTCGCGTTACAAGTGGAAAGAATATTTAAATCAATAAATTGCTCTGTGTACATTTTAGATACAATTGTTTTACTTTTTACGTTTTTCATATTGACTATGTATGTGGATTTGTTTCATAGGTAGTTCAAAAAATATTTTATGTTTAAATGAGTATTTCAGGTAAAAACAGATGTGATTCACGTTACAGTAAAAATGACGTGGAATTTAAATATACATTTAAAATTTAAATTTCTTCCAAACCCTCATGGATACAAAATTTAAACTACGATGGAACCTTTTTATATCTATTGAAATATTTTAATGATAGAGTAGATTTGAATTGAAGGAATTATTTAAGCTGAAAAGAAAAATGCTGTGACTCGCGTTACATCTCTTATGGCATTCATTATCATTTTTCTGCCGATTTATTTTAATAGAACAGTTGTTAGTTAGCAATAATTTTAAACACAATTGAGACATTATATGCAAAAATTTAAACAATTTTAATTGTTAAGCAATTATTCTTGCTTCTTATCCCTTTCCATTCACCAACTTGGAGATCTTCAACATCTTGTGGAATTGCATTTGTTAGTCTATTTGTTATAACATTACCTTCCCTCGCCACTGATGAATTTTTGAGATATTTGGAATTAGTTGTGCATTGTTAAATAGTTCCAATTCCAGAGATTTGTTTCACTTTTAATTTCGGCGTAAATTACCTCAAGAACAGTAATCTTCTTAGATGTTGTATTATTAAAAGCTGCAACAAAACTTGCTGTATTTATCACAATGTACTGTCTATACAGCTCCCCAAACGTGTCTTTTTAACTGATCCTCCAATTTTCCACTGGCTCTTTGCCATGCGAAGTAGCAAAGAAATTCCATTTTATTATGAAATTGTATTTTGTGTAATGCACGGAGAGCTACTGCAATGAAGCGGTTTTTAATTGTGATTATGGTCCATCTGACCAAATATCCACTTCCATTAAATCTCTGGGGAGACATTCTAGAATTTTTTCAGTATAAGCTACAACAGTTTCCTTTTGAATGTATGGTATCAGAAGCCAGCACCAAAGGATGAAATATGCAATAAGCTCACCTGACTTCGTTGCCAGTGTGCACTCTGTATTTCATCTTGAAAGCTGCAGGTATAATTTTCTGCGAAGTCAACTTGTATCTGAGCTCTTTTAAGGGATGTGGTAACAGAATTACGTTGTTTTTTGTACTCCTCTGCCTGATGCCTTTTTACATACGTGTTCCAAAAATGTTGGTGTGAGATTGGAGATGTACGAAATGAGTTTTTCAGCTGTTCCTTCCTCCATTACCTTTTGAATATGGGTTTCACTATTTTTTCCATTCATACCATTTCACGTACTTCAAAATGTCAATATCTGTATTCCCATTATCTTTTTTAAACCTAACCCTTCCTTACACTCACTGCAATGGTTGTACCAACAGTCCTCTTTTGGTGTTTTTCATATTAGTTTCTGGAAATACATTTGAATAGACCGGGAAAACAGTTGGAAAAGCTTGATGTAATGAAGAAAGAGCACTAATAAAAATTTTCATGATATTTAGACACACATGGAGAGGCAATTTATTACTCCGTTGAATTTAGGCCCAAACATGTGCTACTAATTTACTTCGTCCAATTTTAGATTCCGGATGATCTTCTTGAAACAGTTTGAATGTTTCAGTAATAGAGTACAGAAGATGCCGGACCTGAACTTTGGATTTAACACAATTCTCCTTCACGGTGATTGCATCTTTTCTTCCAGGGGCTTGCCTGCTTATATCATCTCTTTGGAAAAACTCTTTTACAAGTTCAACAGTTTCTACCGGGATGCATGACTAATGTGAATTCGCAGTGGATGGGAAAGCTTGATTCTCCAGATGAATTTTTTTTTTGGCAAGAATTTAAAAAATCTTCGAATTACTGCTTTTCTTGAACTTGATGGTAAATTATGACGAGCTCTAGCAGTTGCTTTTCCTAGAGCACTTGGTGAGTAATTTATCTCAGTGGGAGGAGTATGTGCCATCAACGCTTTAGCATTTAAAACTTCTCTTTTTCTTGCCCTCAATGCTGATACTGTTTTTAACAGCCTCTCTTTTCTTTAAGTGTTTTATGATGTTTAGATTTCGGAAGTTTAAGTAGCTCTTCTCTTTGTTTTTCTTCTTTCTCACCTCTTCTAGATGCTTCTTTTTGTATTGCTCATGTGTACCCTTATTCTTTAGCTTCTGACGTCTCTTTCGTTGACGTTCAACAGCAGCCATAGGCTTGTGATTATTTTTAGGCTGCATTTTTCTAAATCTGAAATCAGAAGATAAACAGGTTAATAGTTTTAAAAAAATTTCCAGAGAAACATTCGCCTTGCATACAATATTTCAAATTAATTGCTTAAAAGGCGCAAAGGCCAAACTAGTGAAAAAGGTTCCATGCCAGGTTTCGAACCCGGGGTGTTGTGCCGGGACTCATTCCATGTGGTTTAGTCAGTAGAATGTCGGTGCGCTATACTGATGGCCCGGATTAGAGTCCCGGTATGGAATCTTTCACTAGGTTGGCCTTTGCGCC
The DNA here is from genome assembly GCA_963932465.1 of Maratus speciosus. Lineage (NCBI taxonomy): Eukaryota > Metazoa > Arthropoda > Arachnida > Araneae > Salticidae > Maratus > Maratus speciosus. Next base: position 149,368,251 of record OZ010796.1, on the reverse strand, counting down.
TTTTAAGCAATTAATATGAAATTTGATTTTCATTTGAAAAAAAAACTGGTCTTGAATACATGAAAAGGGTTTTCTATGCAACTTAATAGCAATATTTAAAAAATTACAGTATTAACTTTTTTTCAAAAGTAACACTTATTACATGGATGTGACTTTGCTACATGTGACTCGCATTACCAAATGAATTGATGTTTGTTCTATATATTTAAAGCTTATAATTTATTTTTAGGGTTATATATTGTTGGCATATCGCAGAAGGGAAAGTACGAAATTATACATAAATGCAATCGGTATTTTCAGTAGTGATGAAAAATGCATGTTTTTGTGACTCGCGTTACATGTGTAACGAAGATATATTCATGTAGTGATTTGATTTAGAATTAAGCAATCTGTTACTTTAAAAAGATATTCATTATGTAACTATTGGATATGAAAAAGGTATAAACATAGTAAAATGTTTCAAACTTGCCAATTATAGCATGGGTTGAATTTAAAAAAATCCATATTATTGCGTTCTCCGAAAATCACGAAGCACATGATTGCATAATGGTAGCCTTTTTGAAATGAAAACTGTTGCCAATTTTTATTTTGCATGGAAAAATAACTTAACATTTTTGTTGCCAAAAAAAATAAATGTACATTCATAAATATTTTTTTCAATGTGTCCATGATTTCATGGATTAGCTCATTTAATCTCTATTTCTCCCTTACAGAAACTTATGCTGCTACTGGGATTGCAATGTCTCGGGCCCTTACTACTTATTCAGACTGAATTCGGCCGAGTTTTGGCGTAGCTGACTGGAATCTGAGACTTTCTTCACTTAAATGACACCACCTGGACTTGACCCTGCTGGATTTGGATTTAACCTAAAACGACGGTGCTGGACAACTTGGCAGTCAAATTTTTAATGTTTTTATCAGTAAATCCTACATATTTAGTTTTTAACAGCCTGGAATAAAATTTTATTTTCATGCAATATGTGCACTTTCATTTAACTTAAAATAACTTTACCTTTTCATGTACTGTGTAGTTTTCCTCTAGAGGTAAAACCTTTGCATTGTTTTTGTGACGTCATGAACTGAAGGCCTTATATCAATCTTCGGATAGTCCTATCCCAGGAAGGCAAATCTCGGTCCGTAGCATTATCGGAGGACAAACTACTTGTTCTGGAGTTTGGGACACCGCCTCCACTTTCTGACGCTACTAATAGAGCAGAGGCTTTACTTTAATTCGTTGTATAGAATTTTAATTGCGCAAGGTCCCTGCATCATGAGTTTACATTATGGCGTAAGTCTCCTTAGGTCTGTGGGGCGCAAGTTTTCCAACTAATTGGCAGAAACATGTGGAGCTGCTGCATCGGGCCCCCATTTAAAGGGGCCCCTTTAGGAGCAATTGGGATTTTCGTTACGAGTGTGCCAAATGGTTAAAATTGGCCCAAAATTCTTTAATTTTCAGGTTTGGGAAATGAGTGTAGTCCTTCTCTACTTAACGTATTTCATTTTCAGAGCAAAAGAGATCTCTAGAAAACTGATTAAAATTTAACTTAGTAGTCCATTGTTTTAAAAAAAAATTCATTGACGTTTATTCGTAACAAGGCAAATTAAAACCATTATGGCCCATTGGGGGCATTTTTTATTTTTAGACATCTTTTGACATATAGATAAGCAACGAAAGCTCCGTTCAACCGATACATAATTTTTCCGTTATTTTCAAATTAGTCTAGAGGGCGGGGGGGGGGGGGGATAAAAAATAGTAAAGTTGGCCATCTTTATTGTGATACAATGTATACGTCTAGTACCTGATACGAAATTTATACTTACTGTAGGTGAGAAGTTCAATACTACTCACTTCAGTATAATTAATTTAAATGGATAGATAGAAGAAACCGTAGTCGAAGTCCAGCAGTGCCAATCGGCGTACTTAAGTAGTTGTTTACGCGCCGCTGTTAGGTTGGGTGTTATTTATTGCAACGCCTTGCAGGATAACGCCATAATGTAAATTGGCCTTTAGTGACATGCTGCCTTAAATGCTTTACCTTAAGATTAACGACTGTACAGTGCAATTTACTCATGCATAAAATGCATATACAGGGCTCTTAGTTCCTACTTTTAAGCAAAATTATTTTCGATTAGTAAACTTCTGGTTTACTTAATGATATTAAGACTTGCTATTCATAAAGGTACTCCACTTTGAACCGTACGTTCCTTTTATGTAACTTCTTAAATTCCAAAATAAACGTTTCTTGTTATAATTTTAACATTTCTATTTGCTTTGATGCCTTTCAGTGGCGGCTCGTAACTAAAGTTGTTGGGGATACTTCAAAAACATTTCACCTCCCTTTTTTGCTTAATATTTTATAACTTTCAGTTCCCTTGCAAAAATAACTATTATTGGGAAGGAATTGCCTTTTTTAATATAGCTTTCTAGAATCTTAAGTTATAGTTAACGGGGGAGGGGTAAATAATTTTCCAAAAAATCTGCTTAAACACGACACTAAAATTTTGAAACGCATTTTTAGCAGTATCAATTGACGCAATATTACGAGTAAACACTACGCAACTGTTCTATTTTCTCTACGATTGGTTTAAAAAAAGGTACTTTTTTATGCACAGAACATACTTGTATTAATATGAAAAAAATCTTACTGTTCCACGATATAAATTCACGTCATACTATAGCCAGGGGCTGCGCAATACAGCGCGGGCCCTTCGATTCTGTCTACAAAAATGACTAATTTTTTTTTCTTAAATTTATATGTATTATAGAATACAAAACAGATTTAAAACATGCTCGTTAACTCTTTAGATATTTCAAAAGAACGTAAATTTTCCTAACTGTAATTTCCCATGAAAATTCCCATGAAATTTCTCTATTTTAATATCCATAATTCTACATAGTCGTTGATTTACTTACGATCCTGCGGTTTGTTCATTTGAGAGTATCGATTAACATTAGAAAGCCCGCGAGCAGTCATTTTGACTGCTACCAAATGAATATATCTTGGTTCGAACCACTAGTTTTTTTTATAAAACTAGTTTAAAAGATGGAAAGAGAACTAGTTAAATGCATAAGTTACTAAATTAAAAATTCTGGTGTTAAATACTTTCCTAAAATTGGAGTGTAATTCTGTCATTCTAGTGTTAACCAAATAAGTATTATAACTGAGTGTCTAATAATAGGAATCCACTGTTGTCTTATTTTTATGCATTTGTATTAAATTTTAAGAATTCGGGAGCTACTTTTCAAATTCGGAAACAAGTATACAGACCGGAATATTGCGATAAAAATTAATGCACATTTTCAATTGGATCTCTTTAAAATGGACTTTAAAACATATCTGATATTTAGGAAGCTGTCTTACTAAACATTACTGGCTTTTTAAAACATTAAAATGAAACAAATTATAGTACATTTTAACTTTAAGGGCATCGAAAAGCATTTATTTTCATTTAATGATTTAAATCATGAGCGTCTGCAAAAGACCAAGAGGGCACTGCCTTTGTCAAAATTTATTATACTTAATTTAACTACTTCAAGGTTTGAACACACTACAAGGCTTGAAATCAAACTGCCACATAGCGGTCATGATTCTACAATTGCTTCGAATTGAAGCAGGTAGTGCGTGCTTTTACCCCACGCGTATATTTACCCCCACCTACCATTTATACGCAAGTTTTAATGCGCTACTTTGCGAACCAGGAAATTTCAAATCTCTAGGTATGTATAACATTTTTAGGATTGAGGTTATTTTAAAATATGTAAATATGTTTAAACGCATTCCTTTTATTTAGAACCTGAATTGGAGATTCTGTGGCGTTCAACTTGTTTCTTCATTAACGTCTCCATTGTATTTTGAATGAAGACAGTTGTAAAATTATCTGTACAAAAATGTTTAATTTTCAAACCATCAAATATTTAACCATTTTTAGTTGAAGCCTAAATTGAATTTAGACTCCAAATATTAAATCTTTATTATACCATTTCAAAATTAATGTATTTTATTAAATCTCTAAATTTCCTGTCTGTTAATATATTTTTAAGTAAACGGCAAAGAGTCGGAACCTGAACTACTGAATTTTATTGTTAAGGGCACTGGTTAACATAAGATGGTTCAAATTGAGTTTTTAATAGTTATTGATAAAACAGAAAAAAGTTAATCTTAAATCAATAGCTGATTCTGGAAGGTTTTAAAATAAGCGTTGTGGGTGTGTATACATTTTTTTGCTTTTTCGAAAAAGTTTTTTGTTTCGGTACACTTTTTTAAAAATCCTTAGATAAACAGTTGAAACTTTCCAAAATTGTGTAAACTCTGAGAATAAGCGATTTTCATCTTGGCTTAAAAGAAAAATTAAATATTTTACTAAACATTGAAAATCCTTCTCAAAAGTTTTTAGTAAAATATTTTTCTTTTTAAACCAAAATTAAAATCTCTCTTCATTCTCAAATGTTTACACAATTTTGGAAAGTTTCAATTACTTACCTAAAATTATATTTTTAGAAAGTGTACCGAAGCGGCAAATCACTTTTCGAAAAGTCAAACTATATACACACCCACAATCTCAAACATATTATTTTAAAACCTTCCAGCATAATCAGATTTAACATTTCATAAACCCTCTTCTGTTTTTATCAATTTACAACTATCGAAAATTGGAACAAATTTGTTCCATGTGCCCTTAAAGGTTAGATATTTGAAGTTTAATGAATAACCAGTTTATTTCGCCACTCTTATTCTAAACGCAGTAAAAATAATTTATAAAACAATTATCGTGAACGCGTTATTGAATCATAAACAGCAATTTTAGATTTTTTAAATTTAATGTATAATATACAAGGTGGCCATAATTAAACTGTCGGTACTTAGTGTTCTGTAGCGCGATCCAATTAAGAGAATTAAGTCAAATTTTGTAAGATTAAACAAGACGAGGGGCGAAGGATTCCGCGGGGAAAAAAAATTAGTTCCAAAGTCACCGCTAGGGCAATATGTGGCGCTGTGTAACAGAATAGTTTTAAAAAAGCAGAATCAATATTAAAATCGTTAAATGTGTTAAGTAATTTTATTTCAGTATTCTGTATTTTTAACTTTTTTTTTAGTGTCTCATAATCCCCTAGCGGTGATTTTTGAAACTATTTTTTTTTTCGCGGAATCCTTTGTCCCCGTCTTGTTTAATCTTGCAAAATTTGGCGTCTCTCAATTAGATCGCGCTACAAAACACTCAGAGTACTGTCAGTTTAATTACTACCTTGGCCACCTTGTACTTTAAGAAGTTGGAAAAAACTTACAGTAGCTTTTTCTATCCAAATAACTTTTTTGGTTCACAATGATACTTCGAAAGCAATGTTATCTGAAATGGTTGGCTACCTTGTGCTAATTTCTATTTGATGTATATATATTTTTTTAAAAATACGATAATTTGGTAAACTGTAGAACAATTTATCAATTGTTACTTATTAGAGATACGCTACATATTCAATTTTTGAGTGAACCAAATCTGTTAGTTGAGCATTTTCCTTTTTAAGTTTAAATAGGCTTTCTCTTGCATCAGAATTATATCCTGTTTAGTAACTAAAGTTGCGAAAATAAGATTCGCTTTCGCTAATAGCAACAGGGCTGCCACAAGCGACTACTTTCGTATTCGGTTCGCACCACTAATTTTAAAAAATACATTTTGTAATATTTCCCTTGAAAATGTTGCAAAGCGTATGCAAAAGATTTGTTTTGAAAAAGTGGTGCGAAATAGTTTTTAAAAAAAAAACAGTGGCTGGTGACAGCCCTGTAGCAAATGCTCTTAAGCTGACAATCCATTTATTTACTTACTCCTTTGAAGCATTATTGCTTTATTTTCTGGATTTTTTTAACGAAAATTTCTACTTGGGTCTAAAATTAAAGTGATACTTACAGGGTTTTTCGATTACAAAAAGATACCACCTCCGGACTTACAGCATCGTATTTATTAACATTTCACTTTTTTTTTTCAAAACACCTTGTGCGACGGGGAGTACCTGCGCTTGCGTGCCATGAACTTCCAATCCGGAGACAAATTTTATCGCGTCACGTACATTTCAAATAAATTAGGTTGTCAAATTATGAAAGGGCATTAAATTCTCTGGACATTTAAGTTTTAAAGTTTAGACAAAATGGCGGTCATTTGAACAAAAATTGTCCTTTTATTTGCCTTTTTTTAAGAGCTTAAAGATAATTATTATAGCTTGCTTTTTAAAAATTGATCCTTTGCCCTTATTTTTCGGGTGAGATCCAACAAAGCTTGCTGCTGACACTATTTCAGAATTAAGCTTTGGCTACCAATATTTTATAGCATTTCTGGAACACTTGCAATGAAAATCTTAAATATTTTTGGTTAAAAATAGCGTTAGCCATAAAATTGAAAACTATTTTCAAAAAATCTTTAACGAGTGTCAACTGCTAATTGATTATACTAATTTGAAGATCGTACTAAACCAAAATTTCAAAACTGATGCACAGACAGGTTTGTTGCAATTTAAGATGGTCCTTTAGAGAGATTAAAGATTTAGGACAAAGTAAAACTCATGGGGAGTATTAAATATGTGTAAACTGCCGAGATATGTTGATAAAAATTTGAGTTATTTTCATTTTACTTGTAAGAACTAGGAAAACTCTACCGAAAATACGACACTAATTTTTCTTAATAAAGTTTTATATTGGTTTTTTGTCAATGTATCTTTATGAATTTTTCTATTGTCCGTCGCCGCCACCTTAAGTTCTTGAAGGTCAGTGGAATATATTATATCCCACCTTGTTTTAATCCAGATTACCATCGGAAACTTTTAAATTTTACTTTAACTTTGTATAAAGTTGTAAAATTGCTTTTCCTTATTTTGAAGTGAAATTTTTCGAAAATTCCGGTGTGAATTCAATATTGCCGGAACGCAATTACTTGCCCCTGAAAAGGTTTACTTGCAACTTTACTTGAATATAACTTTGTGTTGGTGGTAATGTACGAACAAAAATTCTACAACTTTGACATTCAATAAAATCTCAAAGAAATAGGAAGGGTAAGGGGTCTATGGTTAAAAGTTAAAACAGCGAGTGAATGATATCTTAGCTTTCGTAATTTTTATGATGCGGAATTTGGGCTAATATCAGTTTTATGCCACCTTTACATACGCATTAAAAAAGAACTTGGGCAACTGAATTGGTCTGAAACCATATTTCTGCAATGATCGCTAAAGCAAAAAATGTAGGTAGATTGGTTGACGGAATTATTTACTTCTAAACAGTGAAGTGGTGCATAAGTCAAAAATTAATACCACCAGTTGTTGACTCGTAGGTTTATCATTGTGTTCAAAGGTATGAAAACATGTAGTAGGAGAGCTGTTGAACATTTTTGAGTAGGTATTCGAGGCACCCTGAAAATTTGTGCAACACTTCTTTTGTAATGCCTGAATACAAAATCGAATGTCTGGCTGAAGGATCGTGGCCCAAAAGCTGTGCCAGACAAGTGTCAAGTGCCATTTGGCACTTGACACGTGTCTGGCACAGTCTTTGTGCCGACTAAAGTGTCTGTCATTTTCAAAATATTTTTTTCTAAGCATAAATATTATTCTGCCTCAATCTCAGCGTGCCTCAAATACCTTTTTTGGGTAGTCAAAAAATGGCACTTGACACGTGTCTGGCACAGTTTTTGGGCCACGATCCTTCAGCCAGACACTCGATTTTGTATTCAGCCAGTACAAAAGAAGTGTTGCACAAATTTTCAGGGTGCCTCAAATACCTTCTCTAAAATGTTTAACAGCTCTTGGACTAATGGTGGATAGTTGTAGGACAAACACAATGATAAACCTACAAGTCAACACCTAGTGGTAACAATTTTTGGCTTATGCACCACTTCACTTCCGGCAGACATAGATCATTAGATTCCCTACTTCTACTCTCTCAAGTTTTTTTTTTCTTGTGCTTGATAAGTTTTTTTTTTCTTGTGCTTGATAAGTTTTTTTTTCTTGTGCTTGATAAGTTTTTTTTTTCTTGTGCTTGATAAGTTTTTTTTTTCTTGTGCTTGATAAGTTTTTTTTTTTTCTTGTGCTTGATAAGTTTTTTTTTTTCTTGTGCTTGATAAGTTTTTTTTTTTCTTGTGCTTGATAAGTTTTTTTTTTTTCTTGTGCTTGATAAGTTTTTTTTTTTTCTTGTGCTTGATAAGTTTTTTTTTTTTCTTGTGCTTGATAAGTTTTTTTTTTTTCTTGTGCTTGATAAGTTTTTTTTTTTCTTGTGCTTGATAAGTTTTTTTTTTTTCTTGTGCTTGATAAGTTTTTTTTTTTTCTTGTGCTTGATAAGTTTTTTTTTTTCTTGTGCTTGATAAGTTTTTTTTTTTTCTTGTGCTTGATAAGTTTTTTGTGCTGTCGGCTCTTGGACTATGTTGAACTGCAAGAAATCAGGTGGTAATTCTCTCTTTAGAAATCTTTCCATCTTTACATTAATCTCCAGCCATTGCTAATGTTTTGTTTGGCATTGCCCGATAAAATAAACCACATTCATTAGCATTGAATGTCTTCTTTCTTGTAACTCTCAAGCAAATCGGAAATCAGTCTTTTAAGAGAATCTGTTTCCATATCAACGTCATGGTTCTCCACAAAATATTTTCCCGAGAAATGTTACTTTTCTTGAAAGATTCTATCCAGCCATTAGAAGCAGTAAAATTTTCTATGTTGAATTTTTTTGAAAACTCTAAAGCTTGTAGCAAAGGTTTTGAAACTCGAGCATTCATCCCACGTATTTTTTAAAACCATTCAACAGTTGCTTCATTTACTTCAAGATAATCATTTTTCCGAATTTTACGACTCCTAAACTCATTTTCATTTTCTTCAAATCTCTGTAGATATTCAGACTTTCTTTCAAAAATATTACTCACACAAGTTTTACTGATTTGAAAATTTTCAACTGCTACTCTTTGACTATTATCTTTTAGAAAATTAATAACTTCAATTCTGTCTTTTAACCAGAACTCTTTATACTGTTTAGAATTTTTAGATTCTTTATTCTCCATACTTTAAGAAGAAAGATAACTGCATTAAAAATAAAAACTTGAAAAAAAAAACTAACAAAGCAATAAGAAAACTACAAGTTCATACAACTAAAACTTAATGTTAAATATAACATTACAAATCTTGCAAGGAGTACAATGAAGGAACACGTGCAGGTTTAGTCTTAGAATTTCTGAGAACATATGACAAAGGAACCCTTTTTAAAACACCCGAACAATCACCAAGTCATCTCCTCAGATAAACGTAGTACCAACACGTGACTTACTTAGCCAATGAGTAGCACACGCAAGCATTCCTATCCTACGATTACAGCGTCTAGAATAAATTCAAGAGCCGACAGCACAAAAACCTATGTTATCAAGCACAAGAAAAAAACCTGTATTTAATTGGAGAGTGGAAGTAGGGAAATCTAATGATCCATGTCAGACGGAAGTGAAGAGGTGCATAAGCCAAAAATTGATACCACCAGTGTTTGGCTCGTAGGTTTATCATTGTTTCTCCTACAACTATCCACCACATCTTCATACCTTTTGTTTGTAGGACAAACACAATAAGCCTAAGAGTCAACAACTGATGGTATTCATTTTGGGCTTATGCACCACTTCACTTCAGGTAGACATGGATCATTAGATTCCCCTACTTCTACTCTTTCATAAAAAATAAAGGATTTTTTTCTTGTGCGTGATAACATAGGTTTTTGTGCTGTCGTCTCTTGGACTATTACATTCTAAGGTTATTTAAATCCCACTGTTCCAAACCATCTGGCAAGAGCACTGCAGGTGGTTTGCTAATTAACTTAGAACGCTAGGTGTTACGAGTTGTTCGTCATTACACCACTTCAACGAACACCACCAAATGACTTAGCTGCCCCTTTCTATCTATCGACTTTTCTTTGGGTTATTAAAGGTTTGTTTTTACAGTTCATTTGAAGTGTTGTGTAAATTTAATGAAGGCATTTTATATAGTCGGTGGGGCATATATTTTGGGCGGTGAAAATTCATATACTTATTCGGAACCAGCGTTAAACATCGTGGTCATGTCCCCGGAGTTTCATTTTCGTAAAACATTGAGAGGACTTTAAAAATAGTTTTATATTGAATATAGCACAATTTGAGAGATTGTGCAAGTTCAAGCTTATGTGCAAAGTTGGTTGGAGAAAGATGCTCCTACAATATTAAACTATCCTTACAATTTTTCAAGTGCGATGTTTTATTCATACTTTTATTTATAGAGGAATTAGGAAGATTTTTTAAAAATGGTATTCAAACCAAATATTACGAAATTGGAAAACAATATTACTAGTTGTCTTAATGAAGCGGGTTCCAGTCAATTTACTTTTAAATGACATAAGTTGAGAAAAGTAAATTGGAAAATTAAATGAGGAATTGCATCAAATACTTAAGATTTTTTTTTTCACAATGCGATGAAAAAGATTTAGATGCTCAATTTTTTGCTTTTCCGCATAAGCAAGATAAACTGAAGTGTTTGACTGTTATCCCCTTGAAGGGCGATAATGCCGCTACGGCATCCTCTAATTTTAATTCCTATTTGCAACATTGGCACAGGAATTTTTCAATGAAAATTTCACTTTTACTAAATACGCGAAAGTATGCTTTTTCTTCTTTAGAAATAAATTTTCGTGTAAATACTGCACTGTAAAAAAAAAAAACTCTGAAACGTTTCTCTACCTGGTGGGGCAGCAATGTGGCCCAACGGTTCTGTTATGTTTCCGCATATTTCGGTCAGATTTTCGCAAAAGGTTTTCGCATATATCGGTCCGATATGCGGAAACGTATCCGCGTATTTCAGTAGAATATTCAGAAACGTTTTTGCGTGCTTCTGAAATGTTTCTGGATATTTCGGAAATGTTAGGGTATATTTCGGATATGATTGTGCATATTTCGAATATGTTTGTGTATATTTTGGGATATGTTTGTGTATATTTCTTAAATGTTTCTGTGCATTTAGGAAACTTTCCTCATTTATGGCATATATTTTTTTATTTAAGAAAGTAATACGCTTTTTAAAAAGAATTAATATTATCCGATGGAATCTTATTGCATAATATTTTTAGATTTACTGTTAATCATTTGTTACACATACAAAGTTAAATAACTCTTACGAAATATATACTCTTGTCCATGAATCTGTAATAGATATTATATATTTGATTAATGAATAATAATGTAGTATTAGTAAAGTACAGATATCACTTTATACGTTTTTTCATCTTTTCGTTTTGAACTTATGTTCTAATTCACAACTTTTAAAATGATGAAATGCATCGTTTATATGACCGAAGAAATTTATAATTTCATTTCTACCAATGCGTTTTATCCTCGTTTATGACTTACATATTTGTGAAAAGATAATATTGAAAATTTGATTTGTATATCTATAAATTCTTTTTTAAAATAAGGACTCGTGACCTCTATCCTGTAAATAAATACTTTATAAAAACGTTTAATTTCACTACATATAAATAGATGGATTCTTTTATACCTTTTTAAATAATTATTTTTTTCGTATAAAGATAACTATTTAAAAATGATTAATATCTGCGATTAATTACTTTATTTTCATGAATTGTATAGTAATACATTTTCTCAGGTTATCTCAGCACTTCTCAATTTATACAAATAAAATAAATACTTTTAAAGGAATATATTTAAAACCATGATAATTGTAAAACAATATATTAAAAATGTAATATTATATGTACTTACAAATAGACGAAGCTTTTTCAAAAATATATCTATTTATAAGTATTAAAATCACGAAAATAAATTAATTACTCAACAGATATGAAATATTGTGAAATAATATTCTATAACTATGAGATTAAAAAAACAAATATTAAAAAGTATAAAAAATCCATCTATTTTCGTAGGGAAATTAAAATTTTCAAAGTATTTGCAGGATGGAACTCACGAGATCGAATTTTTTATAGATCTATAAATCAAATTTCAATAAGATCTTTTTTCCAAATGTATGATTCATAAACAAATATGATAAAACGTATAGTATAAGTGAAATCATGCATTTCTTCAGTCATATGTTCCATTTCACGATGAAATATATCGTTTATAAGTTCAAAACGAAAAGATGATAAAAACATATAAACAGTGCTATCTGTACTTCACTAACACTAGTATTCAGGTTTCGTACGCTTCAGTTACCTTTTACGAGAGTTTTCGTAAAGTAATATTTGCTGCATTTAAACAAAAAAAAAATTCTATCTTCAGATATACCAAGCAGCACTTTAAGAAATGTCTGATACGAAAACACCTAAGATCCTTTGATGCGTACGAATCCTGTTATTATTCGTTAATCAAATATCTAGTCTTATATCTATCGTAGATTCAAGGACAAGACTATAGATTTCGAAAGAGTTATTTAACTTTGTATCTGCAACAAACTATAAACAGTAACACTAATATTATTATTCAATAAAATTCAATCGAATAATATTAATTCTTTTAAAAAAACGTATTACTTTCTTAAATAAAAAAATATAAAACATAAATGCTTAGGGTAGACCGGGGCTAGTTGGCCCAGTCGCAATATTTTTTAAACGTTGCGTTAGATAACATTGTCAGTCCAGCCAAGTATGCGTTTCTTCGCTTTCCTCCTCCAACATAAGCACCATTGAAGTCGGAGCGTCCGATAAAGAATTATTGAGAATTTTCAAAATTTTGCAAAGGTGAGTAAATTTCCTCTTATAAATAATCGTTTTTTATTTGTTTGTAAATTACATTTTAGATTTTGATATATAATAATTCAGAAAAATAATTGTTCGTAGTTATTGTAGGGCATGTTTTTTTATTGAAATACTTTGAGAATATTTCGTTACAGTCATGAAAAACAAAAATGGCGATACGGGGTTAGTTGGCCCATTTGGCACGGGGCATATTGGCCCGCAACGGATTAAGGGAAATGTGTTTTTTTTCTTATATAACCTCCCTGCCCCCCACATACACTTTTTGTTTTTAATTTCTTTTTGCTGTAAGAATTGCTCCTATCAAAAGCTTGTCAATACAAAAATTGTGGATAATATTAAGAGGATTTATGATAAACGTAAGTGAATTTGATATCTTGTGAATTGACGAAATTTTTTATTTCAATTTAGGAGGCTATATTGTGTTTTCGTTCGAAAGAAATAAAAATTAAGATTTGGTAAAATTTTGATCATTTCTTAAACTATCAGAACTTCACTATCAGAACATTAAAAAGTGACGTGGGCCAACGTACCCCGCAATCGGGCAAGTTGGCCCAAGCGACTTGGTGTCAATTTGAGCTTCTAAACTAATACTTATAGTTAATATTTTTAAACTTTACTATTGTTACTTCTTCTTGAAAGTACACCGATAGTGGTAACATAAAAAGAAATTTAAAATGTTGAATTGTAATTTTTTTTTAATTATTAGAAGAAAAAGCGGGCCAACTAGCCCCGGTCTACCCTACTTTCTTCAAAATATCCGTTACGTCTCTTCATTACTTTCAACCACAGAGCAATAAAAGCCACATGATCATGACGTTTGTAGAACGTATTGGACATGTGCAGAAAATCCGAATATTCGCATTCAAATACTTTACACGAAAATGAGAGTAATATTTCCATTTAATAAGTTACCCAAAGAGAATTCATAGTTTACACTACATTTTCGGAAACATTTCCGCTATGAACTGTAACGTTTATGATTTTTTTTACAATGTATTCGCTTCAAATACTTTAAACAGAAATGAAAGTAACGATTCCGATTTATTCAGTAACTCAAGAAAATTAATAGTTTACACTACATTTTTGGAAACGTTTACGCTATAGACTGTAACGGTTCTGAATTTTTTTACAGTGTGGTGTCAATTAATTATTTTAATATTTTACGGATGCAAGTACCCTACCCCTGAAAGGGTTAACTGGAAAATTTTAAAATTGCTTTAAACGAAATGAATAAAAATGCTATTTTTTTTTCACCGAAATACCAGAGGTAAAACTCGCACTTATCTTATTATTTAAGGTTAATGTAGACGGTAATGAAAGTTTGCCAGAAGTTACAGTATTTGAAATCGGTATGTAAAATCAGCGCACTTAAAATTATTCAGTGTCTTCAAATTTGGGATTCAAACTATGACAGCATTATTTAAGAATCGGTGTTCAAACAAACATGATTTAATGCATTAAGAAATTAATTGGGAGGCCTTGTATTTGGCATACTGCGCAGTCTATTTTAGCAAGAATAGATGTGATAAATTAGGGGTGCACTACCTTTTTAAGAGAAGGGCCACTTACAAAAATATCTGTGTTGTCGTGGGCTACATCATTAACACAGAGATAATTTAAATCGGGGAGGTAGGAGGGGAGATCTGTGGGCTATAATCAGATTTAAAAAAAACATTGTTTCAGAGGGGACAGTTTTACCTCTCTAGAATCTCCTATCCAGTCAACATAACCATTTCAGCTGGCAAAGATATATCAACAGTTTGTATTGTATATATAACAGATATACAGTAAAGATTGTTTTCAAGGAGTGAAAATATTTCTTGATTTTATTTGAGAGAATCAATTTTGCTTTATTAAAAGTACTGAAAGAAATGTGAACTTTATGAACAAAGGGGGGGGGGGGGGAGCATACATTTTTCGTGATTTTTTTTTTTCTCTGATGCACACTGATGTAATTCGCGATTTTTTTCCCGCGAAAAATTGAAAAAAGCCGCTATTTCTTTTCAGTTCACGATCGACGAAATTTGCGTTTTTTTCCTGCCACCAATGGATTTCTATTTCACGATATTTTTCTGATCAACAGAACAAATTTTTAATTTTTTTCCATGAGCGATTCACAAAATTCGTGAACTTTTGACGAATTTAACGATTTTTTTCCGCGGACGATTGATGAATTTGGCGAAACATTTTGCAGCCAAATGACAAAATTTGTAATTTTTTTCCATCAGTTGTCGAAATTTGTGACTTCTTACTGCGACAGATTGACGAAATTTGCGAGTTTTCTCGCGATAAATTGACGAAACTCGCGAGTTTTCCGCAGCCGATTAATGAAAGTTGAGATTTTTCCGCACCTAATCGACAAAATTCGCGATTTTTTCGCACCCCATCAACGAAATTTGTGATTCTTTACGGATTAACGAAATTTGCAATTTTTTCACAACGGCAAATTCTCGCGATAAACTGACGAAACTCGCGATTTTTCCGCACCTGATCAACAAAATTCGCGATCTTTTCGCGTCCGATCAACAGAATTCACTATTCCTAACTAACAAATTTGAAATTTTTCCTGCTTCAGATTGAAGAAATTCGCGATTTTTTTCTCACGATAAACTGACGAAACTCTCAATTTTTACGCAGCCGATTAACGAAATTTTGGAAATTTTTCACGCTTCATCGACAAAATTCGCGGTTTTGTCGTACCCTATCAACGAAATTTGCGGATTTTCCGTGCCCGATCAATGAAATGCGCGATTTTTCCTGACCTGATCGAAAAAATTAGCAAATTTTCCATGCCTGATCAATGAAATTCGCGATTTTTCCATGCCCGATAGATGAAGCTCGCGATTTCTACTCGGTCGATCGGCGAAACTCGCCATTTTTCCGCTGACGATCAACGAAATTTGTGATTTTTTCCTCACCTGCTCGACAAAATTCGCGACTTTTCCGCGCCTGAACAATGAAATTCGGGATTCTTAACTAATTAACAAACTTTGCAATTTTTTCATGCGTCAATATGACGAAATTTGCGATTTTTCCTCTCAATAAACTGACAAAAATCGCGATTTTTCCGCAGCTGATCAAAGAAATTAACGTTTTTCCGAACCTGAACGACAATATTTGCGATTTTTTTCGTGCCCAATCGAAGAAACGCGCAGTTTTTTCGCCCTTGATCGAAGAAACTATCAATTTTTTTGTGCCCGATCGATGAAACTCTCGATTTTTCCATGTCTGATCAACGAAATTCGATATTTTCCTACTACCTTCTGACGAAATTCACAACGTGCGAATTTCCTATCTTAATATCTATCTTATCAGCCGTCCTGTTAACGAAATTCGCGATTCTGTAATTGACTGACGAAATTTGCAATTTTTTCCGCGATAAATTGGCAAAATTTACGAATTTTTCCTGCGACTTTTGGGCAAAAATTGCGATTTTTTCTAGTCAGAAATTGACGAAATTCGCGAGCCACAGGTTATGCATCCTATCTAAAATGAATGTGTGCATTCATCGTGTGTGTCCTTAAAACAAGATTTTGGAGGATTTTCTGAAGTATTGCTAGTTTATTTAATTTCAAAGAAATTGGATAAAAATTAAATTAGTGGAAGTGAGTATTGAAAAAGAAAGAATTGGAAACTGTTGAATTTCGTTCTTGAAGGGTCATACTAGAACACTTCAAAACAGTAGATCCTTTGTAAAAGAAGTATGGAAAACCAAGTTTATGATATTGTTTTCTACTAGCATTTGTTTTGTGAGCAAAGAATCGTATCCAATCTATAAATGTCCTAAATTTTTGAAGTGTCTTTTAGATAAACACCGTGCTAAAAATTGTGGGAATTTAGGTAAATGTAAAGTGTGCCATAAGCGTCACCATATACAGTCTTGCATATTTTAAGAGACACTGAGCCTCATATAGACAGTGTAAATGAGGCATCGACTGTTACGCTTTCTCCGAACGCAACTAAATTTCAGCCGAGATAAAATGAATTGTTAAATGAATTGTTGTAACTTCCTGTACTGGCACCTTTTAATTCCGAAACATTCTGTGTTGGAATTACATTTATTGCAAAATAAGCGAGTTCGGCTTTGTACAGCAATTGCATCTTTTGACTCTCATGGTAATCTTATAAATTTCCGTTATTTGCTGGATAGTGCCAGTGAAGTCTCTCATATGTGAAAATTGTATGCGCAGTTTGTGCCTGCCACGACAAGCTGCTTTGGATTTTTATAGTGTTGAAACTAATAGAAAGGTAAACTTAAAGTTTACTCTTCGTTTTAATTTTTACACGAGATTTGACAGAAGAGCATTCGTGATAAGAATAACAACATAAAATGTGCTATATAGTTTTTTTCTTTCAAATATTGTGAAAAACTTTGATTTATTTCTATCATACCCACAATTCTTTGAATCAATAAGAGTAGATATCTTATTGGGAGTTAACTTTTTCTTAACTTTTTCTTAAAGGGGAAGTTATGAAGGGGGCAAACTTTACTCTTCGCTGTATTTTCTAAACTTGAATGGATTATTACGAGGACTACTTCTTTTGATATAAGTCAAAGTACATTTGCTGTTAAT
The DNA here is from genome assembly GCA_963932465.1 of Maratus speciosus. Taxonomy (NCBI): domain Eukaryota; kingdom Metazoa; phylum Arthropoda; class Arachnida; order Araneae; family Salticidae; genus Maratus; species Maratus speciosus. The sequence goes on along the minus strand of OZ010796.1, from coordinate 149,350,937 downwards.
AATATTGAATTATAATTAGCTGATTTACTGCAACAGTTTTGGTCTTTGAATTCCGTTCCTGAACTAGTTTTATTTCCTTAGGAGAAGCAGGAATATGAGAAACGTTTTAAACACAATTTTTTTCGAGATAGTTCTGGAAGATTTGTTTTTAAACTTCGATTTAAAGATTCTTAATCCCGATTAGGTGATACAGGGCAACTCGCTATGCAGCAACTTCTTTCGTTTTAAACTTACGATAGTTTTCATAAATAAAGGTGTTTTGTGAGTTCATGAGAAAATATTTAAAATTGAGTCTCATGGAACGTATATCCAAGTCTGAAAGGGTTAATTTGTTTACCTCGTCATGTAGTATTTCCGGGATCTAGTACAACGACAAAATTGAGTGATTTTTACGCTTCTGCTAAATCTATTTCTAGTGTGTTTTTTAACGATATTCTTATGATCGTACGACGCATACAACAAAAGGTTTTCCCAATTCTGTTAAGATTTATAACTGTGCCTGTTGTATGTGCTGATATAGAGAATTTCAGGACAAGTCTCAATTAGCTTAGAAAAATGATTTTATGATGATTCTTTGGAGAGAATTTCCAGGATCCTATAGAACAAATATCGTTGAGCAATAGCTTTACTTATGATCTGCCAATCTACCCCGTTTCTTTCAACTAAAATGCAGCTTGCCTTACATGAGAATGATTTTTCTTTTATCATCTGCTGCCATGTTGAATGACTTTCATTGGGTGATTTTCTCTCAGAATGAAGTCATAGGATTAATTGACTTAAACGTGGTAGATGTAACTTTAAATCAGGGCTGCGGAGTCGGTGGGAAAAATGGACGACTCCAACTCTTTCGCTCAAAAATGGTCTGGCTCCGACAACGCAAACCTACCTTCTTGTAAAATGTCCGACTCCGGGAATTTTAACAGCTCAGTTTCTTTCGCTCAAAAATGGGTCCGACTTTCGCAGCCCTGCTTTAAATTGCATAAATGGATTTCTAATGTACAGTCGTGGAAAAAAATAAACACCCCCTACTAACTCCTGAACAAATTATCGTAGACAAAAGTTACCGGTACCGAACGATTGGAAATAGTCTACTTTTAAATGACATATATAAAATTTTCTTAGGGGGCCATCTACATATTAAAACGAATAAAAACTTCATTTTTTTCAACGGCAATACCCAAATTTAACAAGATATTTCAAATCTTCGGTTCAAACTATGCCTAGACACCAAATTTCAAGCCATTTGAATACGTTTTTGAATTATAAACATTCAAAATTAAGTGCTTGTAATGTTAAATTACATTTTCATATTTTTATTTATATCTTCTGAAATTATGCTCCTAATGTGCTAATTTTTTTGTAGCAATAATACTAATATACCCAAATATAAATACGCTGAATTTACAATTTTTATAATTTTATGATATGAATTATAAAATTAATATTCAAAAAAATTATGAATTGCAACCTACAATTTTTTTGATAGATTTATTAAGTCCTGCTTTATGGAAATCCAAAATTTCACATTTTTCTTCCAAGTAGTTTTCAAATTATGCTTTAAAAACGGCAAAATGATGGTTTAAGGGGCCATCTATGATAGGATTCTGCTGTCTTGTAATCTAACAGGCTTCATTGACTTCTTGAGTGATCAAGAAGGCGGATCTCTCTGTTAACAATCAAGCACGGAACTTCAATTTGGATACAGCCCTTAAAATACGCTCGTTTTAAAATAATTAATTTCTCGGAAACTTATGGTATGAATTGCATAAAAATTTGTTTTTAGGCTAATTGAAGGGTGTAGAGTTCATTTATGCTGTCAGAATTGTGTACTTCTATTGAAAAAAACAAAGTTATGGTTTGTTTCAATATGTAGATGCCCTCTAAGCAAATTTTATATACATCATTTAAAAGTAGACTTTATTTTCAATCGTTTGGTACCAGTAACTTTCTTCTGCGATAATTTGTTTAGGAGTTAGTAGGGGGTGTTTCCTTTTTTTCCACGACTGTACCTGGTGTATGGAAGAGGATTTCTGAAGAATGTAGAAAAAGTACACTGCTCAAAACAATTAGGGGAGCACATGGTTTTAACAAAATTACGCAAATATTTACACCGGTAAGCAACGTAAAATAAAACATCCATAATTTAAAGCGTAGTAGAAAACGGATAAAAAAAAATTCCTGCCGGCCCGGCCTACAGGCGGAGGTAGATTACGAAGTTAAGTATACTAATTTCACCAACAAAAACTAAATCATAATTAGAGATAAACCTACTTTAACAATTTTATATGGCCGCTTTTGACGAGTTTTCATTTCATTTTTATATAATAGCTGGTTTTATCAGAATCATGTTAACCCTAGATCTACCGGGAATTTTATTAAAGTTTTAATAAAACGTTCTACACCAGAATTTTTATTTAAAACTATTTAACTTATTTATTTACCTTATTTTTGTCTGGTTTATATACTTAGTTTATTTTAAAGAAATTTCTGGTTTGAATGAATATTTTGTATGTACCTGTCGGGTCCAATGGACCCGTCTGGTAGACGGAGGGTTAAGGCGGTATTAAAAAAAAAATACCTTTCCATGCTCAACGACCCGAAATATTCTGGCACATTTTCAGATTCATTTTTAATAGAAAAAATATGAAACTTGCTGACGTGATTTTTGAAGAGATTTATAAGCGACCTGCGTTTTTATTTTTCGTTCAATTAATTGAAACTTGATTTATAAACAATTATTTTCTCAGTAGGACAATATTTTACGTTTCTAACACAATCGCTTCGGGAAATTCTCTTCGAAATGCCCACTTTGACATCATTTTTTTTAAATATATTCTGCCTCTATCAAAAAATCGATCATTACGGTACATTATATAGTTTCTGAATAAGAGAATCTACCAATTGGATGCGTATGTGAGCAAAAATGAATTTAAAAATGAGTAAGACTATAAGCAGTTTGGATTTGAATACACCCTTAATAAGATTTTTTTTTCTTCAACCGCTATGTATTTTTAATTTGTTTTTGCTATAAGAATTGGTCCTATCAAAAACTTGTCTATATAAAAGTTGTAGACAATATTAAGAAGATATATGATAAATTCATGGGGATTTTATATCTTGTGAATTGAAGGAGTTAAGGAATTTTTTCTTCTTCAACCCCCCCCCCCTTTTTTGTTTTCGTTTATATATATTTTTTTTTTTGCGGTACGAATTGGTCCTATCAAAAACTTGTGAATATAAAAGTTGTAGATAATACTAAGGATATTTATAATAAAATTAATTGGTTTTGATATCTTTAGAATTGACAAAGTTATGAATTTTTTTCTCCCAAAAACCCTATTTTTTGCGCCCCTTGAGTCCATTTTTAATTTTATCAAAAATCTGTGACATATAAATTTTTGGCTCTATTTTTAGAAGTAAAAAAAAAACTTTAAACTGATTTGATATGTACAAAAATTAAGAAGTTATGGGGTTTTTTCGGTTTTCACAAAACCCCTCCCTATTTCCATCCCCTTGGTCTGATTATTCCCATTAACGAACATGACCGAGATTTTATACCCCTTGATTTTATGTATCAGTTTGGAAAAGATTTGTGCAAAATTGTGGAAGATATCGTGTCCAGAAAAAAGTGATACATATATATATATATAGATAAAGTTTTTACTGAGGGTGGTTTTGGGTTCCAGGAGTCATGATCGGTGTAGATCTGCAAAACTTTTTCAGAAATTCCAACATCGGGGAGAATGTAATACGTAGTATTTCATACGAAATTTACCTAAAACTTCACATAGAGATTAAATTTTATGACGTCAAAAAGGAGATAAGTGTAGAAATCGGGATTTTGCAGAAACGTCTGTTTCACTGTCTCAGTTGTAAAATTCAATTTCTCAGCTTGTGTTTTGAGAAAAGGTGGCTTGAAAATATCACAACAATGTGATTTAATGAAATCCATGACTTGGCGTGTTATCGGGACAGTTGAATCTGGTGAAACATAACGAATTGTAGCGGACGCTGTTTGGGGCCTTGCAAGAAGTGCCAATGCAAGGCTGTGGAATCGATTCTAAGACACATGGAATGGTAGACATCAAGAATTGCAAGCTCGGTAACAGCTCGTTGAGACGGAACGAGAAATGCTACTCCGCTGCAAACACAGTTATTCTTGGCCACAGGACGAAGGGTGTCCAGCCAAACAGTGCGAAATAGTCTTCATCAGGGTGGTCTCTATACACGTAAGCCAATGGTCTGTATTCCGTTGTTCTCAAGCAACTGTGCGGCCCAAAGAAGGTCGGCAACTGAACATCGAGTTTGGAGGCAACGCTGTTGGAGTCAAATTCTGTTTACAGACGAGTCCCGGTTAAGTCTGGATGTGACAGCTGATGTGTTTTGGCATGGAGAGAAAGAAGCACTCAAAATAATCCCACATTCGTTCGTGAAAGACCACATTACAGACGAGGTGGGTTGATGCTATGGGCTGGATTCAGCATAGGTGGACGTACGGGCGTGCATATCATTCGGAATGGCACTTTGATGGTCCGAATTTATATAGACGAGATACTGTGACCTCATGCCGTATTTTATGTTGCAGCAATTAGTGATTTCTTTTTTTTCCATGCATGATAATGCCAGACCTCAAACAGTTCATCTTGTGGAAAAACATGCTTGAAGCTAAAACAATACAGCGTATGGAATGACCAGCTTGCTCTCCTAAGCTAAATCCGATCGAATATGTTTGGGACACACTCAGATGATGCATTGCTGCGAGACCAAGGCCTCCTTTTATTGTCCGTGACTTGGATATTGCAATTCTTGAGCAGTGGAACAGTATTCCCCAATGTCTTATCGATAACCTCATTGCATCCATGGAAAACAGGTGTGCAGCAGTCTTAGCTGTTCGAGGAGACCACACGCCATATGAAAAATCTTGCAGCTTTTCTAAACAATACTTTTTTTTATCATTTACATGAAACCAAATTGTTGCCTTAAACTATCTTTTCATGTTATTTCCATCTTTTCAAAGAATAAAAGCACCCTTGCAGATTTTTTTTGTCTTTTTTCTGTATTGTGCATTGATACACGTGTAGTATCCATTTTATGCCCATACATGGCTGTCTTGTATTGTTCTCTGCACTTTTTGCTTGCTCCCCTAATTTTTTTGAGCAGTGCACTTATTCTTTGTTTTTAATTAATGGTAGTGGGATAAAAATTTTAGGAATCCAATGGGATGAGGGGTGATTCTCATTTCCCTATATAAAAGGCGATTTCTTTTGTTTATTGCTTTAGACCATGGGTAAAGGAACAGATATTCCAAAAGATATATTTTTAGGAGTTGCGAGAGTTTGTTATCCAATAGGCTTGCTATTTCCCTGTAGTGCTTTCATGAAGAAACTATTCCACGATTAATGGAGATTTTGGCTTACCTAAGACGAGCCAATTAGGGAAGAATTAAGTAAACGGTGGGCATCTGTTCGGAATGATTTGAGGGCAATTTCTCAAAGATTTCCCGATTTATTTTTGCTGCAGATAAGATAAAACTTCATTCATGCATTTTGTGATGCGTCTGAAAAGCATTGTGGGGTAATATACACCATATAGCCATTAATCACTAGACACTTTCAATTTTAGACATTTTGTCGAATATTTAAAGGTATACTTGTCGGATTTTTCTGGAACTTCAGGAATATCAAGAATATGTTTGTCTTCGTATTTAGCAATAGCGATTTGATCAGAAGAATAATTAGGGGGGCCAACAAAAAATCAAAGAAAAATAATGTTTGGAATCGCCCTATAAAACAAAATGCACGAAATGATCTATCGCTTATAGCTTATGAATATATGGATATTTTACAATATGTGTATTTATTTGTGGAAGAATAGCACGTATATTCATGGAGATATGTCGTTTTTTTTTTTTAAGTTCAAAATTTCTTGCATGTTTTTTTATATCATGCAAGGTTTTTTACCAAATTTAACGCCATTTCAGAAAATTTGACAAAATGTAGTAGAAATAATATAATGCAATTGGAATGTAAATATATTAAATATTTGGTTAAATATGAGCAATTGTATGAAATAGTTTTTATCTGCGTATGTACGCACGATAATTTTTTCATGATTTGGTAGTCAACTTTATGGAGCAACTTATAAAAAAAAAAAAAAATCCCGTTTAACATCGGGAAAATTCAGAAAGATATCGGTGATTGAGTGAACTGATTTTTTTAGCTCTCTTAAAAACAACTGAATTATAAGGGTTTTCCAAAAATTGTCGTTTTTATTTTTTTTTCTTAATTTTCATTTTTATAGATGCTTTATATCTTCATGGAAAACCACACAAACGAGCCTATTCCAAGAAAAAAAGAATTATCAAAATCTAAGCATTTCTTCTAAATCTACTCGTTGACATTTATTAAATACAAACTCCTTTGTTGAAAGCCAGTTAATAAAAAATGACAATTTGTGGAAAATCCCTTATCAATCAGCAGCTTTTAGCGAGTAACTAAAAATCAGAATTCTATATCGCCGATATCTTTCTCAATTTTTACGATATTTGACTAAGTTTTTTGTTTTTTGTGTGTGTTGCTCCATAGATTTGCTCCTATTAAATCATGAAGAATTTTTTTTTCCTGCTCGCATGCGCAGATAAATACCTCATACAACTGCTCATATTTCGTCAAATGTTTAATATATTTACATTCCAATTGCACTATATTATTTCTACTGCATTTTTTCAAATTTTCTGAAACGCGTTAAATTTGGTAGAAAATCTTGAATGATATAAACAAAAAACATGCAAGAATTTCTTTTAAACTTAAAAAAAAAAATCGATATATCCATGAATATAAGTGCTATTCTTACATAAATGAATACACATATTGTGCAATATCCACATATTCGTAAGCTATAGCGATCGATTATTTCGTGCATTTTATTTTACAGGGTGATCTCAAATACATAGCTGCCAACTTGTACGGATTTTTGCTACCACTAAAATTTAACAGAAATTTCTGCCTTATTTAATTATCAAAATTCACTGCAATTCGGCGATTGAATTAGGGAAATTTTTCTATTAAATTTTAGCGGTAGCAAAAATCCTTACAAGTTGGCAGCTATGCAAATATTATTTTTCTTTGATTTTTTGTTCGCCCCCTAATTGTCCTTCTGATCAAATCGCCATTGATAAATATGAAATCAGGCATATTCTCCATAATCCTGCAGTTCCAGAAATTTTAACCAAGTATATCTTTAAATATTCGACAAAATATCTAAAATTGAAAGTGCCTGGTGATTAATGTCTATATACACGTTCGATTTTGCATGATGAAAAAAAAAATCTCCGTCAAGCTTTTGATATCTAAAATTAAGGTCGCACCCGTTAAGACAATGTAAATAGCGAGACTTTATGTAGCTCTTCTTTTTGCAGATTTTCTAAAATTGTTTTGCAGCAGTTGCATTTCACTGAGAATGGTGTATTTGCGTGGACTGATTCTAAGTTTGCGTTGCCATGTCTTTCTTCACAGCCCCATCGATGACAAACTTTTGTAACTAACCATGTTGATAAGATACAAGAGGCACTTCCTGATATTCCGTGGAATCATGCACGTGGATTTGAAAATCCAGCTGACATGGTTTCATGATCCTCAATGGTTAAGAGAGCCATTAAATGACAAACCTAAGTTGTTACAAGGTGAAGGTATCGAAGATATTATTTTAAAAGAAGAAGAAAAATTCTATTGTAAATGTTTCTGAACTTAACCCCTTCATTTCGGGCATTCCTTACACAATTTTTTTTCGGTTGGCATCGCTTTTTTTATATAACAATTTCCTTTAGTTATAAATTACCGGAAATGCTCTAATTAGAAAACACAAATATTTCTTTTATTTAATATTACCAAAAATTAATTCCGCGTGCGCCTTTTGACGGGGCATATATGAACAAACAGTCCCGAAGGCAGAGTTCGGCAAATTCCTAATTGTAATTATCTTCAATGTAATTAAAATTTAATTGCGTGTAATTAATTATAGTTAAAATTATACGCCGTAAAAAAGTCTTGCAGCGCTGTAGACGGAACAGCACCCATCCCATTATGTGAGAGAAATTTCTGCGTTTGAACGTGTCTAACTTGTAATTTCAATGTGGATGATTGAGAATACAAATTTGCCCAACTCTGCCCGAAGGGGGTGAATGATTGTCTGATTTTCAGGTATTCCTCTTGCAATAGACTAGTATGAATCATCGCGTGCTGTTTTAGATTTTTAGACAATGCATTAAAGACACTCTCAAAGCGAATAAATTGTTTACTATTGGTATTAGAGCTTTCAAGAGCAGAGTTCCCAAGTCTTCGTCTTTTTTGCACACCACTATTATCTTTGAGAAAATATTGTTCTTTTAAGTTGCCCAAATGTTCCAATTAAATAAAACATTTTCTGTGCTAAAATACTGGTATCCAAAAAACCAGAGACTCGGTAGCTCTGCAAGAGCCACAGCGATAATTGTGAAATTAGTACACCACTAGCGTTTCTGTGATTGAAATCTTTGCTTCAAGTCATCGCAACTCTAAGGTCTTCAAGTAAAGTCTTGACTTTAAATCCCTTTCGTCTTTAAAATTCCTTTAAATTCATTTCAAAATCATACTTGTATTTAAAGTATTGGTGGGAGGTTGAGACATAGCAATGTTTTAGAAAATCAGAAACGCCCAATGTTATTGCCTACGTCGCACCTTTTCACTGCCTTAATTATCATGCAATATCATAACTTATTTACATGCTGGTTTTATTTACACTTTAAAGAAAACAAATTGATTTTTGTAATGACTAACTACAATTGGGTGCCCCTAGCAGACCGCACCCCCCCCCCCCCACACACACACACACATACCCAGAAATGTCGTTCTGGTAGCCATCCACGGTGATCACCGCAACTCTATCAAATGTTATCTAAAATTATAAAAAGAAGAATGTCTTTACTCCGAACAGTTAAAACTAGAGTTCGGTTTTTGGAAAAATCGTTTTGAATTACTGATGTCCAAAATTAAGGACCAATCACAAAATGCTAATTTTTAAGTACGCCAATACTTAAAAGGAAAGAATATAATTCGAATAATTACTATCTCTACAGCACAACTAGTCCATCATATAACATCTCATTCATGTCACGCATGGTCACAAGTGTCAGTCACTGCGGTGAAGCAAAAAATAGGAGATTCCATACATCTCAATATCAGTCTCAAATTATCACTATATGTGACTCCACTGGGACGTCACTGTGACTACTGCTTTGTGACGCGTCATCAGGCGACTTTACAATGTAGTTACATTGTGACTCTCTTGTGACTGTCATCTGCAGACTCAATTTCAAAGTCATCGTGAACGCTGCATTGTCATAAGTTACCAAATAATATCACATTAAAGTCACATGATGATTTTTCAGGTGACAGAGAGACAACTGTGAAGTCACCATTGTGTTCTTTTGTGAAAAGTCACCATGTGACTATAATGTGATATTATTTGGTGACTTATCATAATGCAACGTTCATGATTACTTTGAAATTGAGTCTAAAAATGAGTCACATGAGTCGCAATGTACCTACATTGTAAAGTCACTTGATGACTCGTCAAAAAGCAGCAGTCACATTGACGTCTCAGTGGAGTCACATATAGTGATCATTTGAGACTTATAATGAGATGTGGGGAATTTCGTATTTTTTGCTTCACCGTAGTGACTGTGACACTCGTAACCATGTGTGACATGAATGAGATGCTATATGGACTAGCTGTGCTGTAGGATAGTAATTATTTGAATTATGTTATTTCCTTTTGAGTATTCGCTTACTTAAAAATTAGCATTTTCTGACTGGTCCTTAATTTTGGACACTAGTGTACATGGCGAACGTTCAAAGATAAGGTACCAATTTTCACAAACAATTTTGAACTTTGATTGTTTATTAAAAAAGAGAGAGAGAGAGAGAGAGAGAGAGAGAAAATAATCAGATCGCCAAAAGTAACGATTACTGTCTAGATAATATTATTAAAAATTGTTTTTAAAGTCAAGGATCACGACAATTTTAACAAATCTCAAACAATCCTCTTCAAATTTTGACCATAGTTTGGAGATAATCACGTTTAAAGATTTATGTTGTAATTTATACATGATTGAAAAAAGTAAATTAAAGCGGCGTAACTTTCTTAATTTTTATCTGATCGACTAAAAAATGTGACTTAATATTCTTTACTAATTGTACTATCAGAAAATGCAATTTTTAAAAATGCATTTTTTGGAAGTTTGCTGGTAGGTATAACCCCCTAAGTGTTTTCGGGCTTCACAATCTATTGTTACATAATTAATGAGACCTTTCAACCATACTTATCTCACACAGTCATCTATTTTTGAAGACTGGACTTGATTATGACGGTCTATTGATGTATAAAGAGGGAAATCGCGTTTAAGATCTACATTGTAATTATTATTTTATTTTCCACTCTTAGTATGGATCTCGAATTAATTTCAGATTTGTCAATTTCTCTCTTTTTGAATGTTCTGAAAAGATTTCTTGCCCGTAGAGGCAAGCCATCTTAATTAGTCGGTGTTCGTGCTATAAAATTTAAGGGTGCAAGTAAGGAACTGAGTGTTAAATTCTATTAGTCCAAGAGCTGTTAAACATTTTAGGGAAGGTATTTGAGGCACCCTGAAAATTTGTGCAACACTTCTTTTGTAATGCCTGAATACAAAATCGAATGTCTGGCTGAAGGATCGTGGCCCAAAACCTGTGCCAGACAAAAAATGGCACTTGACACGTGTCTGGCACAGTTTTTGTGCCGACTAAAGTGTCTGTCATTTTCTAAATATTTTTTTCTAAGCATAAATATTATTGTACCTCAATCTCAGCGTGCCTCAAATACCTTTTTTGGGTAGTTAAAAATGGCACTTGACACGTGTCTGGCACAGTTTTTGGCCCGACTAAAGTGTCTGTCATTTTCAAAATATTTTTTTCTAAGTATAAATATTATTCTGTTTCAATCTCAGCGTGCCTCAAATACTTTTTTGGGGGTAGTGTCAAAAAATGGCACTTGACACGTGTCTGGCACAGGTTTTGGGCCACGATCCTTCAGCCAGACATTCGATTTTGTATTCAGGCATTACAAAAGAAGTACTGCACAAATCAGGGTGCACATTTCAGGGTGCCTCAAATACCTACTCAAAAATGTTCAACAGCTCTCCTACTATATATCGTCCATCAAAAGGATCAATCGCTAGAGAATTGGTAGCTAATGAAGGCATCTGGGAATTTAATTTTACTTCTGATCTAAATTTTGGTGGGCGGTGGGGAGGATTACATAAAATCTGTTAATTAGCATTTGTATAGAACAATGTGAATAAATATATTAATGAATATATTTGAGGACTAAAAATGGAAAACTGTGAAAGTCCAAAAGAGAAATTTTTTCCAAGAGCCCCCCCCCCCCCCCCAAAAAAAAAAACTTCTGGTACTTGCAGCGTTTTCCATTTCACTCCTTTTGAGCTCTTAGTTCAACACTTGAAAATGTAGGTACCTAGCTTCCTTTCGTTTAGTGTTTAAATACCTAATATCATTTGTAAAAATTTCTTCTACTATTTTCACCTTCCTTAAAAATACCCCATTGATGTAAATAATAACATGATCAAGTTGTGTAACGGCCACCAGTCGCCTGTCATCTTATCACTGGCACTTTCACCATTCTCCAATTCACTTCGTGTGGCACATTCAACCAGCAACATTTTCCCACTCTTTTTTAGGATTTCGTTCATCTGACGAAACCCTATTCGTCTCGCTCCTATGTCTGTCTGTCTGTCCGTCACAGAGCCCGTTCTCAGAAACTATATATGTTGGAGACTTGAAATTTTGCATACTTATAGCTGAACACCTCACATCAAATGACAAATCATAAAATTTTGAAAAAGTCTTATATTTAGCTCTAACTTGCGTATTTTAAGCTCTTTTTTCTAACTGAGCCCCTAATTAAGTTGAAGATTTGAAATTTTGCAAAATTATAGCTGAACACATGCGATCACACGACAAATCATAAAAATTTCAAAAAGTCTTATATTTACCCCTCCGGTCTCTAACTTGTGTATTTTAAGCAATTTTTCTGACCTCCCCACATTGCACCCGATGGGATTCCTTGATTCAAAACGCCTTAATAGTCCAGTAAAATTAGACCAAAAAAGGCGTCTGTCTGGAAAGTTTTGAAGTTTTTTCTCTTTCTTCCTTTGTTTTTTAGGGTGCTGAATACGATTTTAAACTTTGCCACCTCGTATCTGGTCGGCTTAAAAAGTTACAAGCGAAAAACCATGAAAAAAATGGGGTTTTTTTTCGGGTTTTCCATTGTAGTCGCTAGAGGGTTAAACTTTTTTGAAAAAACTGCTGCACCACAATCAATTAGAGAAAATTTCCTACATTTTTCATGCACAATGTTTTTTTCTAAGATAAATACTTTTGGAAATACGAGCAAAAAGAATTTTACCGATATATTCAAATTCCATCATCGGAGGACGAAAACGCAATACAATCACAATGCATCCATTTTAATCACCAATTTGAAGCTTTTTAGTTAATTGTAGTTGCATTTCGAATATGTTAACATTTGCTTACCAAGTTTTAAGCCTTTTGCATATTTATTAACAAAATAAATTGAAATTGGGTAATTAAGAAAAAAATAAAACACAAACACTCCGAACAGATGAGAGCACCAATTTTTATTTTCCTACAAATCTGATTATAACTATTACATGATTATAACTGTACAATTATAGCTATTCTATGTTTAATATAATAACACAATTGGAAGATTGTAAGCAGGAAAAAAAGAGAAATGCAGAGTTGTTCTCCCATTAATGTTTTGGTTGTTTTGAAAGGCCTGGTTGATGTTCTTCGAAAAGAGGCTCATCGTAATGTTGATTGCTCAAGTTGGATCTTCACTTGGCTTACAATACCCTAGACATGACTTGTCAACCTCTATTTCCAAGTCATTTTCGGCGATGAAGGAGCTGTGATTGTCACAATGGCCATCGCAGTTCAAAGGAAGGAGCGAACAAAACAAACCTGCATTCCTACAGTCACTCTTTTCACTGCATTTTGTTTTGCATTTGCGGGATTTTTTTGCAGAAAAGCTTCTGGTGCGTGAGTTTGACAGCTGTTATTGGTGTGGTGCTTCTCTTGGTTTTATTCCAGCCTTATTCCTTAGCTTTTTTAGTTACCTAACCATAGCTGTAATGGTGAACTCTTAGACATGTGTATCCAGTTTGTTGTTGTTGTTTTTTTTACGCAATGTTTCTTTCTAAGATGAATAGTTTTGGCATCACGAGTTAAAAGGATTTTAGCTATATATTCAAATTCCATAATCTGATGTCGAAAATTCTTAATGTAATATTTTTGTGAATGCAAAACGAGTGAGTGAATGTCCTTGAAACACTTCCCTGGCGCCACGCACATGATACTACAAGAAGCCCCTCACCTTTCTCCTCCTTTCCCTCTCCATCAGGGGCTTTTTGGCTCGTGTTGAAATTGAAAGCTCAGCTCTGTTTGTTTCTAGACGTCTTGACGGTCGGTTATGCATTTGCTTTAATGTATGTTCAGTGTGCATTTAATTAAAAATTATGTTTTTTAAAACGATCCTGTGAGACATGAGGTGATATTCATGAAGGCAGAGAAGCGTTTTATCTGTGACACGGAGTTAATGGGTGGAACTAAAATAACAGAAGTGAAATCGAAAGGTGTGGAGTCCTTCAGATTAGCAAGAAAAACGAAAAGATGGGAAAAGGAATTATTTATTGAACAAGGAGTCTCTAAGGATCAGTAAAAAAGGCCGTTAACAGTACACAAAGGAAAAATACATTGCTGCAACTTGAAGAGGATTTCTGAAGACGTAGAAAACCAACAGTACAACAGTTTTCGTTTCAAAGTCGTTACTTTTTGTTTGGAGAAAATATCCCACCATACTTTAAAGCAAAAAAAATTCATAAAGTAGTAATAAAACGAAATATATTCTACATTGACAATCATTTTAAAAGTTAAACTACTTTCTGAACATCATGATGATTAGCTGGGGCTTGCCATAATCTACGGCCTAGATCATGCGGCTGACTTGGTCATCGAAATTGTAGGCTATCGTGAAATTTAAATAGGAAGAAATAATTTTGTTTATGCTTCTTTCTATTTCTCAACAGTGAATATGGACTCTATTCTTGTAATGTCAAAGTCACGTGCTTTGGGTAAACATTCACAACATTATCGTAGGCATTAATTATGCAACGACTGATTTCTGAACACAAGGCTACGTGTAATAGAGCAATAACGGAGCATATTCTTGTGAAGTGGAGTCACGTGCTTTGGGGAAACTAAGGTGTATCACACATTGAACAGACAAGTGACAAAAAAGCGTAAGTCGAGACATTTCACCCTGATAACAAAGAAGAAACCGGTTTGAACGCTACAATTTTTCTCTTGTCTCACACTTTTGTCTGCTTGTATGTTCAGTGTGTGATCTGCCTAAGACGCCCATAATAGGAGGTCTAGGGGAAACATTTCCGAAATCGTAGCCTCGAATCCAAAGGGAGAATAGAGTTATTACAGTTATTTTTACGCAGTTATAGAGCTGTGCAAGGTGACGTCACGAACAGGTTTTTGCTGCTGCTGTAGGACAACTATCGCTACCTTTATGAATGCTTTTTCTGTTTGTGTGTTCTACAGCTTTCTTCATTGTTCTCCGGTAAAAGTCACGTGATGTGAACTGCTCTATTATACAGTTATTTTTTTAATTTTAAATGATAGATTGTTTTTAGATATTTCCTGACTTTCGCATTTATGGTTAACTTCTATATTTTTCTTGAGTAAACATTTAATATTAAAAATATAAGAAATTTAAATTCAGGATTTGAAACCATCTAAAATTAGTAAAGTGTGTTATATGGCTATAGTATATAATAAACTTTTTATAACGAAATCTGCTTTATAAATTTTAACTATTATTTATCATCTAAAATTATTTTCCTTTCAAAAGAGATATTTACTATATTTCGTTTTACATGCAAAATAAGCTAGATTAAGATGAATTATTTTTTCCTTTTTAGTTGTTGAAACTGACGCGTGCTACGAAAAATAATTACAAAAATAATCTGTATAAAACAAATCTACAGTATTTCCATATTAATACTGTTTGTTGCTGTTGTTTTAAATTTTTTAATCTGAAGTCTGTTTTATAAAGTTTATACGTTATTTGAATCAATATTATTAAAATAAAAAATATTTATATTTAAAATACATTATTAACCATTTGGAAAAATGGTTATTGTCCTCTGTCAGGGTAGGAAATCAAAACCATATCTGAAGCATTTTATTGGTTGAATCCGCATTTTATTCGTTTTCTGATTGGTCTATACAGTAATCTGTATTTTCCCTTTACTTTCAACAGAGATGGATACTTCTGTTGCCACTATGACAAAAAAGTAATAAAAACTACAAAAAAAAAAAATAATAACTCAGAAACAAATTGAGATACAGCTTTCAAACAAATTGCATTTAAAAGTACATTTTTTTCTCTATACGACGGTGTAAAAAGTAATATTGCCGGATGTTTAGAAGTTTAAGAATGAAACTTCATTTAAAATTGGTCCAGGAATATTAATGTTTAATCCATGGCGTACGTGATGTATGACCAGCTCCGTAGAAGTTTAAAAATTTACAGTACCGAAAAATGTAATCCATGGCGTACGTAATGTATGATCAACTCCGTGCGATTTTTTATGTCTTAAATTTTAGTCTTTGAAAAAAATCATTTTCCAAATGGTCATTGTAATTTGTTAAATTGCATTTTTTCTTATTTATAATTAGGGGAGAGTAGCCGAATTTGGATCACTTCACTTATTTTCAGGTGTAACTCGCTTAATTTTTGGAATATCTGCAAAACATCACTACACGGGGTCAATCTATTCATCTACTAACTAAATAAATATTTAGATCAATTTCTTTTTGAAAATCTGAAGTTTTATTTTAATTTGAAAAATTTGTCAAAAGTAGTTCAAATTCAGCAACTGGTCACCTAAGTTGGACCCCCGGTCTCCTAAATTGGACCAAATAATATCAGGTTGTTTTAATGGCTAGGGAATATAACTAATTTTATTCTTGTTTTAAATCAAAATTTATTCCAAATATAAATCAAAGTTATCAGTAATTAAGAATAGAAATTATGGAACTATTTGCCAGTTACTTGAATATCATGTAAGAAATGATGCAAAGCTTACACAGGAATTTCTTTTATTCATTTTTTAGTCCAGCGCACACAACATGGAACCATATTTGGCTGAATCATTTCTGCAATTTTATTTTTCTCACAAATTAGGCAAAACCAATCGTCACTGTCTAGATTTTTCTTTTTAGATTCTGAATAACTAAACATTTTTTTTTTTTTTGTCAAGAGAAGTTTTCTTTGCCATATGTTTGTAGTTCGTCCCTTCCATCATTTCCTTTCCAATTGCATCACTCCTATTTTTTTTAACTTGATGTTCCAATTTCTTTTGTGCTGCGAAAGCTTGTTTTCTTTTTATTTCAATGTATACATTATATGCAAAGATGCTAACACAGCTTTTTGGCTCCATCTGTACTTTGATTTAATTGATTTTGGGAAGGGAGATAACGTTTCTAATGATTCTTTGGCTTTTTGAGAGATTTGTAGCAGCAGCCTTCTTGCAGGTCAATTTCTTCACAACTTACTACCCCCTTTTCGTTTCCTATATCTTTAAAAGCTTTTGCTGTCACGGGTGTTTTTCTTCCAGCGTGTTAGTCTGTGTCGCTTTCAACATTTTTAAGTTACATTAAAAAAGTGTTTAAAAATATGCTACGATTAATTAAACGCAAAATATTATATATTCAAACAGTGCTGAATTCAGGGGATCCCCACCGGAGCCTTGAAATAAACACTCCCCCCGCAAGGCTTAAGGATTAAACGTTTTAATGGCAAAAAAGTGTAATTATACCCTCCAGAACTGTAAAAATTCTGCCGCTCCTCACAGAACCGCAATTTCCTCCAGGGGGGGAATGTTTGAATTCAACTCTGTAGGGTAGACCGGGGCTAGTTGGCCATAGGGGCATGTTGGTTTAGTCGCGATATTTTTAAAACTTTGCGTTAGATGACTTTGTCAATCCAGCCAAGTATGTGTTGCTTCGCTTTCCTCCTCCAACATCAGTATCATTGAAGTCGGAGTGTCTGTTAAAGAATTATTGAGAATTTTCAAAATTTTGCAAAGGTGAGTAAATTTCCTCTCTTATAAATAATCGTTTATTTGTTTGTAGATTACATTTTAGATTTTGATGTATAATAATTCAGAAAAATAATTGTTCGTAGTTATTATAGGGCATGTTTTTTTATTGAAATACTTTCAGAATAATTCCTTACAGTCATGAAAAACAAAAATGGTGATACGGGGTTAGTTGGCCCATTTGGCACGGTGCATGTTGACCCGGCGGGCCAACATGCGCTCTGGAATTTCGCTCTGAGATATTGGAATTTTGATAGTTTGAATGAATTATTTTAATAAACATTTATTATTATTTTAATAAATTTATTATTAATTGATAGTAAGGAATTATTTTATTAATCGAATTCTTGGTTATTCCAGTCAAACTTTAAAAAAAATGTAGTTATAATGTTGTTTACCTCCTCTCCAAATTAAATCAGCTGCTCCTGTTGTACAAAAACATTTATAACTTTCATAATTATAGGAAAATCCCTATTGACTTGGCCTACAGGTGCAGGGAGATTTCGAAGTTAAGTACTTATTTCATCATGAATTTATCGGATTAAGGGAAATGTGTTTTTTTTTTCTTATACAACCCCCCCACACACACACACACACACACAGGCTTTTTTGTTTTTAATTTCTTTTTGCTGTAAGAGTTGCCCCTATCAAAAGTTTGTCAATACAAAAGTTGTAGATAATATTAAGAGGATTTATGATAAATTTAAGTGATTTTGATATCTTGTGAATTGACGAAGTTATGATTTTTTTTTCTGAAAACCTTATTTTATTGCACTCCTTGAAGCCATTTTCAATTATATCAAAAATTTGTCATGCATATATTTTTGGCCCTTTTCCTAGAAGTTTTGAAAACTTTAAACTGATTGGATATGTTATCGTTTCCATAGAAAAGTTAAAATATATATAGATAGATAGATAGATAAAGTTTTGAACTGGGGGTGGTTTTGGGCTCTAGGGGTCATGATCGGTGTAGATCTTCAAAAGTTTTTCAAAAATTCCAACATATGGGAGATTGCAATAGGTAGTATCTCTTAAGAAATCTGTTTAAATGTTCGGCCTCCTAGTGTATAATACTACCGCAAAAAGTAACAAATCTATCAATCAAAATCTACCCAACTCTAATATTTCTCAATTATTAATAAAATCCCCTTGTTCCCCCGTCTAGAACTTGCCACAAATAATGCTTTAATAACATCACATTTTATGAAGTGAAAACATCTTACCTGGGTAGTTATTCGTTCAAACTAAATAATCCTTTCTGTCTTCATAATCCATAAAAAAGGCAGTTTCAGGAAACAATTTTTTAATTATCAAAAAATATCTTTTCCTTTAAGAGACATGTTGTCCCTTCCACAGACAGAATAGAACTACACTTCCTGAACCATTAATAAAGGTCAGCAGTTCAAACAAAACTATATAAAAAAATGATATCATCCAACATAATTATATCAAGCACAATGCTATATCCTAACTTATTAGATTATCTAAATCTCATTATACCAAAAATAAATCATAAACGTAATCAATAATATATATATTTCATGATAAACAAACTGGTTTTTTTTATACTTGATTAGGAATTAAAGTTTTATATAAACGAAAATTATCATTATTTCAAAGAATCTGGCATTACACAAAGCATCATGAAGCAATATTACATTTTACTGACAGAAAGTTGAAGGGAATGATGCGTTAGAAAAACATAATAAACGAAAGAAAAGAATTATTGCATTTAACAGATGTACAGAGACCTTGATACAATTTATTTATCATCTGGTGTTTATAATAAATCACCTAATTAAGGATGAATGATTTCTTAAATTACTGTACTCTAAGATTTACGGTGTTTCAACACCTAGCATGCCTTTATTTTTATGAGAAAATAAACTCAATTTTTAAAGCAATTTTTGGTCGAAGTTAATAATTTGAATAACTCAGTTTTAATATTTAAAATTTTAATTTAGGAGGCTATATTGTGTTTTCTTTCGCAATAAATAAAAGTTAAGATTTGTTAAAATTTTGATCATTTCTTAAACTTTTACACTATCAGAACATTAAAAAGTGACGTGGGCCAACTTACCCCGCAATCGGGGCAGGTTGGCCCAAGCGACTTGGTGTCAACTTGAGCTTCTAAACTAACACTTATAGTTAATATTTTCAAGTTTTACTATTGTGACTTTTTCCTGGAAGTACACTGATAGTGGTAACATAAAAAGAAATTTAAAATGTTGAATTGTAAATTTTTAAAAATTATAAGAAGAAAAAGTGGGGCAACTAGCCCCGGTCTACCCTAAATCAAATACGCCGTAGGAATAAAGAATTAAAAGGAAATAAATACAAATATATACAAGAAAAAAAATTACAAACAAAATGTATTGCATAAACATGTAAAAATATTTTTATGTTTATATAGACCTAAACTGTATAAAAAAATTTATCTAGAAATTAAAAAAAAAAAAAAATTCAAAAACTTGGATGGAGATAGTAATCCATTATAAAATATAAAAAAAAAATAGTGTACAAAGCGTACAGCCCTCGAAATTCATTGCTTACTTTTCAAATTTATGATCGTATATCTGGTCCAATTTAAGCAACTTAAATTGGCCCAGTTGAGGCAACTGCGCCATTTTTTTTTAAAACAGATAATACAAGACTAAGAACAAAAACAAAATCAAACAAATCCGCGTGAAAAATATGCGCAATAAACAGATAAATTTAGATATGTATATGAAAACATAACAACTTACCTTAGTTTTAAAGTATTCACTTACGTTTAGTAGGAAAAGATTAGATTAAAACAGCTAACTTTAGGTTTTTTTTAAATTGTCTGAAAACAGCACGTGGTAGGTGGATGCTTCTTCTAATTTTAAATGACGTCATTCTAATGAGTAGAATTTCAGCAGTAGATGGCGCCTCTTCCTGTAATTAACGGCAGAATGGCAACGGCCCAATTAAAGCGGCGGTCAAAATATGGCTACTCTCCCCTAAAACTATTTATCTTTCAAAAATGAGATATTTATATATTTTTTATCTTTACGCTGCTATTCTAGGGAGAATTTGCACTACTAATTAATCGAAAAACATAGAATCCGAAATCGTTCCAGGAGATCTTCCCCTAACCGCCCCCTAAATATGTAATTGAATACTCTTATACCTTCTTATTTCTTTCTTTTTGTCTTAACTACTTTAATGTCGCCTTAGCAGAAATTTTACCTTTTTAGTATGTAAAATTAGTTTTATTTTGCATATTAATTACTTTCACAGTGGAATTAAATGTACGTTTTATCTGTTTTTTTATTTCACAGATATTCGTTATAAAATGTACAGAAACAGTTTGGATCTTCATTCTTGGAGAAGTTGTTTGTGAACTTTGAATCATTATTATCCATAAAAATGCAAAATATGGGGAAACTGTTATTTATTTTGTACTCAATACTTCGCATTCACAAATCAATATACAGAAAAGCCCAAACTGTTATTAATAAATTGTAATATAACTTTTACAGCTTTGTAAAGTTCTTGTGCCCAATTGAGGAAGGTGATTTATTTATGTATTACCCGACTGCCAAGAAGGGTTATGTGTTTCACGCGTATCTGGGTATGTGGATTTTATACCCTCGAAACATGCCAACGGCTAGATGGATTTTAATGAATGAGGTCTCTATCGACTCGTCTTAACCGTTCGATGGTTATAGGCTAGGTTTTGTTTTTATAGATTCAAAATGGTGGCGGTAGAGACGAAATAAAAAATTTACGTACCCTATTGAGTAGCACATCACTGGATAGGTATTTCAAAATGAAGACTATGTTTCATTGACTATTTTGCAGTCAGAAGCTCCGTTTAAATATTACACAACCTGGAAGTTATGTAGGTAGGATCTCTAGCTTTACTGCAACTCTAACATTCACAGACATCTATAGGCCTCATCAAATATAGGTAAGTAATATAAAAAATAGTTTTACATTGATGAGAAATGATTAATTAGTTCGCTTTTTACGCAGCCGGGTTTTTTTTTTATTTTTTAAATTTAATTTTTACTTGTTTGTTTATTTTTTAATAAAACCTTGAAATAGCTGTAAACTGGATTTTTTTTTTTCTGATGTTTCTGATTTTCTTTATGTTGGACGTAATACATCACATACTCATCATATCAGAAAGAATTTTATTTTCTGTTATCAGTCTGTCTTCAGAGAGGTTTAAATTTCTTAATCATGTCCTTCTCCCTCCCTCTTCGCCTTAGGTGAGCTGTGAGATATCAGCCACTTTAGACGTTCTTTAAATCATGACCAGAGTTCTTAAAATATACTTACTGGAGAAAAATCCAGCTCAAGCTTGAGAATGACCTTTGATTTTTTTTTTTTTTTTTTTTTTTTTGGGGGGGGGGGGGGGGGGGTTAAAAATTTGCCAAAATATGCGATATTTTAAATATGTAGTTGTTTGAAATTCACAAAACAATAAATATAATTAAAAATAACGATGAATATTAATTATTCTAGGAAATACCTTGTAGAATTGTCATATAATATAAATTAAACAAAAATTATAATTATTAATATTTAATTATTATCAGTGTTAGAATAAATAATAATGATAAACATTATGTTAAATAATTTATAATAAAAATGTATTATTAGTATTCATTAAATAACAATAATTAATATTAATTAATAATAATTATTATTATTATTGTTTTTAAATAATTTTAATATTTATATCATTTAATAAAAATAAGTAAAGTAAGACAGTCCTTGAATACACTTAACATGAAATTTTATAAAAAATATACAATTATTAGAAACATTTAAAAACATGCAGTATGCGTTTTGCCAAGCAACCGCAAGGCCTCATCAATACAGAATGACCATTGAAAAATAAACAACAGGACCAATCAAGTAGACTAAAAATTAAAGCTATTTTTTCAGAAACAAAGTATATTCAGCAGGAATTGAACATGCTTCATTCAACGTCGATGATCGCATACGAGTAAACCAACCTTCTAGAAATAATCTAACGTGATAATTGTTACATCCCGATTTCAAAATGGAAGCGTTCGTAGACAGCGGGATGTGATCCGTTTCAATAGATGCTTTCAATCGTGACGTCAGACATGACGTTTTGCTTGGATACTGACTCCAAACAAGCCGTTGTTATGGTGTGTTTTCTATTTTTATTATATTTTACAGGTATATCTTGCAGCTGTATCTCATAGATATGTTTTAATACTTCATATTCAGTGGTAACATTTTCTACAATTTATATTTAATAAGATATAAAACATAACAACCGTTTGTTTGGATTCAGTTTCCAGGCAAAGCGTCATGATTGACGTCACACTGAAAGCGTCATGATTGACGTCACACTGAAAGCGTCTATTGAATGATCTACCAATCTTTGGGAAGATAGAATAGGAAGAGTCGTCATTTATGACGTCTCTGTAAACCGTTCCACCTAAGGCTACTAAATAGATGAGCTGGCTCGTCAGGCATTTTCATCCCTGACGGACTGCTTCGCGTAATGTATCTCAATAGCGTCGAATTAGTTTCTGTCTATTTTTAGCTTTAAAAGCCTAATTATCGGTAGTTTTTCTGCTATTAATTGTTGAAATCATTTAATAAAAGATTACTGCATGCTTCAATTTCCCTATAAACATAAAAAATGACCAAATTTTAATATTAATTGTAGATTATATTCTTCGTGAATTTTTTTCTTCGTCAATTTTGGCGATAAGGACATATTTTAAAAGTACAGCGCCATCTAGTTCATTTTCAGGAAAACAATTGATTTTGATGCGATTTGTGATTTTTTATATTATTGGACGAAAATAGAGTGAAATTATATGGGAAGCTACTTTAAATTTTTTGGATAATTAATAACGATACCTCAAAATATTAACATGTGATGAAATTTATGAGATTTTTGAAAAAAAAATTAGCTAAAGAACTAATGTGAAATAGAATTTTTCAGGGAAATTTTACAATACATATATATATTTTTTTTAATATTCATTTTCAGAAAAAAATGGATTCTATTTGAAGTTTTTGAAAAAAATTCTCCAAATTTGCTTAAGATTATTGTTAATATTTCATCATAAGACAGTAATATTTAAAAATATATAAATAAATATTTTTAACAATTTTCGTAAGTCAGTATTACCAAGAAATAAAGCGTATCTTTACTGTAACTTTCAGATATAAAATTGTTTTAAAAAATATCAAAGGATACTTCCATACTATGAAATCTCAGAGGTCGATGCAGGTTTATTTCCTGGTGCCCGTTTTGTGAAAAGTAAAAGTGTGAATTTTATTATAATTTTGTGAAAAATAATATTTTGTAATGAAAGTTGAAATCGAGTTACTCAAATTCGAACTAAGCATTTATTAACAAAAACTTCTTTAAACCATTTTGCTAAAGTTTTTGTTCCTGGTGAACTGGTTTTATTTACAAATCACTGATTTTAAAACCTAACAAAATAAAAATAATAAATAGAAGTAAGTTTTTATGGAAAGGGATTTTGTCAAAGGGCCTATTTTATTAAAAAAGAATTTTGTGAAGGGACCTGCTTCGTGAAAAGGAGTTTTGTGAAGAAGCCCATTTTATTAAATTTATTTTTATAACGGGGTCCATTTTGTTAAATTCATCTTTGTGAAGGGACCTATTTTATTAAATAGATTTTTGTGAAGGGGCCCTAAATAGGCCTCAAATTTTGCTGGTTCGACCCATGAGTCTCATTACATTTTCCTCCTCATAGAAAAGAACAGTTTCATATTATTAAAGTAATGAAAACTTGCTACCCATGAAAACTTTTTTAAAACAATTTTACTTTATAGAAGTTTTAAAAAACTATAACAAACTAAAAAAAAAAGAAAAAAAAATATTTTTAATAGTATTTTTTGTTCGGTTAATTTCATTTTGTTCATTGTTAGCATCAGAAATTAATTATAATATTTATTTTATTACATTGCCAACTTCTTAAGGACAATCAAAAGTGCACACTTTTGATTTTTTATGTGGCGCTACATAAACACAAAAAGGAAAAAAAAAAAAACTCATTAAAATATTTTTGGAGGATGAATGTACATTTAGAAAATACATTTTCTTACGTTAATAAATTGCTGTTGATATTCTGCAAACATAATCTTCATCATTTTAATTCTCCAACATATGGAAAATAAAATAATACATTTGGAAATATATGCGAATATAGTTAAAAAAGTTCTACTGAACGGATTTAGATGGAAGTTGCCTTAGTAGTTAAATAAATTATGAAGAAAAAGAAAATATATATATATATGTAAAATTCGCATTTTGAATTGCAAAACTTACACTCTGTGTGAGCGGAGCCGTGGTCAAAAGTCAGGTATTAATGATAAAAAATGGTTCTATTGAAAATTAATAATTTCTCTCTCCCTGCCCTCTTTAAGAAATAAACTTAGTTTCGATTATTTTTTCGGGAGGGATTTCTGAAGCTTTGCGCCTCTGAAATTCCGAGGAGGGGTGCCCTTCTAGACTATAATTAAAGATCAAATTCGTAATCTTCCAGCGGGTTGGGGGTAGGGATGTCAGACTGTAAATTCAGCACTGGATCCACTAGCAAAATGAATATTAATAAATAATAATTTTAATAAATGAAATATTAATTAAAGATGTAAGGCAATTATTCTTTCAGGACTTAGAAAAAAAAGGAAGGGGTTCAATTCCTCCGCATTCAGATGCAGTTATTATTATTATTATTATTTATTATTATTATTTTAACGGTACATGAGCTATTCGAAAGAATTCGGATTCGGGTAGATGTTTAGTAACCACTGATGCAGTTTCCTTTTTCTGCCACTTTTTTATATCAAATTATCAAATACTCCCTTACACCCCCCCCCCCCCCCTTCTGTTTCGATTTTACAATCGTAATTTTCTGGAAAATACTATTGAAAACCTTATACATACAATCTTACAAATTCCGAATATATATATATATTGATTTTATGACTTGATTATTAAAAAGTTAAATCATAATTAAATTTTTATAGATTATTATATTATTTTAATAATCCTAAAATATAAATTTAATTGAAATTAAGTTCTTTAGTCCCCCCACCCACCCACCACACACATCCTTTTCAACAAAGTACTTACAAACATCAGATTTCATTTATGTATTCACTAAAAGTAAATTATTACTAATTTTAAAATTTGAAATTTATTCGAAACTTTTATTCAACAGCATACTATTTGATAAATTCATGGAAGCAACGAAGACAGCGATAAATGTGCCAAATAGGTGAATCTAGCGCCAACATGTTCCCACCTGGGAATGCTATGGCAAACGGACGAGCCAGCCTGTGTATTTAGAAGCTCTAGTTCCACCGCCTCCTGAATACTTTAGCGACTACAGACTTTTCATATAAGTAGACTCAGATTTGATAAAATTTTCTTGAAGTATACGTCACTGCCCACTGTCACGTGATGGCGGGTAGAATAAGCGCTAAACCGGTTTTTCTCCTGCCAAAATCTTTTCGGAATTTCCCTCCGGATTCCCACCGAAACTTGGCATTTCTCTAGAGTTGACCACACTTTTGCTTTACCTTTTCTTTTTCGATCCTGTATAGATTTGAATTTGACACAAATAAAATCCTAGAGTAGTTAACAGCGCTATAGCTTGTAGTTTAACTTTCACTTCTATATTTACGTTTATATTATTGCAAAAAGGAAATCCAAAAGTTGCCAATAAAGGAATCACCGTCAAAAGAGGACACCCTTTTGGCAATGAAAGCGAAACATGTTGGATTCAACTTCTGCCCGAAAGAACAATGAGATCTGCTCTGTACATATCTTTTCATTGAGTGCGCGATCAACGACGTACAAGGCTAGTTTATGACGTTTAAAACGTCAGATGGGGTAGATCACCTTTGCACGGTGATTGGTACAAAGTGGCGTGCCCCATTGTTTTGTGCCAATCGCCGTGTAAAGATGATCCACTCCGTGTAGCGTTCTAAAAGCATGAACTGGCCTTGTATGTCGATGGTCGCGATACTAGGCCTACGTGCTGACACAAAAATAGCTGTGGTAGGCAGCTTTTATTCAGCGTTTGTACAATCCACCTTATTTTTCTGAGATTAAATAAGACAAAGAATACTTTTATCAAATACTGGTGTGTAAATTCAGGGGGCTGTACTAACTCTTAACAAAATACACCTAAGACAACCTCCATTTTTGTGTCAGCGCGTAGTTCTAGTATTCAGAGGTCGGTGGCCGTTTCTACTTCCCGGTATCCGAAATATTTCACGCGCTATGGAAGATGGTTCCATGGGAGATTGCTGACAGCTATTAGTGAAAAGGTTTGTGAGAATTCGTGTCTGCTGCAAAATCTTACTTAAGATTGAACTAGAGATGGGAAATAGTTACTTTTGGTTAACGGTTACATCGTTCCACACTTTCACAAGTAACAGGTTCCAACAACCTGTTATTTTTGTAATGTATAATTAATGGCTGCGTATGCTGTCAACGGATGTTTTAATTAGAAGGTCTTTAAGCAAAATGTTTGAAATAATTTTGGGAAGCAAGTATAGACGCTGTTTTTTGTTGAGATGAATCCACACCATTAAAATCAGTTTTCGGTTAAACTTAATTTTTACAGGACAAAACTTATCTAGTTATGATACTTTTAATGTCATGCATTTTCAGCTTTCCTGGCACTAAAACACGTTTTTCGTTTATGGTGACTAAAGCCTCGAAAATTCATAAAATTCTAAGTATCATAACTCATTAAGTTTTAGCTATAGAAGAATGAATTTTTACTGTTTTACTGGTTACAACATGGGCAAACTTTTTCTGAATAAAGCTTATAGGACCCAGATATTTTTTTTTTTTTTTTTTTTTTTACTTCTTAACTATTTAAAAAGCACCCATTTTAACGAAAATTGGATTTTAAATGATGCATAACAAAATCTGAAACAGTTTTTGCAATTGGAACTATACCACTAAACTAACGGTTTAGAAATTAGCTTTTGGTAAACGATAAGAAGAGACACCCTGTATAAAAATTAACAGTTTTAACAACAAGATTTGAAATAAAAAATGAAATTTTGTTCTCGACTTCATTTCTGCTATATGTATCAGCGCATAGCGAATACCACAAGAACATGAAAATGTTATTTATACATTTATTATAATGTTATTTAGCCAAATGAAATTTATCAATACAATACATACTACAAACATGTTTTTCCATATTTGGTGTCTAAAAATCTAACAGCTCATTAAATTCCAAATATCGTAACTAGTAAGTTTTGGTCATAGGAGAATATTTTTTTGTTTTACATGTTAAAACATAGAAAAACATATAAGACCCAGACATTTTAAAATATTTTTAATTTCTTAAGTATTTAAAAAGCAGCTATTTTAACGCAAATCGATTTTTATATGATGCAGAACAAAATTTGAAACATTTTTGCAATTGGAACTATACCTCTAAAACTAACTGTTTGGAAATTAGCTTTTGGTAAACAATAAGAAAAAAAATCCCCGTCTTCATTGCACCCATATTTTTCAACGCATATCCAAAGATAATCCACAGGAACCTGAAAATGTTATTTATACGCTTTTAATCAAAAGCAATTTATCCAAACAGATTTTTATTACGTTTTTCAAATCAGTTACAATTGTATTAATTATAATTGTCAAATTAGTTACAATCAAGTGCTGGCACAAATAATGCAATGCTATTGTCTTTATTTTATTTACAGTGAAATAAAATCGCAGAAATAAAAATGTTTCTAGCTCTTATTTTCTAAAACACAGTATTGAGAAACTACAAAATAAATAAATAATAAAAACATATGCCCCCGTTTCTAAAAAAAAAAAAAAAATCTAGTGTAAAATAATAAAAGAAAAAACTGTCAAACTCCATGAGCAATATTCTTTTTAAACATTCAAATTCAAAGAAACCACTACCCGATCAAAAATGGCTACCGCAATAACTGTGTCAAAAATGCAATGAAATCAAAATTATTCCCATCCTGTGATCCCTTTTAAACATTCATATTCAAAGAAACCGCCACCTGGTCAAAAATGGCTAACGAACTAACTCTGCCAATGCAACAAAGTCGGAATTATTTCCATCCTCTTGTTTGTTTGTTTGTTTGTTTTATTGAACGCATACATCAGACTTGTGTGCTTGACACCAGGGCCCGTTTATAAGTCATCGTCGATATACAGGAACGAGATAGCACAAGGAAATTGACAACACCTAAGAACAACACCAGAGAATTGCATCCGGGGGCTCCACAAAGAGCGTGCAACGGAGCCGGCGGGATAGGAACCCGCCTCCACCTACGCTCTCAAGCGATTTGCGGCGTCTTGCCTTATCCACTCAGCCACGGTGGACCCGCATCCTCTTATACCCTTTAATAAATAAACGGTCAAGTGCGAGCATTACTCGCGCACAGAGGGTTCTGTAGAATAAATATATGAATTTGTAATTGTATTATAAAAAAAAAAAAAAACGTTGCTAAAAAATTGTATTATAAAAAAAAACGTTGCTAAAAGAATACTAAGACTTTGTAGAAAACTATACAACGTAGGGTTGCATATAACTATATATATTAGAAAAGTGTAAATGGGTATACCATGAAAGTTCAAAGAGATGTGGAACCTAAATAATATCAAATATAGCTATTCGTATAACTTATATTTTTTAATGTTATCCTAATCTGTTTATGATGAACTTAATTTGGTACTGACAATAAAAGCAGCGCATAGTTAAACTTCATTTGGCATTTCATGAAACTAAATTCAGCGTAGTAATAACCTTTATTTCTACAGTGTAGCTAAAACAAAATATTTGTTCAAAGTTTAAATTTGGCTTTGTGCTAAGCGCACTTCGAATTGAGGTCTCAAAGTTGCAACGCCACCTTGGTCAGTGCCGCGTTTTTCCAGATAAGTGTTTAATTAACTTTTAAAGTCACTCGAGGCGTATTGAGAGATACAATCAATGCAAACTATCGCGAATCCCACAGTATTTATGCGATTCATTCTAATTAAATCTTTCGAGGGCGATGCCCCTTAAAAATCTGACACCTAATTTTAATTCCAAAACAGACAAACGACACAAAGAATATTTAATTAAAATTTTCCTTTTATCATGTACGTGAAAATAAGCAAGTTCACATTTTCTAATAAATTCGTTTATAAATTCTGGTGTCAGTTCATTATTTCATAAGTTTATAAATAGAATTACTTCGTGTCGGAAGGGATTAAGTGGTCGCAGGACTCTTAAAGCTTCAAAATTTAAGAAATTTTATTTTTTTAGATGTTAAACTCCTATCTTTTCTGAATATTTTGATATAATTGTTTCCTTGAAACTCCCATTAGAACATAAGTTTTGGTTTTTAGAATTATACCCGCTCAATAGCTGAAGCGGCGTTTCCGAAACTTTAAAGTCATTATTTTCCAAATGGCGTTTTTTGGGGGCATAATGCGCAGGATACCTCAAAAACTTCTGAATATTTTTTCATGAAATTTTCAAAGCATATGTTTCATTTTAGTCTGTATAAACTAAACCTAAAATTTCCTTTTTATTGTTCAAAAAAATATTTTTTTAGGTGATTTTACTGTTGAAATTTTCAAAATTTTGTATTAGTTAAATGCAACATTGCATTAAAAATATAAAAATGCTTTAAATACAAATTTATTTAAGTTCAGGGAAATTATTACAATCTGAAGTATAAGCAAGCACCAAAATTTTCATTCTAGTTGCAATATTTATTTTGTAATCCTGCGCGTAAACTGTTATGCCAATTTTTTGTTCGACAAATGTCTAACAGTTTCGAGTCCCCTATAAATACTAATTCTGTATCTTGCAATTTTTTACCCCAATTAAAATTGTGTTTTAAAATCATATACATTTTAAGACATTAAATGTTGATTATGGTCTTTTTTTTTCATTTTTTCCACTTTTTAGAGTCCCGAGAGCCCTTAAATTAGTATGTTTTTAACAATATAACGTTTATTGCTTTTATACTGTTACTGGACATTACATTACACATATATATCATTAAAAGTTGTTAACTAGGCATAGAGTACGCCGCCCCTGTCCTTGTGTACGTCCAAACTGACCGTACCTTTAAGGGTTAATATCTCCGCTAATTACCGATGATTTTTTTCGAAAGTCATTATCAACAATGCTTTTATTCTTCTGAAACGATAGGTATATTCAGCGATGCTCAACAATTTTTCCGAATGCCCGTAAATCGAAATTTGTGTATAACAGAAAAATGCTAATTACTCAAAAACTATGTGACCTAGGGTAATCGCTATAATTTTCCGGCAAGGTTTACATTAACGTCTACTACCTCTAATTTTTTCATAATTTTAGTTTCGGTAGGTTCGGAATTAGATTGGGGGGGGGGGGGGACAAATTTTTGCGCTACATTTTCAACAATATCTTTGAAAATATAATACCTAAAATTAAAAGGAATGTATTTTTGAGTTCAGCGTTACAAAAGCTTTCACAGGATACCCCACATGATATGCAATGAAAAGATTTTATTTTTCAAGTAGCATAATTAGCCCCTCTACTTTTTTACTAAATATATTTATAAATGTTTATTAATCTGAAAATATGTGGGTCAATGATCTTTATTACTTCCCCGAATTTGAACTTTCCACGTTCCATAGTTTACGAGTAAAATGGCTGTGACAGACAGACACAGGAGTGATCTTATAATGGTTCCGTTTTTATTAGTTTTTAAGTACGGAACCCTAAAAACACGTTTTACTTTTCATTCCAATAAATCCCATCTACTAAAATGATTTTATGCAACACTATTTATCTACACGACAAATTACAAGAGTTTAACTTACATCAGTGTGATGTGTTAACCCTGTTCACATTGGTATATCGGAAAACTGCCTTAAACCATCAAAACCGAACTCTCTTAATTTTGAGGTGGTACCCTCCTGGAATTGGAAACCTGTTCACATCGAAAAACTCGCCTAAGATAACTGACAACGAGACGGCAAGTGTGTGGGGTATCCAAATCAAAGCAAGGTTTTGTGTGAAAATACACTGGCCTCCAAAAGTTAAGGTACAGGGACTGGATGCTTTCGACTGCACACGTTTTGTCGAATATCTACCAACATTATTGGCGAATTGTTCTTGAACTTCTAGGATGTAAAGAGCATGTTTGATTTTATATTTCTCGGTGAAGATTTATCGGGGGGTACAATTAGGGGGCTAATAATAAATTTAATAATAAAATAATATTTGCGTTCACCTATGTAACAGAAAAGGCTGGAAATGGTTTGTCACTGTGGTAAATGACTATTTGGGTCCTGTTTAACGTTTGTAAGCATTTGTGTAAGCATAGCACTCATATTCGTGAAGTATAGGTCAAAATTGGGAAATTTCATTAGCGGCCACTGGCCGGTACGACTATTTTTTTAAGTGGCCACTTTCTTTAAACTAGCGGCCACTTTTTTATTTCAAAATACTAAACAGTAAAATTTCTATCAGTGTTAATCTAAAACTGAGTAGCCCAAATAATATGTTAATATAAATATTATTGGAACAAAAAAAAAAATAGAATCCTTGATGAAATGCAAGAAATTTTTATTATCTCCTTGTAAAAAACGTGGCCGGAAGGTGGCCACTGATAGACAATTTTTCACTAGCCACTTTTTTTCATTTACTGGCCCTGTGGCCGGTGACTAGTGCTAATTTTGACCTTTATCGTGAAGATGTTAACGTTTTTGTGAAAAATTCAAAAGTTTTTTGTTTATAGCATACAGAGTTTTCAACCAAATTTAACACAATTTTCCGAAAACTTGCCAAAGAATAGTAGCAACAGTATACTGCAATTAAAACATGAATATATTGAATATTTGATGAGATATGGGCATTTTTATGAGATAATTTTTAATTGCGCATGCGCGGAAGATTTCAAAATTTTTATTTCATAATTTGATAGTCAGTATCTTGGGGCAACTTCTATAAAAAGTCCGGTTAAATGTTGTGAAACCTTAGAAAGATATAGTGAGCTGATTGAAAAGTTGTGGAAAATCCTTTATAATAAAGCTATTTTTAGGAAACAACTCACTATATCGACCCTATCTTTGTGAATTTTCGCGATATTTGACTGGACTTTTAATATAAGTTGCCCTAAAAAGCTGACTACCAAATTATATAATAAAAATTGTAGGATCTTCCACGCATGCGCAGTTAAAAATTATTTCATACAAATGGCCATATCTCATCAAATATTCAATATATTCATGTTTTAATTGCAGTACACTGTTGCTACTGTTCTTTGTCAGATTTTTGGAAAGTTCTGTTAAATTTGGTTGAAAACGCTGTATGCTATAAAGAAAAAACTTTTGAATTTTTCACAAAAATGTTAACATCTTCACGAATATGAGTGCTATGCTTACACAAATGCATACAAACGTTGAACAGGATCCAAATAGTCATTTACCACAGTGACAAACCATTTCCAGCCTTTTCTGTTACATAGGGGATCGCAAATATTATTTTATTATTAAATTTATTATTAGCCTCCTAATTGTACCCCCCCCCCCCCAATAAATCTTCACCGAGAAACATAAAAACAAACATGTTCTTTACATCCTAGAAATTTAAGAACAATTCGCCAATAATGTTGGTAGATATTCGACAAAACATATGCAATCGAAAGCATCCAGTCCTTGTAGCTTAACTTTTGGAGGCCAGTGTCAGTAAGAGAACTCAAATGACCAAATCAAAGCGCGCACTACTCATTAGTTATTGAGAAAAAAAAATTAACTTTATTTTTTTGTGTGTGTTCACACACAAAACACACCCTTTTAGGGGCAGGAGAATTCTGTTCGTAAAATTGTCAAGTAATTGACTGACACCAGAATTTTCAAACGAATTTCTTAGAAAACAAAAACTCGCTATTTTGCACGTTCATTACAAACACAAAGTTTTATTAAAACATTCTTGATGTTATTTGTCAGTTTTGGAATTAAGATTAGGTTGCTAAACCATGTAGTCACCGCCATTTAAAGGGTTAAGGGGAGACACGAGTGGCTTTTTTGAAAAAAAAAAATTTTTTTTTCATTATTAGCTTAAAAAATTTCTTTGAACCTTCCTGAATCCATTGGTATATCCTTTTTTTCTGACCATTAGAAATAATTGTAAAAATTCAAGGGAAGACAAGAATGGGACGCCACGCCCACTGACATGAATTTTACTCTAACAGGGTTCGTACGCATCAAGGGATTCAGGGGATTTTAGGTGTTTTAGTACCAGAAATTTCGCATAGTACTGGTCGCTATATCTGAAGATAGAACTTTTTTTTCATTAAATAAGGCAAATGTTACTCTACAAAAATTTTGGTAAAAGGTGCTTGAAAGTCCTTGAAGCGTACGAACCCTGTCTAATATTTCATACTCATTTATTATATGTAACAAAATTTTATCCAAGAGTTTATATATACTATTATTCATGGTTTTGATAAAACTGTGCAAGAACTTCACACAAGTTAGAAGTGTCTAACTAACTGTAAGAGAATTAATCATAACAAGTTACCATATATAGTAATAAAAAAAAAATTCTCAATAATTACTGAGTAGTGCGCGCTATGATTTGGTCATATGAGTTCTCTTACTGAGTACTAATTACGCACAAAACCTTGCTTTGATTTGGATACCCCACACCCTTGCCGTCTCCTTGTGAGTGAACGTCACTGTGTTGTTTGCGCATGCGCTTAAGATAAAACCGCCCGCAACACCCAATCAGTTAATGCGAAGCTTTTCAGCCAGCGAGAATCAATGTTCGTGACTGTCTCTAGCCCGAAGAAAGTTTAAACCTTAGAGGAGGAATTGAATAGAGAGCGAATCCCATTGTTCTCATCCGTCGAACACTGATGCACTCATGTCGGAGATTTGATCGCCAAAAGGGTGTCATTTTTTGGTGGTGATCCCTTTCTTGGCAATTTTCTGTTTTCATTCTCGTGATAAAAGAAACGCTCCAAAACGAGCGCAGGTGAAATAGGTCTTGGTGGGATGCGGGAAAAACCGGTTTGGCGCACATTCTCCCCACCATCACGTGATGGTGGGGAACATGATATGTGCCTCAAGAAAAGGTTGCCATTCTGCGTCCAGTTATATTAGAAGTCTATGGTTTAAACTCTCTGAAAGAGTTTGCGGAACTCTCTCAGAGAGTTTAAGAGAGTTCGGCGGTTTAAGATAGTTCCGATATATTAGTGTGAACAGGGTATAACGAACTAACTCTGCCAATGAAAGGAAGTCGGAATTATTCCCAACCTCTGATATCCTTTATTAAAAAACACGTTTTACTTTTCATTCCAATAAATCCCATCTACTAAAATGATTTTATGCAACACTATTTATCCTCACAACAAATTAAAAGAATCTAACTTATAACAGTCTGATGTGTTAAAAGATATTTTGTCTTTGCATTGAATTAAAGTAGTTTCAGTATTAGAATCAACAGTAATGAATATTTCTAATAAAATAACTGTCAAGCTCTATACGCTTTCTTAAAACATTTTAACAGTCGTAGCGCTCTTTTTTAGCGAATGGCAGGTGTTTGCTAGTGAATTGGACTCTGATTGGTTCTTTGCGAATTGCTTCATAGCGACTAAGCTATACTCATTTTTCTGCAGTGGATGATACTTTCTAGCCATTGAAGGCTACTAAAGAAGGACAATTTTGACTGTCTGCGGTTGTTAATGATTTCTTTCTATTAGCTTTGGCCTGTCATAATAAGCGCTCATAAGCGTTTAAAATAGGACTTTTTTTATTTGAAAGTATATTTTTTAGCTCTTTTTTTATTAATATCGAAAACAAAATTTGGAAATTTTCTTTTTATTAAAATTTTAATATGTATTTCTAAAAACTATTCTTTCAGCTTTTTCGTTTCTTTTTTTTCTTTTACATTCCAGGTAATGCGTTCCAAATTTAACAGGGACTTTCCGTTAATCTGTTACTAAATAGTGCACTATAAAAGAATATCATTGTTATTTATCCTAATACTTTAAATAATGTCCATCTCTAGATTGAACCGTCGATTCCTTCTATTATATCCTTATAGGTCTATCCACAACAGCGTCATACAATTCAGCGTTTCCAGCGCTCAGGCAATATCTATAGGGTGGTTTTGAACCAACGAAACCGCATTTACTGGTTTTCTTGTCCATTATTGTTATGAGTGTATCCGGCTCTTAATTGGTTGAGGACATTAGATTTGGTTTTGATATATTAGTAATAGAATATTCATTTCAGACGTTGTGGCAATCGCAGGGTTGCCACGGGCGACTAATTTTTAATTCTATCACCACTATTATAAAAGAAAATTTTCTCCCATACTTTTTTACAACATCTGTAAAAGAAATATACTGCAAAAACTACTCATTTAAAATAGTGATGCGAGTAGAATATAAAAATAGTCGCCTGTGGCAGCTCTGCAATTGGAAGGAAAAAAGAGAGTGGAGATTGCTTGACGTCTTTAGCAAGGATAACATGCAAGTCATTTTTTATTCCTCCCGTTCTCATTACCTTAATATATAATTCGCAGAATCTTTTTTTACTTATGTTTATAAATAAATAAATATATATGTACAGGGTGATTATAATTAAAGTTGCATTTTCAAAAGGCTTTTAGAAAAGAACCACTGGTTAGCATAACCTGATATTTCATCTGAGCATACTGGAAGCAACAGGAATTTATTTTGCGAAAGAAAAAAAGTTCAAAGGTTGACCGATAGATGACGCTGTACTCGTCATAAAATGCTAATTAAAAGACGTGACATGTTTTTGTGTCTCTCTTTGTTCAAAGCCTATCCACCACGACAAGGTAGTGTTACATCGGGCAGGAAAAAATCGGTTTTTAATTCTCCCAAAACCAAGGCCAAAAACCGTACAAAAGCAAAAATTGATGGAAATATAACCATACTCAGATAAAGCAATAAACAACGAATACAGGAAATAGAAACAATAATTCTCAAGGACAACGAGTTTTTATACTTATCAAAATAAATTAGACAGCAATCCATCATTATGCAATCATTGAACTTTTTGAATTTCCTAAATTACGTTCATCAAAAACAAACAGTTATGGGGCAAAGGGACAGGCTTGTCGCGTCGAATTTTTCCGACAGATGGCTCTGATTGCAACAGGGTATCGGAAATTTGGCGAAATGAGATTTTTAAGGAAGAGAAAAAGATAAAAAAATAAAGCGCTTTCGCGCCAACCTCTGGTAATCTTATCACTCAGTGGAGGCGGAGTTTATTCCCTACCAGCTGTATGACGTGACTAGGATCTCCAATCATGTACCTCTTGGAAGGAAAAAGATGCTTTGCTTTGTACAATGACATTTTTTCGGGAACTTACAAATTAACTTCGAGAAGGCTCAAGGTTCAGGCAAGCACAGATTAACACTAGAAAGACGAGAATTTTACTCAAATTTTAGAAAAATATTTCACACCAGAATGTTTATTTTAAATTATTAACTTATCCATTTAACTAGTTTTTCTTTGCATCTTTTAAACTAGTTTTATAAAAAAAAATCCTGGTTCAAACCGAGATATATTCATGTGGTAGCAGTCAAAATGACTGCTCGCAGGCTTTCTAGTGTTAAAAACGGTATACAAATTACTGGAGCGTGGATCTTTTAAAGAGGTCCGATTTTTTAAATAAAATAGCACGAGCACCTTTTTTTATTTTGTATAAAATTTTCTTTTTCAGCAGGGGGGGGGGGGGGGGTTAGACGTCTGCACGAGGCGGAATTTTCTGGCCCGGTGCAAAAATAAAAATATCAGACTCGACTCAATTTCCACCAAAAATGCCGATTTTTCTTAACATACAGTTGAAATTCTTTTCTGGAATACTTCATAAATATTCATGGAAAATTTTAACAGTATATTTGAGAATTTAGATTACTATATGTTCGCGAGCTAGAACATACATAATCGTAGCAGTAACAAACACTTAGACTCATTAGACTCTTAAATTTAAGTTTAGATTCCTTAATATCATTAATATGTTCAGAACGAAAGAAAAAAGGTGGTTAAAAACATCATAGCTTTTGAAGCTGTATATATATATATATATTTTAAGAGATTTTTGAAATATTTCTCTGTAATTTATTAAGGTATATTTCCAAATTTCCCGTTACCAAAAGTTGATTATTACTACTATCCTTTTTTCTACACAAATTACTTTCCCGAGGAGGCTACTTCAGTCATCTGAAAAGACCTGCTCGCTAATGTTAATTCAATGGGCGAAATTTTTTTTAAGAGGCTACTTCAGTCAAACGAATAGACTCGTTCGCTAATGATAATCCTATGAAAGAAATTTATAAAGATATCTCAGTCGCATTTCAATATTTTAAAGATTTTTTTTTTTGAATTGGATAACTGAGCTCGGTCTGTATGCAGGCCATTTTTTACTTTTTCGATTTTGATTGCAGATTTTTTTTTATAAGGATGCTTTTACTTTCGAAACCAGTTTCGAAAATGAAAGTGTCCTCAATAAAAATACCTATAAACAAAATGGAAAAAGTAAACAACGGCCTTTGTACAGATCGATCTCACCTATTTCATGCAAAAAAAAATCATTTAAAAACAACTGAAATGTGACCGAACCGAGATATCTTTATAAATGTCTTCCATAGGATTAGCGTTAATGAATGGGTCTTTTCGCTTGACTGCATTGTTATCTCTATTATATGACTATGATGTTATATGACTGTTGCGTTCTCTTTTGCATTGCAATATTTTTAGCAGATTTTTTTGCATTGCAAAGCTGGGGGTCGATCGCTATAAAGACTTTTTTTTTTTTTTTTACTTTTTAGATTTTTTTTTGCAGATTTTCTTTATTTCCTCTTACTTTCTTATTCTTTATTATTTTATTTATATTTTATTTTTCTTTCATTTTCTAAACCGGTTCCGAAAGTGAAGTAGAATATTGAAATGCAAATGAGATATCTTAAAAAATTTTCCCCATAAGATTAACATTAACGAACGGGTGCCTTTCGCACGATTGAAGTAACTTCTTAAGTCTACTACCGGCCCTCGTATTTTATCGGCTTAATTTCTATATCTGGTACATCGGCCCATTTAAGATTTAATCTTTTTATGGACATGGACCGGGGCCTAAGAAAAAAATAAACGGCCGGGCCCGTAATTTTGGATTCTGCCCGATTTTTTTTGTGCTGCCCGGTCCGGTCCGTTAAAACAATCGTCTTCAATCTGCCGGCTCGTTAGAAATTTTGACTTTACTTTGCCGACCGGGTACGGGCCATGCAGATCTCTAGGAGGGGGCATTTCAAGAGTTTCCGTTATGGGGCAAAGTTTTCTTTGAGCTGCAAGCTATGAAGTAACGTGCGGCATTGCGTGAACCATCCACAAAGTAGTAAAATCCCGCATAATAAGAAATGCTGTGCTCTATTTTACCTTCCTTAAATTATTTCATGAACACTTTTTAATTTCCATGGAAGTTATATATATTTTTTTTCTTTTGCGGAATTTCGTAAAATTAATTCGTGAATTGGTCGCGGAAAAGACCGCGAGTTTCTACAAACAATAATGGGAAAATACCGTGAATTTTGCCAAGATCGCAGAAACAAATTTCTCAAACGGTCGCAAAAAAAAAAAAAAAAAAAAAAAAAAAAAAAATTCGTCTGTCAACCGCAGAGAAAATAAATTAAATAAATAATGTATAAAAATGCTAGTTTACAAAATCATTCCCTGTTTCTGATACAAACAAAGTTTTAAGTAATCAATTAAAAGAATATACAATTAGATGGCTTTGGTAGAAATAAGACAGACATGCTTACATAATTATCTGCTCTATATATTTATTTACACTTCAACACTCGGCTAAAAACATACTAAAATAATTTTTCTGTATATAATCAACACGTACTCAAAACTCAAAGTTTGACTCCATTCTCTGAAAATTATGTTTCAGTTATTTTCCGCTTTTATGTAAAAGCGGAAAAATAGTTCGATTACAGTTTTGAACAAGAGCACTTGCCAGTCTGATACGTTTACGAACAAAAATTTGTCAGAAAGTAGCCAGTTTACATTTGAGTCTTCATTTTTTTTTTTTCAGTTTTATATAATTATATATTATACAATTATATATTAATAAACAATTTGAAAAGACATAATGAGGTAAAATCCATTTTCAACATTTGCTAAAGGTTTACATAAGTTACAAAAGTTAAGCAAAAGTATGTTGTAAAGATTTACATATGTTTAAAAATCCATACCACTCAAAATTAGGTAACATATAAAAATGTGTAAGATATAAAAATGTATCCAACAGTGGAAAACTCACTTCCAGCAATTATGGATTTTAATCAGTTCCTGTGCCTGTAAGCAAATTTCGTGTCTCTCTGTAAAGGAACGATAATTGCGATAGAAAATAATCTATAGAAAATGTTTTGTGTACTCCAGTAAGTTTCATTATGTTTGATGTATCATAACATTATTAAAATGCAGTGCAAACGTTTTTTCCTCATAGATCATAATGTAAAAGAATTCTTTTGTGTGTATCTGTAAACGAACCACAAATTCTACTCACTTCTTTTTTTACTACCGAACATTCTATAAAAATCCTCAGTAACATAAAAATTTTATGGCAATCCGAGTACTATCTTTACCAGAGTTTGAGCATGGCAGGTGTTTGGAAAGTTTTAAAATGCATGCGTATTCAGAAATGTTTAAAAATCTGTCACAATTTAAGAATAATTTTTTATATGAGTATGATCTGTTTATTTATTATGCATTCATTTAGTACTCATGTAACAAGTCCAAGATATAGTTATATACTCTTGGAAGTTGTATTATTAACATGATTTGATATATTTAGATTATAATTCAGTTGTCATTTTCACCAGAGCTATAAGGTTTAATGTCGTCGGGATGTTGTTTCAATAGGTTAATGTACTACAATATTCAAGTAAGTTGTATAAAGCAGGTGTGCTTTCTTAACTCAACTAATTAAAAATAAAAGTAAACAATTTATATATTGATATCTTTTCAAAAACATTTTTAAGACAAGCCCGTAGCTGGAGGGGGTAGAAACAGTATTAGTCAGTGTTCGTGCTGGAAATATTTTTAACCGCCATAGCATGTTGACTCAAAATCATTGTTCTCTCAAAATTCCCCAACCTGACCAGACAAATATCAGGAAAGAGAATACAGCCTTAGGCATTTCTTACTTTGTGGAGATTTGCCCCTCGCCAAGAAACCTCTGAAACTAATTAGTTGATATCAGAGCAGGGATCCCACACGGATACAAGTTTCCTTTTCCTCCCCAATCCCAGTGATGATTTCAGCTGGATAGAAAGATTTCAGTTTGTCTTTCTCTACACCAGACCTGTTCCCAAAGGTGTGTATACCGTTGTATCACTGCCTTTTTACAGTGAAAAGATATGCTTATCAGTAAAACGCTTTTTCGTCTCTGATAACAAATACAGTAAAACCTCCCTAAAACACCCACGTTCCGTTCCAATAAAAATGGGTTTCTCCGAGAGGTGGTCTGTTAATGGAGGTCATGTTTAATTTTAGATTTTAATTGTTGAAAATAGGTAACGATTAATGTTACTAAAAATTATTTTTCACATTAGGAAAAAATATAAAAATATAAGTATCAAAACAAAAGTTAATTACATACGTTAATTACTGCAGAGTTTAAAAAATGAATACATTGACATTTGCTTTGATTTTACAATTTTATCTTCTATAACTTTTAATTCGAAGTTCAGTACAAGGGCGGATCTAAAGAGTCCTCAAAAGTGTGTGGGGGGGGGAGCGATTTTGGAAATTTGGAGACTCCAATCTGATGCGCGGGTCGTGTTACTTCTACTTTTTCTTGCGGGTCGGATGTGGGTCCGGTTGACTTCTATTTTTTGCTGCTGGTCGGGTTAACTTATACTTTTTTGCTGTGGGTCGCGTTTGAGTCCGGTTGACTGCTACATTTTGCTGCGGGTCGGGTTAACATCTACCTTTTTGCTGCGGATCGGGTTTAGGTTGATTGATGGGTTGATTTTTGACGGCCGATTATCAACACGAGAGATATAGGCCCTAATGGGTGTGCCCTCCATGGGGGTCTTTCTAATAGAACCTAACCCGTATTTACGCATGGGAATCCACGGTTTCGTAGAAAACCATGAAAACTCTGAAACGGTTAGGCCGACGAGCGCGATTGGGTTCGAACCCAGCACCTTCCGTCTACCAGCTTCGAGGGCAGAACTTCTCATCCACTGGTGAGGCGGGTCGGGTTTAGGTCCG
Source organism: Maratus speciosus (assembly GCA_963932465.1). NCBI lineage: Eukaryota > Metazoa > Arthropoda > Arachnida > Araneae > Salticidae > Maratus > Maratus speciosus. Next base: position 149,309,355 of record OZ010796.1, on the reverse strand, counting down.
GATGACTTCTACTTTTCTGAGGCGGGTCGGGTTGACTTCTACTTTTTAGCTGTGCCTAGCGCATTGGGTTTGGGGCAGATTAACATACATTATTATTTCGGGTTTGGATGAGTTTCAGATTGGGTTTTCACTCTTGCGAGAAGGATTCGAGCCGACCCTAATTTTGAATAGAAAGTCTAAATATTTTTTAAGATAAAAACTACATACAGTACTAAAAGCTCCATAACGGGCACGCCCAAACAATTATTTAATAATATTTTCTAATATTCAGGATTATGTAAAAAATACCAATTTGTACAAGACTGCTTGTCTGTTTATATCTAAGATCAGTTGTAATTCACTAAAGAATGCTTTGAAACTTAAAAAACATTAAAAAACATATCGGATGTCCTGAAATGGACTGACTGATTTTAAAATTCAGTAACTTGCAAATGGTGACAGCAATTAAAAAAATCTTGCAGGAGGATTATGTAAGATGTCAGGAGATTTTTCACTGCGATTTTTTTATTTTACTTTACAATAGCAGCGATATATGGCGCTGCAAACAATAGTTGTTAAATCGGGCACCGATTTAGCGCCTATTGCTTGCAATACCATCTGCCATTGCTATTTTAAACTAAAATTAAGAATCGCAGTTAAAAAAAAAAAAAAAACTCCTGATCAGGGGTGATTCTCAGTTAAAAAAAAAAAAAAAAAAAATTCTGAAATGTTACAGCAGAGAGGGGGCGAGGGGAATTCCCTCTTTGCACTAATTATTTTTGTTGCGGGTCGGGTTAGCTGTTTTCGATTCGGGTCAATTTCAGGCTGAGTGTAGATTCCTGCAAGTTGGGTTTGGGTTAACCCATTTTCTTCAAAAGTTAGTTGGGTATATTATTTCAGATTAAAAACTATACCTATAATAATAAACGTATGTATGTGTGCTGTTTTCTAAAGAGACCACTGTATTTGTAAACGACTCTTTGATAAAATTCGCATTTCTTCCACGACTCTTTGACGAAATTTGCGTGTTTTCGCAGCCCTTTGATAAAATTCGCGTTTTTTCAGCGATTCTTTGAAGAAAATCGCGGAATAATTTGATGAAATGTGAGTTTTTTTTCGCGATCCTTTGACGAAATTCGCGTTTATTTTTACAAAATTTGCGTTTTCTCCGCGATTTTTTGAAGAAATTCGCTTTTTCCGTGATTATTTGAAGAAATGCGCGTTTTTTCAGTAGCCCTTTGACCAAATTCACATTTATCCGGCAATTCTTTGGTGAAATTGAAGTTATTTCCTGAGAGCAATTGACGAAATAGATTTTTTATGGCGACCATTTGTCAAAATTCACGATTATTGTTATGTCCGAATTTTCGGATTCAGGAAATATTTTTTTAATATTTGTAACAGAATGCCTTAACTTTCTCGCTGCGTATATATATATTATGAATATAGGTTCAAAAATTGCGCATTTTATTAGATGTTTGAAATCTGCATATATTTTAGAGTTCAAATATGTCCAAAATCTTTGTGAAAGAGTTTCTCTTTTAAATAGAACTAAATCATAAAAAAAAAAAAAAAAAAAAAAAAAAAAAGATTTGCTCCGGAATTCGCGGGTTGCGCAAATTTTGCCACTTTTACGTTGGCCGTAGAAATCGCGGGATACGCAGCGTGAGGGTTAAATTTTCGGAAATTTCGTTGCCGAGGTGCCCGTGATTGAGAAGTTTTACTGAATTTAGATTTCTTTAAAAATTTATTTAGTTTTTAATCTTATTGTATTTTAAAAGTTCAAAATATTGATTATAATCAGTACAACGTCGAAACACATTTCAAGTAAAAGCTTTACAAAAATTGAATATTTAATTTGGGGCCCCTAAAAGCGAAGGAGGAGGGAATAGGGGACACTGTTCAGTTTGCCCAACATTTAATCAAGTGCTCCTTCTGCAAAAAGTCCAACCCTGCATTATATAGAAGCATCATATACCGCTAAATAGAGGTGTCCAGTATTCGGAAGTGTCCGTTATGAAGGTTATTGGATCTCGGATACCTAATATCGGACACCTTTAATTAGCTACAGCCTTTTTTAATCAACAACCCTGACATATTTGTTTATTTTTACCTCACAAAAGCAGACACCTTCGATTATCGAACAAATTCCGCAGCCTGCAGATGTCCGCTGTTGAAAACATTTACACACACACACACAAGAAAAAAAAAAAAAAAAAAAAAAATTCATATTATAGGGGATATTTATCTTTTGAGTATCTTGAAACGATCAAAAACACCGCCTTTTTCAAAATACCAAAACGCAAATAATATGCAATTAAGATTTTTTTCCCTTTCTACCTAAACTATATATTCTTAACTGTATTATCCAAAAAAAAAAAAAAAAAAAAAAAAAAAAAAAAAAAAGGAAAAAAAAAAGAAAGAAAATGTTGTATATACAAAATTAATATTTAAATTTTAAATTTAAACCTTCATATTGCTAATGCGTGAGATAAAATCTAAGTGCTGCGTGCATGATAAAATTCTAAATTATGCATATAGAAAACAATTTTTGAACAAAATAGAATCGTACCACACCTACTTCTAAATTAAACCCAAAATATACACAAAAAGTTTCGTTTAAAATTCAATTTTAGTACAAAAAAAAAAAAAAAAAAAAAAAAAAAAAAAAATTCAAGTGCAAACAAATAAATAACCAAAATATGTTTTTTTTTTTTTTTTTTTTTTGTTCTACATGTAGACTATATAGAAACGCACATTTGTTTATTTTGCAAAAGCTGTAGTTTACATAGTTTGAAAGCAACAGTGCGCACAAACTTCAAATTTACTAATCAGAGAAAACGCTTTTTAAAGTTTCGATATCTACGGACCTTCAATTATACCCACCTATAAATGACCTTTTCCCTATCACCTTTTCTAATAAATGATTATAACTCAAGAAAAAAGTGCATATTTTTGAATGGGGTTTTTTTGCATATTGTTGAGAAATATTAAAACAATCAGAATAAAACAAAACCGAAAACTGATTTTTTGAAAGTTTTAAGGTCCTGTGCCCTCTTAAAATTAAAATTTTCTTTAAAATTTATACTGACACAAGGACAATTTAAAAAAAAAGTATAGATCAGATGATAATTACAGAAGATATTTAACTATCAATAAATAAAGAAAGAAATGTTATATTTTAATAACAAAGAAAAAATTAGTTCTAGTTTCAAAACTTTGTCTTAAATCTACACATAATCAGTAAAACCTAATAAAATAGCTAAAGAGATAAAGCGCAATCACTCTCCAAATAATTAAAAGTTTTATTGACATTATACAGTAAACTCTGTCTAAGGCGGAATCGATGGGGACTGAGAAAATTTTCCGTGGTAGACAATATTCCGGCTTATACAAAAAAGCTTCCCCTCCCGCACCCAAAAAACAAAAAAGCCCTCGAATTTGATGATTTTTTATTGATTTTCCTGACTCGAAAATCGGTTGAAAACTGAAATTCGGAAAGATCTTTTGTCTTTAGAGATAAATGAGAAACGCTATTCAATTTCTTAGTACTGCTGTAATACATGCAAATTGGAAGTTTACACACACACACACACACACAAAAACTAACAAAAACCCGTCAATAAACTTCGAGAATGAGATAGAAAGCTATAACTTTGAATTTGAGTACATCCTTAAAGTATAATATATTGCACTTTCGAAAAAATATATTTTCATAAATGTTCATTCTACTAGAAAAGTTAACTTTTAAATATAATTTTGCATATGAAAAAATGGCACAAGCATAAATTCCTTAAATTTAAACAGTTTCTGTTCTTTTGAATTAACTTTTTCAAGGTGTTACGGAATTTAACTAACATGCACGACATTGAGCATTTGACTTATCAGTTTTAAAGTTTAATAAACAAAATGCTTTTCATTTTTAAATTATCCTTTTTTCCGCCTTATGCAAAATTTTGGTTTCGGTGGGACCTTAAAATGCTTTCCGTTTCCGCGGTAGACAGATTTCCGGCTTATACAGAGTCCACCTTAGACAGAATTTACTGTATATATATTTTTCTCCTTCCAGTCTAATGACAGATGATTCATCATGCGGTTTTGATTACGATAGGGAAAATCGAATAAAATGGTTGAATAACAGCGTTGAATGGATGTTCAAAAAGTATTCGTTTAAATACTTATAATTCACCATGGTGTACAAAACATGAGTAGAGGAAACTTTATTAGACAAGGAAAGCATACATAATATAATAATTAAAAACAGTTATTAAATTGAGATGGTTACTATAAAGACATGGGTATTCCAGTACATATCACATAATAAACCTTTGAAAAATATAAAATCCGAATGAAACCGAAGTAAGCATTAACAAATGCTGTCTCATTCAATGCTTTTAAAAATATTGTACACATAAATAATACTATGAAACGACTCTTCGTGAAAAAAAATCCAGAACATGTTTTCTTACAAGCGTATTTACTACTAAATATCAATATTTTTCGCGAATATTTCATATAAAAATATAAATTCATACAAAATTGGATTAAATTACACATAAAATAAAATAAAAATTGAAATGTTACTTCTAGAGTTGATATTGATGCCAGCGATTTTCTAATTAGGTTTGAAGTCAACTGTATAGTAAGTACTGTTTACAGTTTTTTAATTAACTCAACTTTATTTTTTGTACGTAAAGATTGTAAGAAGTATTTTGTAATCGATATCACTGCCCTTTTTCCCCCCCTGTTTCTATGACTTAGAAACGAAACAAAGTAAATTTATATATTTATCAATAAATTTTATTTCGCGCTTGCTAACAAGCCTAATTTTAGCGGTGGATGTGGAATAATCGCGATCCAAATTAAAGAATTGTAAAGACAGTTTTTCGAACTTCATGAAATTCAAAATTCCCATTAAAATATTACAAAAGAGTGTTTTTTTTTTTACTTCTTATGAGCATATTTTTTTTTTCCTCAATTTTTAGAGATTCAGAAAATTATATTTATTTATTTATGAAGAAGAAATTTGATAGCGATCTAAAGCTAGAAGTGGAAGAAGGGTTGGGGGGGGGGCAGTATGGTTAGTTCTCAAAATATTTTTACCCTTCATAGAGTATTTATTCAAAATAACTGTTGATTAGTGATTCTCCGCTTCTTTTTTGAGCTCAACTTTTTTGAATAAAACAATAAATCGCAAAATTTTCATACATCTTTCTCTGGATATTCTCCATTTTACTAATAAATTTGTCTTGCCATGCAAAGTGTAGTTTGTAGCATTTTTGCTTTTGTAAAGATTTCCATTACCGCGTCACCAAGAATTGAAACTAATGAGTTGATGATATAGCTTGACTGTAATCGTACAACTGTCATCACAGAAAGAAAAAATTTATCGTGAGCAGGGGGTGATTCTTTGAAACCTGAATGCTGAAGGAATAGCATACACCATCGTTTCACATACCGGCCCCATATATAACTGATTACTTACTATCTTGTCATTACTGTGCCTTGGGTTCTTTTCTACTACGCTACGTCCAAATCATTCTTTTCATACCTTTATTATTTCATCACAGATGGTAAAAATCTGTGGAACCACTATTAGAAGAAATTGGAAACTCAAAGGGGTTTTTCAGAAAAAAGAGGAAAGGACGCTTTGCATTGTGAATGTCATCCATAACTAATTGAAAAATATTTCGTAGCTCTTCTCAATTCAAAGTAAGAGTTCTGCATCGGATCAGTAACGCGCTATTATCTGAACCCGACCGGACCCCCAGTCCAAGTCGGTCGGGTTGGCGCTATATTTTTAAGTTGCAGGTCGGGTTGGCTTTCATTATTTCGGATTGTCTTTTGACTTTTGCAGGCCGGGTTCGGGTTGATTGATTTTCAACTAAATGTCCAAAATATTTTTTTTTTCATTCAGGTGAAAATCTATATATATTAGGGTTCCGGAAAATTGGATATATTTAGTGAACACTTTCATTTTCCAACACTTTTATATTTTTACTCTTTTTCATCTGAATAGTGGATACCACCAAATTTACAGATACATAACGTGCGTGAGCGCATAAGTTATTACAAAAACTTTTTTGTATGATGTATCAATAACGAAATGTTGGCAATATTTTTCATATTCCAAGAGAAGAAAAACAAGTTGGAATTTGTACGTCAAACGTGACAAATGATGTGCGTTCGTACTGTAACTAGTTTCATAAATAGTCAGATCTTGGTGCTATAGCTATTGCACTCTTATGTAAAAATGCCTGAATACAAAATTTATTACGATTATATATATTTAATTCAGTAATACGGAAATAATATGACTATATCTTAAATAGGACGTCATCACCATGGCAACCTAGAATCATTACCTATTGTGGGATATCATTGAATTAATTTCGTATGATAGGATTTAATAGAACGAAGAAAACTTTTAATAATATCTTTTTAAGTTTTGATTCGACTTTCATAAAATTTGAAGCGACTCGACAAAATCTGGAACAATTATCTATATTAAATTTCAAACCATTCGGTTGGGTAGTTTTTGCGCTGCTATATGCGGGCAGGCGGACGGACCCGACGACGACTGTAGGTGCTACGTATTTATATAATTACATTTTCCCATAGACCATAATATAATGGAATACTTTTGAGTGTCTCTATAAACAAACTATGTACGCTACATACTTTATTTTTCAATAACGAACATGCATAGAAAATCTCAATAACATATATCAATCACAGAACAATCCAACTATATTAATATGTTTAACCACACTCACTAATCAGATACGTGATTCAATCAGTGGAAATCGTGTCATAATTGAAAGAAAAATTACAATGAATTTCATAAAATTTAAACAAATTAAAATAATTGCATTAAATAAAGCACTAATTTTGAAAGAACAGAATGCAAATTATTGAGAAAATAGTATTAAGTAATCTGTGTAAGTAAAATAACAATATTTCTTAGAAATAAAATATATTATTCTCCATTATTAATTCTCCAATGTAAAAAAAAAAAATAATAAAAAAAAAAATAATAAATAAATAAATAAATAAATAAATAAAAAAACATGTGAAATTGGCGCGCAATGCATAATTTAACCATACAGGTTTTGAAGGCTACAAAAAAATACCAAATTCGCGAAAAAAATGAAACTTCTAAAAAAAAGAACATCAGTCGCTCTAGATCTCCGATGAAGAAAGGTAACAGCTTAGCGCGAATTCCTTTGTGAATGAAAGAAAGGGGTGAAGCTCCTCCTCAGTAGGGTCGATGTAGCCTCAGGTTATCTTTCGTCAGGGCTGGCTCATCCCTTTGAAGCAATCCATGCTGACCTGTTCCCCTACCAGGAGTCATGTGGCCACAGAGGACAGAGTAAGGAGATTTTAAATTAGATCTCCACAGGCGCGGATCCACGGGGGGGGCGATCGGGGCGATCGCCCCCCCCCAAAATAATATAAATCCACCGATTATCGCGCATTTCGAAAAATGATCGCTGAAAAAAAATCAATTTCGTCAATCGTTCGCAGGTAAAAGATCGCAAAAGGAACGCGAATTTCGTCAACGGATCGCGCAAAAAACCCCAATTTCGTCAAAGGATCGCGAAAAAACGCGAATTTTGACAAAGGATCGCGAAATTTCGTCAAAGAATCGCGAAAAAACGCGAAATTTCGTCAAAGAATCGCGAAAAAACGCGAAATTTCGTCAAAGAAGCGCGAAAAAATGCGAATTTCGTTAAAAAATCGCGTATTTCGTCAAAGGATCACAAAGGAACACAAATTTCGTCAAAGGATCGCAGATAAAAACGCGAATTTCGTCAAAGGATTGCAGAAAAAATGCAAATTTCACCAAAAAATTGAGGAAAAAACGCTAATTTCGCGAAAGAATTGCGCAAAAAACGCTAATTTCGTCAACAGACTTCTGAAAAAATACGAATTTCTTCAAAGAATCCTGAAAAAATACGAATTTCTTCAAAGAATCGCGAAAAAAATACGCGAATTTCGCCAATTAGCATCGGGAGGAGATTCCCTAAGAGCGCATCCACGGGAGTGGGGGGGTTCGATCGGGGCAGAGAAGGGAAGAACAAATTTACCAAGTCGGTTTTTAAGAAATCAACACACCATAAGCATTTTAGCTTTTAACTGACTAGGATTAGGACATAATCCTTTTTTGTTGATTCATCAAATACCCCTTGAAATTTACCAATGTGGGTGGCAATAACAGGACATTTTTTACATGTTAGTGGCTTTCTTCAGAAAACATTAAGATGGTTGCATTTTTCAAAGGAACTTTTTTTCTTGTTTCTTTCTTTCTTTGGAAATTGCTATGATTCCCATTCTTTTCTCAAACAATAAAGAACTCCTCAAAAATATCGTTATGCAGAAGTTAGAATTGCAGCTTCTTTGAAAGAAGGAAAACTTTCAACACCTTAAAGGGATTCGCATAACGTTGTCAATTTCTGTTGTAGAGATTCAACAAAAGGTACACGAAGTGGCATCACCCCCCACCTCAACCCATAGTATCAAAAATTATGGCGCCATATGCCTTTTGACAGGACATAATGCTATTTTGTTCACTAATTGTCGAAACTTCAGTGAGGTTTACCATTGACACCCGGAAAGTGTTTGGTTTCGTTTGCTTGTATGTCTGTTCCGCGAAAACTGCCGTTAAAAGCGTTGGATTTATATCTTGGGGGGGGGGCGAGCGCCCCGATAGAAACCCCCATGGATGCGCACCTAGGAGAATCTCCCCCTGGTGCTAACAGTACGTTTTTTCCGCTGTCCTTTGCAAAATTCGCGCATTTTTTCGCAATTCTTTGACGAAATTCGCATTTTTGCGCGCTTTTCCGCGAAATTAGCCTTCTTTCCTTAATTATTTGGCGAAATTCGCGTTTTTTTCTGCGATCCTTTGACGAAATTCGCGTTTTTTCTACTATCCTTTGACGAAATTCGCGTTTTTTCTACTATCCTTTGACGAAATTCGCGTTTTTTCGCGATCCTTTGACGAAATTTGCGTATTTTTTCCGAGATCTGTTGACGAAATTCGTATTTTTTGCGCGATTATTTCTCGAAAGTAGCATTTTTTCCGTAATTGTTTGGTGAAATTCGCGTTTTTGCGATCCTTTGGCGAAATTCACGTTTTTTTCTGCGATCCTTTGACGAAATTCACGTTTTTTTCTGCGACCCTTTGACGAAATTCGCGTTTTTCTGCGATCCTTTGACGAAATTCGCGTTTTTTTCGTGGTCTTTTGACGAAATTCGCGTTTTTTTCGTGTTACTTTGAAGAATTTCGCGTTTTTTTCGTGTTCCTTTGACGAAATTCGCGTTTTTTCCGTTGTCCTTTGACGAAATTCGCGCTTTTTCTCGATCCTTTGACGAAATTCGCGTTTTTTGCGCGATTTTTTGACCTGCGAACGATCGACAAAAATGATTCTTTTCGGCGAGCATTTGTCGAAATTTGCGATAGTCGGTGAATTTATATTTTTTGATCCAAAGGGTGGGTTTCGACCAAGGCGATCTCCCCCCTTCCTTGGATCCGCGCCTGTGAAGAGGTATACACACCACTTAGATGACATTTTTGACTTTCAATGATGTTAAGGCCCCTTCAGATTTCTGAAGGGAATCCTTTTTCAGAGATTATCCTCTTTCAGAAATCTGATATTAAAAAATGAATGTGATAGTTATGTTTTTCAGCTTTCTATAATTGGTTCTTATGTATTTTTTAGTGCTGAATCCCAAAATGACCTTCATTTTTTACCACACCATCACGTCAGTTTTTTTCACAAATCGCAAATTTTTAAGAAATCGAAATATTGCGAAAATCTGCTACTATAAAATAGACGTAACTTTTTTTCATAATAATTCATTCATTTTTTTGCTCATACATGGATTTTTATAGTTAAACATGTAAAATATTGTGTATTTAAAATCTTTATAATTTTATTCCATGCGTGGAAGTTTCTCTCATGCTCTGCTTACCGCTTTTCTTTTAATCCTCTCTATGGGGTTCGTCTCGGTATTCTCTTTTACTTTGGCGGCTGATAAGGCTGGAAAATTTGTCGCAGATGCAATTAAAACATTTACTTTCTTTTGTTAAGGCTCTGACAAATTGCTTTGTGAGATTTTCGCTATTTTTTGCTTTTTAACTTTGAAACTTACGATTTGCGAAAATCGTGACGTGATGGTTAAGAATGAAGGTCATTTTTGGATTCAGTGCTAAAAAATACACCAAAATCAATTATCAAAAGTTAAAAAACACAATCATGGCAGGCTTGTGTTATTAATGTTAAAAGAACAAAAAATAAGATAAATAATTACCATAGTACAAGAGTAAAAAGAAAAAGAAAAAATAAGACATTTAATAAATAAATTCTGTTATAACGTTTTTAATTTTATGACCTAAAAAGTAACAATAAACCATATTTTGAGGAGAGGGCGGGATTATATAAAAGGGTGTTGGATAACCGAGTGTTTCGGTTAATCGGATGTCGGATAATCGAGAGTCTGTAATATTTTCAAATCGCATTAATTATTTCATATTCATTTCATAATTAACTGCAAGGAATGATTTGAGCAACAGAAGTTATGACTACGTTGATTATATGTCACTCGGTATCGCCCCCCCCCCAAAACGATTCTCTGGATCCGCCCCTGGATCTCCATACTCTGTGCATGTGGTGTCAGAGGGAACATACTTTCAGATTGAGGGTGACAGATAACCGTAGAGACTGTGACCAGAAAACAGTGTTAAAACAATCTAAAAAATTTGTTTCTGTATTTCGGTATAAAGTCTCATTTTTGCAGTCATTGATAAAATATTATAATCTTATGTGTGTTGTATTATAATGTCGTCTTGCGCAGTAGCAACGTGCTGCAATACAAAATATTATTTTTCATGAGTTCATGAAAATTGATTTTAGCTGAAAGAGTATTTTTTTTTTAAACTTATTTTAAGGCGACTCACTGCCTGTCATTTTGATAAAAAATGACAAAAATGTCAAATTTCATACTTTTTTTTTTCTTTTAATGTGCCTTAGTATTCTTAGAGCATTCTGTCCTAATTTCCGAACGGTTCGATAAATAATAAAGGAGATATACCTAAGTCATAATGATGAAATTTAATGTCATTTATGTGTAAGGGAAATGTTTAAACTCATTTTTCTTGGTTCCCAAATTTTTATATTTACATTTTAATCGAAATGCTAAGGCTTCTTACAATAATTAAGCAAATTGTCTGAAATTTATTAAAAAGTATCTTTAGAACCTGTGTGGGATAACTAAGTACCAAATTTTTGATATGTTTGTAACTTTATAAGATCATTTATTTATTTTTTAAACATGTTATTTTCTCACTTTTTCCATATGCATTCACTAATTTTTTTTCTGCTGATCTACTAATCTCATCAAAAATCTGATACTTAGATTTATGGAAAAAAGGATAAAAATATCCATTCCCAAATATGAAAAATGAAAAAGAAGAAAGAATTTACAAATTGTTAATTTTTTTTAAATTCAATTTTATAAGAAATATTACTTCTATATCGAGAATTTAACACTTCTTATGATCTGTTATGACTATGCTTTATTCAAACATGAACCTAAAAATATAATATAGGTTATAGTTATAAAATAAAATTTTTTGGTACCGAGTCCCCTTAATGATATTTTACAGCTGAAAATGTAATACTTTTTCAGTATTTATGGTATTGTTATGGCTTCAATGAAGCGTGTAAAATATTTCCTTATTTTTTCTTTGTTTTTAAATATACCGTATTTTATGGAAGAAACGCCGCGGCGTTTACGAGTTTGAAGCTATTTTTTTGTCAAGTGCGGCGTTTACACCATGTGCGGCGTTTACGATTTTTTTCTCGCGCGTGTAAAATGGGCTAAAATAAAAATTCATTAATCCCATGAATGTATTATTATAAGACTGTTCTCAAGTCCCCTGCTCAACAACGCGAAACTTTCTGACTTTACCGATTATAAAAACTGTGACATTTCGGATGATGATACTGAACCATACAGGTGGACAAAGAAAATTTACTACTCTTCCACTCAGATACTAACAACGTAACAACTCAGAGTTTGAGGGTTTCGAGTAGAAGCTAAAAAAAGTCTAAAGTGCATGCGACGTAAAAAGTGTGCTAAGTTGCGACAGCCACTTAAAAAAATGTTGTGTGCCTAAGGAGAGGATCCGCGTCCCGCGCTCTGGATGGTTTTAATGACAATCGACGGCTCCTTAATTAAAGAAATTACATAAAAATATTTAAAACCTGATTTAAATATTTTAAATAAAATTTTAGAATCCTAAATTATAAAAATGAGGCACGTTACCCTGTTCAGAAAACATTGATTAAAGTTAGGTCAATGAGACATTGTCGACAAAAGTAGCGTTCCCACAGGTGCGGCGTTTACGATATTTTTAAACTTATTTAGACCAATTTTGAGGAGTGCGGCGCTTACGACGGTTGCGGCGTTTCTTCCATAAAATACGGTACTCTATTTTGGCGATTAAAATATATATATATATATATATTTAGTGATTATAACAACGCTTTTGAGTAACATTAATGTTTTGAAATATAATTCAGCGACACACCCAGTATTGGAGGGGGATTATTGGAGGGGGATTATTTCCTTTTATCACTGTCCACAGTATCTGAAATATTCTTATAATTTCAATCAAGTGTGTAAAATGTTTATTTTCCTTTTTTAAGGTTCGTACTTAAAAAGTAAAACCGGAACCATTATAAGATCACTCTTGTGTCTGTTTGTCTGTCACAGCCATTTTACTCGTAAACTATGGAACGCAGAAAGTTCAAATTGGGAGAAGTAATAAAGTCTATTGACTCACATATTTTCAGCTTATTAAACATTCATAAATATATTTAGTAAAAATTCAAAAAGGCTAATTAAGCTGCTTGAAAAAAAAAAAACTCTTTTATTTGCACATCGTGTAGGGCAGAGTTGGCGAACCTATGGCACGCGTGCCAGAGTTGGCACGCAAGCTAATTTTTCTGGCACGCGAAAAATTTAAATTTGGTAATCGGTATACAGATAAAATCCATTTTTTATTTCTGTTATAACCAATAAAATATTTTTACATACGTTCAGTACACAAATAATGCAATTATTTTTTGCATGGATTAACACATAATAATTTTCTTTTCCTGCAGCGTTTTCGCGATGTATTTTACCTTTCTATACGAATTTAAAAAGCTGTAATTTACAAATGAATTTAATTGACAGTCACTGCAATAAAATGACAAATGAATTTAATTTAGCTATGTATATTTGTAAAAATAACAAAATATGAACTAGATATAAGGTTAGTTGGGGTAACTGGACCCACGAGGTAACTGGGCCATTAGGCTATTTTATAAAAAAACTGTCGATGTTTTTTAAGTTTTAGCTTTTGTGAACATGCCCCTTAACATCTACTTCCTAAAACAACGTGTGTCAACTCAATCACAACTCTCACTTTTCTGTGATAGGTTGTCAAAAGTTTACGTTTCTTTTTTTTTTAAACAACGTCAATATGGTTGAACTTCCTCGGCTTTTTATTAAAATCCTGTAAGTACTTTTATTAAACAATCCTTTTTTTTAAAGATTAGGCATACAACCACATTAATATTATTAGGTATCTATACATATTTACTTTATGTCTCAAATGTAAGCCCGGTGTCCCAGTTACCCCATAAATTTTTCAAGACGGGGTAACTGGGACATGTATCCGGGGTAGCTGGACCATGCTGGATCCAGTTACCCCAATAGTTATAAATAATGTTTTTGAGTTTCTCTTACTACAGGAGGTAAATTTCTTCATTGTTCTTTGCTCACAATAAAGAAAATTATGGAATACCTTATTAAAATTACATAATAAAATTTTTAAAAAGCATATTGGGTGGTATCAAACCAAATTTCTTGACCCCTTGAGAGGCAGTGATGCCATTATGTCATCACATAATTTTAATTCCTAATTGCCACATTGGCACCGGAATTTTATAATGAAAATTTCACCTGTATTAAGTACGCAGAAATATACTTTTACCTGTTTTCAAATAGATTCTCTTGTAAATACTGGTGTTATTAAATTATTTCAACATTTTACGAATGCAAGTATACCTTGCCTCTGAAAACGAGATAGCCAAACCTTGAAATTGTACGATACACAGGGGTCACATTCTATAGGGAAACTTTATTGTTTCTACCACTATTTTGAAAATAATATCTTCATCGCTCCTTTTCGAAGCGATAGCATGGGAAAGGAAAAAAAGCTGTCGTCAAATGACAAAAATCTCTTGTAACTCAATAAGTAATTTATTTATCAAAGAATGGAAAATGCTGTTCATTTCCAAATCGCTTCAATAGTCATACCTATTATTTTTATGCTATTATAGTTAAAAATGAGTCAGAAAATTTGTCAGAAGGTTTCGCTTTGATGAGCAGGGAATTTGAGAACCAGACATATTCCCAATGATTCTATTATGGCTGTTACTATTTTTACAAAACATATTGCCTACCTGACAGATCCTGGGAACAATTAAGCCCAGTTCTGGTCTGGCTCGACTATGTACGAAAATAAATAAGCAATGTAAGCCTGTTGCAGGCCCGGCCCGAGTCTGCTGAAAAAAAAATTAAACCTGGGCTCAGACACAATGTAACTGTCTGATGGGGATCTCTACGCTGGACATGTTACATTTTTGTACTGATGTTGTCAAACTAGCATCGGCTCCTTTTGATAAAATTCTTTTTTTTCACGATCCTCCGATGAAATTCATGTCTTTTTTGCGATCTTTCGACGAGATTTGCATTTTTTCCACAGACCCTTGACGAAATTCGCGTTTCTTCTGCGACCTTTTGACGAAATTCTCATTTTTCCAGCGATCTTTTCACGTGATTTGCGTTTCTTCAGCAACCCTTTGACGAAATTCACGTGTTTCCGCACCCTTTCGACGAAAGTCTCATTTTTTATAGCAATCATTTGACGAGATTTGCATTTTTTCCAAAATACTTTGACAAACTAGCGTATTTTAAGCTGCTTTGTGACAAAATTCTTTTTTTCCACAAACTACCGACGAAATTTACGTTTGCATTCGCGATCCTTCGACGAAATTTGTGTTTTTTACGATGCCTTTTGACGAAATTCATGTTTTTTTCTAGTGCTCCTTTGTCAAAATTCGCGTTTTTCCTCAGCCTTTTGACGAAATTCGTGTTTTTTAGGGTTTCGTTCATCTGACGAAACCCCATTCGTCTCACTCCTTTGTCCGTCTGTCTGTCCGTCACAGAGTCCGTTCTCAGAAACTATACACGTTAGTGACTTGAAATTTTGGGTACTTATAGCTGAACACCTCACATCAAACAACAAATCATAAAATTTTTAAAAAGTCGGTAATTAACCGAATTACGGGCTAATTAACTTCTAAAATTAACCAATCAACCTTTTGAACGCAGCTACAAACGCACCTTCTCCAAATCAGCGGAGTTTCTCCTAAGGGTTGCCAGTAAAATGAGCGGGTGTATGGTTACCACGAAGGAAATTAAGCGATAAATGAAGTGGACATTTAAAAAGCGAAATCGCATCTCCCAAAGTATTGGTCCTAAAATTCGTAAAAGGTACAGAAAGACGCGCAAAAAAATTCTACTTTATTTTGGTATAAAGTTCAAATTTCTGCGTTGGGTATAACGCAAAAAATCCACTAAAAATCGATCGATAAAAATTTAATTTCTGTATTTGAAAAGACAATGAAAAGAGATTTCATTTCAGCGGAAAGCAGGTGTTGTCATCTTTCAGACATATCGGCGCTGGAGAAATTTAAGCAGAGGATATTTTAATACGAAATTTAAACTTTTTAAATATTAAATTTTTAGATTAATTTGTTTTACATCCTGACGTAAAATTTTTCGCTGATTTCATACATACCCAGTTCAAACTCCTAGCTTAATTAGAAGCTGAGATATTAATTATTATTTCATTAATTGGATCATTGCTTTAAAACTTTCCTTTCAACGGGTTTTTAATCTCATCAGACATGACGACGCACTTGCGGTTTTTATTTTAATACGAAATTTAAACGTTTTAAATATTAAATTTTTTTATAAAACTTTTTGACATCCGGACGGGAAATCTCTCGCAGATTTCATACATACCCAGTTCAAAGAGCTAACTTAATTAGAAGCTGATATATTAATAATTATTTAATTAATTTGTTTGATTTCTATATAATGCATAGATTAAAATGGAGGCATGTGCTTTTTTAACGACGTTTGAAAGGAATATTAAACGAAACCCTTTGTGCGATCTATGATCACACTTACCCACTTGCTCTAGAAGAACTAATACAAAATTCGCTTTTTTTCTCCCGCAACACTTTGGCGAAACTCGCATTTATTACGCGACTCTTTGACAAAATTTCCCTTTTTCCCGAACCTTTGACAAAATGAATGTTTTTACCGCGACCGTTTCGCGAAATTTGCGTTTTTACGCTACCCTTTGACGAAATTCGTTGTTTTTTCTAGCTGCCCTTTTACAAAATTGGAGGTTTTTGCCTCAGCCCTTTGACGAGATTCATGTATTTTTTAATATGTCCTTTGAAAAAATTCGCATTTTTTTCCACAGCCCTTTGGTGAAATTCGCATTTCATCCGCGACCATTTGACAAAATTATCTTCTTTTCGCGATTCTTTGAAATTTGCGTTTTTTTCCAGGGCCCTTTGACGAAATAAGTGTTTTTCTTGGCGACAATTTGACAAAATTCGCGTTTTGCACCTGAGCATTTTGTAAAAATTCGTGTTTTTTCTACGACTGATTGACAAAATTTGCATTTCTTTCTCAGCCTTTTGGCGAAATTCGCATTTCTTCCGCCACTCTTTGACGAAATTTGAATTTTTCCGCGACCCTTTTAGAAATTTCGCGTTTTTTTCCCTAGATACTTTGAAGAAATCAGTGTTTTTTAAGCAGCACTTTGATAAAATTCTTTTCTTTTTCCACGATCTTCCGACGAAATTCACGTTTTTTAGCGATCCTTCGACGAAATTTGAGTTTTTTACGCTGCGTTTTGACGAAATTCGTGTTTTTGATAGTGGTCCTTTGTCAAAATTAGCGTTCTCGTGCCGCAGCCTTTTGACGAAATTCGTGTTTTTTTATAGCGACCCTTTGACAAATGATTCGCGTTTTTTTCTGCAGCCCTTTTGTGAAATTCTCATTTTTCGTGATCTTTTGACGAAATTTGCTTTTTTTGTACGGCCCTTTTACGAAATTCGCATTTTCGCGATTTTTTGAAGAAATTTGCATTTTTCTGCGGCCATTTGACAAATTTTGCGTTTTTTTCGCAGCCTTTTGACGAAATTCGCTATCTTTTCCTGATCTTTCGATAAAATTAGCTTTTTCACTGCGGCCCCGCATTTTTTTCTAGCGGCCCTTCGACGAAGTTCGCATTTTCTCCGCAAGACTTTGACGAAAGCATAAGCAGTTTTTAATATCCTTACGATAGCATTTTTTAAGCAGCATTTTGACTAAAATATTTTTTTTTCACAATTCGCCGACAAAATTTCCGTTTTTTCGCGATCCTTTGACGAAATTTGCGTTTTATATCCGCGGTCCTTTGACGAAATTCGCTTTTTTTCTGCAGTCCTTTGGCGTAACTCTCGTTTTTCGCGGTGCTTTGACAAATTTTTTTCCTTGGCCGTTTTACGAATTTTGTCGTTTTTCCGCAGCCCTGTGACGAATTTCGCGTTTTTCCCGCGGCCCCTTCTAGAATTTTTCTACTTTTTTCGTGTCATGCGAAAAATTCACTTTTCCATGATCCTTCGACGAAATTCGCGTTTTTCCGGCGATACTTAGACGAAATTAACTTTTTTAATTCAGCCTTTTAACGAAATTCACTTTTTTTTATTGGGGTGGGGGGAGGGGATCATTTGAAGAAATTTACGGGTTTTCTGCGATACTTTGATTAAATGCGCTTTTTTGCGATCTTTTGACGAAATTCGCATTTTTTCCGAGATACTTTGATTAAATTCGCTTTTTTGCGATCTTTTGACGAAATTCGCATTTTTTCCGAGTTACATTGACGAAAGTAGTGTTTTCTAAGCACCCCTTTGAAAAACTTCATTTTCTTCATGATCCTTCGACGAAATTCACATTATTTTCGCGATCCTTTGCAGACCTTTGAAGACCCTCGCAGACCTTTGAAGAAATTCGTGTTTTTTCTAGTGGCCCTTTGGTAAAATTCCCGTTTTTCCCCGAGTCCTTCGGCAAAATTCACTTTTTTTTGCGATTCTTAGACAAAATTGTCTTTTCTCTGGAATCTTCGACGAAATTTGCGTTTTTTCCGCTATACTTCGACGAAGTTGCCGTTTTTTTTTCTTCGGACGATTAACAAAACTCATTTTTTTCAGCGATCATCTGTCAAAAATCGCGTATTTTTTTATCCCGAATTTTCAGACTGATGATCGATTTTAAAGTGTTTTTGAACCGGAAGCCGTAAATTTTCGGATAATTGGGAACAGAATCATCTTTGCACATACTACTGAACAAAATAAAATAATTACTTTTATTTAAAAAGACATATTTTGCTCTCTGTTCCATAAATAAAATCCGCTACTTAAGTAATGTTTTCAACCAAGGTCATAACTTGCTAGTCAGGATGTGTGTGTAGGGGGGGGGGGGGGGGGGTCGTTTTGATTATTTTGGTAGGCTTAATCAAAACGGATTACCCATTCGGCTAAACAAGCTGAAGCCTAGGGTTTTGGAAGGAAAAGGGCCCGGTGCTAAGATTTTCTTTCAATTTTTTTTTCTTTTTCTTTAACCATTTGGGAAAATGGTTATTATCCTCTGTCAGGGTAGGAAATCAAAAACATATCTGAAGCGTTTATTGGTTAAATCCGCATTTTATTCGTTTTCTGATAGGTCTATACAGTAATCTGTATTCTCCCTTTACTTTCAACTGAGATGGATACGTCTGTTGCCACTATGACAAAAAAGTAATAAAAACTATAAAAAAAAATAACTCAGAAAGAAATTGAGATACAGCTTTCAAACAAATTGCATTTAAAAGTACATTTTTTTCTCTATACTACAGTGTAAAAAGTAATATTGTGGAATGTTTAGAATTTAAGAATGAAATTTCATTTAAAATTGGTCCAGGAATATTAATGTTTAATCCATGGCGTACGTAAGGAATGACCAGCACTTCTGGAATGACCAGAAGTTTAAAAATGTACAGTACCGAAAAATGTAATCCATGGTGTACGTAATGTAGGATCAACTCCGTGCGATGTTTTATGTCTTAAATGTTAGTCTTCGAAAGAATCATTCTCCAAATGGTCGTTGTAATTTGTTAAATTCCATTTTATTCTTCTTCTTCTTTTTTTTTTTTTTTTTTTTTGCGGAGTCTTGGAATTTTTCGGCTACCAGTTTGTGATTAATTTATTACAGAGGTGACTTTTATTATCGTTTAAACTGCTGATGAAACATTCTTCCAATTGTAAAAAAAGAGTATAAATCAAGCTTTTGTTTTATAAGGGGCTGTATATATATATATATATATATTTAAATATGAATTTTTTTATATGGCCCCTGGTCCCTAATACCTTATATTTACAGAAATGTTGTTCTACATCTAGGATTGAAATAAAAAAAATCCCCACTTGTCATATTATGACACTTTCAGTTTTATGAAATTTTAATGTTTTTTAACTACACTAAAAGTATTTCTTTCCTTTTTTAGTACCAGAAAACACTGAAATATATCATTTTGAAGGAAGGGAGAGGGTGCCCAAAGAAAACTAGCCTAGGGGTAAGAAGGTAGTTCAAGGGTGATTCTGAGTAAAATATATATATATATATTTCTGAAATTCCCAGAAAATTTTCTGAAAGTTACAGCGGAAGGGGGGGGGAGGGAGGAAATCCACTCCCGGCACTAAATACGTGTTTTTTCCGCGGCCCTTTGACGAAATTCGCGTTTTCCGCGATCCCTTGACGAATTTTGAGTTTTTCGAGATATTTTGACGAGATTTCCGGTCCTTTCGGGATCTTTTGACGAAATTTGCCTTTTTTCGCGATTTTTTCGAAATTTGCGTCTTTTTCTCGATCCTTTGACGAAATTCACGTTTTTTTCTGCAAACAATTGACAAAATTAATTTTTTCGACGACCATTTGCCGAAATTCGTGATATTTTTTATGTCCGAATTTTCAGATTGATGATCGAATTTTATAAACTTTCGAAAATGAATGCCTTAAATTTTCGGAAAATTCGGAACAGAATCGCCACTAGGTAGTTTATCCGCAACCTCCCCCCCCCTCCCCCTTTCCGTCCGCGCCCACACTATAATAATAATCAAATACAGAAACTCTTGAATAACGGGCACGTCGGGAGAGTGTAATTTGTCCGCTATTCGGAAGTGACTGCTATTGAGAAGTAAAAATGCACAGATATATAATTGTTAGGCATAGGGGAAAATGTACTTTAATAGAGGTGTCCGTTATCAGGGAGGGCCTGTCATAGAAGTTTAACTATACTTACAGAAGTAGAGGACAAGTTCACTTGCCATAAAACCTTTGATTAAAAAATAATTATTATTTTTATTGTAATACAAATGCTGATTAGGAATTACTGACAGGCTTTTTAAAAAATACCAACGAGCCTTTGCCTGATAAAAAACTTATTTTACAACATTAAAAATAAACATACATTAAAAATAAATAAACAAATAAATTCCTATTCAAATTGCAAACTTAAATGATAATTGAATAATTGAGTATCCATTTTCTTGTAGCAACAGTTCGAATATACTACATACATTCCATACAGAAAACAAATAGAGCAAAAGCATCAATCAATCAATCTTCAGCGCGTCCTATGAAACCCCGCCCTAACAAAAGGGTTGCCGAAAACTTTAAATCGCCGAAATCTCGCCAACATGTAATCTCGTTAATATCATGATAAAACACCGATAAATTGACTAAATCTACGAAATATAGTTGCTGTTCATAAAAGATATTGAAGCTTGGTACTAACCTGAATTTTCGAGACCGAAATTAAATTTTTTGGAGCCTATTTACCAGCATTTAAAATTGAAAACGTACAGGAAAAATGTTATATGGAATATTATTTTTACTTCTGAAAGGCAGATGGCAGCACCAGCAAAAGCTAATTTCAATAATTCGGAATGTGAACAGGACATATGTAATAATGTGAACAGGATTGATTTTACTACATCTAGTTAAAAAATTTGAAGATTATTAATTATTTGCTGAATATATAACAAAATAAAACATGTTAAATGAAAATTTAGATATTATATTTCACTAAATGCCAGTTGTAAAGAATATGTATCAATCTTTTCATTACGAAGATAAGAAGTAAAAATCCATAGTCAAAAACTGGAGGGTACACGTCCCCCTTAAAACCATAAATAAAAACTGTTTATTCCAACCCACGCATGATGCAGTAGTTTGACGTCACTACCGAAAAAGAACTGAAAATGACTTATAAACATTTTTATTATTAATTCATTCTGCTGTTAGATTTCGCCCTGGTAATATTTAAATTGCTGCTGTAGAACGCAGCGTAATATAGATGTAAAAATAGTTAATTTAATACTGTAAAACTAACAATTAAATATAAAATTAACATAAAGAAAGAAAAATAGTCTCAGTAATGGATTTGCTTCATTTGTGGAGAAAATATATAATAAACACCACATTTTTTTTATTATAACACTATAGTGTAAACTCAAAGTAAGGATTTCATCAAAGGACACCCACATGGGATTACTCGGCCGTACTGTGATGCGAGGGACTGCTGTGCAAGAAACATAAAGGTAAGAAATTTACCAATATTTATATATTTGATTGATTTATTAAGAAAAGCCAGTTTTGATATATAAATATTAGCGCGCGTGTAGTACTGGTCAAAACAGAGGCGGCTTTTTTGCCAACATATTTTGATTATGAGACTGAGAAAGTCTGATATTTAGTATCATAGTATTAGTAGAAAAAAACTACCGGCCGTAAAAGTGCGTACAATAAAATGAAAATTAATGAAGATATAGTACGTTAGTTCTTTGATATATTAAGATGAAATAAATATTGTGTATTTTTGATGGTATACATGAAATGTTAAGAATTGAATGAAAATTAAATATATATAAGTTTTTATATTGAAATAAAATAACAGCAATCCCTCTTCCAAACAATAACTTAAATTACTAGTAAAAAATAGCCGCATCACGAGAAATCCAGTTGGTAGAAAAACTCAATATTAGCAACTACAGTACATGGAAATTCAAAACAGAAATGTTATTAATTAAAGAAGACTTGTTCGATGTAATTACCGTAGATATGCCCACGCCGATCACAACTGATTGGCAGAAGAAAGACAGGAAGGCCAGAGCAATTATCAATTTATCAATAGATGATTCTCAGATAGTTCATGTAAAGGGGGTTAATACAGCCAGAGACACTTGGAACGCGCTTAAAACGATACACGAAAGATCTAATTTATCAAGTAAATTATTTTTGTTAAGAAAACTTTATGGAGCCAAGCTCCCAGAAAACTGTAACTTAATCAAACATATAACGTACATTCTAGAATTAATCGATAAACTGTCAGCAATCGGGGAAACAATTAGCGACTCCCATCTTTCGGCTTTATTACTGTGTTCGCTAACCTCGCGTTATAATACTTTAATCACCTCCCTTGAATCGCGTAATGAGGACGAGCTTACACCACAATTTATTAAAAGTAAATTAACAGATGAGTACAACAGAAGGGTTGAAAACGCAGACCAGGGTGAAAATTCCACAAAAGCGTTTAAAAAGCAGAAAAGATTTCCAAGTGATAATTAAAAAAAAAAACTATGCACGTACTGTAAAATGAGGAACCACACGTGCAGAGAATGTTGGCATCTGAAAAATCGAAATACTCACCCAAATGCACAAAAACAACAACAAACATGCAAAAATAAACATTACTCATCATCGTTGTGTTATCAACAATTGTATAACCAGATAGGAAACACTGATCGCGAATCAGTAAATAAGAGAGATTATAGAACGGAACCAAAACCAGATCAAAGCAGCGACGCAGCCTTTCTGATAGACAAAGCAGGAAAACAAACCTGGATCATTGATTCTGGTTCATCTTCACATATCCTAAACAATAAAGATGAGTTTACTAAATTAAATGACACAGAAAAAACAACAGTCATAATTGCCAACGGAAAAACTCTAAACTCGCAAGATACAGGAGAAACTACATTCACGACAAAAACATCCGATGGAGGCATAAATAAAATTACGTTGAAAGAAGTGTTATATGTACCTGAGCTAGAATCTAATTTAGTTTCAGTCAGTAAAGCCACAAAAAATGGGTATAAATTATTATTTGATAAAGATAAATGCACGCTATCCCGAAATGGGAAAATCTGTTTAGAGGCAAAAATGAAAAATAATCTATACGAAGTTGAATTATTAGAAAATACAGAAAGGAATATAGTAAACATGGCGCACGAATGCAAAAATAAAGATTGCCTGGAAGTTTGGCACAAACGCCTGGGGCATAGCAATTATAATTCCATAAAGGAAATGGTCAACAAATAAAACCCCGTTTGAGCTACGGTTTGATCGTAAACCGAATTTGTACTACTTTCGAAGATTCGGGTGCAAAGCTTACGTATACGTGAATAAACAACATCGAGGAAAATTGGACGACAGCGCTCAGGAAGGGATTTTTATAGGATACGACAACAACTCAAAAGGATATCACATATACACTAAAGAAAACAAAATTGTAATTGGCAGAACAGTGAAATTCATAGAAAATAGCAAAATTAACCTAAAAGAAAGTTAAGAGACAAAAAACTCACATGACGACAAAAATTACATTGAAACAGAGATAAACAACACAACCGAAGAACCAACCGCGTCCAAGCAACCGACCAGTGAACCAAGAAGATCTGAAAGATCGAACAGGGGAGGGGGGTAACACCAGACAGATATGTCTGTTATGTAAAAAATAATGATATGATAGAACCCACTAGTTAGAATGATATATTGGAAATAAATAATCCCACGGGAAAAGAAAATTGGCTTAAAGCCACACAAGTGGAAATCAATTCGCTGAGAAAACACAACACATGGGAGTTAGTAGATCCTCCACCTAACAAAAGGGTTATAGGTTGCAAATGGACATTCAAAAGGAAATTAGACAGTTACGGGAACATTCAAAAGTACAAAGCACGTTTGGTAACCAAAGGCTATAGTAAAAAATATGGCGAAAACTATGACGAGACTTTCGCCCCCGTAGTGTCACAAACAACCGTCAGAACATTTTTGGCAGCAGCCGCACATAAAAAATTAAACGTTAGGCACATTGACATTGATACAGCCTTTCTCTATGGCGAGCTAGAAGATGAAGTATATATGAAACAGCCGGAGGGCTATATTGAGAAAAATTCAGAAAATAAAGTCTGCAAACTAAAAAAAATCAATCTACAGACTCAAACAGGCAGCCAGAACATGGAATAAAAGAATCGAACAATCTTTGAAAAACTCAATTTCCAACAAAGCATAGTAGATTCGTGTCTATACACGCGAAAAGTAAATAACAGTTCCACTTATATAATAGTGTACGTTGATGATATTTTGATAGGCGGTGAAAATGAAACAATTGAAGGAATAATGAAAGCTTTAAAGCAAGAATATCAGTTAAAGGATCTTGAGGAAGTATCCCACTATTTAGGCATGGAAATAAGAAAAACGCAAAACGGGTACAAATTGAATCAAAGATTAAAAATAGAAGAACTCGCAAGAAAATTTAATTTAGAAAATGCGAAACCAGTAAGTACTCCCATGGATCCTTGTTTTTACAAATTAGAGGGCGAAGTAAACGTAATGCCCAATAACACCAAATTCCGACAAGCGATCGGATCACTGTTACATAACAACTACTTACACGCCCAGATATATCAGCCACTGTGAACATTTTAAGTAGAAGGTGCGAAACTCCTCGTAGCAAGGACTGGAATGCGGTGAAACGCGTTATAAGTTACCTGAACTATACAAAAACTCTTAATCTCACATTAAACACGGATCACGAACCAAAACTTATCGGATTTGCCGACGCTGACTGGACAGGGGACACAAAAATGAGAAAATCGACCAGTGGGAATTTATTCATGCTGGGAAATAGCCCCATACAGTGGTACACCAAACGGCAAAATTGCATTGCCTACTCATCGGCGGAAGCTGGATTTGTTTCAGCAGCTAGTGCAGGGCAGGAAATTGCCTGGCTAATTAAACTTTTGTCCGACTTAGACCTAAAGCAAAAATTACCAGTAATCCTATACGACGACAATCAAAGTTGTATTAAGATGGTGGAGAACGAAAAATTCTCAAAAAGAACGAAGCATACAGACATGCGTTACCACGGGATAAAACAGATGAAAGAAGATGGTATATTAGATCTTCGTTACTATCCGACTCAAGACATGACACCTGATTGCTTAACCAAACCACTGCCGAAACCTCAGTTTGTGAAACACAGAGAATCCATGCAACTACTACATGATGCATCTGAGATGGTTAAGGAAGGGTGATGGAAATATAACCATACTCAGATAAAGCAATAAACAACGAATACGGGAAATAGAAACAATAATTCTCAAGGACAACAAGTTTTTAATACTTATCAAAATAAATTAGACAGCAATCCATCATTATGCAATCATCGAACTTTTTGAATTACCTAAATTACGTTCATCAAAAACGAACACTTATAACCATAAATAAAAACTGTTTATTCCAACCCACGAATGATGCAGTAGTTTGACGTCACTACCGAAACAGAACTGAAAATGACTTATAAACATTTTTATTATTAATTCATTCTGCTGTTAGATTTCGTCCTGGTAATATTTAAATTGCTGCTGTAGAACGCAGCGTAATATAGATGTAAAAATAGTTAATTTAATACTGTAAAGCTAACAGTTAAATATAAGATTAACACAAAGAAAGAAAAATAGTCTCAGTAATGGATTTGCTTCATTTGTGGAGAAAATATATAATAAACACCAAATTTTTTTATTATTACACTATAGTGTAAACCCAAAGTAAGGATTTCATCAAAGGACACGCACATGGGATTACTCGGCCATACTGTGATTCGAGGATTGCTGTGCAAGAAACATAAAGGTAAGAAATTTACCTATATTTTTATATTTGATTGATTTATTAAGAAAAGCCAGTTTTGATGTATAAATATTAGCGAGCGTATAGTACTACGCAAAACAGAGGCGGCTTTTTTGCCAACAAAAATGAAATATGTTTTTAATTGTTCCCAGGCCAAAAACCGTAGAAAAAGCTAAAACGGATAAAGCCATCAAGAAAAGGAAGTCGGCTACGACTTGCTTAAGAAATGTTCAATATGCTGTCCGCCTTTTTAACCAACGAGCTGAAAGCGCAAAACAGCATGTATGTTTCACAACAGATCGAAGTATTTCAGGGATGATATTTTGAATGTGTTGCGTAATGCGTGTTTTCTATTCAAGTATGTTTCCAATTGGACCCGCGTACACAACATGTTTTAGGTAACCCCACAACCAGAAGTTGCAAGGGTTTAGGTCTGATGATCGTGGCGGCCAGTCTGTTGGGAAAGGCGAATGATAATTCTGTCATATCCGAAATGCAGCTCCAATAGCTGCTTCAGTGGTGTTGCAATGTGCGGAGGAGCGCCACCTTGCATAAAAAAGTGCTATCCACGCTGTTGCAGTGTTGGAATGAGCTGATTGCGCAAAACAGATTCATAACGTATTCCATTAACTGTACAGGTTACAGAACCCGAAGGATCAATCTCCTCGAAAGAGAAACGGACAACGATAAATGCTGTCTTAAACCTACACCACACAGTGACCTTTGCAGAATGAAGGGGCAATGGTTGCATTTGGAACGAATTCTCATTCGCCCATATTCAGCAATTTTGAGTATTTACAGAACCTTGGAGATGGAAATGTGCTTCGTCTGTCCACAAAATGTTCCATGGTCATGCATTGTCCACTTCCATTCGAGCAAGAAATTGTCTGGCGAAAGCTTCTCGTTTTCGCAGGTCAGCAGGAAGCAACTCCTGAACATGCGTAATTTTGTAGGGTTTGTAACATTGCAGGATGTTTCGTAAAATGTTACCAACCATGCTGACAAGCATACTGCACTGCACGCTTCCAAAGCACTGCTTGACACTTCCTGCAATGTTGTAGTCACGTCCTCCACTGACGTCGAAGCAATTGCTTTCCTCCCTCTGCCACATATTACGTCAAATGAATCCGTCTCTTCGAATTTATCAATCATCTGCTTCAGACCGAATGCACTCATCGGGACAGAGCCGCTTCTTAAACCCTTTAATGTCCGGAATTTCTTCAATGCAATTGCCGCACGGTCACCGTTCTTGTAAGCTTCACAATGGGAGCCCGATCCTTGAATGATAGAATCATGACTACCTTCTCAAACGCAGAATATCAGGAGCTGCATGTTCCCCGCCATTTTATCACAAGTGTAATGTGTCTTATCACGTCTTTTTATTAGCATCTTATGACGAGTACAGCGCCATCTATCGGTCAATTTTGAACATTTTTATCTTTCGCAAAACAGATTCCCATTGCTTCAATTATACTCAGATGAAATATCGAGTCATTCTAACCAGTGTTTCTTTTTTACAGCCTTTTGAAAGTGCAACTTTAATTATAATCACCCTGTATATTTAATGTTTCAGTGCTTATGACTCACTGGTCAACCTCTTTTATTTATCGAATCTTAGAAAACGAAACGAAACTTATGTTATTTTTTCATATACAGTATACTCTCAATCTTTCGAAGTTGAAGGGATGCTAAAAAAATTCGAGATAGTGAGTTTTCGAGATAACAAGGTCATAGCTAAAACAAAAAAATCATGTAAAAACACAAGATACGGAATTAATATTATAAAAAATAGAATAATGATAGATGAGAATAAGTAAAAATATGTAATGATAGTGGACAATTCGTCTAATCACAGGATGATAATTTTCATTTTTAAAGTACTAGTAGAAAATAATTACATTAAATTGAAAGGAATTAGTAAATACATAAATGATCTTACATCGCTAAAATTTCTTAAAATAGTTCAGTATCGTGGCTTGGACGTAAATGAACTGCGATTTTCCCGTAAAAATTCATTTTTTTTGTTTCGAAAAATATTTGACATAACAAGGTTTTGAGTGAAAACTTTTCGAGATAAGAATTAAAATTAAAATTAGATGAATATGTAATATCAAGGGGAAAAATAATTTTTCGACATATCAAGGTTTTCGAGTTAACAAAGTTCGAGATATCGAGAATATACTGCATTGTAATCAATCGCTTTGTTGGATAAAGTTTTTTGATGCACAAGTGTTATTAATATAAACGCCAGTTACTGCATATAGTAAAAGTGTGATCACTGCACTAAAAACTGCAAATTATGATGTTAATTTTGTAATTTGTTTCATTTTTGTTCTTGGAAATAAAAAATTTTGATACATTTCCCCGATTTTTTGTTGAAGTACATCTAGGAATATCAATTAATGATATTTTTGTTTCGTACAGTACTTGTAACACAGCTTATGACATTCATAATTCATATATTCCTACTTGATATTTCGCCTGAAGGAACATATTAGTGCATTTAAAAAAGGTAAACTAAATTCAAAAATAGTCCAATATTCACTTGAAACGGATCACATCGCGCTGTTTAATAACGCTTCCATTTTGAAATCGGGATGTAACAATTATCACGGTAGATTGTTCCTAGAAGATTGGTTTACTCGTATACGATCAGCGACGTTAAATGAAGCCTGTTCTATTCCTGCTGAATATACTTTGTTTCTGGAAAAATAATTTTTTAATTTTAACTTTACTTGATTAGTCCTGTTGTTTATTTTTTAATGATTATTCTGTACGGATGAGGCCTTGCGGTTGTTTGGAGAAACGTATACTATATGTTTTTAAATATTTTTAATTATTTTATATTTTTATAAAATTTTATGATAAGTGTATTCAAGTCTGTCTTACTTTACTTATTTTTATTAAATTATATAAATTTTTAAATTCAGACGTTAAATGTATATATATTGGAAATTTTAATATTATTTGTAATTAATAATAATTATTATTTAATAATATATGTATAATATTTTTATCAATATTTTTATTAATAACACCAATAATATTTTTATCAATATTTATTAATAACACCAATTAAGGGGTCTCATGACTCTTAACACATTCGCTGCCAAAGCTGAGATGATGCATCTGTTCATACACGCCAAGACCATATCTGCAATTTAGTACTTTTAAATTATTTTCTGTTTTATTATTTAACTCGGGATTACACGCGCTGGGTATGACATACCCAGGGTGGGCACGGTTATTACATTTCTCACCACTAATTTTCGAAAAGTAATCTGCAAATTATTTTAGCGCGGAATTTGTTAGCAATGTCACCCATTGTATAAAATGACGACTTTTGTTTGAATTTATTGGTGGCAAAGTATAAATCGCACATAACCCGGTTTTGCGCGAGCATTCCCGGTTTAAGTACTATATATATGAAGAATTACTTTTAGCAACAAATAAATTCACACGAGTATGCTCGTTGTTGGCATATGAAACATTGCAATCTATTTTCTGTGGCAGTGCTCGTAATCGGTGATTTAGATAAGAAGATCAATAACGAAGTATCTCGTAGCTGGCAAGGAAACTCAGTTTGCCAACTACGAGTATTCTCGTAGATGGCAGCAAACGTTCTAAAGCTTTAAAATTTTCGAAATTTTAATTTTTTTAAGATGTTAAACTTCTATCTTTTCTGAACATTTTGATATAATTGTTTCCTTGAAATTCCCATTAGAACAGAAGTTATAGCTTTTAGAATTATACCTGCTCAATAGCTGAAGCGGCGTTTCCGAAACTTTGAAGTCATTTTTCTCCAAATAAAATTTTTGGGCATAACCATGGAACTATTAACAAAGAGGAACTGACATTATCTTAAATTAGTGAAGCTTTAACTGTAACCGCTGTCACAGGGGTTGAACCGCCGGTGGAAACACATACCATTAAATTTATATAGAAATTTACTCCTTATTTAAACGCCTTATTATTGCAAAATTTCAATCATAAATAATGGTAGAAAAAGATTTTCATTTTTACTGGCTTAAGTTTACTTTGGAGGTAGTCAGGCCTTATGTTTGAGCCATATTGTGACAACCAGGGAAACAAACTGACAGTTTTATAAGGCAAACTGAAACCAGTAAAAACAAATAAAAATGTTTGCCATATTTGTAAGAAAAATATCCCATGAATAAGACGCTTAAATAAGAAGAATTTTTCTATTCAATTTTACTGGTGGGACATTTGCCCCGGCGGTAATCAGAAACTGAAGATACGATTAAAAAAAAAAAATCAGCCGCCATCTTGTGACAACCACCCCAATTACTTCACTCCCAACTGGTAGACAGTACGTTATATGCCTCCTCCTCTTTATTCATAACTCCATTGGCATAACGCGCACGATATCTCAAAAACTTCTGAATATTTTTTCATGAAATTTTCAAAACATATGTTTCATGTTAGTCTGTATAAACTGAACATAAAATTTCCTTTTTATTGTTAAAAAAATATTTTTTAGATGATTATATTATTGAAATTTTCTAAATTTTGCATTAGCTAAATACAATTTTGTATTAAAAATATTAAAATGTTTTAAATACAAATTTATTTAGGTTCAGGATAATTATTACAATCTGAAGTATAAGTAGGTACGAAAATTTTCATTCCAGTTGCAAAATTTATTTTGTAATCCTGCGCGTAATCTGTTATGCCGATTTTCTGCTCGTCAAATGTCTGACAATTTGGAGCCCCCTGTAAATGATAATTCTGCATCTTACATTTTTTTAAATATTTGAAATGAAAGAACATATTTATATGTTTCATCCCAATTAAAATTGTGTCTTAAAATCAAATATATTTTAAGATATTAAATGTTGAAAATGGTCTTTTTTTTTTTTTCCTTTTTTCCAATTTTAAGAGCCCTGAGACACCCTTAAAAGATCATTTCATTGCGTATCATCGTTATATAGCCTTATAAACTCTAAAATAGATATGTGACTGATTAATTGAAAAAAAAATACTTAATGAATTAGAAAAATAAATAAAATAAAATTTTACTTTCGTTATAAATCGCGAATTTGTGAATAAAAGCTAGCTTGGATTCTTTTGCAAGGATTTGTTTCTACTAACGGCGGTGTAAAAGATAGCTAATGTCACGACTAGAATAATAATATTAAAAAAATTCTGGGCATATTGTCATTGTGAGCAGTTTAAATTAAAATTAATGTAATGAGTTACGTCTCCTGTGCTTTCAGTGCAAATCTAACACCCACACTAATTGCAGCGCCCCTAGCGGCTAGTTGTTGAACCAAGGACAAGTTTAAGCATCGAAAAAGGCACTAATATAGATAATAGTTCCTTATCATTCCATGTAAGGTATTAATCTCTAGGAAGATAGAATAGGAAGAGTCTTCATTTATGACGTCACTGTAAACTGTTCCATCTCTCCCCCCCCCCCCCTGAATGCTAGGCCTACGTGCTGACACAAAAGTAGCTGTAGTAGGCAGCTTTTTTTTCTTAGCGTTTGTACGAACCACCTTATTTTTCTGAGATTAAATAAGACAAAGAACACTTTTATCAAATACTGATGTGTAAATTTAGTGGACCGTACAAACGCTTAACAAAATACACCTAAGACAACCTCCATTTTTGTGTCAGCGCGTAGGTCTAGTATTCAGAGGCCGGTGGCCGTTTCTACTTCCCTGTATTCGAAATATTTCACGCGTTATGGAAGATCGTTCCATGGGAGATTGCTGACAGCTGTCAGTGAAAAAGTTTGTGAGGATTCGTGATCGTGACAGCCTTCATTTTTGTGTCAGTGCGTAGGCCTAGTATTCAGGAGTCGGTGGCCGTTCCTACCACAGACTTCTAATATAAGAAGGTCTGTGGTTCCTACCTCTCTGTGTCATTAGTCCACAATTTTTGACGCGCTGTGGAGCCCTACGCAGTGGAAAAAGGTTTCATATTTCCATAGAGCTGTGCAAGGTGACGTCACGAACGGGTTTTTTTCTGCTGCTGTAGGACAGCTATCGCTACCTTTATCAATGCTTTTTCTATTTGTGTGTCCTACAGCTTTTTTCATTGTTCTCCGGCAAAAATCACGTGTGAAAAAGTTGGTGAGAATTCGTTTGTCAGCTTTAAAACTTTACTCAAGATTGAACCATCGATTCCTTCTCTTGTATCCTCTTAGGCCTATCCACACAACGTCATACAATTCAGCATTCCCAGCTGTTCTGTCAGGCATTATCCGGGTGGTTTTGAACCAACGAAACCACATTTACTGGTTTTCTCGTCCATTATTGTTATGTATGTATCCGCTCTTAATTAGTTGACAGTTTGAGGACATTAGATTTCGTTTTGGTATATTAATAATACACTGCTCAAAACAATTAAAGGATATTTGAAGTTTTATATAAAATAAAGATATAAACGAAATTTTTTTTGCCGAAAATAGAAGAAAAGAATCACAAATGCAAATTTTTCTGGTTTTCAAACTGTGGAGTATGCAAATTTTGAGTTCGACGTCAAAAACGTCGCTTCAGCGGCAGCGAATGAAATTTGACTTTCAACTGGATAAAAGAGAATGAAGACAAGGATGATCGGCATTCAGTGATTGCTTTGTTTCGATGAGTACGATGTCTCAGTGAAGTCATTTGACAGATTCAGAAGCTTTGAGAATTGTTGGTAGGTTAGAAGGGGGCCAAACTCAAGCCGAAGTAGCGCAAGCCATTGGAGTGTCACAAAGTGTCATTTCCAGGATCTGGAACCGTTTTTTGGAGAGTGGATGTGCAGGCCGAAGACCAGGGCAAGGTCGTAGACGGGCAACAACGCCCAATGAAGATCGGTATTTAGCGTTAACAGCTCGGAGACACCGAACCATGAACGCTACTCTTCTCCAACAACACCTTCGCTCGGCTACAGGCACCACGATTTCAACTCAGACTGTCCGAAACCGGTTCCATGCTGTAGGTCTGTATGCTCGCCGACCGATGGTATGTATTAGATTAACATCAAGGCATCGTCGCGACCGCAGGGAGTGGGCAACCGAGCATGTCAACTGGAGGAGAAATGAATGGAGTAATATTCTTTTTTCTGACGAGTCCCGTTTTTCTGTGCATCCGGATAATATGCGTATTTTCATCTGGAGGCAGGGGCGTATTTAAGCAGAATTCATTAGGGGGGCGTATATGATGATTTTGCCGACTAACTTAAAGAAAAATATATATATATATGTCTTTAAAAGTACGTTTCTGTGTCTGTATATATGCATCTGCCCGGAGTCCTAAAATGGACTAACTGATTTTAAAATTCCATAAATTGCAAATGGTGCCAGCTATAAAATTAAATTCTTGCAGGAGTGTTATGTAAGATGTCAGGAATTTTTTTACTGCGATTCTCGGTTTGAGTTTAAAGTAGTAGTGGTGGTAGATGGCGCTGCTTGCAATAGATGCTAAATCGGGCCCGATTTTTGGTCTTACTCATTTCTCAATATTGATGCGAAAGGAAAATGTTAAATATATGCAGTGGGCCTAAGAACAAAATTGTTTTGACGACTGAGAACCATTCCATATACAGGGTGTCCCGCAAGGTACACAGCATCTAATATGTACAGATTCGGATAGAGCACGTCAATATGAGTATTTTGAATGGTAACATGTGGGGTCCCCGAATACAGCGTGATAGTGTAAGTAAGAAGTGAAGCTTGTAAAACTTGCTTATAAGTAAGATGTGAAGCTTGCAAAGAAAAACACAAGAAAGGAGAAAAAAACCAAGTGAAAATCAAGTGAATCAGTGTTTGTTGAGAACTGTCAATACAACATGTTTTCGAAATGTCTGCCGTTCGAACAAATAACATTTTGAAGTCTGGAATGGAAGTTCGCCATGTTTTTTTGCAAAAGATCTCTTCCAAATTCCTTCATCTGTTTTTCAATTGCTTCTCTCAAGTCGTCTAATGCTTTGGGCTGTGTGCGATATACTGTCTTTCAGATGTCCACATAAAAAAGTCATACGGATTAAGATCCGGGGAGTACGGCGGCCACTCCTGTTTTCGTAATGAAATCCAACCCGAAAGATTCTATCGTGAAAATGTTCCGTTAAGAGGTCGAAGTTACGCTGAGTGCGGTGAGGTCTAGCACTATCTTGCATAAACCAATAATCGCTTATCTTATCCATGCCATGCAAGAATGGGATGACATAGTCATGCAACACGTGAAAATAAGCTTCACCAGTAACATTTCCAGTGAAAAAAAATGAGCCAATGATGCCGTCGGCAGATAACGCACAACAAACTGTGAGTCTCAGTGGATGCAGTGACCGAACTATTGCATGATGGGGATTTTAGTTGGCCCAGAACCTCCAATTCTGTTTGTTAACATACCGTTGAGGTGGAAATGCGTCTCATCACTGAACCAGATCCAATTAAAATCTATTTAGCTATCTTCAACCTTACTAATCATCGTGTTTGCAAAATCAAACCTCCTTAAACCATCCAATTCCGTCAATGGTTGACTGATTTGGATTTTGTAAGGGAAGAAAGCCACATCCCTCCTCATTATCCGATGCACCGTGCTTTTGGACATGTCGATTTTTGAGTCATCTGTCGTGCTGAAGCTGATGGATTTTCTTCGCACACTGCTGTCATTTTCTTAACATTAACTTTGGTTCGTGCACCCATCTCTTTAGTCCCCATCGCTATCACATTGTCCAACACACTGCTGGTCTCCTTAACTTTGTCGTACGTTCGTTTCTCGTCGTGTCGCTTATGTTGTGGTGATTGCCGAATTTTTTCTTGAATTTTCTGATCACAGCCGCTGGGGATTACGATTCATAGTAAGTCAGTACCACGAAAACACGATGCTCAATGGAATATTTCTCATTTCAGAACCGAAACGGTAACACAACAAAAACGAAATGATAACGATACAACCCTACTTTCTTAGCGAGTAACACCCAACTCATTCTCTTCAAACCTCTTCTCTAGCTTTATAGTATGCCGCGGAGGGATATTGCATATTTACAGCCAGACGCGCTTTTCCTCTAATTGGTTGCCACAAATTTGCATAGCCATCTGGGGAATCTTTCATGTTGTGCATTCGTCGTACACATCGTCATTTGGAATACCCACTATCG
The DNA here is from genome assembly GCA_963932465.1 of Maratus speciosus. Classification (NCBI taxonomy): domain Eukaryota; kingdom Metazoa; phylum Arthropoda; class Arachnida; order Araneae; family Salticidae; genus Maratus; species Maratus speciosus. Next base: position 149,274,078 of record OZ010796.1, on the reverse strand, counting down.
GATTCGTCAATAACGTTCATCCTGTAATTAGACTATCACGCTATATTTGGGAATCCCACATGTTACAATTCAAAATACTCATATTGACGTGCTCTATCCGAATCTGTACATATTAGATGCTGCGTACCTTGTGGGACACCCTGTATTTAATCTCCTTCTTTTGCATCAATACTGATAGAGCATAGAAACGAAAAATCAGGCCCCGATTTAGCACCTATTGCTAGCAGTGCCATGTATTGCTGTTATTTTAAACTAAAATAGAGAATAGCTGTAAAAAAACTCCTGATATCTTGTATAAACCCCCTGCAAGAATTTTTTTAAATAGTTGCCACCATTTGCAAGTTATTGAATTTTAAAATCAGCCAATCCATTTTAGGACACCTGGTATGTTCTATATAAAATTCTCCATTATTAACACTTCGAGGTCAAATTTTTCATTTTAGAACGTCGAATACTTTACATTTTAGAATATTGAGGAGAATATAAAGTAGATTTAAAGATGGATACACCACCCCTTCCCTTACGTTACATTGTTGTAAACGTTCGAGTAAAGTATTTTGATATTTTTTCCTGAATGTGCATATGGAAATTTGCAATTCGGATTAGTTAAACAAGTTGAAGTTTTTACTAAGATGATACTTGGAACTTATACAGAATCAGCTTATTTATATTTACATTATAAAGTATTAAATAAAACTTATTTTAATTACATCTCTGTTCATTCATTGCATAACATGCATTATAACCCACCATTTTTTAGACGGGCCATCTATTCCTGACAGTGCCCAAATCTAGGTATTTCAAAATATCCTTCACAAATGTAGGCATCATGAGTGTATTAAAACGTGGATTGTGGATAGGTCATTGTTGTTCTTAGGTATTTTTTCACAATTTTTAATTTACAATTTTCTTTCATTCGAGGCAACTGTGACTGGAGAAGTTAGCTACAGATGACTGACATGGTTCGCAAGTGGCAGAATATATCTCAAAAGTTCTGTTTTCTTGTAAATATCGTCCATTCTTTCAGCCTCTGCTCAGAAGTCTGACAAAACTTTCAGCTCTGTGTGTAATGCTTCCATATCAGGAATTGCCAATGTTTCACGAAAGACCGCTTTCAAGAAACATTTCGGTACCACTTTCTTTACCAGATTTAGTGTTTCTTTCTTTCTTGTAATGGGAGGAACCATTATTTTATCCAGGGGTGAGATTATACTGATGCAAGAATTAAGACTTTCAGCTATCGCCACTGTAAGAGTATCCAGCACCTTCTGAAACTCCATGCGTTAGAACATTAGAAGTTCGGGGGCAAAGAGATTGTTTCAATTACCGTCTAACTTCTTTGGTGCCAATCTTCATCGATACTGCATGGTAAATTCATTTAACGGATCAGCACTGTACTTGGTTTAAAAGAGAACTGCACTCTATATTTCCTTATTTACATTTTCATTTTCATTGTTGATTGTTTCTAATGATTTGATACAAGTCTGCAGTATTTTCGTAGCGTCTATTTTAAGAGACTTCGACTCCATTTTTTCAGTAACTAACTTCCACTTGTATGTACTGAACGTTCTTGAGAAATATCATAGGGAAGCAATGAAGTCGAGTGATAACACTTTCTTAAACCTCGTGGCTTGATCATGGTTTTGCTAATTAGAGGAATTAACTTTTTCAAAATTTGTAGGATACATTCATAATGAGATCCAAACCGCTTTCAATGATTCCACTCGAGCAGTCCATCTCGCTTTAGAAATATTTCGAAGCAGAAGAGCATTTTCTATTTCTTTGAGCTTGTCTACTAATGGCTTCTTTTGTTTAATACTTGCTGTGAAAACACAAACATCTTCCAGCACGTTGAACACTTCACCTATAACATTGTTGGTATTGCAGATATGCGAAACGAAAGTGTTGAGTCTGTGACATTGACAAGAATATAGGGCACAATTCGACCCACGATTTCTGAAAACGTCTCCTAAGTGCCGCTGAATTCTCCAGACATGCTACTTGTAAAATAGTATGACTGGAAAACTACTTGTTCTATTTCGAGCTCATTCTTTGTAAAGATGTACGATATCTAGCATGCAAGGACGATATTGGTTTTGACGACTTCTTTTAAAACTTCCAAAAGTCGATCGGAATTTTTCGATCTTTGTTGACATATTTCAACTCAACAGCTGATCGATCATGGTGCGAAGCATCTGGTGTCGTATTGCCTTAATTTAATAAAATTATGTTTCTTGAATATACCTGACTATAGTTTTGTGCACTGCTGTAGTAAAAAAATCAATCATCTCATTTTGGGATGAAGCGGAAAGGTAAGTTATATGGCATGGGCTGAAACGTGTGTCCTCAAACATTTCCTCAGTTGTGAGTTATATCTGAAATTTAATTTCACAATTTTTTAAGTTTCCATTTTCGTCTTTGTCACTTCCACAAACCAGACCTTGTCTACTCTGCATTCGTGTAATGTCTATTAAGATTGCTACAATTTCTGTGCTGAATGCAAGATGTTGCTATTGCTCTTTCAGAATAATCTGTTTGCACTTGCTCTTGTAAAATAAGTGATTATGCGTCATCATGAACTGATAAAATACGAAACTTCAAATTTGGTAGAAGTTGGAAGAGAAATGCTGTGCGAACTTTCTGTTCGTTTCTTTTCCTTAAGCTCTTCATTTTGTGTCCTTTGTTTATACCACTCTCAACTGAAGCATTTTGTATTTTTTCTCTCTCAGGTCCTTCATGAAACACGCCAAAAAAATCAGCATTAAGTTCTGTGCTATATTCCAAAAACGGATGCTCTTTTGTACCAAGAGCTGTTGAAATGTCGCTGTCTATCTTGCGGGATGGTACCATTTATCGGATATACGCTGAGTTTTGGCGGATACGGACTTAACTGATCAAATATGTCTCAGATTGTCTGACTTCATTTTAGACCTTTTTCCTGGGTCATGTTCAATTATGAAATCATTCCCACTTTCCGTAATGCTAACCTCTCCACGGTTCTTCTCGATTTTGTTCAAGATCTTACTATAAATATCTAATACAGACGAACAATTTTATTTTTCCCTGTCAATATCTATGATCTCCTTAAGGAAAAAGAAAACACTTCACTCATCAGATGGGGTAATTTTTTCAATAATCGGCTTGCAATCATTTAAACAATCAACTAAATGATTCCATTGTCGAGCACATTTCAATGCACCACGCTGAGTAATATGAATGCCTTCGCCGAAGTCGTCATCATCTTCAGTGCTAGTCGATCATCTAGATGTTGAGAACCCTACTAATCCGCCGCGGACTCTCAGAAAGATTCCATTAAATATTGAGAAATTAGTCTTTCCCGGTTCTTTCTCAATTTATTTTCAGCAGGCACGCAAAGTCGAAGAAAAGAAAAGCAAACTTCGGATTTTTGAAAGAAATTAAGACAAATGCTAAGGACTGGTGTTTTTTAGGGTATGTTTTAAGAAAAAACGTAGAAAGTTGGGAAAAAAAATTGATTGTCTCAGAGTTGTATCGATCGATACTGACTACCTAGAATTTGCCGACTCTGATCAAAGTTGCCGACATTGGGGGGTGGCGAGACGCCCCCCCTACGCCCCCCCAGTAGCTTCGCCCCTGTCTGGAGGGACCGTGGCAGTAGGAATTGTGGCAGCCGCAGAAAGGCAAGGGAGAAAATTCTTCGTTCGGAATGGCAGCTGGCCAGAGCCGTTGTCATAGCAGCGCAGACGAAAATGTTTACATTGCGTTTTTGTGTGTTCGAATACGATGAGTGTCAGAATCGACGTTTATCAATGTTCTACGAATAAAGGTAGTAAAGTGTTTTTAAGTGAGTGATTATATTATACGAGCGACTCACCACAATGGTGACCATGGACTGTTCTTATATAGAGCATCAGCCTTCCTAGATGAGTTGGAATGTTATCCGATCATCTTCATCTTTCAAAGAATACATCGTTCTACAGCGGCTCGATGGAAAGCAGATAAGTTCTTCTGAGTCATTTTCCTGATATTTTTTCTGTTATTTTATTAGAAAAATTTAACTCGCGAATTTATTTTGGTTTGATTGTACTATTTTATATATTTATTACCATAAATCATGTCTAGTGTCGATGCTGTTCAAATTCCATTATATAACAGATCAGATCCTGCGCTATGGTTTGTGATGTGCGAAAGCACATTTGCTTTAGCTACCCCCAAAGCAATATCAGAATCTGTTACAAAATATAATTATATAGTTTCGCATCTTCCACCCGATGTTGCATCAATCATTCGTGATATTTTAATGCAACCAGATTCTACTGACCCTTATGGTGTCTTAAAAAAGGAATTAATTGCGCGCTCAGGTGAATCATCCCAGCAAGAGATACGACAGCTCTTGTCTGGAGAAGAACTAGGAAATCGGAAACCTTCAGATTTATTACGTAGTATGAAACGTCGCGCGGAATCCCTAAATGTTCCAGACAATTTAATGTTAGAATTGTTTTTGCAACGATTACCAAATTCTGTTCAGACAATTTTAGCGGCTGTTTCTGAATTAACCCTTGATAAAGCAGCGGAAATTTCAGATCGTATTTCAGAAGTTACCCCTTCCCCAGCTTCTGCAATTGCCGTGTCCTGCTCGAATGAACAGGCGATAGAGGGTAAATTATTGAAAGAAATCGAAAAATTAAATAAGCGCATCGATCAGCTTGCTGTTTCACGTGGTCGGTCCCCATACCGCAGAAACTGGAGTAAACCTCGAGGGCGAAGTAATAGTGATAATCGGGATTCAAGTATCTGTTGGTATCATAGACGATTTGGAAAAAAATGTAGGGAAGAAAAATGCATAAAGCCGTGTTCTTGGGCGGGAAACGAAACCAGCAAAGAGTAGAGGCGACTTATTCTTTGCCTCAACAGTCACGTCGCCTGTTCATTAGAGACCGGATTACAAATGTTTCTTTTCTGGTCGACACCGGTTCGGACGTGTCAATCCTTCCTGCCAACAATGTACAAAAACGGAATCCACCCGTACAAACGCTTTTGGCTGCTAATTCTTCCCCTATAAATGTTTATGGTCAACAAACCCTTTCTCTAGATTTTAAGTTAAGACGAAAATTTAATTGGACTTTTCTAGTGGCAAATGTTAGTACACCAATTTTGGGAGCAGATTTTCTCCATAATTTCGAATTGGTTCCAGATCTCCGCCACAAATGTCTAAGAGATTTAAAAACAAAATTTGAAACAACAGGTCACATGAAATGTGCATTAATTCATTCAGTAAAAACAATCAATATTGATAATATATATAATGAACTTCTTAAACAATTCCCATCTATTACAAAATTACCAGATCCCAATCAGCCTGTCAAACACAACACAATGCATTTTATTTCAACAAAAGGACCTCCAGTTGTGGCAAAACCCCGCAGGTTGGCTCCGGATCGCCTGAAAATTGCTAAAACCGAATTTCAAAATATGATACAACTCGGACATTTAAGACCTTCACGTAGCAACTATGCATCACCTTTGCACATGGTTCCAAAAAAGGGAACTTTGGAATGGAGACCTGTAGGTGATTATCGTGCCTTGAATGCGCAAACCAAAAAAGACAGATACCCGATACCATGTATAGCTGATTTTACTGCTAATTTACGTGACACTAAAATTTTTAGTCGACTTGACCTCATCAAAGCATATCATCAAATACCAATCAATCCTGATGATATTCCCAAAACAGCGATATGCACACCTTTTGGATTGTTCGAAAGCACACGCATGCAATTTGGCTTATGCAATGCGTCTGCAACATTTCAGAGATTCATAGATGAGGTAATACGTGATTTACCAGGCGTCTATGCTTTCGTCGATGATATACTCATAGCCTCTAAAAATGCCGAGGAGCATTATCATCATTTAAAAGCACTATTTTCCAAATTAGCAGAATATGGTTTGTGCATAAATGTATCCAAGTGCACATTTGGTAAACCTACCATTGATTTCTTAGGATTTCGAATATCTGAACATGGTATTCAACCACTTCCAGATAAAGTTAAATGCATAATCGATTTTCCGCAGCCCACAACCTTATCTCAACTTCGAAGATTTTTGGGTATGTTTAATTTTTATAGGTCTTTCATATATCAAGCTGCACACATACTTGCGCCTTTAGTGAAATTGTTAGAAGGCCATACAAACAAAAAGAAATCTCGTTCCCGTGTTCCTAAAACAGAACCCCTTAATTGGAACGAAGATGCTGAAAAAGCTTTCGTAGCTGCCAAAAATGCAATATCTCAGGCTGCTCTTTTACGGCACCCTATTCCAAGCGCTCAGTTGAGTATATGGGTTGACGCCTCAGATGTCGCGATCGGCGGCACCCTTATGCAGTTTTATCAGGAACGTTATGAACCTTTAGCATTTTTTTCCATGAAATTAAACAACAGTCAGCGGAATTGGTCAACATATGACCGGGAATTATTTTCTATTTATTCGGCAATAAAAAAATTTCGGCACATGCTAGAGGGGAGAATTTTTCAAATTTATACTGATCAAAAACCGCTAATTTATGCATTTAAGCAAAATCCCCATAAATGTTCGCCGCGGCAATCACGCCATTTAGATTACATTTCCCAATATTCCACTGACATTAGACATGTACCAGGTTCCGAAAACATTGTTGCAGATTGCCTCTCAAGAATTGAAATTGATTCTATTTCAAAATCTCCGAACTTAAATTTTGAGGAATTCGCAAAAGCTCAGGAAAATGATTCAGAGCTACAGAACCTGCATAATAGTACATTGCTCAAATTGGAATTGAAACCTTGCCTCATTTCTGATTGTAGCCTACTATGTGATACTTCAACAGGTACGCCTCGACCCTTAGTTCCTAGTTTCTTTCGTCGGCTGATATATGAACATTTGCACAACCTAGCCCATTCAGGCATAGCAGCTACCACAAAACTAATTTGTTCCAGATACGTATGGCCAAATATGAAACGAGACATCAAAAACTGGGTTCGTGGCTGTGAGAAGTGTCAAAGATCAAAAATACAGAGGCACACCAAAGCACCTCTTGGCACGTTCTCTCTTCCTGATGCACGTTTTTCCCAAATACATATAGATATCGTAGGTCCCTTGCCTCCATCTGACGGTTTCAGCTATCTTTTAACGATGATTGACCGATTTAGCAGATGGCCAGAAGCCGTACCTATATCTGATACACAAGCTAAAACAATTTGTAGTGCCATATTAAAGCATTGGATATCAAGATTTGGTTGCCCTTCGCTCATAACCACGGATCAAGGCCCACAAATGCGATCAGCAATATTTGATGAATTCACAAAAATGATGGGAACACAGAAGATCCGCACAACGGCATATCATCCGATATCGAATGGCATTATCGAAAGATTTCATCGACATTTAAAGTCATCCATCAAAGCTCACGAAACCAGTAGGTGGACTGAAATATTACCGATAGTTTTACTAGGCATTCGCACAGCAGTGAAGGAAGATATACAAGCTTCTTGCGCTGAGCTTGTCTACGGCACTACGTTGAGATTGCCCTGTGATATGCTGGATGAATACAAGATCCGACCTTTCAACGATAACTTCGTCACGCAACTACGAAACACCATGCGGCAGTTAAGTCCAGTTGCTACATCATCTCACTGCCAAGAGAAGTTCTATATACACCCTTCCTTGACATCTTGTTCACACATCTTTCTAAGAGTGGATCATGTACAACCTCCATTGTGTCAACCATATACTGGTCCTCACAAAGTCCTAAGTAGAACTGGGAAAACTATAACAATCGAGCTTAATGGTCGTAAGTCTACGGTATCAATAGATCGAGTGAAGCCAGCTCATTTGATTTCTACTTCAGACTTGTCCACGAAAACTGTTCCAGAGAACTCTAAATTAAAACTCTCTCTTAAAGCGGACAGTAACCCTGACCAAACAAAAACTGTCACACGTTCGGGCAGACATGTCCATTTTCCTAAAAAACTGGCATCTTATATTACTTACTGAAATTGTTGATAAATTGTTCATTTTGCATACTACACATTATGCCTATATTTTGTTATATATTGCAATTTTATTTCATGTAAATATCCTTGTAATTTTTCTCCACAAGCGTGGATTCTGACACAGATAGTCAAAAAAAAAAAAAAAAAAAAAAAAAAAAAAAAAAAAGTATACACTTGTATATCGTTTCTTCGGTACCCTACGTCACTGGGGGGATACTCTGTGGCAGCCGCAGAAAGGCAAGGGAGAAAATTCTTCGTTCGGAATGGCAGCTGGCCAGAGCCGTTGTCATAGCAGCGCAGACGAAAATGTTTACATTGCGTTTTTGTGTGTTCGAATACGATGAGTGTCAGAATCGACGTTTATCAATGTTCTACGAATAAAGGTAGTAAAGTGTTTTTAAGTGAGTGATTATATTATACGAGCGACTCACCACAGAATAATCCTGCGTTCGTGCACGAAAGTGTCAGATTTGGCGGTGGAGGAGTGTTGGTGTATGGTGGCATCTCCATTGACGGGCGCACTGACCTCTACATCATTCGAGAAGGAGCTCTGACTGGTCGCCGATATAGGGATGAGATCCTAAGACCTATTGTAGTCCCTTACGCTGCAGCAATCGGAGATAACTTCATTTTAATGGACGATAACTGCAGGCCACATCGTGCAAACCTGGTGGAGGATTTCCTTTTCGAGGAAGTAATCGTTCGAATGGAATGGCCAGCGTGTTCTCCAGACATGAATCCAATCGAGCACGTTTGGGACGCTCTAGGAAGACGAGTTTCGGGCCGCCAACAACCCCCACAAACTCTCCAAGAACTGGAAAGAGCTCTTCTGGAAGAGTGGGGCAGAATACCCCAACTCGTCATTAATAGCCTCATTGAGTCCATGCCTCAAAGGTGTTCAACGTATTGCTGGCCGCCCGTGGAAACCATACCCCCTACTGAAAATGATTTTCTTTGAAGAAAACACCTTTTCTTATTCTTTTTTTCTCATATGCACAAATTGTGTTTTTTTCCTTTAGTACACAAATGCGCAATAAAATGCATTTTTTTCTGCCAAACATGTGTAATTTATTCTCATATAACCTACTATGTCTGTCGACCATGTATCAATCAGCTAAACAGTTTACCAGATACAAAATCCACATAAAACTGCAATATCCTTTAATTGTTTTGAGCAGTGTAGAAATACATTTCAGACGTTGTGACAATTTAAAGAAAAAAATGAGAGTATATATAGTTTTGCGTTTTTTACATAACATGCAAGTAATTTTTTATTCCCCCATTACCTGAATATATAATTCGCAGAACTATTTTTTACTTATTTTTATAAATAAATAAATAAATAAACCTCTTTTATTTATCGAATCTTAGAAAACAAAACGAAACTTATTTGATTTTTTCATTTATTAGAATCAATCGCTTTATTAGATCAAATTTTCTGATGCACAAGCGTGATTCATATAAACGGCATTTACTGCAAATAGTAAAAGTGTGATAATTGCACTAAAAACTATAAATTATGATGTTAATTTTGCTATTTGTTTAATTTTCGTTCTTGGAAATTAAAATTTTTGGTACATTTCCCCGATTTTTTGCTGAAGTACATCTAGGAATATCAATTAATGCTATTTTTGTTGAGTACAGTACTCGTAACACAGCTTATGACATTCATAATTCATATATCATATTTACTGAGGTCTTAAAACCTGGCAATCGTCCTGCTTTATTCTTGTTGTGAAGGGAGTAGCGCCACTATGTACTCGTTATTGCCTAATCTTAGGTTATTCCATTTAATTTTTAAAAATGACTCTTTTTATATAAAGACCCGGCCTAATGCCTGTGTATAAATTAATATTTTCTTATATTAGTGATGATTTTTTCAAGGTAAATAATTTATTATGACTTGTCAAAATATTAATGCTTAAAAATTCAGTCCAATTTGCACATTGAGAAGTTACTTTCAATCAATATTTTTCAAAATTACTGAATACTGTCACATTAAAAGCTTTGTTTTCTCATTTGTTTATTTCAGACGTTTCTCATTTATTTCTTTAAAGGCATTCCTCAAACTGTTTTTCGGTGTAAGATAGTTTTTCTTTTTTATATTATGAATTAATTTTAAATTAATAATTTTTATTTCGGAACATATTGATCGTTTATGAATAGTTCCGTTATAAACATTTAGTATGTCGATAATTCAAGTAAATATACGTTTTGATAGTTAAATGCCATGTGTTTCACGTGGTATATTTTTTGTTCTATCATGGCGAGTTTGTTTACTTTTTGTCACTTTTAGGTTTTTTTTTTCTTTTCCTTTTTTTTTCTTTTTACCGAAGTTGAATCTTTGTCACTTAATATTTTAAAACTCTGGCTTTTGTCATCGAATGATTCTTGTGCTTTTAACCTATTGTTTTCATCATAAAAATGTCCGTTTATTTAATTTTCTGAACAGATTTTTGTGAGTAAAAAAAAAAAATGTTATTTTTTCCCCGTTTAATCCAAACGCAAACGGCGATCGTTGTTTTTGACTGAACTGACTATGATAGCTACATGAGCCACAGGGTAGTTTTAAAACGCGTTTCTTTTGCTTATATTTACTATTAATGAAAACAATTACAATAACATTATTTATTATTACCCAGAAGAGTAGGTATAATTGATGTGCTCGACATTTAATTAGATTTTTTTTAGTCTAAAAAAAAAAAATAAAAAATATGGATTTCTCACATTTCCTGCTTTATTATTATTATTATTATTATTGTTAAATATTCAGTAAAGTTAAGAGTTTATATTTCATTTGACAGCTGATGTTCCATGATTTTCTTAATTTACAATGGTTCATAATCTAGCTATCTGTTTAAAAGAGTTTTTATTCCCTTTATATTAATCATTATTCTTTCCATGTACATGAAATATTTTTCCACTTTAATCCAAAGAAAAATTGTGCTATATTGACCATCATAATTGCATGAACAATATGGTGATTTTCAAATGTATTGATTCTTTAAATCATATTAATTACCAAGAAAACATTATTTTATGAAATTATAATAACATTTCAAATTCTTATTATAGTTGTTTTGTTCACTAAAAATGTTTATCATTAATATTTATTTCTAAAACTTTTCTCTTAGATTCCCTTTATTGTTTCTAGTTTATTTACTTTTCTTTTGTTTTAAAAATGTTTAGTGTTTATTAATTCATTGTTTTCATGCTTTTGTTGATTCTGAAAATATTCATTAACACTCTACTGTCCAATTCAGCTGATATTTTAGCAAACTTTCAGAGATTTTTAGTATTTTTCCCCCTAAAGCTCATATTTTTGTATAATATTATGTAATATTAATTAAATTACCAACTATTGATAATTTTAATAGTTGATGATAGATGATGATAGGAAAAGTTTCTCAAAAGTAAAAAAAAAAAAAAAAAAAAAAAAAAAAATCAGGAGGTGCTACCACTCAAAAATATTTGAAAGAAATATAATTAACGGTCGAAAAAACTATGTGTAACTAAGTTAACAAGCATTTTAAATTAGAGTGCACAATATTTTAAAGAAATCTACGAAAGTTTCATAAGCTGCTGCAAAATACAAAAACTGAACAACAATATTGATGTTTTCTTAATGTTATACTGATATTAATAAAATAATATAAGGATGTTAGTTATGATGTTAGTTACTTTATATAAAGAGTTGTACTAATTCAAGTGAAAATTGGTGAAATCCCCTTAAAATTCTCTTCAATGTTTATACATCTAATATTTTAATTTTTATCTTCTTGATTTAGAATTCTATATGCAGTCTTTCTTTTTAATAATCATACTTCAACCATCCATGCAAAGTTTTAAAACATTTCATGCACTAAACTTTCTCTTTTACTACTGGCTGGGCATGTAACAAAAATGCAATAAGAAAATGTAAAAAATTAAACTGCTTTTATTTTATTAATTGTCTAAAGTAATCAAAGTAAGATTTTTTTTTTCTTGAATACTATTTGTTTAGTTGAGCAGTAGAGGGTCAGTATAAGATGTCTTGTAAAACTCTTTTTTAATTTATCTCATTTATTTATTTTAGAAAGAATTTTCACCCTAAATATCAGAATTTTCATCACATATGTGTATGGTCATGCAAGAGCAAAGTGGCGTAGAAGTTTTTATTGTACCTGATTGACAGCAGGTAAAATAAAATTTAAACATACATGCATTTTTTCTGAAAATGCTTTGTTGTTTTAGTTTATATTTGTTAAAAATTTAAAATACAGGGTAATTCAAAACTAATAAGCAAAATTTTAAGGTATGGTAAATCATGCTACAAAACATTTTTGGTTTCAGAAACCAGGATCAATATCTAGTTGCTCAGTAAATATACAGGGTATCTCACTACAACTTAGTCCTGCATGGGTCAGATTATACCCGACCAAAACCTAAAATTCATTAACCCAAAGTCGAAAAAAAACTGATCCATAATTTAATTATGAAAATAAAAACCTCTAATTATATCTTTTGTATGAATTATCTTTTATATAAAAAAATGAGCATGTAAGGAACAGAATTTCTCCCAGACAGTTTCAGAAGGATGCTGCACTCTGCCTGCCCTTTGGTTTGAAAAATAGCACCCTTCTTCCCCCCAGTCAAAAAATGGTATCCTTACTGTTGCTTGTATTTATCAATATTCGCTTGCTTTAAAAATATTTGCTTTGGTATCTAAAATTGGCTCGCCATGGCTTAAAAATACTTTTATGTATTAAAAGTGCCCTTAAGAATCTAAAAGATGCTCTTAAGAATCAAAGTGCCCCTTTCCCAACAGCAGCCTGCCACTCTTTAAGCTAGAGGGAAACTGGAAGAGTTAATCACATTTGGATGTATAGTTTTTCATCTGAAACAATATTCTGGACTTTCTTTTGCAAAAATTGTGATATCCAAACCTGCAAGAATTTACAACCCAACTGAAACAGTTAGTCAACCCGACCCACAACAGAAAAAAAATAGTGCCAACCTGAATCACAGGTCAGATTAAAATCAGATTACCCAGTTGGATATAAGGCTTTATAGGTGCAGATTCACAGTCGCCACTTGGCACCTAAAAATGTTTTGATGCGACCACTAAATTTTGGTCTTAAATCGCCATGTGTTTCAAAAGATAATTTTTCTTATACAAAAACAAATGTTTGAAAAGTATTTCAATTTTTATAGTGTAAAATAATCTCATACATTCACAATAACTTTTGTATGACAAAATCAAATCAAAATGAGAAATATTGTTTTTCTGATATTCTTCCCTATAATGATCGCTTAGCTTATTCATATATTTTTTTTACTATATCTTGTCTAACTTTATCTTCTAACTGGACATAGTTTTAAGATTTATATTACTCTTAATATAATATTTGAAAATTAGTCTGTGTTCTTGTACATGTGTAGGTATATATTAAATAAATAATTTTTTGCTTAGAATTCCTGGGTTTTCTGTTTAATTTTTTCATTCATATAAACGCTATTGTTGATTTTTTGGGTTTTTACATATTTTGGGAATCTGCACCCATGTTCTATTCCAAGCCAAACCTGGATTTTCTTTCATAACATTGACGATAATAAAGTTATTGTAACAATATTTTAAAATCAGACTTTACTTTCTGTAAAATAGAATGACATTATGAGAAGTGTTGGAAACAGGGTTGTCTCGGTTTTAACCATGGTGGTTTTAACCAGTGGTTTAAACCGGTTTTAACCGTCCTGGTCAAAATCAATTTTGACCAATTTGACCACTGAAATTTCCTATTCAATTTATTTACTACTAATCAAATGTGTTTTATTAGCATATGCTAAAAACTAAGTTAACATTTGTTAAAAATGTCATAATATAAGTAACACAACACCAGCAAATACCAAATTAAAAAAGTCATAACATAAATGACATAATACCTAGATACAACACAAATGTTTTAATTATTTTTTATACACAAGCTCTTTTATTTTTTTTATGTTCGTTGAGTTGAATTTAAAAAATGATTACAATTAACAAGTTTTGCAGTTGTCTCTAAACTTAGATAGTTTCATAATTTATTTTGGATTAATCCAAATTTAGAAAACAATCTTTCAATTGATGATGAGCTGGCACACCAGTTCATTAGATGTAATGTGAATTCAACAAATTTTATATCAATGCCTTTAACCTTCTTCATTGCTGCCCACCAGGCATGAGGCCAATTGTATCTTTTACACTTTCAGAAAAATAGGATTTTGGATATGATGACGATTCTGCTTGAAATACAATCACAAGAGGCAAAAAGGTAGGATCAATATTATCGTGTAACCACTGCCTTGCTGTTTTTTGCTTCTCTTCATCAATACTTCTACTCATGTAGACAGGATACAGCATATGAGCCAGCAAATGAACTGGGGTAACATTTTCATTAAATCGAGACTGTATCATTTTAGAATAAGTTTCAAGATCTTTTTCTTTTAGCAATCTTAACAACCATTCATTGCATCCATCAAATATAGTAGCATCTTCTTTTTTAAGTTTATCTAAAGCAATGGAAATAGGCTTAAGTTGATTTTATAAATGTTTTACTTCTTTGTATACATTGTTAATGATTTTAACAATGTTATTATCAATATTATCTTCATGCTCATCTGCAATTTTTCATTTCAATAACATGCTTCATTATTGAATTAACTTTGTTTGTGTTTGTAATATCTTGTCCTACAAGATTCAAGTAATGTGCAGCACATCCATAAGAAATAAACAGTTTGTCTCTATATGCATTTTGAAAATATTCTCTCATGCGTTTCATCTTGTTTTCATTGTCACTTACAAAACTTCTTACTTTACAAGCAAACTTGTTTTCTACCTCCTCTTTAGCATCAGCTGCTAATTTTAAACAATACTAGGCAGTTTTTTTAGATGCCCCTGTATCAACAGCTGAAAGGAAGAATGATTTTTTCATTGTTGATACACAATTAACAATGATAGGGCAATTATGGATCTAGCTTTCTTGTTGTATTAGCATAAACATATTTTACTAATGAGCCTCCTTAACTTATCAGTATATTATTTTTTTAACTGCCTGTTACTTTTATTACTTATTAAGTTACTTTTATTTGCAAAGGAAAAATAATTATTAAAATTAAGACCATTTTTAACAGTTTTGACCATTTCTGACCACTTTTGACCAATTTTGGACGGTTAAAACCACTTTTATCCAGTGTCCTGGTCAAAATCAATTTTGACCGGTTAAAATTACAACCCTGGTTGGAAATTGTCATCATTTATGTCTAAACCACTTCGAGCTAGACATTATATAATTTGGAATATAACTGCATATCATAAGCTCCTACTTTTCAAAATTTCAGAGACAAAGTTTTCACCAGTCAATTACAAAGGCAGAGTTCATTCTAGGGATCAAGGGCAGGCAGGGTGCACTTTGCCATAAAAGGGCACATTAATGTAATGATAATACACTAATACCTCTCCCCCCCCCCCAACCCCACCCCCCTAAAAAGTCTTTGCCCCCATTCATGACACTTTGCAGTGCAGGAATGATTCTTTTCCAAAAATTAAAAAAAAAAAAAAATCTGCCATAAATTTGGACATAAATTATATCGTAAATTTTGAGAAATGTTCGGCAAAAAAAAACAATTTCGTCAGAGAATCGCGAAAAAACGCCAATTTCGTCAAAGGACTTTTCCGGGTTTTTTTTCTTTATTTCGGCTAAATTTTCACGGTAGCCGAGAAACGGGGTATAGAGACAGAGAGAGAAATTTATGACTGCGTCGGTGCTGAAATTTTACTGAAAATAATTGGTGTCTGTATGAGGATGTTGGGGGGGGGGGGGGGGGAGGGGAGTGAAAAGGAACAGATTAGGAGCAAAATGGGGCTAGGACGTTATATAATGTTTACAAATAGTTTAGAGTTTGCTTGAAATAAGCGATGAAATTAACTTAAAGGGCACTATTTTTCCCTCAGTCGATTTTCCGAGTGATAGGGTTCGCGGGGCGGGGATTTCTGACAGTGGGGGCATCAAGGCGTCAAATTTTGTAAAGAAGGGCAGGCAGGGTGGCCTGCCCTGCGAAAAACGCCTAGAATGAACTCTGACAAAGGTAAAAGGTCTTTTATTGCCAGCCATTTACATTTTGACCATACACTCTATTTTTAAATTGATTTGTTGGGATGTAGTTTATCTATGACCGGGTGCAAAGTATCCGGCATTGTAGAAAGTCCTTATTACATTTTAAGTGTCCTGTCTGCATTTATGTATATGGCACATTAAAATAAAATTTCCAGATTTTCTCAAGCTATATTCAGGAAAAGTATTGAAAGACTTTCTGCAGTAACTAATTGAAATTAAAATACAACTGTTCTGGTATGCATTATTTTAAATTACTTATGGCCCCCTAAAGAGCTTCCTGCTTCCCCAAGAAAATGCTGTTCTGATACTGAAGTGTTAAATTCAGGACATTAAAAACTCAACTCGGCCAATCTTTGTCTAAAATAATTGAACTTTTTTATTGTATGAAATTTTTTTACTGAATATAATTTACAGGACTTTCGGATAATCTAACAATTCAGATTTCACAATATTTTCAGCAATACACTATATATTCAAACAGCATTTTTATTAAGAAAAAGAAAGATTATGTATTAAACAAATATTTTCTGAATGCTGGTTTCATGTTTTTTGTTTGTTTTTTCGGCAGATTTAAAATTTTGCATCTGTTTTCCAAAACAAAAACAACCGGCTTATTCAGTGTACTTTCTTAATAATTGAACTTTTTTATTGTATGAAATTTTTTTACTGAATATAATTTACAGGCCTTTCAGATAATCTAACAATTCAGATTTCACAATATTTTCAGCAATGCACTATATATTCAAACAGCATCTTTATTAAGAAAAAGAAAGATTATGTATTAAACAAATATTTTTTGAATGCTGGTTTCATGTTTTTTGTTTGTTTTTCTGCAGATTTAAAATTTTGCGTCTGTTTTCCAAATCAAAAAACAAAAACAACTGGCTTATTCAGTGTACTTTCTTGGTTTAAAATATATCTTTACTGTAAAAAAAATATTAGTATTACTGTTTAAAAAAAAAAAAATAATGCTGATTTCATGTTTTTTGTCTTTTCTGCAGATATAAAATTTCACATTCATATTCCAAATTGAAATACCAAAAATTACATATACCCACTTATTCACAAAACCTTTCCGGTTCTAACGATGTTTGGGTTTAAAAAAATGTTATTTATTGTTTCAAGAAATTATTTTCTGGAAGTTATGTCGCAAAATTTCCAGACACTTTTTTTTTCTCTGTGGCTTTCTGGATATCCTTTCATGTTTTAGCGGAGTGGCAAGTAATTGTTTCAGTAATGTTGAAATTGCACCAGAATTTATTTCAAAATAATAAAATGCAGTTTTGCAGCTTTTTTTTCAACAAAGTTATAAAAGTAAAAAAAAAAAAAAAAAAAATTATATAAATTTTGAAAAAGTGGGAATCTATTAAGTGGGATAAAATATCACACTGCCTTTCAAGGGGTTGAGAAAATTGTGTTGAGTTTTAAATGCATCTTGCAATTTTAAAGCATCTCACATGTATGCTATAGAGGGTTCTGTATTTTTTTCTATTTAGGTTTTCTTCAGGAATAATTGTTCAGAAATTAAAGTTATGTTGATTATTTAAAAATATATAAATTCATACATTGCGGTTAAAATATAAAATCATACAAATTCATGGTTCATTTACAATAACAAATTGTAATGTGCATAGCACACCTGCTGTAGTGTGGCCCCAAACTCATTTGGATAATTTTCATTTAAAAATATAAAACCATACAAATTCGAGTGTGTATGCTGCCAAAGATAGTGAGGCCCACAACATTTGGTTCATTTGGAAAGATTTTCGTCTAAAAATATAAAATCATTCAACACTGATTTTGGGTTGTTATCATGAGTTCAAGCTACATCGGGCATGTCAACTAATCTAAAATAAATCTTAATCTCATTTTAACCCCTTGAGGGGCGGTGGGATAAAATATATCTCAGCGAATTTAAACAAGATTCTCACCAGAAAATTTTAACTAAATTATATATTTTTGGCTTTGGAGGAAAATCATTGAAAAATTGCTTTTCCTTATTTAAAAATAAAATATTTTGATTATTCTGGTGAGAATTCAATATTTAGAGTCATTTTTGCTTGCCCCTAAAGGGGTTAAACATTTTTCTAATTGGAAGTATACAGTGATGGAAAAAAAGTTTAGGACCACCAACAAAAATAGTAAAGCCCTTACTTTAATGAAAACCAATATCATTTCAAAATTATAAAGTTATGCAAGTTTTGTTATTCATTTTAAATTACAACATGTTTTAAAAAATAAGCAAAAATTAATTTCTGCATAACACAACGTGGTGGAAAAAAGCAGGGCTGTGAGTCAGAATTGGGCCCATTTTTGAGTGAAAGAGTCGGAGTCGAATCTGTTAAAATTCCTGGAGTTGGAGTCGTCCATTTTACAAGCAGGGCTGCAGAGTCGGAGTCAGGCCCATTTTTGAACGAAAGAGTTGGAGTCGTCCATTTTTCCCCACCCACTCCACAGCCCTGGAAAAAAGTTTAGGACCAGTATGTATATTTAAAATTTAAATTATGCATGTAAATGATTTGTACATTCATTTTTAGTGCATTGTTTGTTTCCCCTTATCAATGAAGATTTGAACAGGTTTTTAAATGTGGAAATTGTTATATATATTTTTTTTTTTGCATTAAAGCCTGCTCGAATCAGGACTGGGCTATCGCCTTGTACACGTTTAGAAAACAGATATGGCTCACTTGGTAAATGATGCCAGTAATACCGTAAACCATCTGTTCCATCAAGGGTGAATATTTTTTCATTAGTAAAAACCAATTTGTGCCATTGATTGAATTTTAAGGCATTCGAAAATGCAGATTTTAGTCTTGCATGAATGATGCTTTTGTAGTTTTGGCTTGGCTCTGAATTCAAGCAATTAATGCAAGCATTTAGCACTTTTTAACACATTTCTAACAGCTCTGAACTTTACTAAGAAATCTAGAGCAGATTTTGTAGTAGAAGAATAAGAACAATCTTGAACCGCCATTCTAATAACGTTAAGTTTATACCGGGCTGATAGTTTTGATAGCCGTCCGCCTCTTTTATTTCAATCATACTTCGTTGTATCTTAAAAAAATGTGCACAACAGTTTTAAATTTATTCATTTTTAGGTCAATTTGTTTTTCAGTCAGCCCGCTATCCAAAAAAGCTCTTTATTTTACCCTTTTCTTCTTTAGCCAATTATTTCCTGTGGCCCAAGCTCAAAGCAGCAGTTCCATATCCCAAAATTTGAAATCTAGCGACTACTAACCTATAAACATCATCACAGATGAGTACCCCTTAAAATGCTATGGTCATGATCTCATTATACTAGATTTAAAGAAGCTACTGGTCCTAAATTTATTTCCATTTGTTAATATTACAAGATTTTAATACTTGTAGATAAAAATACCTTTTAACTTTTTTTACAGTTGAATTAAATACACATGTTTTATCAGATATACGTGTCTAAATTCAAGATATCTCTATTTGAAATTTTACTCTTAACAACAAAATTAGCATGTGATCTTAAACTTTTTCCAGCACTATAAATCTATCACTAATAGTTTAAGATTTAACTATTTTCCAACAATAAGAGTGTTTACCTTGTATAAAATATTCGCATGATAAGGATGTACATTCAAAGCTACTTTCATTAAAAAGTACAAATATATTAAATAAGCATCGAAATTTATAATTTAATAAAAACAAGATGCACTTACTAAAGGACATACAAGCAAATCTTAGGTTATGTTTGAGCTTATTCCTGGCTAATGAAGTAAATATTCAGATCATATTAAAACATTTAAGTAAATTGTGCCAACTCTTGCACTTATATAATGTATCTTTAATAATTTATATTAAAATATAAATAATTATTATATACTGAATTATTTTTTAACTATTATTTTTTGTTTCTGTTTTTACAGCTTTGTCAAACATTTTTGAAAAATCAAACATAATTAAATAAGTTTGGAAATAAATTTTAACTCTTAATTTCACTTGAAAAAGAATTTAGATGATATTTATGAATTGTAAAATATTTCTGTGTTTTTGCAGCTACTTATCTAAGGTTAGTTGGGGCAACTGGGACATGATTTTACAATGTGGCTGTGGAGCTTCGGACAATTCAGCTTCAAAAAGCTAATGTTCATTTCAATTAAAGTCTGAACTTCTGTAAATGTGTTCAGTTAGGTTGCCTCTATCAGACAGAAATGCTCAAAATTACATTTTAATATTTAAAAATATAAAAATATGCATATTTCATCTTTCTTTCCTCATGGGTCCAGTTGCCCCAAAAAATGGGGTAACTGGACCAGGAGGGGTCTATGTTCCACACGCGTTTATATTTTTTCATATCGGATATCAGGTCCTGTTTGAAAAAGTGTAAACAACTTAAAAAAATTTAAACCAGGCAGATCATGTAAATTATATGTCAATAAACAGCATTGTAAGGGAAACCTTTGCTGTCAGTGTGCCTAAAAAAAAGCACTAAAAGTGAAAATATTAGATTTATTTATACCAAAAATATAAAACTTAAGTAAGTACTTATGTACTTTAGTATAGATAATAAGTATAAAAGTCACATAGGTATTATAAGGAAAAAATAGCAAGGTAAATCTCTGAACAAAAGGCTACGTAAGTACTTTATCTTTATCCAGGGGTCGCATTATATAGGGAAAATTTTATTGTTCCTTAAAGAAAGGTGCGATGAAGATATTATTTTCAAAATAGTGGTAGGGATGATAAAAGATTCCCTATAGCATAGCTGCCAACTTTTACGCTTTCCTCTTACCACTAAAATATTATAGTAAATGTTGTCTTATTTAATCGTCGAAATCATATGATTAAACAAAACGAAAATCTCTTAAATTTTAGTGGTAGCAAGAAAGCGTAAAAATTTGCAGCTATGCCTATAAAATGCGACCCCTGTGTTTAGTACAATTTCAAGGTCTGGCTTTCAGGGGCAATGTACTTGCATTCGTAAAATGTTGAAATAATTTAATGACACCAATATTTACAAGAGAATCTATCTGAAAACATGTAAAAGTATATTTTCGCATACTTAATAAAGGGTAAATTTTAATTCTAAAATTCAGGTGCCAATGTGGCAATTAGGAATTAAAATTAAGTGATGCCATAACGGCATCACCGCCTCTCAAGGGGTCAAGAAATTTGGTTTGATACCACTCAATATGCTTTTTTTTTTAAATTTCATTATGTAATTTTAATAAGGTATTTTATCATTTTCTTTATTGTGAGCAAAAACCAATGGAGAAATTTACTTCCCGTAGTAAGAGAAACACAAAAAAATTATTTATAACTATTGGGGTAACTGGATCCAGCATAGCCCAGTTACCACAGATACATGTCCCAGTTACCCCATTCTTGAAACATTTATGGGGTAACTGGGGCACCAGGCTTACATTTAAAACATGAAGTAAATATGTATAGATACCTAATAATATTAATGTAGTTATGTCTAATCTTTAAAAAAAAACGATTGTTTAATAAAAGTACAACTTACAGTATTTTAATAAAAATCCGAGGAAGTTCAACCATATTGACGTTGTTTTTAAAAAAATAAATGTAAATTTTTGACAACCTATCACAGCAAAGTGAGAGTTATGATTGTGTTGATACACGTTGTTTTAAGAAGTAGATATAAAGAGGCATTGCTCACAAAAGCTAAAACTTAAAAACACCAACAGTTTTTTATAAAATAGCCTATGGCCCAGTTACCTCGTGGTTCCAGTTACCCCAATAAACCTTAATATTAATGTCAGTCTGATGTTGATAGCTACAGAAATCTATTGCATGTGGAGGCTGCATGCTTTAGATGAAGACAGGTTCAAATGCACCTGAGACTCGGATGTTTAATTTTTTCATAATTAGCTGATGTACTAACTAAAAACCTTCATTGAACACTAATAAACAAGCTTTAATTTTTTGCAGTTAGTTTATGGTGTTATGATAGCTTCCACACATGTCCTGTATATAACGCAGTTCTACCAGTAAAGAGGTGGTAAATGTTCAGTTTTTTTCTGCATTTTAAAATCTCAGTCGCTGGAGTCCCATTGGAGTTTCAAAAAAAGATAGTCTGTGTTCACAGAAACTTTCTGAAACTGATGGTACTTTTCATTTTGAAAAACAATTTAATGTTTACTATTAAAAAAAAAAAAAAATTCTTAAGTTTGTTTTCACATTTTCCATCTTTTATGCATTTTCAACTGTCTGGGTGAAAATACAATATACCAGATTTTAGTCTCGGTGAAAATACGAACTTGGATAGGCAGTACCTTTCTGTGAAACTAGACAATGACAGTCGTGTTTGCTTGTAAATATTAAAAGATGTTGATAATAATAATAGCCAAACAACAGTAAAATTGAGCATAAAATACAGGTGTACAATAAAAATAATCAAAAAGTGAATTCATTAAGATTTTTTTTTTTTTTTAAACTGAACAATTAAAAATACATATTTACATACGATCATTAGAAATTCTACTTATAATAACAAGGCTGGGGTGAAATCTTGTCCGATTTCTTTTACAAATTACAAAGGCAAAAAAAACTATTGCATACTTTATGCCTGTAACAATGTACTTGTTTCATTTTCTGATGGATGGTTGTTTAACACGTTGAATGGCACATCAGTCATCGGTGACTGACATTGATCTTTTCGTTTATGTTGCGTCAGTCCTCAGTAACTGACACTTATAGATTCTGTAACGGGAGTCTTATTTCGTGGCCTAAACGGAAAGACGGACAAAATAGACTTGGTATTCAATGTGTTAAAAAATAACACCAAATGCTAGTATAAGTCTAGTTAGCTTGCCTATAATTTTGCTGTAAATCTTATGAACTAATACTATATACAGTAGACTTCAGCCTACCTGGCACTCATGGAACCAAGGAGGATGTGCAGATAATTAAAAGTGTTAGTTTTTAAACAGGTGGATATTTATTAGCAGAAAATTTTCTGATCTGTGATGGGCATTTGAGCATTTAAAAATAATCTGCAACCATAAATGTTATATGGAAACAGAAAGGTTGGCATATTTGACTTTTGTAAAATATAAAGTTATTCATTTTCTAAAATTAAAGCTCTATTCAAATTCATAGCCCTCTTTTTAAGTTACAAATTTTCAGCTGTGATTTAATTTTTTTATAATGTAGAATTTCCATATGTTTGTATTTTTCAAGTTGCTTTCCTATTGGTCCA
The DNA here is from genome assembly GCA_963932465.1 of Maratus speciosus. Lineage (NCBI taxonomy): Eukaryota > Metazoa > Arthropoda > Arachnida > Araneae > Salticidae > Maratus > Maratus speciosus. The sequence goes on along the minus strand of OZ010796.1, from coordinate 149,250,751 downwards.
ACAAATACTTTAGTACCTGTAGTTTTTCCATCAAGATGTTGAAATAAGTGTCTAAAAGAAAGTTTATTTGCATGTAGTAAGCAAATTATCCATTCTAAAGGTTTTTTCATTTTCCTTCCAAAGCTTTGATTAATCCAGATTTCTGTCCTACATTAATGCCGGTTCCGTTGCACCCAATAAGTTTCAAATTTGAAATGTCCATATTATTATTTTGGATATACATCAAAATTCCATTGGCTGTATTAATAGCAGAGGAGGATGTCAATGAAATATGACCAGAATATTTTGAACTAAGACCTGTGATATATGTGTTTTTCATTAATGATTTTTTGGTATACTTTTTCCCCTTTGCTTTGGTTCTCATCGTGTTATTCTTTCTGCCATCAAAATACAAACCTTCTAAAATTAACCAGCTTCATCATTCTTTGTCTTTCAAATTCTTCCTTTTCTTTTCATCATCCTGTCAATTACTTTTCCTTTATTACCATCAGAAATACCCGTATTTTCTAAGGTGCCATTTGCAGTAATACTTGCAGTTCCTGTCTAATATTCCAGTTCTTCCAACCAGTTGATTGTTTATTCAAGATCAGCGGAACTACCGATTGAAATTTTACCTTCCAAACTATCTTCTTTAGTTGGTGAATCATTCATCAAAACATCCCTTTTTGTTTTAAGATAACTTTTTTTTCCCTTGATATATCTTTTTGCAGTCTTGCTACACTGCGCATCATTTTCTTTGTGGTTTTTATATCTATGGATTCTATTGCCATCATCCTTTCCTCTCTTTGGTCTTTGAGAAAGTTACGTTTGGCATTAGCTTATTTTATATGGTGTATTGAAAAGTGTCTTTCCTTAACATTGTAATATAAAACTTCAGAAATTCTTATTTCTTTACTTTGTAAAAATATTCTTAAAAAATGATGCTAATTTCAAACTTTAAAACAACTTTAAAACAACTTTCGTTAAAGGGTTAAAATGGTTCAAATATAGTTGAAGTTTGAAAATTTACACCATAAAATTTAATTTATACTAATTAAAGAAAGATGTGTGTTTGTGTTGGTGATGGCTAGGAAGATCTACTGCATATAGAGAATTAGAGAGTAGTCTGAGAGAGTAGTCTGAATAGAGAGAGTAGTCTGAAAATTTAGCTCAGGATAGTCCTAGACAGATCTGAATGCACCTGATGCTGAGTTCATTCATTTTTTGCTAATTAGCCAAGATATTAATTAAAAACCCTAGTGAACATCGCAAAACTGTATGGCGCTCCCAATCTTTGATGGTTCTGAAGCAGAGAAGAAAGTAGTGCATTGGGGGGGGGGGGGGACCATTCCTTTTTTTTATTTCACATATTTGAAACAGCGGCATCAGATTTCCTTAATGAAATACGAAAAAAATAGAAAATGTCCATTTAATCATTGTGTATTTCCAATCATAACAGTATTATTTGTTTAAAAATATATTAATTTTTATCCGTTAAAAAGATATTTTCCTAACGTTGAACTGGTGTATTTTTTTTCTTCTGCATATATAGAAGTCCGCATCTGCTATCCTGATCGAAATATGGAAAACAAAATAACCATTATTCATGTTCACTTTGTTTTTCTAATGATGTCTTTATGTTAGCCGGCAAAGTTCAATCAGTGAAGTATCAAAGTTCAATTACGGGACAATTGAACTTTGATACACTTGCACCTGAGCTCATAATCTTTTAAATGGGTTTACCCCCCCCCCCAACCACCACCACCCTTCTCATACTTCCAGCAGAGTTAAGATAATGGTTGGTGTGTGTTACGAGGCTATAGGCCCTGTCAGCACTTTAACTGCAACTAGGCAATGCTTAAACTGTGAGTAAAAATAGTAAATACAGTGTGTTGTAAGAGTACAAAATTTCTTGTTACCATGGTCAACATATAAACATGTGAAACTAACAAACCTAATATATGTATGTATATATCAGGACGCGAGTTTCAAAACTTGCTTTATCCAGAAAATCAAATTTTGGAAAATCACGAAAAACCTCTGACTGCATCCATTGATTTTCATTGTAAACCAAGATTTTACAATGCCAGAAATACACAATAGAAACCAGATTTCTTGCAGATTGTAGTGTTTTTTCGATGCAGGTTCACTAATAGAATAGATTGATAGAGAAGATTCGATTTTATAATTTTGGATAAGGCAAGTTTTGAAACTCATATCCTCATATATTCAATATTTAGAATGAAATTTTAAAAAATGCAAATTAGTTACAGCAATTAATAACATATTGAGATGATCTTAAAGATTTTGGTGAAGCTGTAAAAGAAAATTTTATCGACTGGGGAAATTATCCTTTAAGAATTTGATAAGTAAGTGTAATAAATGAAGTTAAATAAGTGGACATTAAAAAATTTGAGCTAGTTATAGCATTTGTATGGTGCCAGCTTGCCTTTTCTCTTCTTTGGTCAAAAATGTTGACTTGGAGTTATTACTGAAAAAATAACAAGAAGTATTTGAATATAAAAAATTATTTTAACAGCCTTAGATAGATTTGTATACAAAAAAAAAAAAGAAAAAAAATAACCATTCTAGGCATACTATCTTAAAGATGCGATTATGACAGTGAAGAATGATTAGGTTAAGAAAAAAAATATTAAAATTTTCAGTGAACTTTCACTGCAAAAAAATACTACAGCCAAGGTAGAGAAAATCTTTTATTGGTTTATCTTAAATCGCATGAAAGAACTTGGATAGGTAACAAGATATGTTTAAATAACATCTAACACAATCAAACCCCAATATTTTGATCCTTACAAGGTTGGGGGGGGGGGGGCAGTGGTGTAATCATAAAAAAAGCAGAGGGTATATCCTATGGTGTATATACTATGGCTTTTTTGAGAAACTGAGGGTATACGGTGTTCCTTAAAAAATCCAGAAGGTATATGGCATATACCACCATATACCCTCCACTACATCCCTGGGGTGGGGGGGGGGTAAAAATAATAAGATCTCCTTAAGACAAGGTTTCATAAAAGACAATGCCTAAAAATATATAATTTTATCAATGCTTGCTTTACTCATGTAAAAGAAATGTGCTTTATAACAAAGCTTAGAAAGAAAGCACATTAATTAAGCCTGATGTTTGTTTAACTTGGTCACTAACTTTCAGTGCCTAAGTCTCCACATGTTTTACAGGGATGCCCCTTTTATGCTGAACGGCAGATTTCCACTCTTACTATTTTTTTTCTCATCAAATCTGCAAATTTTTCTCCATAGTTCTGCGACATTTATCGCTTTTTTATTGTACATAATTAAAATATATGATTAAATATGCATGCCATATCTCCACAGATCTGTAAATTTCCCATTTTCTTCAAAAAAAAAAAAAAAAAAAAATCTGTGATGCCTGTGGAATCAGAAGGACAATCGTGTTAATGTGGGCTGTGAATGAACTCAGCATGCCTCAATTAGCCCACAGCGCAGAAAAATTCATGTCGAGAAGAGAATAATTTGGGGTCCTACTTATTAAATTTGTAGCTCTGGGATTACCCCAATATGTTTTTACAGGTAGACATTAGATATTGCATGGAATTTTTCCATGAATTAGCAGAATTCCTTGAATTATTATTTATTTATTGATTTATTAGCAGATTTCTGCACAATCAATTCGTCAATTACACATGAAAAGAAAACTGGAATTTCCTCAATCACTCACAATCTTTGAAAAAACAACCATGGAAAAATCCTGTAAATTTTTTAGCTCACTCTCCAAATAAAACCACGAATTTCATCAATCTCTCATAAAATAAAACTGCAAATTTTGTCAATTGGTCGAGGGATAAAAAAAATAATGCAAATTTCGTTCATCGGGCGAGAAAATAAAATGCAAAATTCATCAATCGTTCTTTTAAAAAAAAACGTGAATCTCAATCAATCAAAGAAAAATCAGAAATTGTGTCTGTTGGTCTTGAAACAAAAATCACGTGTTTTATCAAATGATCACAAAATAAAAACCATGAATTTCATCACACTCATGGATTAAAACTGCGAATCTCATAAAGAAGTTGCAAAGAAAATACAAATTTCATCAATCGATTGTGCATTTCATCAAACATTGTGCATTTCATCAATTAGTTGCACAAAAAAAATGTGAATTTCAACAATCAGTTGCAGAAAAGAAATAGTGAATTTCATGAAATGATCATGAAAAAAAAATCACAAATTTTGTCAAGGAGCCGCTATAATAAAATGTGAAAATCAGCAATGGGTCACAAAAATTGAAATTTATTGTCTCCACAGGGATTTAAAAAATCCCCTTGCCAACGAAAGTTTTAACAAGGCTTCTTGCACAATAATTCCACACTCAAAATCATCCCCGAGTCTCAGAAATTAAATTTATTTTATTAAAATCTGAAACCTAAAACATATTTTTCATGTGTATTTTTTATGTTGATATTTGCAGACACAAATTTTTATGCAAATGCCCCTGTTCAGTGTTTATTTTCAGTTATGAAAAATACTTTGAGGTGAAAATTTTATCTATCGAACAAAAACGGTAGAGAATCGTTTATTCATAAAATGTCATGCTTTACATTACAAACATTTATTAATATAAACTGTGCAATTATCGTGAGAAGATTCCATAAAATCCAGTCCCCAAATTTAATGGAGAAAATATAAGTTAATTTATTTAAGTTTTGTGTAAATTTTAATTTAAAATTTACTGTTTGTTACTTTTAAGATTTTAAAGCAGACAATATTACTGGTAAATGATAACATTTTAATGGCTTGAATTTTTAATTCAACATAATTTTGGATACTAGTTATTCTTCTGATGAACAATTTGGTTTAACTATATACAATACGAATATCGATACTTTTTTTAAACATACTCTAGGAAGAAAGATTGACCAAAACACATAACAAACTTTATTATTATTTTTTTAGTAACGTTTCAGAATGATCTGCTTGTTTACCACAGTAAACTACTGCTTTAAATATTCGAATAGCAATGTTATTCCTAAAAGTTTGAGTCTGATAATTTTTCTAACAATCTGTGTTAAGGTTTTTTTTTTTTAAGATAATTTGTCTTATAGAAAAACAAATGTTTATTTTTGGTTCTATATCAGTTCCCGCAGACTCGAAAAATAGAAGAGGAAAATTTTACAATGTAGGCATCATTTGCGGGGGGGAGGGGCTGACAAATTACAAGGGAAAGCAAGAAAAATAAAAGCAATAATTTTACTATTTCGCCATTAATTCTGTTCTCATGGCTTCAAGAAAAAAATGCCAAAATTGTATATTTTCTGCATTATTAATTTTATAATTTTAAGTCTGACAGACCCAAAAAAACAAAATATTGAAATCTAAAGAAGAAAGTAAAATGGAAATTTTACAATTTCAGATCCCGCAGGCTCAGAAATGGTGAAAATGTTGCAATTTTGGAGTTATTTCAGGTCTTCCAGAACTGAAAAATTCCAATAAAAAGGAAGAAATATAACTATGAAACTTTTACTATTTTCAAAATAATTCAGATTCAGAAAAATAAGGTAACTTTTATGCATTAATTTTGCAATTTCGGCTCCTGCAGACCTAAAAGGAGAAAAGTAACAGAAGTTTCACTATTTCATTGTTATTTTGGGTACCGTGTACTCGGGAAAATTATAATTTAACATTTTCGGTCTTGCCTACACGATAAAAAGGAGGAAAATTTGTAACTTTGGTGTTACCTCACAGATCCTGAAGAATCTGAGGGAAGTAAAGGGAAAAATTTCTATTACAATGTAATTTCGGATTCTGTGGACTCCAAAAATAGCAGACATTTACAGTTTTCACATCACAGGACCCACAAACTCAAAAAATCCGAGGGAAATGACTATACTAAACATAAAATATGTACTATAGTTTTCAATTAAAAACTTTTCATCTACGCTGTACCAGGGTTTCTGGCTTTTAGCCAGGCCAAAAAAAGCCTGCCGGCTTTTATTTTTCAAAAACGTGGTTTATAGATAATTCATATAAAATTTGGATTAATTTATTTTTAATACTTACACTTATATATTTTCTTACACTTATATATTTTCTACTAAAAAAATATAAACTTCTATTAAATTTTGTCAAATAAATAAGACCTTATAACTGCTAGAATGTAACTGTGAAGGCATTATGTCTGAAAAAAAAATTATGAATATTTAGAAGAATACATTAAATTAGACTCTAAAGTATTGGTTTGGATGGAATTCTTTATCATAGCTCTACACATACCACACATTTTAAAGATTATATAAAAAAATAAGAGGATGTCACACATTAAAATAGAAACATTCTTACATATACTGATATTTAATTTTAAAATTGATTGAAACTAAATAGCTTATGTGTATTTAATAACTGAAATTATCTTATATAATATTTGAGCAATTTCAATATTTTGATAACTTATAAAAATGATATATGTAAAGTTTTTCTGCTACTAAGCTGTTATGTAACTTATTCCAGATATGTCCAAAGAGAAATTAGGACGGATATAACATTTGAGAAAATTTTAGTACATGTAAGTGCATAAAATAAAGAGAACAATTTAAAAAAAAAATCTCCAAATAAAACTTGTTGAATTAGAATTTTGAAAAGCTACTTGCTATTTAAAATAGTGCATATTCATGGATAAATTAATGCATATGTTATTCATAATACTGTTTTAATAGAGAGAAATGATGTTTTTATTAAATGACTTTATGTGTGATTTTAAATAAATGTTTACGAGAAATAAAATAGACTTGAATTATTAATATCCCTTAAAATTAGTTAATAAAATATATAACTAAGCAACCATTGTCCTTTTTAATTATATAAAACAGTTAAAAAAAAAAAAAGAAATGGTATTAAGGTCAGTGTAAACCAGACAAAGCAATTGGTATGGCCTTTTATTCCAATATTAATGTCTTCACATTATTGAAAAAATGGATTATATTTATTTCTACCTCAATTAAATGTATTTAAAACTAATTAAAAAACACATTAAAATGTGTCATTTATAATTAAAATGATTCTCAGTATAAAAGCCAATTTCGGCCAAAAAAGGCCAATTTTGGACAAAAAAAGCCAGTTAAAACCAATAAAAGCCGACGGCCTGGCTTTTTTAAATTTTAGCCGGCTTTTTTGCAACCCTGCGCTGTACACAGGACAGTATATTGGGCATCTTTATCCGGAGTAGCCTGGTATATATATATATATATATATATATTTAAAAAAAACTGAATTCAGTTTATAAATTTGAAATTACATGCATACTAATTGGTTTAATTTATTTGAAACTGTCCAACAAAAATCTGGAGTCGGCATGGTTTTTAGCAACACTAACTCTGACTCTGCAGCCCTGCTTAAAAAGCTATTATGAAATTGAAATAGAAAACTTTTCAGAAATTATAGCTGATGAGTGTGAAATTAGTTTGGAAAGTATTGAGACTAACACAAGTGAAATTAGTTTGAGAAGTATTGAGACTGTAAATGAAAGTTGAAGAGTCATCTGTTCACCTTGAAAGTAACCTACATTAAAAGTTGTTGCACATAATGTTGAACCAAATGTTTTTGTCAGATTTGAAATTAACAATTCAAGGTTTGAAATTGGTAAACATAAAGCTGAATCGAAAGAAAACAATACTGCTATGGTAAAAGTGTATAAAAAATGTATAGGGTAAAGTGGAACTAAAGTATCACAAATTTAGGAAAGGAGAAAGTACCGAGATTTAGTAAAATTCAAATAAATTGATGCTAGTGGTAATAGTAATCAAAAATATTTTTCAAAGTCGACTACTTTCAATTTTTGTCCTTCAATTTCCAATGAAATACACCATGTGTGAAAGTAAACATGCTTTTGTGTCTTATCTCCATCTGTTTTAAAAGTGTTACTATCAACTTCAGTGATTACCTTCACTGTACCTTGTCAGATTTCTGACATTAATGAGACATTTGCTTAATGTAAATTATTGTTTAATTATTTTTATTTTCTTCTTATCTATGAGATTAGAATGAGTGAAATGTATGAATGGAAATTCCTGAAGAGGGGTTTTTGTCTACTGGAATGTGAGTGATACACTAGGAAAGTATGTAGCAGTAAGAAGTAAGAGTTGATGAACAAAAGATAATCTTCTTTGATAATCTGTCATGGGACAAACAGTCAACGATGGCATGTGGGGTTGCCTAGACCTGCCAACTGTTATGAAAAAATTGTAGTTTCTACGATTTGGAGCTAAAAACTACGATGCTATGAAAATCGGTCTAAAACTACGGTTTTCTGGGGAAAAAAAAAAAAAAAAAACCTGCCCGTCGAAAAAAAAATAAATTTTCTCAACCATTTGCTGAAAAAAAAACACCAATTTCATAAAAGAATCTCGAAAAAAAAATGCAAATTTGTTCAAGGGATCGCGAAAAAATGCAAATTTCGTCGAAGAATGGCAGAAAAAATGCAAATTTCGTCGAAGAATGGCAGAAAAAATGCAAATTTCGTCGAAGAATGGCAGAAAAAATGCAAATTTCATCGAAGAATGGCAGAAGAAACACAAATTTTGTCGAAGAATGGCAGAAGAAACACAAATTTTGTCGAAGAATGGCAGAAGAAATGCAAATTTCGTCATGAGAACGCGAACGAGAAGAAATGCGAATTTCATCATGCGAACGAGAAGAAATGCGAATTTCATCATGAGAACGCGAACGAAATGCAAATTTCATCATGAGAACGCAAACGAAATGCAAATTTCATCATGAGAACGCGAACGAAATGCAAATTTCATCATGAGAACGCGAACGAAATGCAAATTTCATCATGAGAGCACGAACGAAATGCAAATTTCATCATGAGAGCACGAACGAAATGCAAATTTCATCATGAGAACGCGAACGAAATGCAAATTTCATCATGAGAACACGAATGAAATGCAAATTTCATCATGAGAACGCGAACGAAATGCAAATTTCATCATGAGAACGCGAACGAAATGCAAATTTCATCATGAGAACGCAAACAAAATGCAAATTTAGTCAAAGGATCACGGGGAAACAATTCGAATTTCGGCAAAAGATCGCGGAAAAAATCCGAATTTCGTCAAAGGACTGTGGGGGAAAAAAATCGCGAAAAAAAAAAAAAACAAATTTTGTCAAAGGATCACAAAAAAAAGCCAAATTTCATCAAAAGATCACAAAAAAGCCAAATTTCGTCAAAGGATCACAAAAAAAGCCAAATTTCGTCAAAGGATCACAAAAAAAGCCAAATTTCGTCAAAGGATCACAAAAGAAAAACCAAATTTCGTCAAAGGATTGCGAAAAAACAAAAATCCAAGTTTCCTGAAAAAAATTGCGAAAAAAAAACAAATTTCGTCAAAGGATTGCAGAAAAAACATAAATTTTGTCAAAGGATCCCAGAAAAAAAGCTAATTTTGCCAAAGCATCGCAGAAAAAACACTAATTTCGTGAAAGGGTTGTGTAAAAAAATGCATAATTATCGCCGTTAAGATATCTCAGCCCTTCCCCCCCGCTGCTTGTAACCTTTCAGAAAATTTTCTGTGAATTTCTGATTTTATTTTTTTCCTCTTCAGAATCACCCCTGTTCTGTGTTCATTTCAGGAAACATCACACACAGACAAAAATCTCTTTATTATTATGATAAATATAATTTTTAATCTGAGAAAAATTGGGTTAACCCGAATCCAACCTGCAGGAATCTAAACTCGGTCCGAACTGAAAGCATTCAGAGTTAACCAGATTTGCAGCATAAGAAACAGCAACCAACCAACCTCTAGATAAATTTGAATTTTAGGTGCTACTATTTCTCATTTTCAAAGGTTGGCAGAACGTCTGGCTGTGAAAATAGAGCAGAGAGGAGAATCAGTTTAGAGTTAGAGGAGAATGGCATTAGTCATGCTGTGAGCACAGTGTGTTTTCTTAGAGAAGTGTCTTGTGAGAAAGTCCATGTGTATGACTAGATTTTGGATAGACCTGTGTGGTTGTAGTATTGGATAAGCCTTGCTGTGTACATTAAAGAGAGGCAGGAATAGTGTGTTTATAGTGTTATAACCTAGTGCTTTAGATAGTATCCCAAAGTGTAATTTAACATATATCTTCACATGTGGTGGATTGAAAGTGGAGTAATATATATATTACAGTTATTGTGTGTGTGTGCAATGAGCTCTTGCACTCATTTTTTGTGCATGTTTTAAAATGACTGTTCTAAGAATTCTTGAACTGTTTAGCAAGTGCAATTGGGGGGGGGGGATACTTCTTTTTTTGTTGAATTTTTTACCAGCAGTAATAAGTGAATTCTCATTATATTTTAAATGGAGAATGAGTACCCTGTCTACCCATATCAAAAACTTTTATCTTTTTCAATGTAAATCTTTTTATATATTTATACAGTGTATAATGTGTGAAATCAAGTGGAAATGATTGGGAAAGAGAGGGCATCTGTAGGACAGATATTTGTTTCCTATCTATTTTCATTTATTTCTTTTATGTTCCAACTGACTGACCTGCTCAGTCCGAGCCCATGATAATAACCTTAAATAAATTTCAAGTTTGTATGATTTTATATCTAACCCAATTTTGTATGAATTTATATTTTTAAATGAAAAATTCACAAAAAAATGATGATATTTAGTGGTAAAAGTGCTCATAAGATTTCTTCTTTTTTCATGTAAAGAGTTTAAAGAAAATAGTTCTTGCTGTCTCTTTGAAATTTCTGTTGGTTATAAATGTAATGGTTTTGCAGCATATGTAAAAATTTTGTGCAAAAATATGATATCTAGTTGTAAAAGAAATGTTTTCTTCTTGCATCTTTTTTATTACCGACCGGGTCCTTTAAAATAACCAAAGAAAAAATAAATCTTGCCATCTGAACTCTCTGTAAGTTATAAACTCTAAGTTTATAAAGTATCCAAGCCCTCTAAAATTTTGTGAAAAAATATTCACATGTAATCGTGAAAGCATGAGCTGAAGCCTCACCAAAACAGTCTGTGTTTTAGGTTTTCATCGAACATTTCTCAAATTTTTTTTTTTTTGTTAAATACTTCTACTTGTCCGAAAATTTCGAAATTTTTATAGGTTGATGTGAATCTGGTCTGTTGATATGCTCTAAAAAGATTGTGTTGAAATACCGACATTTAGTTACTTTTAGCATAGAAAAAAGATCATCTTCAAGAGGCAAGAAGTGGCCTGCAGTTTCAAATTTTTTTGAAAGGGTACAAAAAAAAGTGTATTTTTCAAAACCAATTCCACCACCAAAGAGAAGGTCCTAGCTTTAAATATGCATCTTTTTGTGATATATTTTATGTTATTTCAAAGTAAGTAAAAATAATTAATTCACTGCTGAAAAGCACTGTATTTTTGTGTGCTCTGTTAAAACTTCACAACTGATTTTGGTTGTTTTATCTGTTACTAGCTGAATTTTTTCTGTTATTGCACTGTCAGTTATGTGATAGTTAAAAATAAAAGCAACATTTCATAGATTCACTATGAAGCATACTGATGTACTTCAAGGTAGATGTGGGAAAACAGATGCTATTATATTATAATAAACATTTTTGTATTTTAAATTTTTGAACTATATGACCAATATTTTTTAACTTACCTTAATTTTTAGTGCTTTATTTTTTTTTATATACATTTTGATTATGTAGTGTTGTTATTGTTTAATATGCATACTAATTTTTGCATGTCTTAATTTTGCAGCTGTTTTAAATATGTCATCACCATCAGATACATCTGAATATTCCTACCTGGGGCCATTATCAACATCCACTCTTTATGGACATAATGAGGATTGGCCTTGGACCCCAGAAGACCAGTACAATCACTATACTTACCTTACTTCTAGCAGTACTAGTCAAGAACCAATAGATTATAGTGTTAGTTCATCTATGTTTTTTTCTGGTGAAGAAAATGTTGACAGTTCTTCATATAAAAGTAAAGCCATTAGTTCCGATGGTAGCTACCCTGCAGAAAATGAAAGGTATGATGAAAGGCCACCTGATGACCAAGTGTTTGAAACATTAGGTCAAACCGTGAAGCAAGATCCATATTACTATGAAGAATATGACGAGATACCACCTCAACCAAAGAAGAGAGGGAGAAAGAAAAAAGAGCCTAATGGAATAAAGTAGTTTATTTTTCTAAATTTTATCATACTTTTTAATGCACTTAATTTTAACAGTAAATAGCTCTTTTGGTACTTTTCTGTTAGCCAGATGTAGATATCACCAACAGTAGATATTTGTTTCATTTTGCCACACCATCCTTGGTTAAGGAATTTAAACACATACATCAATAGAGAAAATATACACACTTGAAAAATAAAAACAACTTATACTATTTAAAAAAAAAAAAAAAAAAAAAAATGCATGCTCTCATACAGTAGACTCCCTCAAATCTGCAACCCTAAAATTTGCTAACACCTAAAATCCGCACATCATTACAGTTGTAAACAATGAAACTTTCAGTTCAGATGTAGGGGCAAATTACAGAATTTTTTTGTTTTATATCATTCCATATGTATTTTAATATCTAATTCTTGTTAGTATGACTGAACTGATGTTTTTTTATGAAAGGAGTATGAGTTTATTTCTGAAAAAAAAATTAATATATTGCTGAATCACTGGCAATCACAATCTTTTTATCAAGTACATTGATGTATTAATCAAGCTTTTCAGATTATTAAAACTGGCTAAACCTAAAATAGAACTTCCTTACTTTATGCTTTTGATGTGAATTAATAAGGTACCTGTATGAGGAAAGTTTCATTGAATAATTCAAGAAAAATCTATCTCATCTTTATTATACAAATTTAATTATACATTACAGTCAACTCCCTCTAATCCACAGCTCTATAATCCGCACACTGTTTCAGATGTAAACATTGAAAATTCAGTTACCATTAACTTTGCGAAAGAAATTCATAATGGAGGCAATTTGATCGACAATTGATATTCAGTTTTTGCGGCCCTTAATTTGTGCATTTCAATGAAGTAAAAATTTATTTTTCAAATAGAGAAAAAAAGGCAAAAATCAGGTTGTTTTTGTGTGTGTTCAGCATTTAAGCAGTTATGTTGACTTTGGTGGCTTGAGTTTAGGTAATGCAGAATAGAAATCTGCAGAACTTTTAGGTTTGTTAAAAACTCATTAACTATTGTGCCTGATTTCTTGAATGGAGAAAAATGTAATTGAATGAATGTCTTCCCAAAATAAAGCTCCAGATACAGAAAATTTCACCAGATGATGCCATTAAAAGTACTACTCTGTTAAACTCTACTGAAATTCAGGATAAATCTCACAAAGTCTGATGACGAATATGGAAAAGTAACTCTTGAGTGGGTTTGGCGATTGGTTATAAAATCTGGATTTTCTTCAGTTTTGTTACAGAGTAAGGAATAATGACTATAAGTAGTCTCCAAGAAAAGTACTAGACCAAAAGAAATTCTCAAACAAATATAATTGATACTATACTTGATAATTATGAAAATAGACAAAAGCAACTGTAAAATAATAATAATAATAATTTTTCCTTAAATATGATGCTTTTTTCAATTAAACAACCCAATGTGTTAAAATATCTTTTTTATCAATTAATTTATGCATCAACAATTAATTTACTGTAAATTTGTAGAGGGAAAAATGTAAACAACGTAATGACCTATAATCCGCAAAATTCTATAATCTGCACAACCTTTGGTCCCAAGCTGTGCTGATTAGAGGGAGTTGACTGTATTAATTATATACTTGAACTTTACTTTTAATAATTTAATCATTTTAGTTTATTACTTATTTTAATATTTTATTATATTACAAGGATTTGTTATAATTTTGATTGCATTATTACATTCAAATTACAGTTTATAAAATGTAAACAAAGCAATGACCAGAAATCTTCAAAATTCTGAAATCTGAATGACCTCTGGTCCCAAGTTGTGCGGATTTGAGGGATACATATATTTATGTATGTATGTATATAATACCTTTTTAAATAAAAAATAGCTAACAAGTTCATATAATAAAATGTCTGAATCTCTAATTTAAAGATGGCATGTAATAATATTATATGTTATTGTTATACTGTACAGAACCATTGGCAGCTAGGACACGGTTCGGGGTTCCTTCGGTTCGAGATTGGATCTTTTTATGAGATTTTGAAGTACAAATTTCAGGTTCATATTAGAATATTTTTACGGGCCCGAGCAATGCCGGACGGCTCAGCTAGTAAGGCAAATAGGATCTAATAATCACATAACTATAAAGGAATATATATGCAGAGAGAGAGAGAGAAAAATAAGTATTGATGAGTTTTCCTTAAAATGAAAAATGTTAGAAAAACCAAAATAAATCAGCTACCTGTCCTCCAGTAGCGAAACCTCATATTTTCCGGCATGCTGGTGCACCTCGATTTTTTCTGGCATGCCGGCTAATGCGGGGGAATACGGTAAAATGCATATATAAATAAACAAATTTCATCAAGTTTGTTTTCATAGCTGTTTATGTCATTTCACAACACATCTCGGTAATACTTATCCCATTGACTAATTTCGCCAAATTATACAAATTGGCATAATTTTAATTTCAAATAATGAAAGAACAAATAAATTAGTATAAACCTTAATAAAATACAAATAAAATGTCGAAATAAAAATCACTTGATCATGTAAACACGTGTAACTTATGTAAAGTCAAGTGAATGCATGGCATTTTCCGTTCATAGATGGAATTCCATCTTTTGAAAATTCCCGAGGACGGAAAAATCTCAGAGAATGAAAAAAAATCTGTTTTTAGGTTTACAGGATTTGTGCAAAATGTTTAAGAAAAGAGCTTAAAATAACTCCACTTCCTTCAAAGAATCCCGGGAAAAAGGCTATTTCTGCCTAAGGATTGCGAAAAAGACGCAATTTTTGTCAAAGGATTGCGAAAAAGACGCAATTTTTGTCAAAGGATTGCGAAAAAGGTGCAATTTTTGTCAAAGGATTGCAAAAAAGACGCAATTTTTGTCAAAGGATTGCGAAAAAGACGCGATTTTCGTCAAAGGATTGCAAAAAAGACGTGATTTTCGTCAAAGGATTGCGAAAAAGACGCAATTTTCGTCAAAGGATTGCAAAAAAGACGCGATTTTCGTCAAAGGATTGCAAAAAAGACTCGATTTTCGTCAAAGGATTGCAAAAAAGACGCGATTTTTGTCAAAGGATTGCAAAAAAGACGCGATTTTCGTCAAAGGATTGTGAAAAAGATGCAATTTTCGTCAAAGGATTGCGAAAAAGATGCAATTTTCGTCAAAGGATTGTGAAAAAGACGCAATTTTCGTCAAAGGATTGCGAAAAAGACGCAATTTTTGTCAAAGGATTGCGAAAAAGACGCAATTTTCGTCAAAGGATTGCAAAAAAGACGTGATTTTCGTCAAAGGATTGCGAAAAAGACGCAATTTTCGTCAAAGGATTGCAAAAAAGACGCGATTTTCGTCAAAGGATTGCGAAAAAGACGCGATTTTCGTCAAAGGATTGCAAAAAAGACGCGATTTTTGTCAAAGGATTGCAAAAAAGACGCGATTTTCGTCAAAGGATTGTGAAAAAGATGCGATTTTCGTCAAAGGATTGCGAAAAAGATGCAATTTTCGTCAAAGGATTGTGAAAAAGACCCAATTTTCGTCAAAGGATTGCGAAAAAGACGCAATTTTCGTCAAAGGATTGCAAAAAAGACGCAATTTTCGTCAAAGGATTGCGAAAAAGACGCAATTTTCATCAAAGGATTGCGAAAAAGACACAATTTTCGTCAAAGGATTGCGAAAAAGACGCAATTTTCGTCAAAGGATTGCAAAAAAGACGCGATTTTCGTCAAAGAATCGCGAAAAAGATGCAATTGTCGCCAAAAGTTTGCGGGGATAAAAACTGATTTTCGTCGAAGGATCACGGAAAAAATGTGATTTACCTCAAAGGACGCGATTTTCGTTAAAGCATTGAAAAAAAAAACACTATTTTTGTCAAAGGATTGTGGAAAAAACGCAATTTCTGATACAGGGTCACGGAAAAAATTAAATTTCTGTCAATGTATCGCGGAAAAAATGCAATTTCTGTCAAAGGATCACGGAAAAATACTATTTTTGTATAAGGATCGCAAAACAGATGCGATTTTCGCAAAAAGATTGCGGGATAAAATGCAATTTCCTTCAAAGGATCGTGGAAAAATGCGAATTTCGTCAAAAAATGACGGAAAAAACACTAATTTCATCGAAAGATCGTGGAAAAAAACGCGAATTTCGTCAAAAGATCGTGGAAAAAAACGCGAATTTCGTCGAAAGATTGTGGCAAATACGGAAATTTCGGCTACAGATCGTGGGAAAAATGCGAATTTCGTCAATGGGCCGTGGATGTGAATAGGGTAGGACTGTAGTATGAATTAAACTTTTCACATACTGTTTACATGAATATGGATGTTTTACATGCATATGCACTTTTTTTAATTCGGTTTCAACATAATTGAATGTTACTGCATATAATATTTAACGTGTTAGGGTTTTGTCTAAGTGGTGTGTCGGCGTGTGAGTATGTACTCTTTCAGTGTGTGTGTGTGGGGGGGGGTTCAAAATATTATCAGTCTTGGCGAAATTTCAAACTTGCACCCATGAGTGAATGTGACATTTGCAATCAACCATTATTGGCATTTAATCTTATAGTTTGGTGATAGATTTTTGGTAAACGGGATAACCAAGTAGTACCCAAATCTCACTTTCTGATGCCCGAATTATGCCAAGCTTTAAAAATAACGCTAAGGCCCCTATGGTGGAAAAGTACTAATTTCTCTATTATTTTGCAGTACCTGCACCATAGTTTGTACTATATGCATGGGGAGAGGACGAAAAGTTTAAATATTAAATTCTAAGTTTTCTTTAAGGCTGTTCTTAACTGCTCTGCTCAACAAGCCTAAAATGTTCTGACATATTTACAAATTCTTTTTTTAATGGAAAGATATTAAACTGGAAAGCCTGACCATGGAAGCAATTTGGAGTCTGTTTTTTCCATTTTTTGATCGATCCATTTATCCATTGAGTTATCAGCGTTTTCAATCACGTGACAAACCTGTTTTCCTCCCGCTCTTGAGTGATTTTTTTACTTTCGCACAGAAATTTGGTTCAAAACATTCACTTTGACGCTATTTTCTGAAAGATCTATTGTGTTTGCAAAAAAATGGAAAAAACAGCTCAATGACATAGTTTCTGAACAACACCAGCTAGTTTCATGCATTTTCGAACAAAAATAAATAACTTATGTCAGGAAGTTGCTCTTTTTGATTTGAGAACAGCCTTAAAGCACTAAAAGACTAAAAATTTAAGAATAAAATAAATGTAAAATTAGATTAAAAAAGAATGGTACTACTTAGTTATCCCATCGACCAATTTCGCCAAATTATATACATCGGCAAACCACTCACCAAATTATACAAATTGACATAATTTTTATTTTAAATAACGAAAGAACAATTAAATTAGTATAACATTAATAAAAATACAAATAAAACGTCAAAATAAAAATCTTATTTAATCGTGGAAATCTGACGATTAAAGAAGACGAAAATCTCTGTTAAATTTTAGTGGTAGCAAAAAAGCATAAAAGTTGGCAGCTATGTCTAAATGCATAAAAATAGTATAATTATTATTATTTTATACGGCATCATTTCTGGCATGTTGCATTTATCTAATTGTTTCGTATTGTTATCTATATGTAAGTGTATTTTACATTTCCCCCAATTTTTTTTAAAGCTATGACTACATTCACACCCCAGATGGTGTAAAGTGCATTAAACAAGAGAGGATGTCTGAATTTAAACAGAGAAAGAGAATGGATAGATTTGATGGTATGCCTGAAGAAGAAGTTATGAAAAAATCATTACCAGATCATTTAAGTCATGGTTTAGATATTGTAATTGTGAGTATAATCTACAAATTATTATTATTACTTGTAGTGATATTTTCTTGAAATTTAGATCTTGTTATGGTATGTTGAAAATTAATAAATCTTTCTAAAGCCTTGCTGTAAAAATTATTTTTTAAATATTAAAGTATCTAAAAGGTTTACTTAAAAATTTTCATCTTTTTTATATTATAACGAGTTTATGAAATTGCAGTTTTGACTAGTAGAAATAAAGATTACTTTTATCAAAATAACAATGTATAGAATTATGTTTAAATATTCAGGGCTATAGAATAATTACACAAAATTATAGTTTATTCTGTGATGTTTTGAAAAAAAAATCCATCACCTTTACTATAATTAGTAATAAATCTTGAATTTTTAATTCATTCTTGAAATCTTATGAGTTTATTGTAAATACTGTTGCTGTCAATTGTATATAATACCCAAGTTATGTAAGTGTAATTTAACCAAAAGGTGAGCAGTAAATTTTTTATTTAGATTTTTTTCATATTTGTCAAGTTGATAATTTTTAAAAAAGAAAGAAAAAGACATTATTGTAGGTATAAGAATGTGCATTGTGTTGCAGAATAGTGTTTATATTATATGAATAAGAATGGTCATATTTTCTTCCTAAAGATTTAAAGAGATTGAACTTTAAATTATGTAATTTATATGTGAGGTAACTTTTCTAAACAAACTAAACTAAAAGGATAGTAGAACTGACTTTTATCTGGAGGCTGGGAGTTTATAGTGTGGCAAGGTTTGAAATAGCTCGGGAATTGCGCAAATCATACTAAGAATAGAAAGGTCCAACATGATGAAAAATGCTGTCTAGGATTTTTTTCCTTAAATTCTTTCTCAGGCAACTGATTCTTCTGTGAATTACAGTTGGCTCTCTGTTTAACGACTTTCAAAAAACCTCGAAAAATTGTCCTTAAATAGAGATCGTCCTTAAACAGAATTTGTGGAAAAGTAATATTTGAAAGACATTTACCTTCACAGTTTACAAGCTTAAGACTATCAATGCATTTCTCAATTTATTGGCATGTTTAGAAAATGTTCTATTTATTTACTTACATTTATTTTATGTTTTCTTACTTATTTTTATTGATATAGATATACAACATTTTTATTGCACAAATACTAATTGCATTAATTACACTGCATGCAAGAACAACATTACAGCATACATTGTTACTTAAAGTACAATAAAATATTTATAATACATTTAATTAAACAAATTAAGTTTTTAAAAAATCAAAAAGTGTAGATTGTTTCAGTGGTAGTCTAGTTTTAAGGACCCTTGCTTCAAGCTTTTCAAGAAGGTTGAAAGTGTCATCTTCCATATTTGATGAAACAATGTACTGTCAAAGAATATCCAGGGCAGAATTTGCATCTGAGTAAAAAGGAGGTGTGGTGTCTTGCTTTCTGTATCATCCGCTTTATCACCATCTTCTGCATCTAAAGTTGCATTTTCATTCGTGATATCTTCATAAATTTTATCTAAATTTCTGAAGTCGATTGTTAAAATGTCTTCGTCACATGGGTAAAGTTCATTTTCCTTTATCTGATTTGCAAGAAAACTTGTTTTTCTATCGGAGGAAATTCCCTCATTTAACATGCTTAAAGGGGAAAAAAAAAAAAAAAAAAAAAAACTAAATTTTGTCTTTAAATAGAGATTTTTTTTACTTAAAGGAGCCGGGACCACAAAATATCGTCGTTAAGTAGAGCGACGTTAAACAGAGAGTCGATTGTATTTATTGTTTGTGAAATTCCGCAAAATCAATGCATCAAACAATCCATTAAAAATTATGAATTTTATAAATCGGTCATAGAAAAAATCATGAATTTTGACAACTAATCATGGAAAATGTGAATATCCTCAAAAGATCACAGAAATGAGTAGTGAACATTGTCAATCAGTTATGGCAGAAAAATCAAATTCCATCAAAATATCGCAGAACATAAATATTAAATTTTATTAATCGCTCTTGTGAAAAAATATTGCAAAATTTCAACAATTGATAGCAGAAAAAAAAACTGATTAAAATGACCACACAAAAATATCATGTATTTTGTCAAACAATCGTGGAAAAATTGTCTAATTCAATCGGCCACAAATCGCCTTAATCAGTCATGAAACTTGCAAATTTTTTGCTCCATACAGATTAAAAAAAAAAATAATCCCTGATGTCCAACATTGATACCAGATTCATTTTAAAACCAAGAAGCTCATTGCATTTACTTTCTTTTTTTTATCTCCTAGTCCTTCAAATGTGCCATTATTTTGATATTACAGTAGTCACCATTATTAAAATCTCTGGTTAATAAAATCAGCCACTAAAATCAAATTTAAAGGACCAGATTCAAATCAATGTGAAATCATTACTGCCTCGTTTAAAAAATTAAAGTTTCAAATGCTTCGATGTATTACCACATGAAATAAGACCAGGTCATGAAGAGCTTTTCATTTCAAAACATATTTGTGAGTAGCAGTGCTTAACCTTTTATTTTCTGAACAATGAACAATATTGCACTTTTTATTTCATATTCAGCAACATTCCTTCTCACTTGAAAATAATTGGGTAGAGAACAAAGGAAAGGGAAGATAAGCAAACACAGAAAATAATTCCTAGAAGAAAACAGATTAGAAAAGGAAGAACATACTTGTATCACAGCTTTCGAAAAGTTTCTTCATCAAATGATCATTTGGAATTCTGTCAGAAATGAGTGAACATTCCTAAGTGCAAAGATTTAAGTGTTAGGGAAAAGCTAGAAATGGTGAAAAGATATGACATGCCAAAATGCAGCCAACAAAAGCTTTGCCTAAACTGGGGATTTCTGAAACTGTCTTGTACAATTTGTTGAAGCAAATATATTCCATTTCTGATAAAACTAAAAAAATGGAAACTTATCCCGCAAAAGAAAATTCAATGCAAAATCTCATGACATACAGTCTGCTCTTTTTAAACTGGTTTAACAGTGCAAGAATACAAAAAATTCTCATTTCTTGTTCAATTCTATGTGAAGAAGTACAGTAGTTTGCTAGTCTGATAAGAGAAGAAAACTTGGCACTTACGGACGGATGGCTAAATAAATCGAAAGAACAGAACGCAACAACATTGTTTATAGAAAATTGCATGGTGGGAAGTAAGATACCTATAACGAGGCAGCTGTGAATTAGAAAGAAGTATGAGCTTCTCTGATCAAAGATTATCAACCTGATGAAATGTTTAACTCGGAGGAGTTGGTTATTTTACTAAGTACTTCTGGCACACAATTTGCTGTTTAAAAATGACTCTGCTGCAGGAAGCAAAAAAATCAAGTAAGGATTTACTGTGCTGTAACATGTAACAGGACAGGAACTGAAAAGAAAACTCCTTTGGTGGTTAGTTCTGGCAAATGTCCCTATTGTTTTAATGGTGTTAAGAACCTTCCAGCCAATTGTGTACACAGCAGAAACTCGGTAACCACAGCTATTTGTACAATTTATCTCCTTAAAGTTCCCGTCCTGTCAGGCGAAAACACTCACGAGCTAAACCTATCGGAAGCTTCTTTTCCAATATTTCATTTGAATTTCAATTTTTTTGCATTTAATACTGAGCTTTTTTTTTTACTTTATTGAGTTTGGTTGCAGATTTTTTTTTATGAAGTTACTTTCACTTTTGGAACTGGTTCCGAAAGTGAAAGAGTCGTTTAAAAAAAACTACAACCAAAATCGAAAAAGCAAAAAAAAAAAAAAAAAGAAGTCAATCGAGCTCAGCTATCCATTGCAAAAAAATTATTTAAAAATATGAAAATGAAATATTGGGAAAGAACCTTCCTGTAGTTTTAGGAGATTCGTAGTGTCTTTGTGACTGGACATGGCCTTAAGCAAGACAAACATCTAAAAAGCAAAAAAAAATTGTGTTCTTGTTAGACAATTCTTCCTCTCATCCAAATGATTTGAAATGAAACGATATTAAACTAGTTTTCCTTCTCCCAAATGCTACAAGCATCATTCAACCTTTGGATTAAGTGATCATACGATCAATTAAATTTTATTACAGAAAGACACTTGTTAATAAATTTATCAAAGAAATTTATTTTTGCAGTTCTCTTAGTTCCAACTTGATAAACAAGATTTCAAAGGCAATCACTTTTTTGGATGCAATCCATATCATTCAAAGTTCTTGGGAAACAGTTACATCAACAATGATCCTTAACTGTTGTGGCTTCAGCGTACAAAATACAAAATTCTTGCACGGAGCAAGAAATTTCAGTTGAGGAAGATGAACCAACTGAAGAGCTCTTGAAATGTGTTTCCATTGACGATGATTTGCCAACATCAGTTGGGGGGGGGACTGAAAAAAAATTAGGAATCTAAAATTTTCGAAACATTTCAGAAATTCCAAAATTTTAGTAAAAATTTACAAATTTAGCAAAATTTTCAAATTTTTTTCCCAGATTTCAAAATTCCAGATAATGGGTCCTATACTATATATATGATGCCTCTGCCATAACCTCACTCTTTTTAATTTTACATCGTTGAAGGGACACACTTTCTAATCCTTAAAACTGTTCTGTGCTGTTTCTAGATTGACTTTTTATATGCTTTTTTATATTTTTTGACTTATAGTGACACAGTTATTTATCTTAATTGGTTAGGATGACCTAATGTTATTAGTAAATCAATAATTTAAGTCATAGTTTGAATTAATATAGGTAGTATTTCTTCATTAGTTAAAAGCTGTTTCAATCAGTATTTTCATATGTTGATTCCTTTATATGGCTAAAAAATAATTTCTTTCCCAGTAATAGAAATGTTCTGTGTCAATCTGCAGCAAACCTAAATTTATCTGTGACCCGATAATGGCTACTATCACAATAAGCTTATCAGAATAAATAATAGTAACCCATAAAAAAGCAAAATTTACATTTATGAAGAAACATAATAAAAAAAATACAATAAGTCTGGAGACTTAAAGTAAATATTAGGAATTTTTGCTTAGTCCAGTACTTCTTTTAACGTGCCGTTAATTCCCAAATTGGCTCAACCGAGCCCAGCAATCTGATTGGCTAAAACTGATATTTATATAGTAGATAATTATATTTATTTTCTTATGAAGTAGTGTAATGTGAAATAGAATGCAATTATAATGACTTAAATTGATTTATTTTGTTAAATTTGATCAAAATCACAGTAAAGTAATCCAAAATATTAATATTAACAAAGGATCAGATTGCTGAGATTGGATGAGCCAATTTGGGAATTAATGGCTCGTCTTCTTTTAAGATGTTAGCTATTTCTCTGACATCTGAAATAATCTGCACCACCCACTGTCGTGCTGCACTGTTTCTGTTACTGGGTTTTCTTTAATGCTAATACTATGGGTTCAATTAGAATAAATTTCATGGATTTCTTTTATGCTCTTTACCACACTCAAATATGTGAAGGTAATCTTGAACAACTCAATTATCTTTTATTTAAATTTAAACATTCAGACTTTTATTAATTTTTTTCAACATTCTTTTAATGCTGTAATTTCAATTACTACTTTTTCCATTTCTTTATTCTTAGGTCACTGAAGTTGTGGTTGAAAAATATTTTTGTTCTCTACCTTTTTGCTTCTTTTTTTTTACCTTTTCATCATCTCTGCTCTTCCTTTCTTATCTTTATTTACATATTTCTAAGAAAATTACTAAATGGCATTTACTTAGTAATTCATTCTTATATTTTATGCTATAGCTTGTAACTCTTATGCTTTTCTGTACCACAAAAATTTCACAGTAAATTTTACCTTTTTTAACGGCAAATGAGGCAAAAATTTCTGTTAATTTTTATGGTACAAAAAGTGTCAGAGTGGCCAGCCATGTTTTATGCTGTTCAAAATCTCCATGCAGTTCATATTTTTATGTTACTATATGCAATGGTATTCTTAGATAATGTTATTTTTTTCTTTTCTCAGATCGGTATAAATCCTGGTTTAATGGCAGCTTATAAAGGACATCATTATGCCGGCCCTGGAAATCATTTTTGTATGTAAAATTTGTATTGTGTTTGTAATTCCTTTGATTTGTTAGCTACATTGTTTGTTACAACATTCATTCTGTTTTACTTTATATAAAGAAAAGGCGACCTAAAATGAACTTGAAAAACTTGAGTAACATAACTGTTTAAATAAAACTTTGGCCCCACAGTAATATGTTTTACACTATATTTTGCATTATAAACATATTTTAATAATATTTTAAACCCAAATTGATTAATGAAAAAAATAGATTTTTAAAAAAGTGCCCGAAAGATGTAAATTGTTTTTTATCGGCAAAATAAAGGATATAAAAGTAATGACAATACATAATGAAATAAAATAAGTTTTACAATCAAATAGTGTACATAATTTATTTTATGTAAATTTTAAAATAAAAAGTGTCACAAATAATTTTGAAAAAACAATAAAATGGAATATGTGAAAATTATGATCCAAAAATAATAAGATAACACATGGGCTCAAATAGAAAGATTTGGGGCAGTCACACATTTGGTTCCCATAATGGCTAAGGAAGGACCCAGTACCAGATTTTCTTCAGCCTATGCAATGGTAGTAAAATGGATCATTTAACCTGTTATAAAATATATATATATCATATTATCATATATAAAATTAATGTGCAATAGTCTCTTTAGCAGACAAACTTTACCTTTATTATTACAGTAGTTTTATTTTCAATTTTGATGGAGAAGTATATCCTATCTATTAAAGGCAATCATAATTAAAATTTCTTTTTTTTATGCTCTCTTCAGAATGTATCTCTCCATTCTAAAAAAAGAAAAAAAGTAACTAATACCTTTGCCGCCACAGCAGGAAATGAATTTTTTGTATATTAAGAAAATTGTTGCATACAAAGATATGAACTGTACTGTATAATACTACCTATAACTGTTCTGTTATAATACTACTGATATGAAAATTGGTAATATTATACTGAAATGATTAATAAACACACTGATGCAGACAATTTTTAAATTGGAAGAATTATTTTAAGAGATTTGCTAAAGAGACCAATGTTTAAGCAGGAAAATATTTAAGTTGGTCAAATCGTTCCATTAAAAAAGTTTTGTGGAAACAAAAACTATGCATAGGAATTGAATAATTTTTTCTAAGGGTCACACATTGCAAGCTTATGGTGTGCAGACTGACTGCATTTGTTTTTTAATTTGAGTGATTTTTTTAGGGGTTTTTTTTTTCAATTTTTTATTCAAATTTTCATCATTTTAATAGATATTTTTTTCACATTCAGAAAAAGTCATTGCTTTAAATTGTTGCCAATTGTAAAAACAGTGCAAGTAATACTATTTCCTTTCAACTAAAAAGGTGACTATTAAAAAGAGAAAGAAAACTGTAAAATAAGAATTCAATGATCACGTGTTTAGGCAGGAAAATATTTAAAATTTCGAGATAAAAATTGTATTTACACGTGAATATTAAGAGATGGAGAATTAACATTAATATGTGTTAAAAGAAGTAAATGGGTGAAATTATGTCATATTTAAAATGCCCAAATAATAATATTGCCAAGCAGTTTAAATTTACAAATATATTTACACGACAGAATTTTTTTTCGTGTTTTGAGAACTATTGTTGTCAGTTCTAAGACAGCACAAATAATACTTCCTTTCTAACAGCAAAAGTACTTTCACATGAATATTAAACAAGAGAAATTAAACTGGTGAAAATTACATCAGATTTAAAACGATACATGTAAACTGTCTTATTTAAAACAATTTTGTTATAAAACATTGTTAAAAAATTCCAAAAGGAAATGACTCTGTTTGATTAGCTCATTTTATATAAGCTGATTTTCAAATGCTGTTTACTAATCTTATATAATCAATCACAAAAACAGCCATTAAATGTCTCAACAGCAGCTGATTATGCCATAAAATCCCTTGATGAAGTGGAAATGAATGGAGAATGGAAGCCTGTTTGCAGGGCGATCACCGCTGGTTGTTTAATTATTATTTAATCTTCCGTAATCTTTTTAAAGTGGATAAAATTAGTGTGTTTTAGAGTCTACAGTATCTGAATGGGGGTGGCGAGCATAGCTCGTAGGGGACAGATCCCCCTGGTTTACCAGAAGAAAGTATTGGAATTATGAAAATAATTTCCATTTTTTGATGGATTTACACACTTTAGGTTGACCTGAATATGGTTTGACAATTTTTTGAAAGTCTGTCTATATGTGATAAAAATTTTATAGCCACTCTATCTCAAACTAAAGCATGGAATTTCATCAAATGCCGTATTAAGTAGACTTTTTATACATGCAGGTGGTGATTAGGTTTTGGCATAGATGCCCCAATAGATGGCACTGCTATGTTGTATTTTTCCCAATTTACATGATTAATTATACCTTGAGATGAAATTTCATCAAAGAGTTAATCCTTGACATAAATTGGTGCTGATTAGATTTTGGTGTATTTTGCCCAACAGGTGGCACTACTGGATTGCAATTTTAATTATTTCTGTGATAGCCAGAGATCTCAGCATGTACATAATTGAATTTCACCAGATTTGATATGTAAGATGATTATGAATAACTGATGATTCAATATTGATTTTGATCACTCCACAGGGGGCTTTGCCATAGTATGAACATTATAGCTTATCTTAGCTTCTTCTATTGTGTAGAAATAAACTAAATTTTATGTTTGAGGTTAATAATTAACAATATATATATATATGCATACAAGGGTGTCCGGTCTCAACGGTGTGCAATGGCTAATTCCTAAACCGTTAGTCATAGACATACAGTCCCAGTTACAAAAATGTTTAAATCAGGTAAAGAAATATTTTTAAAGTGATTTGGGTCAGTAAAAACATTTCTTAAAAAATTATGAAATTTAAATTTTTATACGGCCCCTCGATCCTATAAGTTATATTTAGTAAAATTTTCCTATTACACCGACAAGTAAGACAAAAAAAAGTCCCACTCATATAACATTAAAATTGAGCAAGTTATGAAATTTTAAAAATGCATGACTTATGCCACTTTTCTGCTCTGAAAACAAATGAGTTCGGCTTAGCTTTGAGGGGTCACATACCAAGTGCTTAAAGTATTCGAAGATCTTATTTCATGTGTATCTGCGCTTTGAAAAAAATCGTACAAGTATTACGATTAAGTTAACATTTATTAAGTTTCAGATTGGCTAAAATAACATATGTTTTATTTTGTCAGGATTTGAGACTGTTTCTTTTATGTTAAAAAGCACTAAACCAATGTTTAAAATGCACAAATAATGCGTGAAAAGCAGCAAACAGCTGTTTTGAATCTACAGCAAGATTCTTCTTCAGTGCAAGATAGGGAAAAAAGAACAGCGTGCTAGAAAAAGCAAGGCTGAGCAAATGCTTAGCTCAGCCTTGCTTTTTCTAGCACGCTTTTCACGCATTATTT
Organism: Maratus speciosus; assembly: GCA_963932465.1. Classification (NCBI taxonomy): domain Eukaryota; kingdom Metazoa; phylum Arthropoda; class Arachnida; order Araneae; family Salticidae; genus Maratus; species Maratus speciosus. The sequence continues at coordinate 149,223,407 of OZ010796.1, read as the reverse complement.
GTGCATTTTAAACGTTGGTTTACTGCTTTTTAATATTCCTGCACAAAGGCTTTAATTGCTATTTTAATGTTTCTTTTATGATTTCTTTTAACAAAAATAATGTTATTTTTATGTTTAAGTTTTTTATTTTAAGTTTTTATGTTACTTCAACGATCGTATGTATGTTTTTCCACTTCAAAATTTCTACTCGAGCTTTAACACACTTTCAAATATCTGATCGAGATTACGTTTTACATACTGACGCAAATCCGATATCAATTTAATATTATGATTTTTGGTGGTTACCATTTTTACTTATTTTACAGGATAACACAAAAAATTTCAAATAGTTTAAGAAAAGCCAAGAAGTTTAAGAAAAAGTTTAAGATTAGATAAGACTGCGATTGTTGGGTTTTTTAACTTTTATGTATTTTTTAGCACTGAATTGGAAAATTACCTTAATTTTTAACCATTATGTCATGATATTTCGTAAATCATAAATTGTCAAATTTAAAGAATAACAAAAATCGGATACAATAAAGTAGAGGAGATAGTTGTGTTTTTTAACTTTTGATAATTGATTTTTATGTATTTTTTAGCACTGAATCTGAAAATGACCTTCATTTTTAACCATCACGTTAGAATTTTTTTGCAAATCATAAATGTGTAAGTTAAAATATAGCAAAAATCTCATACTATAAAACATATGCAAAACTTTTTTTATTTTAAATTATTTTATTCAATAATTTATTTGATATTTTTCCTTATCCTGGGATTCTTACAACTAAACAACTGAGTGGTCCAATGAAATGGGAGAGGAGATTCAATTTGAACTTTTTAACTTTGAAATTTGCAATTTGCGAAAAATCCTGATGTGATGGTTTAAAATGAAGGTCAATTTCGGATTCAGCAGTGCAGAATACATTAGAATCAATTATCAAAAGCTAAAAAACATGGCATAACCAAACTTTTGCAGGCTACTGCAATCTAATAATATTTTAAAATACACATCATTTTGTAAAGAATTGATGCTGTTAGTTTAGCATCATTTTATTTAACAAAAATTCTGTTTTTTCTTTCTTCTTAAATGTTTATTACAAATTGTATATTTTGCATTAATATGTCAGAATGATTATTTCAAATTTATATTGCAATGTTAATTTTACTCTCAACCATTTTTTAATATATCTGACGAAATTATATTTTGACTAAATTTGTGAATGACCCCCTAATTTGCAGCAAAAAATATGCTCTAACTTTAAACAGCTATTACTCGGTCAATTTTAATCGTAGAATAACGGGACTTTTTTTGTATTACTTGTCAGTGTAAAAGGAAAATTTTACTAAATAGAACTTATAGAACCGGGGGACCGTATAAAAATTTAAATTTCATAATTTTGTAAGAAATTTTTTTATTGACCCAAATCGCTTTTAAAATATTTCTTTACCTGATTTAAAACATTTTTGTAATTGGAACTATATGTCTATGACTAACGGTTTAGGAATTAGCCAATTAGCCATTGGACACCGTTGAAACCGGACACCCTGTATGTATGTGTGTGTGTGTGTGTGTATATATATATATATATATATATATATATAATATAAATCAATCTAATTTTAATACTCAACAGGAATCACTATTAAGCTGTGCTTTCTTTATTCACTGATCACTGTTATTCCGTATTGAATTCTAAAAAATGTACTATTCTTTGTAATTGTTAATATGTAACTGCTAACATTTGATTTAATATTTTCTGAGATGTATTAATTTTTACTGTTTATATTTTATTGCAATTCATTTTTTGCTATTCTAAATATTAATAAAGCTATAATTTGAATATAAAATGCAAGTTCCTTTAAGGAGCATTAACAGGGTGTATGCCAAAATATTGAATACTTTCTATCTTCTTGCAGTATAATATTTAACTATGTTTAAATAAAGCTATGTACATTGTTTAATGACATCTTTATATAAATATAACCATCTAACATATTTTCTGGGATAATATTTGAAAATTTACATGCATATTTAGGAAAATTAGTGCGGTGTTTCTAGACCCATGATCCCTTTTTAGTCTCTTTTTTTAATATAAATGGTCATTTGAAGTCACCTTTTTAAATAAAAATGGTTCCCTTTTCCCCTTTTGGAGGACTAAAATGTGCTTGGAGCCCTGTTTATCCAAAAAAAAAAAAAATGTTTGGTTACAAGTCATTTCAATAATCATACTTGCGAGTATCATGCTTTTTTGTTTAAAAAGTATCAGAAAGTTTGGTATTGTTTAGCAGGAGAAAATATTTCTTTGAGATATAAAGATATATTGATATAAAGATCATTCAAATTTATCTTAAACTTAACTTTGATATGTGTAATATTCTCTATTTAAGAATGTTTAGGTAATTATTATAAAAAAAAGTGCATCTAAAAATGTTTTAGGGAAATGCTTGTTCCTAGCTGGTCTTATACCTGAGCCAATGAGTGCTGTGGATGATTTTAAATTGATATCTCATGGAATTGGTTTTACGAACATTGTTTCTAGACCTACTAAAGGAAGTGCAGATTTAAGCAGGTATGTGTAATTTTTTCTTAATTTTGACTTAGTTTCTATTAATTTTGATTGAAATTCTGAATTATTTCCATCTTTATATTATAGGAAAGAAATTAGAGAAGGAGCAGAAATATTACTTTCAAAGCTTCGTAAATATCAGCCCAAAATAGCAGTATTTAATGGGAAAAGTAAGCGATTTCTATATTTCTTTCACACTAAGTATTTAATTCATAATTCTTTTGAATGGTTTATTCTTTTAACAATTGTATAGCACATTAATTTTTAGAAATGTGAACCAATGTTTCACAATACACAAGTAGGTCACATTTTAGTTAATTATTCCCATTACAAATCTAGTTTCTTTTGCATAATTCAAGTTAATCAAAGGTTTTAAATAACTAATTAATCAACTGTTTATATAGTTTCTGTTAGTGTGAAAATGCTAATATTGTTGCCCAATCACTTTTTTTTTTTTTCAAATTAAGGCTGTTCTTAACTGCTCTACTCAACAAGCACAAAACGTTTTGACACATTTACAAATTAATTTTTTAATGGAAAAGTATAAAATTGGAAAGCCTGGCCATGGAAGTGATTTGGAATTGAACTGTTTTTTCCATTTTTGGATCACCCAATCGCGTCTGTCGGCCTAATCGTTCGGAGTTTTCGTGGTTTTCTTCGAGCCTTATATTTCCAAGTGTAAATATGGATTAGGTTCCCTTAGAAAGACCCCCCACGAAGGGCATTCCTCAAGTTGATAATTGGCTGTCAAAAATCAACCCAACCCATTTTTGGATCAATCAATTACCTATTGAGTTATAAGTGAATTTGATCATGTGACAAACATGTTTTTTGCCCACTCTTGAGTGCTCTTTCTTCCTTCACGTGGAAATTTGGTTCAAAATGCCCATTTTGACACTATTTTCTGAAAGATCTATTGCGTTTGCAAAAAAATGGAGAAAACAGCTCAATTACATAGTTTCTGAACAACACCAGCTAGTTTCATGCATTTTTGAACAAAAATAAATTAAAACTTATGTCAGAAAGTTGCCGTTTGGATTTGAGAACACCCTTAATAAATGTTTGAATGCAGATATATTTAGATTTATAAAAATTATAGATTCTATACCCCAGCATTACTCAACACTCATTGCCTTGAACTTATATTAGCCTTCAACAGAATTTATATACAGCCAAACTCTGTTAATACCCGAAGCAAGGGAATTTTAAAATCCTCATATTAACTGTTATTCATAATACCTGTAAAGGTAATTAAAATCCCAAAAATACACATATAATTAAGCTAATTACTACTGGGTCATTCCACATGAATTCAACCAATGGGTGTTGCAGCATAGTCACGGATTTTTTTTAAATTTTTTTTTGTAGACAGACATAGTAGTGAAACCCTCAAATCTGAAATTTAAAACTAATTTGCGCAATATTCACTGAGATATACCCTTTTAAAAAATGGTCATTTTTACCAAATGGCGGCCATCTTGGATGCTATCCAATGTCTATAAATGTCCATAACTTGACAACTAATGATTCAAATTTTATATTTCTGGTACCAATTTAAAGCTATTTATATAAAGAATGCATATATGATATTAAAACAATGGTAAATTTTTATTTTAATACTGTTTATTACATTTAAACAGAAAATATCACCCTCAAAAATTAGCTTACTGTAATGGGCCATAAAAAAAATGGTCCATCATAATTTTTTTTCAAACTTGCTAAAAACATTGCTCCATATGTATACTTTAAACAGAAAAAAAAATTGGAGAGGTAAAATTTTTCATTAAAGAAAAATAGCTTTTTACACATAGGATGTCATTTACCTAACAGTGACTATCTTAAAACAGGTAAGTATCTTTGGTTTAACAAATAATGGTTAAAAATATTTTTTTCTGGCATATGAATTAATGTATGAGCATCAATATATAAATAATTCAATTTAGAAATACCAGTCAGCAGTTAATTATACTAAAAACACATACATATTAAAATAACAGTAAATTTTCATTTCAATACTTTTTATTTCATATAAAATGATATGTATAATTCTAAAATAAATATACATAATGGAAAATATTTAGAAGGAAAAAGAGCCATAAAACATATTTTTTTTTTTTTTAATATGGCAGAAATACTAGCTGTAAATCAGTTGAATTCAAGTAAAAGATTAAAAATTAATATTAATGAGTTGATTGAGTTGGCATTAGTTATTCAGTTCACTGCCAATTTCAATTTAAATGAACAAATCTTGACAAAATGAGTACACAAATCTTGTGTGATACAAATGTACAACAAAAACATCAAATATGTATAAAAGTAAGACTTAGATAAAACTTATATGAAACATATTTACATAAAATAAGAACAGGATACTTACATGGATATAACTTTATAATATATTGTTAAAAGGAACTTGATAATATGTTGTTGAAAATTACCAAGCATTTAATCTGTCTTGAAGTTTAAGAATAAGAGTTGAATTGCTGTATGCTCCTCTGGAGCAACAGTATATGTTCTTCCTGTAGCAGTCATTGGGGTAGACACTACTTTCATTATATGCTCATATGGAATCCAACAAACATCTGAAGATTTTGGCCATGAATATGATGAACTAGGACCATGAGGATGCATGAACATAATTTTATAGTCATTGAATTCCTCGCAGTAATCTAAAATCTTACCAATCCACCAATTAACACCATATACACATCCAACATATTGTTCACTTTTAAATGTTTGTGGTTTGTCGGTTTCACTAAATCTCACAGTAGCAATAAAATTTGTTGAGGAGCCTGATACCCTGGAAACCAGTATTTGGCCTTTATTTATTGGCACAAAGCTGTGATTAACCCTTGTTCCTACGATTGTATCTGCCTTTGCATACCTATCTGCTAACTGATTATTGGCAATTTCAATTTCAGATTTTGTTATAAAAAAACTTTCAATTCCTTTAACATATTCTTTTGCAAATGTATACAGATCAAATGCATTTAAGATAGCATTTTTGAATGGACGCTGAAGACTTGCTTTGGTAGCCATGCGTTTTATGGTGCCGCCTATTCCATCACAAGCTCCTTTTCCATGGCAAGAGGCAAAAAACTGCCATTCAGCTTTCACACCATGGTCTTCTTCATGATGGCAGAGATTAATAAAATTTTTATAATTTTTGTATTGGGCTGATGATCCATCACTAAAATATTTTATGTATTTAATCTGTGGAATTTGTGAAATTAAATAATTGACAATTACTTTTTGAAAAGCCCAAAATGTAGTAGTGTCATGAACTAAATGCTCGCTTATTGCACACATAGGAATAGATTTCACAGTATCAGTGATACTGTCCCTTATATAAGCAAGAAAGTGGTGAACTGTAACCTGTTCTTTTTGCCAATGGATATTTTGAATAGCATCTTGCACAATTCAAGTATAGTTTTCAGAAAAATTAGCTGAAATAATAGCAGTTTCTGTATTCAATCCATCCTTTGTTTTCTTGAAATATAAACTTTGTGATTTTGCAAAAAAGGGGTGTGAACATAAAGCAAGGAGTTTTGTAATTATATCATCAACAAATTCATCAACAGGCATAATCACTTTTTTTAATTCTGCTCCATCAGTCTTTACCCACTGTTTATAAATAATATCATTACTCATTTCCAATTCATCTAAACCCATTAAATCTTTCTTTAAAATTTCAGGAGATGGACATTTATCACACCTGTGCAACATGCATTCTTCAGATTCAATGCAACAAACAAGTTTTTTTAGCAGTGATATGTAGTCATTGATATGAATAGCATGAAGCATAAGTTTAATATTTTGATGGTATACACACACACAGACAGAATGAATACCTTTGCTTCCACCAGTAACACATTCTCTTGGACGTAGTGAGCAAAACTTAGACAATCCAATTTTTAAGTCATGTTGTTCTTTAAATGCAATATATAAGTCCTTTAAATTGTGCAAAATCAATCTCTTTTGTTTTAATATTCTGCTGTTTTCAGTTAGAACAGATATGAAATCTTTTTTTCCAGGACACATGCGGCTGTTATTATCATCATAATAAAAATTAATAACTTTTTCTATAACATCTGGACTCAGTTTAACACTTTTTCTTCCACTAGGCATCGATAACATCCCTTCTGTTGTTTTAAACTTCCTTGCCTTTTTTACAAGATACTGTGTAGTATTAAAATAAGTCATTGTTTGCTGTATTGTCCATGAATCTGGAACTAGTGTTAGAATTTGAACTTTTTCTTTAAAACATGCGTTTGTAAACTTCTCCAATAATTTATCCATCATAGATGTGCAGTCAGGACAAGTTGTGTCTTTACTATTTTGAGGCTTATTTATGGTTTCAACACCTAATACTGTAGCTGCTTTAGTTGCAACACACTTAGTTATTTTTTAAACTTTCTTTTGCATGTAATTAAGTTTTCTCTTTGAGGTACGCCTACTTACCTTTATTGGCGATAACTCTTAACAATTCGCAACTTTTGTTTAATTGTTCTATTACTACTGTGGGTTCATTAAAATCTGAATCAGAGGGGCTTTCTGTTCCTGAGGTGGTTATCCTGTCAACAATAGACATTTTTTTCATATTTACTGATGAATAACAGGAAACACACAATTTTTTTCCTGGAATGAGGATATCTGGATTTGTTTTAGCCATATCTAATGATATTGTTTTTAGTGATTTTGCTCTGATGCTATTTGGATGTTTATTAAATGGATCACAACACTGTCTCTGTCTTAAAATATACCATTTTAGATATTTATCCTTGTGAACCTTGCATATACTATTTCCATGGACAAAGCATTTTTCATCTGGGCTTACATAATGCAATCTTTTTTTTAATAACTGCAAATCATGTGAAGACAATTGAACAGGAATCAGATCAGTACTCAATGAAACACCAAGTTTCTTGCATACAAAACACTCCATGTCCACTGTAGAATCTTAAGCACAAAATAACTATTCTATGCCAGTGCATACTACATTAAAAACATCAACAGAAATGATGTTTAAAAGGGATAGTCAATTTTTTTTGTACATTATGATGTAATAGTTCATCATACTTTAATTACAACCAATTAGAAAACAGATGACGATACAGCAGCAATCTTTTCCCAAAATTGCATCAGCATACAACATGATGCAATAATTCATAAATTATGTCAAATATTTTTTTTATTTAAAATTTTATGTATAATGCAGTTTATAGTAAGCTTACCCACAAAAGGTTTAAAAAATTTTCAACAAAAGATTTGTTGGATACATTATGATAAAATTGCATAAACATATAACATGATGCAATATTACATCAGGATAGAAGATGATGCATTATTACATCATGTTTCGAATTCAAATAATAAGGAAAATAGATTATGCAAGATTAGCATTCATTTCATGAATTCTGTCATTCTTAGTATGTAAATTTATTGAAATAGAAAATACATAAACAGACATATTTATATCTGAATATTTAATGCAACTTGAATGATGTAAATACATGCATACAGCAGAATTTTTCTATAAAGTCACATACAAATGTAAAACTTTTTAAGTGAGCAATTTTTAAAGTAAGAAATAGAAATTTAGGTATAAAAATTGAATTTCTTGCATCGAAAACATTTTGAATAGATTCCACATATACACATGCAGTAAAATCTCATTTATATATATTGCATTTAAAGGTTTTTCACAATTATACATTATATTCTTTATTTATTTTCTTATTTTCTTCAGTGTTAAATTTTTTCAATTATACATTTTTAGCAATGACTTTTTTTTTTGGGGGGGGGGGGGGGAGGGGAGCAATTGGAGGGTGGTCCTACAAAAAACTTATGAGATTATATTTCATTATAGTTTTACATTAATTCAGGGATTAAAAAATATTTAGTTTTGGCCATTATTTCTTAAATCAGGGATATTTACATGTTTTAAGATAGTCACTGCTTAGTAAGTGACATCTTATGTGTAAAAAGCTATTTTTTTTTAAACGAAAAATTTTACCTCTCCAATTTTTTTTCTATTTAAAGTACACATATGGAGCAATGTTTTTAGCAAGTTTGAAAAAAAATTGATAGGTCATTTTTTTATGGCCCATTACAGTAAGTCATTTTTTGAGGGTGATATTTTCAGTTTGAATGTAATAAACAGTATTAAAATAAAAAATTACTATTGTTTTAATATCATATATGCATTCTTTATATAAATAGCTTTAAATTGGTACCAGAAATATAAAATTTGAATCATTAGTTGTCAAGTTATGGACATTTATAGACATAGGGATAGCATCCAAGATGGCCGCCATTTGGTAAAAATGATCAATTTTCAAAAGGCTATATCTCAGTCAATATTGCACAAATTATCTTAAAATTTTAGATTTGATGGTTTCACTACTACATCTGTCTGTAATAAAAATTTTAAAAAAATCTGTGACTATGGTGCAACAACTTTTCTGTAAATTGGTTGATTTCACATGGAATGACCCTACTATTAAATATTCTAATATCTCAATTAGAAAATAAACTTAGTATCATAAAGTTGTTAATGTAAAACATTGTCTTGCTTTTGTGAATGTCATTTTCTTTAGATGGATCTTTTCTTAAGACAAAAATCACAGTACTGAAATCAAAGCCTCTAAAGAACTAATAATTCCAAGCCCAGAGTCTGAATTTAAAGTAAAAAACAAATAAAGGTTTTCTTCTGTGCGCCTTCTTTTCCGTGGCTAGGTTGCAAATGTTACAAAGTGGTAGTATTTGAAATGTCCTATCTCTCCCTTCTTTCTTTCATCCTTTCAAGATCTCAAGACATTCCTTTGAATGTTCTTGGATGGTGTGTGTGTGGGGGGGGGGGGGGGGGCTTTAAATATAATGATTTGAAGGCTTTAAACTGTTCACATAATCTGTGTGACTAATATTGATTGTATTTTATTGCTTTTCGTTTCATTCCCTAAAGTATGAATTGATATAGGTGAGACTGTTAGCATAGTCATAGTTCTAAATCCATTTCTGTTTTGTACTTAATCCAGGTGTGATACTACTCCGAATATTCCGAAAAATTAAGTCAGTCATTTCCGAAAATTAAAAAAAATCAGTCATAAATCCGAAAAATCAGACTTAAATTATATCGCGAATTTCGACAAATGTTCGGCGAAAAAAAACAATTTTGTCAAAGGATCGCGGGAAAAACGTGAATTTTGTCAAAATATCGCGAAAAAACACCAATTTCGTCAAAAGGGCGTGAAAAAATGGCAAATTATGTCAAGATTGCGAAAAACAGCAAATTACGTCAAAAGATTATGAAAAACAGCAAATTACGTCAAAAGATTGTGAAAAAGAGCAAATTTCATCAAAAGATCGGGGGAAAATGGCAAATTTTATCAAAAGATCGCAAAAAAATGACAAATTTTGTCAAAAGATCGCTAAAAACTGCAAATTTCGTCAAAAGATTGCGAAAAAAAATCACAATCTCTCCCCTCCTCCCCTTTCTGCTGTATTTCTGATAATGCAATGTGAATTTACGAAAAAATTTTTTCACTCAGAATCACCCCTGACTTAATCTGTTCTTTTTGTTGGTAAGGGAATTGACAGAAAAAGGAGTGTGGCATTCACATCTGAGAACTTTGAATTTTCTTCACTGTTTGGGAATTTGTAGTATTGAAGAAATCAAGCAAGAATGAACAAGGGCAAAATCAATTTATTCCATGCCAAAATTAAGGAGAAATTCTGAAGTTGTTTCAGATAAGATAATTACATGTTTGATTTTTCATGTTATTTGAAATTGTAAAAGATTTCTTTTAGCTAATCCTCTTTACTGTAATTAAAATTAAATATCCTGAGCATCAGTTAGGCATAAAAAATTCTATAATCTATTTTCTTTTTGAATGTGATTATTTATTTAGATATTTTAATCTACAAATAACTAATTCAAGATAGTTTAACTTTGTTTGTTTTGATATAAATCAAATATGATTTACACTATATTTTTTTAACATATGATTTAATATTATGGCATCTGGTGTATTACAAAGGAAAAGGTTCTGTGCTCAGAACCTGAAATAAATCGAGCTTTTAAAATTAACATTATTTGTAGGAGTTACTCTAAAAATTGTTAAATATGCAAAAGGAAACATATATCTCAATAGTTTGTACTTAAACCAGTGATCCCAGCTGAGATCATTTTTGTATTAAATTACTTTTGTGCAATCAAACCTCAGTATAAGGTCACTCTACTTATAATACCATAATTCATAATTTCTATTGAAATTCCAGCAGAATAATTTTAACCTTGTTTAATATTACTTCTTACAGTAACAGAGCACTTCAGCATTCATTCATTTGAACATGGCTTGTTAAACTTTAATTACTTTTTTTGTCAATTAAACTAGAATGAAATAACTACTGTTCTCCAACACATCACTTGAACTATTTAATACATTTCTGTGAAGGTAACTGGAAACTATGTAAAACAGGAAAATCATTTCAATTAAAATGTAATCAGAAAACCAAAGCATCATTTTCCAAAAAATAACCAAAGAACGCATAACTTAATTTCTGTTCAACTGTTCTGTTTACTATGTAAGCATTGCTTGCTGACTCTTTATGTAAAAACATGGAAAACCACTTGGCAAGGTCATTGATCACTCTGTTAAATGTAGATTATTACTCGTTCACCAACACGCCTCTTTCAGTGGCATGGGGAAAAGCTTTCAAAAATCTCCAAAAGACATCTAAAACAGAAAATCTTTCACATAAATATGCATCAGCCTATTTAAAGTGAGACTGCATCTTCAACAGAGATATCTAACTGATACATAAAGTTTGAAGCTCAACAGCTTAAAACGATAAAAAATAACAATGTATAAAAACTTTTCAAAACAGACAAACTTTAATGTTAACTGACATAAAATCCAAAGATACGATCTGGAACATAGTTCTATGGACAAGACACACAGTAAAGGTGTATTACTGTGCAAGATGGTAAGTTACTACCGGCTTCTCGAATATCTTCCAAAAAGACAAAACTATGACATTAAGACACAGGGGCAAAACTCACTTGATCTGGATGACCAATGCCCTCTTGTGGCAGTCGTAGTGCTTGCAACATTTGCCATAAGGAGACAAGCATGAAAGAGTTCCTCCTAAAGAAGGAATTCCACCTTTTTTTAAAAGCAAATTTGGACATTCTCTGGATAAATGCAAAGAAAACATTAGAAGCATGTTTGGGGGGGGGGTAAAAAAACTTAATAATTAGACATTTTGTCGACTCAAATCCTTGGTGTTTATTTCTGAATTGCTGCACTATCAAATCAAAGGTGAGCTTTTATTATAAGTATCTGAAAGTCATGTAAATTAAGTTCATTAACTAGGGAAAGGGAGTTTCCATAAGGTTCTTTTTGAAATAGAATATTTTACAAATGCAAAACGAGCTGCAAATAATATTTGTTAGTTTTCTTATGTGTGCTGCCAACTAATGAAATCACTTATTTGCAGTTTTTATTAATTCTGTAATTACTGTAATTCTGTAATTCTGTAATAAATTTTTAAAAAATAGTGAAATTCACCTGTAGTTGTCGCCAGATATTTCTTGTACAAAAACTTCCCCATTCTACAGTATTTTTAAATGCATGTGCCCAAGACCTTGCAAAAATGATAGAATTTTATTTCTTTAGAAAAAAGAGGAATTATTAAAACATGATGTTATTTAATTGTATTTTTTAATTTGTGATTCATAAAATTATTGCCACTTTATTTATCATACTAAAAAGTTATATACTTTTTTTTTCTTATACCATTACTAAGCATATTTCTAATATATTTCCTCATGAAATAGTGCCCTTTTTTGGAACTAGCATCCTGCCCCTTTTTCTTTCTAAAATGAATATTATATTACATTATTATCATTTTAGTAAGTAAAGCATAAAAATGTATAGTAGCATTAATATAGCTTTACAAAATATTAATGTATATAAAATTGTTGTATCATACTAACTAATCAATTACTAATTCACAATTTTTATAATTTCTGTAATTACTAGCTAATAATTATAATTTTATTAATTAAAGTGTAAAAACATAGATTATGTTAGCAATTAGAGGTTTAATTGTTTTGGAAACCTAAAACTTTTGGTAGCTATTCAGTATTTGAATGCTAGGGGAAGAAGTTAAAAAAATGCAATTTTTTATATTTTTAAAAAAATCATGATTTTTTTACACCCTAGTTATAATCCATTTTATTGTATGAATAACTGTTAAAATGTGTCTAAATTATACAAGTTTGGCCTTATTGTATAAATGGAAAAAAAATGTGCACCTTTTTTCCCATTTCCTGCTTTCATGCCTGGGAGATCAAAGAGGTAGTATGACAGATGTATACGAGAGACAGCAGTGACTAGAACTAAAACATGTATGATAACTAAGAACACAATAAATCAAATATATGGACTTTAAAGGGTTGCTGTAAATACCAACTGAAGGTTGTAGCTAAGTAAAATATATATGAGTTATTTTAATAAAATAAACATTAAATAAAAGATTAGAAATAAGATGTATCTGTACAGTGATGAGGTTTATAGGGTATGCAACATTTCTGACAATAAAAGCATGATTCAGTGCAAGAAATAAGTGGCAGAAATTTAATAAGGAACTTTTTTTCCATGAACAAGCATGTGCCCTTTTGGTTGGAGAATTTCTTAAGGTGGTAGATAGAAGTAATTTAAAAAGAACATCTTGATACAACTAAACATTCAGATAAAGGTTAAAATTCCCGGTCGCCACCGGCCACAGGGTGACTAAATGTAAAAAACTGGCGACTTTATGAAATGCATCTGATCGCCAAAGTGGCGATCTTTATTTTTCATGTAATAGTACATGTCAGAAATGCCACTTTTCCGCTTTTTTAATGGATCAGCGATTTCTGCGGAATCGTAAAAGAAAAAGAAAATGACGCTGATGTTCACATTGAAGACATTTGGTTCCGGAAATTAAAAAAAATCGGTCATCAATCCAAAGTTTCAGACAAAAACATCGCGAATTTCGACAAATGGTCGCCGAAAGAAATGAATTTCGTCAATCGTTCGCAGAAAAATCGTCAAAGAATCTCGTAAAAACCGCAAATTTCATCAAAGTATCGCAAAAACCCGCAATTTTCGTCAAAAGATCGTGAAAATTCCATAGATTTCGCCAAAATATCAAGAAAAAACAGCAAATTTCTTCAAAAGATCGCGAAAAACCTTTTATTTTGTCAAAAGTTCGCGAAGAAAACCGCAATTTTCGTCAAAAGATGGCGAAAAAGCTGCAAATGTCGTCGAAAGATTGCAAAAAGCCGCAAATTTTGTCAAAAAATGGCTAAAAAACTGCAATTTTCGTCAAAAGATTGCGAAAAGACAACAATTTCCGTCAAAAGATCGCGAAAAAAACGGAAATTTCGTGAAACAGGTGCGGAAAAAACACAGCTCCCCCCTTTGTAACCTTTCAGAAAATAAGGTGAATTTAAGAATCGCGAAAAAAACGCAAATTTCCGTCAAAGAATCGTGGAAAAAACGCAAATTTCATCAAAAGATCGCGAAAAACCCGCAATTTTCGTCAAAAGATCGCGAAAACCCAGTAAATTTCGTCAGAGAATCGTGAAAAAACTGCAAATTTCGTCAAAGAATCGCGGAAAATCGCAAATTTCATCGAATGATTGCGAGAAAACCGCAATTTTCATCAAAAGATCGCGAGAAAACCGCAATTTTCATCAAAAGATCGCGAGAAAACCGCAATTTTCATCAAAAGATCGCGAGAAAACCGCAATTTTCATCAAAAGATCACGAAAAAACTGCAATTTTCATCAAAAGATCGCGAAAAAACTGCAATTTTCATCAAAAGATCGCGAAAAAACTGCAATTTTCATCAAAAGATCGCGAAAAAACTGCAATTTTCATCAAAAGATCGCGAAAAAACTGCAATTTTCATCAAAAGATCGCGAAAAAACTGCAATTTTCATCAAAAGATCGCGAAAAAACTGCAATTTTCATCAAAAGATCGCGAAAAAAACTGCAATTTTCATCAAAAGATCACGAAAAATGTAAATTTCGTCAAGGAATCGCGAGAAAACCGCAAATTTTGTCAAAAGATCGCGAGAAAACTGCAAATTTTGTCAAAAGATCGCGAGAAAACTGCAAATTTTGTCAAAAGATCGCGAGAAAACCACAAATTTTGTCAAAAGATCGCGAGAAAACCACAAATTTCATCGAAAGATTGCGAGAAAACCGCAAATTTCATCGAAAGATCGCGAGAAAACCGCAAATTTCATCGAAAGATCGCGAGAAAACCGCAAATTTCATCGAAAGATCGCGAGAAAACCACAAATTTCATCGAAAGATCGCGAGAAAACCACAAATTTCATCGAAAGATCCCGAGAAAACCACAAATTTCATCGAAAGATCGCAAGAAAACCACAAATTTCATCGAAAGATCGCGAGAAAACCACAAATTTCATCGAAAGATCGCGAGAAAACCACGAATTTCATCGAAAGATCGCGAGAAAACCACGAATTTCATCGAAAGATCGCGAGAAAACCACGAATTTCATTGAAAGATCGCGAGAAAACCGCAATTTCCATTGAAAGATCGCGAGAAAACCGCAATTTCCATTGAAAGATCGCGAGAAAACGGAAATTTTGTGAAACAGGTGCAGAAAAAACGCAGTTCCCCCCCTTTGTAACCTTTCAGAATCGCAAAAAAACCCGCAAATTTCCGTCAAAGAATCGCGGAATAAACGCAAATTTCATCAAAGGAGCGTGGAAAACCCAGTGGATTTTGTCAGAGGATCGCGAAAAAACTGCAAATTTCGTCAAAAGATCACGAAAAAACTGCAAATTTCGTCAAAAGATCATGGGAAAATCGCAAATTTCATCAAAAGATCGCGAAAAAACCGTAAATTTCGTCAAAAGATCGTGAGAAAACCACACATTTCATCGAAAGATCGCGAGAAAACCACAAATTTCATCGAAAGATCGCGAGAAAATCGCAAATTTCATCGAAAGATCGCGAAAAAACCGCAAATTTCGCCTAAAGATCGCGAAAAAACGTAATTTTCGTCAAAAGATCTCAAAAAACCGCAAATTTTGTCAAAAGTTTGTGAAAAAAAACCCATAAATTTCGTCAAAAAATGTAAATTTCATCAAAGGATCTCGAATAAACGGGAATTTCGTCAAACAGGTGCAGAAAAAGCACATAGCTCCCCCGCCCTTTGTAACCTTTCAGAAAATTTTCTTTGAATTCAGAATTTTTTTTTTTACTCAGTCACCCCTGTCCAATCAGTCCTGAAAAAAAATTGCAAATTTCGTCAAAAGATCGCGGCATAAAATCGCAAATTTTGTCAAACGATCACGGAATAAAATCTTAAATTTTGTGAAATGATCGTGGAAAAAAAAACGCGAATTTTGCACAGACATCGCGTAAAAAATCTCAAATTTCGTCAAGCAATTGCAGAAATTAATTGCGAATTTCATCAAACTATCACAGAATAAAATCGGGAATTCCGTCGAACGATCGTGAAATAAAAATCACGAATTTCATCAAGAGGTCAAGTAAAAAATCGCAAATTTCGTCAAACAAGTACAGAAATTATTTATGAATGCCATTGAACCATCGCGGAAAAGAATCTCAAATTCCGTCGAAGCATCGCGAGAAAAAAATCTCAAATTCCGTCGAATGATCGCGGGGGAAATCGCGAATTCCATCAAATGATTGCAGAAAAAATCGTAAAAGTCATCAAGAGATCACATAAAAAAATCGCAAATTTTGTCAAGCAACTGCAGAAATTAATCTCGAATTTCGTCAAACTATCACGGAATAAAATCGGAAATTTCCATCGAACGATCGCGAATTTCCTCAAGAGGTCAAGTAAAAAATCGCAAATTTCGTCAAACAAGTACAGAAATTATTTGTGAATACCATTGAACCATCGCGGGAAAAAATCACAAATTTCGTCAAACAAGTACAGAAATTATTTGTGAATACCATCGAACCATCGCAGGAAAAAAATCACAAATTCCATCGAACCATCGTGAGAAAAAAATCGTAAATTCCGTCGAACCATCGTGGGGGGAAAATCGCAAATTCCATCGAACCATCGTGGGGTAAAAAACGCAAATTCCATCGAACAATCGAGTGGCAAATCACGAAAGTCATCAAGAGATTGCATAAAAAATTGCAAATTTTGTCAAGCAATTGCAGAAATTAATCTCGAATTTCGTCAAACTATCATGGAATAAAATCGGAAATTCCGTTGAACGATCGCGAAATCAAATCGCGAATTTCATCAAGAGGTCAAGTAAAAAATTGCAAATTTCGTAAAATAAGTATAGAAATTATTAATGAATTCTGTTGAACCATCGTGGAAAAAACGTGAATACCATTGAAGGATTGTGGGAAAGAAATCGCGAAAGTCATCACGAGATTGCGGAAAAAACTCGCAAATTTCGTCAGACAAGTGGAAAAAAAAAAAAAAAAAAAAAAAAAAATTGTCAATCAATCGTGGAAAAAATTGTAAATTTTGTCAATCGGTCAGAGAAAAAATCACAAATTTCATCAAACGATCACGGAATAAAATCACGAATTCCGTTGAACGATCGCTGAAAAAAATCTGAATTCATGAAGGGGTTAAGTAAAAAATCGCAAATTTCCTCAAACAAGTGCGGAAATGAATCGCAATTTTCGTCAAACGATCGCACGAATTTCATCAAACAATCGCGGAAAAAATGTAATAACTGTTAATTGTTTTTGTTTGGGTAAGTAAACTGACACTGCAGATAGTTTTATTTTTATATTTTTTAAAAGATGTCTTCGTAACATTAATATTTTTAAAACATTACTTGTAAAACTATTTAAATCTACAAACTACGATAAGTGGCCACTAACTTGACAGTAGTAGCTACTAAACATACAGCCTCTACCGGCCACTGGCTACTAAAGCAAATATGGAATTTTAACCTTTACATTCAGATGATTTGTGCATAAGAAAACATATTCATAGCTGGCAACTCACACGGTTTGGCCATACAATGTATGGATTTGGTTCTAAATGTATGGTTGTATACGTGAACAGCAATACCGTATGGTTTTTTGCCAAAATTAGGGATAAATCGTAAAATATTATTTTGTCCATCACGTAAAAGATAAAACTTCAAATCTAATGCATACTTTATATATTTTGTTGTTGTAGTTGTTTCTTTAACTGAAAAGAGCACAATTAAAAATGTTACAGTGCAGAAAAGCATACTTCAATAGCACCCGGGTGCTATTTCAACATGGGTAGCAAGTGACAACTCCTTTCTCAATTTCTGAACCCTTTCTACGTGTCATCGATGTACTCCATTGGAAATGAGAAAGCCATTCTCTAAACATCAATCTCTCATTCTCTAATCACACATTCTCAAAAGTCAAAACATGAAACATATCCATGTATGTCCATTATAATGAGATGCCATTGAGAAGAAGTCAAAGTGTACAAATAGTATAACGGTGAATGTACTTGCATGATGAAATTGTTTCAATGCTCCATCCAGTTATACACTATGATCGTTTTAGCTTATTTTATTTTTCAGTTGACATTTTCCATTATTATTATGAAATAGGAAAAGCGAAACCAAACCTGTGTTATCCAGTTTTCATAAAATCATGCGCAAAAAAGTTTTCATAAATTTCCTATAGGAGAACACCTTGTTCATTGCAGATATTGCAATTTGAATGTTAAAATTTCTAACTGAGATATGAATGATGCAAAAGAACATCTTGATATGACTAAGGATTCAGATAACTCACACATAAGAGACCATATGACATATTTTGTTGCATATATTTTTAATGTTACGTGTTTTTAAGTACATCTTAAAACTACATTGTAAAAATTATATGCAGTGTTGAATTCAGACATTTTTCTCTTAGGAAATTTTGTATTTCTGGGGTGGGGGGAGAGGGGATCCCTTCCGGTCATTACCTGAATTATTTACCAATTGCACATTTTTCAAAATTGACATATTTGCAGGTATGCATATTATATTTTTCGTCGTATATATTTTTAATGTTACGTGTTTTTAAGGACATCATAAAAATTATATGGCTTTCAAAATTGACATGTTGGCAGGTATGTATTTGTCAAATTACAAAAAATAGCTTTTAATTATTATACAGATCCTGCTTTTTTTTTTTTTTTTCAAAAGAATCATCTTCAGTTTCTTTTCATTTTCCAGCAAATATTTGGATCATTCTTAGAAATTATGATTATCTCATGGAGAGAGTTGATTTGACTATAGTGTTACATTAAATGTGCTGTAATTAGGTCATTAATCACCTGAGAGTGTCATATTTAGCTGAAATTCTAATTAGAGCTGGAAAATATTCTGTGAATTATTTGTAATTTGTTACCAAATATTACAAGCGAGGCTGATCACATGTTTTACAAACTTCTTAAGCAACAAAAATTTTGTGATTCTCACAAATTCAATCTGACAACAAGAAGTAAGTTAAAGAGTGTCAGTATAACACTTTTTGGGGGGTGGCAGGGTTTTGCTATAGAATATCCAATAAGGATTCACGAGCAGATTCTCTCTCCAAGCCTTGTTCTATTTGATTATCAATTGAGTTATCAGATCTAGTTTATGCCTGACTCGGGTTTCTCTCTTGATTTATTCTCAGATGTTGATTATAATAAACTATCAGGGTGCCTGCTAAATTTTGATGGTAAATGACATCATATTACCTGTGATATATTTTTATGAAGTTTTACTGTAATCAACAGCAAAATCTATAGCGCCATTCCATATTACCTGTGTGACATTTTGAAAGAAAAATTTCTAATTAATCAAAAATTTTTCAATATATTTCTTATTTAAAAATCCAAACAAAAGTTCTTTAAAAATATACACTTTACCATATTTTTTTATGCAGAAACCTATCATTTTGATATAATATTTATTTTTTAAACAGCTTTTTAAAAACGTTACGTGTGTGACTTAGGAAAAAAGCAAATTTTGAGTAATTGAAATTAAATGATATACTTCTGTGAGTTTTATTGCCACACATTTAAATTAAAAAATATGGTAATAACTTATTTAACATACCACTTAAAATCACAATTAAAATTAAAATTTCATAAATAATTGAATAAATGAAAATTAAAGCCTGTGTTACGTGTGTGACACTCTGCACGGAATCGCCCTATAGCTAGGTTTGTTTCTTTTTAAATTTTTGTTCTCCAAATTATAAATCAATAAATTGCTCCAACTTAATAATTATTTTCCTTCATTTCTGAAGATATGTTAAAAACATTTATGTAATAATATGAAATTTAGGTAAGATTTTTCATTAAAAACTAATTTATTGAATTAATATTTATAGCTCATTTTGTAAAATATTTACAAGAATAATTAGATTAACTAAAAATACTGTTATGGAAATCTTGCAATTCTTTTTAAAATAATGTAAATAAATGTGTTGTCAGCTTATCAGTAAATGGAAAGTTTTTTCAGTTGCAACTCTTTCATATAATATTTTTTAATAATCACCTATTTAAAAAGCATTATTAAAAGAAAAATAACCGTGAGAAAATAACCGCTTTACAAAACAGTTGAAGCTAAATATTTTTTAATGTTAAATGTGATTGACAAAGCATTTTGTATGAAAAGTAAAATCTACTTTTATTAATAGATGGATTAAATGCATTTTATATTAAATTTTTTTAAGGATACTTTAAAGTATCTGAGCATAAAGGGTTAATTATTATTCTTGTATAAACAAATTCATGAAAATTTAAAAGTTGATATTATTTGCCCCTTCATCCCCCTTACATCATTTAATCCTGAGTCGTTGTGTTCTCTTACTGCACCTTTTTCACTGTCCCATATTAGAAGCTTCTTATGCAAATCATGGCTTGAAAATAATTTTCTTTTAGGAGAGAAGTATAATTGTTAAAGAAAATATCTTTAATCCTGCAAATTATTTATTCTCTTTTAATGAATTTATTCTTTAATTTTGTGTCATTAATAAATGTGGTTTATTCAGATTTTTGTAGTTTGTTTTGTGGTTATTGTATTGCTTCTCCCACTTGATTGTTGTTCCAAAAAAGTGAATTTTCCAAATATTTGTGAAATTTCTTGGGCAGGGAGGCTTCTGCCTACAGTATTTTCTTCGTCAGGATTGGAAAACTTTTAGCATGATCCTGCCTTGTAAAATCATTATTTTTCATAAAGATAGTGTTTATTGGCATACTTCTCTTAATCACCAGTTCTAAATTTTTCCTGCATCTTCAGCTGTCAATGTACAAAATAATTAAAAATATGAAATAAACATTTAAAGGAAAGAGTTAAAAAAATCTATAAAACAGTTTTGTTCCGTTTTATCATTAAATTTTTTTAATGTTTTTTCTTTTCCCTATAGTGATCTATGAAGTTTTCTCGGGAAAGAAGAACTTTGATTTTGGGAGGCAGCCAGATCCTATTCAAGGCACTGGAATTGTAAGATTTAGCTTGAAAAAAATATATGTGTAGTTAGTTCCAGAATCAATTAGTTATGTTTGTTTCTTAATTATTTCTGTATAATGTTCTTTTCAATTTCTGTTTTTCAGTCTGTTTTTGTCATGCCATCCTCCAGTGCACGATGTGCTCAACTACCTAGAGCAGTCGATAAAGTTCCCTTTTACATTGCTCTTAAAAAACTGCGGGATCACTTGTGTGGTGCTCTGCCTGACTTAGATTTTTCAGAAGTATCCTTTCCTGATGTCAAACTAAAAGTTGAAGTTAAAGAAGATGCTCATGATGACTGCTTTACTGACTATTCCAAAAATGATGTTAGTGCAACTGTGCATCGTAGTTTACAGACACCTGAATCTGAACTGCGAATGATGATACCTGTGACTCGTGGTAAACGTGGCAGGAAAAGGAAAGCTGATTTAGCAAGGTATCCTCCTGCAATTCCTACAGAAACTTCTAGTCCAAAACCTCGTGGACGAGGTTCAGGCCGCAGAGGTCGGGGTAGACGACCTGTTGAACACAGTGGTTATAATACATCTAACTCATCCTGGTCTGGGCCTGCTACTGTTTCATCACCTTATTTTTCCAATGATTCAACTCCTCAGAATACATGGCAACATTGGCAAGAGAGTCAGAATGGTAGTGAAACATCATTTCAAGATCATTCACAAACTCATAATCTGAGCCCAGCTCATAATTATCAAATTCCTCATACTGATCATGCTGCCAAGCAGCAACCTAATAATCAGTATTATGGAGGTTATGATAGACCTTACATGGGTTATTCTCAGGCTGATTGTTCGTATGTACCCCAGGTAGATACTTATGCGAAAGTTAAAGATGAATGTTATGAGTCAACATATAGCGAGTATTAATTCAGCACACCTAACTATTGTATAAAACTCTATATATGTTAGCTTTTTTCAAAAGAAAAGAGAGACTGCAAAATAATAATTTTATATATTTTTATTTTTTGGTGGTGAACTGATTAATAAATTGTTCTGTTTACTCTTATTACTGTTAAAATTTTATTGATCTGAGCTGCATGTTTTTCTATTGTAAGATTTTTTTAGACATTTTTGTTAGGACCATTTTTTGCTTAGTTTATTGTTGACCTTGCATTGCTTTTAATTATTTTCTACACCTATTGCAATTTTGCTGTCTCTTTTTATTGTCTTTGTTGTCAAACTTTACTCCTCTTCGTATTTGGGGAGTCTAATCTCCACTGCCTGTTTTCATTATTGAATGATAGTCTAGTCTGTTTTTAACAAATTGTCATGTTCATCCTGGATGTTTTGATAAATACGTGAATGTTTAAATAGATATTTTGAAGTTTTAACTAACTTCATGTTCCTTAATGTGTGTATATTGCAAGTGAGTCACTGAATACATCTGTGCAATATAACTATGCATTTTTTGTTTTTTGATTCAAAGAAGGGGTTAAAATTTACTATACTTACTCTAATATTTTACTCAGTGTTCACTTTTTTTTTCACCTAAAACTTTTTAAGATCAGCTTAATACGCTATGGGTATTTGATAGCTAAAATTGCTCAATAATTGAGCAAGGGCAGCAAAACATCATTTATGCTTACAATGTAACTGTTTTTCTCCTTCTTTTTGAAAGAAGGTTGATGGTACAAAAAACAATGTGTTAAATTTACTTAGCCTTAATGTATGCACACTTTTTAAAATACATTTAGACAAAAATATGAGTAAATGTTCTTATTGGGTTATCAAATTCCATATTCCTTTATTGATTTAAATCACATTGCAAATATTATTTCTTTCAAAACTGTTGCATTTTATATATTTATTTGAATATTACTCATTAGTTGGTTATACAACATTTTTCATGAATTTTTTGTATGTATGTTGGTCTTCCATCTTCAGAATAAGTCATCAGAAAGATTAATAAATATTTTCCTTATATCTTCTTCAAGAGTATCTAGCGATATTAAAATTTATGCACTTGAAGGCGATATTTGAAAATTCATACCATTCTGCTTTCATTTGCTGGTAGTCTCATATGAAAATTTCTATGGCTTTAAATGCTGTATAATTTGGTGTTTCATATTTTATTCCTGAATTATGCATTTATTTTACTTATTTTTTATCACCTCAAATATGTTTTTGTCATCAAATGTATGTAATGTTATCAAAACTTTTTCTTTTGACTAAAATAACTGAACCTTCCATAAAAAATCACACAAATTAGCAAAAAAAAAAAAGGGGGGGGGGGGTAAATGAAGGTAGGCTAATTCTTTTTATAAATGTATTTGAAATATTTATATACTGCTTACTTCACATTTACATGAGAAATTTTTAAATGAGAATGGAGATTAGAATAGTTTTAGAACAGCTGCAGGGATATAGCCAGGAAACTATTTTGGAGGTTATATATCAGTAAACATCAGCAAAAGGTACAAACCTATCTCTTTATCTAAATTTTATAATGTTAATTTTTTAAGGGAACATATATTCCTATAGCCCTCCCCCTGATTACTCCCCATGAGTGCATTTATACAGAAGTACATGATGTACAGGAGTTAACAATTTTTATAATTACTTTTGAATTTATTTCAAAGAATTGCTTGTATTTTCCTTTTTTATTAATAGTTCTACAGATATTCTATCCTCCATAAGTAAAAAGCACTTTGAACTGCAAAATTAATCAGAAGAAATGAAATGTGTTTGTAATGCTGTGTTACATTCCAATACATTTCACTATATGCGTGTATGTGCTATTTTTTCTTTGATGTTTTTCACAGGCATAAAAATATTTAAAATTTTTGTTTTAATACATTATTTTCTTTCTGCAAACTGTGCTGTTCCTATTGTTGTGTTCCTAGTGTAAATATATTTGTTAAGATGCAATATTGCTGAATGTTACTTAATTTTTTTTTTCTTTTCAGCAAGAGCTTATTTTCAACTAAAAATGTGTTTGCTTTTCAAAATGAGTCTTTCAAAGCATTTGCTTACACTTCCATAATTTTTTTTAAGGGCATGTGTAATAATTTAAAGATCTATTTCAATCTACTATTTCATATCATCTAATTTCTTATGTTATAATACTTAATTTTATAATGTAAACTTTTTTAGGTAACACTTTATAATGCAATGTTAGATAACATTGCATATGAAATGTTAATAAAATGCTTTGATATTTGTATTTCAATTGCTTGACTTTAATTTTCATTGGAGCCAGAAATATATAATGTTCGGCATGGGTGTATTCCACAATTATGTTTTAGGAAATTCAGAATTGCAAACATAAATACTTTTTTTTTTAACCACCTTTTCCTTATCTTCATAAATAGATGCAAGCCATAAAGTTTTACTCTTGTAATGTTACAAAATGCCAGTATGAAACAGTTAACTAAAATCAGGAAACTCAACAATAAAAAATATTATAAAATTAAATTTTCTGAAATAGTGTAGAAATTTTTAGTTTCAAATTTCAAAATAAATTTATGAAGCTAGTTATTATTCATTGATTTCCAAGAAATTTTTTATTTCAGCAGCAAAAACTTGAGCCAGATTTTAAATCATGTAAAATGTAGTAGCTATAACTCTTGTCTAAATTAATGTACATTAGACTGATGAACCATATGCATCATTCGTTTGATATTTGAACATCTTGAAGGTTGACCTGATGATGCCAGGGAAATTAACTTTTTCATGTCTATTAGGTGATATATGTCCCACATAAAACCTATTTGTCATTATTGTCCCATGCTAAATTTTAATATCCATTGTATTAAAAATAAATCAGTATTAGATAATTCTTAAAATCTAAGAATATCTTGACTTTGATTGTTATTTTTAATAAGGATTTAAAATTGACTTGAAGATTAAACAAACAATATCTACTTATTCATATTATTAAAATTTTTCTCCTACCTTATCTAGAATGTAGTTTTATTAATTTTACTTTTTTCTCCCCTATAAGGAAGTCAAACTGCTTCTTGCATTACATATATTATATATGTAATATCTGATACAGTTTTCTTTACAAAAAACTATAATATTCAGAGTAGTTTGGGACCTTTAAAATATTTGTTCATTATTTTTTATCCCAAAAAGCTGTCAGTTTTTAAATGGTTGTTTTTAAATTTATTTTATTTTTTATAACTCTAGATATTTGGCAGGTTTTTCTAATAACCAATGTAACAGTGTTTTCATGCATATCATTTATGATATTCTGTACACAATTTATGGCAGACTTCATGTTATGAAGTAACTGTTGAGAGATGGTGTTGTTCCTATGTTATAATTTCATAGTTAGTTATTTACAGGCATGCTTATATAGTGAATTTTTATAAATCACTGAAGTGATATCAAAGAAGAAAAAATTTACTATAAGTGAGACAAATTTTGTGTGGACAGTACATTTTGTTCCATAATTATTGGTTATGTAAACCGGAGTTGAAAATTATAAATATCTGATTTGTGGCAGCTGCTATTCCTGTTTAAAAACTTTTTCTTTTTTCCCATTCAGATTTGTATTTTTACTATTATAGTTTCTATGTTAATAAAGTAATTTATATTATATTATGGCACTTTAGTTTTCACATTTTCTTCTTCAAGTCAAAATTAAATTGTGTCTCTAAGTATCTGTGTTACATATCACTAAAATCAAGTATATCAGGCATTAAGATTTAAAAGTATGTATCAAATATTTGCACCTTAGCTTTTTAATAGAAATAAAAATATCTTGCATTTTCTGTGTACTCTAGACCACTGTGCAATATTTTACAATTTACTCTTTTTAAATTATAAACTAATTTTAAAGACTGTATCATACTTCAATTTAATACTATACATATTATTTAAGTTCATTTATATATTTAATTTTTGCGTGTTTTTAAGAAAATTATTTCAGCTGAAAAAAAAAAAAAAAAGTGTCTTGTGTAAAAAAAAAATATATATTTTTTAATCTCTCTATTTGTTCAATATATGAATATAATTGTGAAAAGTATTTCTTTAGTTTGCAGAAAATATGTCTTAACAGTTCATACTTTGGTCATTATATTGGTTCCAAGCATTTTTGTTTTTAATCATTATTTTCTATTTTCTTATTTATTTTAAATTATACTCCAGTGTTATGAGATTTTAAGGTAAAAGAATTTTCAACTTGCCTTATTTATGTATTTTATCTATGTTGATTATCAGTATTTAAGATTTTTAAAAAACTGTAAAATAGATATATTAATAATATTGAGCTTTAAGAACACCCAACTTTTTTTCATTTCACTAAATTGGGATAAAAATTACATGCCAGGAGTGTTTTTAAAATCTCATAAAGTTCTTTAATTGCTCGTAACATCTTTTATCTTTACTTTAAAATTGAACTGAACAGTTGAGAAAAAAAAAAAAAAATTATTCTTAACAACTCTGGGCACAAATACTGAGCTTTTAAAGAAGAGGTTTGCATAGCTCATTTAAAAAATATTTTAATATTAAAAATTATTTTGCAAAAACTTACTACAAGGCATTTCAGCTTTTATATATATAATGTTTTCTTTCTAGTTATGATTTAGTCATACTTATTTTAACCATTAAGTGTTTAAAGAAGAGCACAGTGAGCTTTATAGTAACCTCTTTAAAGGTTAATTTTATGGAAAGGATGACACCAATAACTTTTCTTATAGAATTTTGATTTCTGTTTACAAAAATTATTTTGACTATATATATTTGGTTGTTGCATTATGAAAAATGTATTAGGTTAGGTGTGTTGCTTTGCTTACCACATATTATAGATTGTTTTATTATTATTATTATTCAACTTGCTGTTTATCAAATGTCTTAAAAGAATATCGATGAAACACAGATTTTTATAACTCAAGAATTGTTTTAAAAAATAATACTTGCTGAAACTTATTTTCAACTGTGTTTTATGCTATTAGTCATTCAATGATTTTTTTTTTCTATCGATTTCATTAGACCATTTCCTTAAAAACTAATGCTCAGCTAAATTTTTATTATTTACCTACTAATTTCACTGAATTATTACATTAGAAGTTAGCATTTTCAAGAGGGGTGGAAATTGCTCAGGAAATGTAATTTTGAAATGTCACTAATATAATTGAATACATTGACTGCTAATATTGTATATATATATTCCTGCTATCTGTATTCTGAATCATACAAGTAAAATGTAAATTTACTCACTGGATTGACATTTTTTTTTTTTAAGGAATAACCTTAGGATTTTATGTTAGTATGTTTATTGTTCTGATCTCTGAAGGCTTTTCCTTCCTTGATATTTTATTTCACCCTTTTCCTTGATTGAATATTATTTAATTATTTTTAGTGATTAGTTTTGAACTGATTTATAAGATTTTTTATCTTGTCATGTATTATGTAATGAAAATTAATAACAAAGTTTATTAAAAATCAGTACTGTTATTTTACATATGTATAGTTTAAAATATTTTCATAAATATTTAGTGGTAAATAATGTACACAAATTTTCCTTCTTGTTGATGCTTATCAAGTGTCATGTCCTATCAAGGTTTCATTTCATAGATAAATTTTATTTGATATTTAAATACAGCCATAAACCTCATAGGTTAACTGCTTCATTCTGACTGATATTTAGATATCCATTATGATTTACTTCATAAATTACATTAAAAACTAATTTTCAAATTGTTCTCCTTGTTATTTGTGTCTTAAAACTTGCATATCATTGCATTAAAATGTTATCAATTGTTAGTGACAACTTTAAAAACTGTCTTTAAATGTTAAAACTTCCCACTGTTTATATTGTTTATAAATTCCCTGTTAAGTGAAGAGTTTCGAAATTCATCACTAGTGTGTCCGTTCGCCTATCCCATGATTTTTTCTGGTTTAGACAACAATTATAGTATTTAAAAATATATCTTGACTAGCTTTTATCTTGGATGTTTAGCTCTTTGTTATAAGCATAAGTTGAATGTTGCACTGCTATGGATTCACACAATTAAAACATGAAGTATAGCGCATGGTGTTATTTCCAGTAAATGTGGATTTGAATTATACAGGGTAATGTAGTTTGTTCAAGCTATCAGCACTTGCACTATTGAGAATTTATGCATTCTGGCCATATGTAATAAATGAATTTAAGTTTAGTCACCTTTGAACCTCAAAATTAAAACTTTTGCATATTTTTATCAATTTATTGTCCAATTAAAAATTCTAAAAGTTACTTATTATGAAATGTATTTATTTGAAGAAAAATAGCTCTTTAGAAGTTTCAAAATTGTTTCTCAGCTGATTTCAGAAACAGTTGTTTTATCTTTTTATATGTACTTAACTCCAGTCTATCTTTATTTAAATATATGTTGACTTTGGTCTTTTATGCATTCAAGTGGTAGAATATTATAATTTGCATATTCAATATGCACATTTTAAGGAATCTTTTTATGTTGGACATTCATTTGGGGTGCCCCCCCCCCCCCTCCTCTCTTTTGTAACTTCAGTAACATCTTTAGGTAATGATATTTTTTTTATTCTTATTGCCTTTCACATCTGTTTAAAATAAATTTACTTACAATGTGCCATCTGATTTTACTTTGATTTTCAATTTAATTTCAAACTAAGAATGCTGTATTTACTCATCTATTTTGTGCACTTTTTGCACCATTTTTGTTTAATACTGCACTTCTGTGAAATTGGGCTAAAATATACTGATCCAAATCATTGAGTATTAAAGATGCTTACTTTTGCCTATTTTACTTTTCTACTGGGTCACCTTATAAATCTCGGAGAACTAAAGTTTTGTGTGGCAACTGTAATTGAGAAAATTTAATATCAGAAAATACACTTTTTAACATTAACATTTACACAAGTTGCTTTTTTCAATTCTTTTATGTAATGCTGTAATTTTGCTGTTTACCTTTTAGAACTTTTGTACATTTGAATGCTTCGTGTGATATCTTAAGCCCGTTGGGGTCCCAAAATTTCAGAAAAAGTTGCTTTACTTTTTTTCAAATATTAAACTGATAAAACTTTGTGTATTAGACCTTAAGTTTTTAGTTCTTCTCCTTTTAGATATCTGTTGCATGCTCAGAAATTAATCATTAGCAATGTAAATACTGAAAGAATATAATGATAAAAAATATGTATCATTATGATAAATTCACTGTGATTTGCATGTGTGACAATGTAGTTGGTTCTAGTTGGAAACTACTA
This sequence comes from Maratus speciosus, assembly GCA_963932465.1. Classification (NCBI taxonomy): domain Eukaryota; kingdom Metazoa; phylum Arthropoda; class Arachnida; order Araneae; family Salticidae; genus Maratus; species Maratus speciosus. The sequence goes on along the minus strand of OZ010796.1, from coordinate 149,194,160 downwards.
AAAATATATATGGTGTATCATAAGTTCTCAAAATATTTAAGAAAGGGTAAAAGTGGTGATTTGTTTGAAGATAAAATTTAAGAAAAAAATATCCCCCACCTAGTCACGTTTTCAGAATTTTAACTGGAGATGAAGCAATTAGTATATTTATCAAAATTAATTATATTAGAAATTAAGGATCGACTGAAACAGGTTTTTTTAAGACCAAAACCAAAACTGTAACCAAATTTTGGTAATCTTCCTATTTTCAGCCAAAAACAAAAATGATCAAGAATTTTTTTAAAAGTAATTAATACATACATAATTATTAATTCATTATACGTGTGGCCCAAATTGACTCTCTGTGCCTCTAAAACTTTTTATTTTCATATAAAATAAAATGTAATTAATTCATAAAGACACAAAATGATTTTCTAATTATATGAATCTCATCTAATCAAAAGATGTTTCAGGTATACATACCTCAATTTATTTTTTATAATGATTTTTGTAAATGGTCATCTGTTGTACTAGAACTTTCTCAAAGAGTATTCGAAACATTTCTGCAGTTTTAAACTAAAAACTTTCTATTGCTGTTAAGTCTACAGCCTTTAATAAGCACATGAAAAGTGTATTCAAAGTTTAGTCATCTATGCATTGCTTGTTTTATAATTTGCATTCGTGTCTTGAGTCAGTCACTGATTATTATAAACATTGAAGTTCATAGCAATAAATAAAGAGTGTCTCATTTGAGTCGATGAAGCTCAAATCAATGATTTAATGGTGAAAATTCCCAGAGGAAGAAACGAGATTTTTGGGAAAAGATAGTTTTGGTCAAGTTTCGGTCTCGTCAAATTTTCAGACTGAAAATGAAACCGAATTTTTGGTCGATCTCCATTAGAAATGCTTACATCAGCATACATTTTTCTTTGAAAGAATATATATATATATTTGTGTGAGGTTTAAGAAATAAAATTATGGCAATCAGTATATTTTTCAAGTGTTAATGTCATAGATTGCAATTATGAATAAAGTACTATTGAATTGCCACCCTTTTCCTTTTCTAGGGAAAATAAATGTTTTAATAGATCATTTGTCATCATCACCTGCTGAATATTCTTGATGATACTTTTTTAATATACAGGGTGGACTCTGATTAATTGGACAATTTGCAAAGTGTTAAATGTAAGGATCCAGGTTAACCTCTTCCGTACCAGTAGATCCACATGTGGATCCATGGCCTGATTGTCCACAAACACCAGTGGATCCACGTATGGATCCATGTCTATTCATTATTCTATCGTTGCTTCTAAAAATTGTATTGCAGGAATATATGTTTGTATGTAGCTGGTATTATGAGAAATGTTGGAAAGTGTTTAATTTTCCTTCCGCAGCAGGGATATTTTATTTTTCTGAAAACTATTAATTGATATTTTAAATCTAAATGCCCGAAAAACTGGTTTTACATGTAATCTTCATATACATATGCTGGTATGGAAGGGGTTAAGGTACCACTTCAAAGGCATATTATCAATATTGTATCATAAGTTTGAAGATATATTTCTTACTTCAGTGCTTAAGTCTCTGTTTTCATTGGTTAAGGTTCTTGGCCACCATGATCACCAGCTCTTTCACTTTAGATTTCAGTGCATGGGTTATTAAAGATTAGGTTTACAGTCCATCACTTTGAATATTCACTCCTGAATTGAAATCTCAAATTAACACTGCACTTCTTTGATCGAAGTGAACATGTTCCCTTGGACAAGAGCTCATTTACAAAAAGGACATTTGCAGAGTAAGAAAGACAGCCACATTGAACATTTGTTAGAAAGGGAAACTTTGAGTTTTGCCATCTTATAATCATATGTACTCTCATATTTAGCTTTACACAGTAAACCATTTTTTTGCCCAGCTAATATATGTCCACCCTGTATTTAATTTCTGTTTTGATCATTTTTGTTCTGTCTGCTATTTTTAAGAGAATCAGAAAATTAAGTATGCCAAAATATCAATAAATAAAAATAATTTATAATTCATTTCTAAAATCTTTTTGAATTAGCGTTGTAGGAATGAGGGCTTTCATGTTCCTATATATTTCATTAGATGCTCTTTAGCTGTGACTGATGTTCGTAATATAATAAAATTGAAACATTTAAATAATTTTCTGGGGTACCTGTTTTTCTTTTAAATGGCTTTATTTAATATTTTCTATATCTTTTACAGCTATTTTGCCTTATTTTTATTTATTAATTTTTTTAATATTTCTGACGACTGCTTTATAGTGAAATAATGTTGCTATATTTCAGGAATTTACCATTTCTTATGTGCCATAATGTATAGCTATGTCAGTTGTAATGCTTGTTGCTCAAAATAAGTTTGCAATTTTAAGTTTAATTATATATACATGAATGTTTATAAAATTTCTTTGCTGCTAAAATTACATTATGAATATATGTTTTACATTTGTACCTGAAACTGTGTTCAGAAAGATAATATGCAGCACAATATATGCATTTTAGGGTAAAGGCAGTTCTTAAAGTGCATCTAATAAGCAAAAAATTGAGTTAAATGGAGAAGGCTTTGTTTGATCTGAGTACAACATAATTGTTCTTGGGACCAATAGTTTTGTGTATCCTGTAAACAAAAAGTGCCACAGCCTTGCATTTCATTTTCATTTATAAAGCGAAATAAAAATTCTTTTCTACTATTGAACTTCCTGAAAATAATTTTAAAGAACGTTTATCTATTTTTGCTCACTAAGTACAATGTCATCTGTATGATTTGAAAACTATTCATGATGGAGGCTTCTATAATATTTTTCAAAAAGTGAAGTTGGTTACAGTGTATGTGTCTTAGACTGAGCTATTTCAATCAGGTGACTTGGGTAATCTAGCTGCCTTTTATTTGTCAGGGCAAATATTTTATAATGTTGTTTGATTTTAGTCAACCAGTAGGCTAAAATGAATTTAAAATTTAGAAATTTATATTAGATTTGTAGATGTATGGCATAATTTGTACAATTTTCATGAATTTCATGCATAAATTCGTACATTGATGATACGTTAATTTAATCTTTATAACCATTTAATAATGTATTTTAAATCTAAATAAGTTTGTTTAATACAATTAATATTTATCTTTTATTAGTTTTATTTATAGAATGTTTTGTAAGTTACATTAAATTTCTTTTTTAAGTTACAGCAAAAGTTAGATTTTGTTAGGGTCGTGAGAAAAAAGTAACTCAATCTTTTAAAACTCTTTAGAGAAAATATTTGTTGAATAACTCAAAAAAAAATTGCCTTTATGTTACTCATATTTATTGTTTCATGAATTGCATTAAGTTACTTTTCCATTTATTGTCAAAAGCTAACTTTCATAAATACTCAAAGAACAAGCATTATTATAGCTAACATAACATCAGATGAGGTATTATTTATTGATCATAATTTTTGTTTTTTGTATATAAAAATGTTTTTAAATGTTATTGTTTGGTGTTTTAGATTATTTGTGGCTATAATAATTTGAATAACCACTCTTGATAACACACAAATCTTGCCAGATTTTTCTTGATATTTCATCTCTATTTGCACATTTTGTTAGAAAATTCTTAAAGTATACATTATTTTTAAGTAAATATATTTGCATAATTAATAAAACCTTTTGACATTGCAAATGTAGATTTATGTGAAGATTAGCACATAGTAGCCAAGAAAATATCTGTAAACATTGCTGGGTTTTTCTTAATTTATTTTAAATCCTATAGTAGGTATAAATTTTAAATTTTTCTTTGTTTCGCAGTGTACATTTTATTTTTTATTATCACACATGCCACTTGAAATTATTTTGAGGGCATTTTTATTAGTGAAACATTTAAAAAATTAATGTTAAGAAGCCCAGTTCTTCAAGTAAAGTTATTCAAAAAGGAATGCATTACATGCATTCTTCTTAAACTTCCATGTTTTAAAGTATTATAAAGTTTGATATTTCTAATAGTTACTCTATATATTATATCCTGTTGTGTAATTGTACAATACTTGCACATCCTCACAGCATAAGTTATATAAATTTGATTTATCAGTTTTGAGAATATTTATTTTGCCTGTGTTGAATGAAATTCTTATTGGAGTATTGTTTCATGTGCATATATATTTACTTTCTGGGTTTGCATCAAAGTTAAAAAAAAACTTGACAACAAGAGACATATCTTTTTTCTTTTTCTCTTTCCCTTTTATTATTGCTGTGTGTTACATCTTAATATGGCTTTTTATTAAAAAAAACTTTGCTCTGTCAAAAATGTTATATTTTATTCCTCTTTTTCCCCCTTTTTAATATGTTTAGTTATTATTGATGAAAAAATTCTTTATATTTGATATTAATAAAATTTGTTTTTACAGTTGATTATGTGATTTTCTTTCCTTTATAGTGCTGTTAGGTATATTTTATGCTCTATATTTGTTATCTAGTGTTGCTAGTTTAGTGCTTCTGTTTTTCTTATCAGATTATTCTTTCATTTGTAAGTACTACTGTTTTCAACACATGGAATTTGTAATTTTCTACTTGATTGGTTTTGTATGAGGCTAAACAATATAGTTTTGTTTTGTGGTGCATGTAATGAATATACATAATCACTGTCAGTATTGTTTCATAATTCATGTGCAATTTTCCTTCCATGAGCCTGATGAAGTCAGTCTAGATTCATATACATATATAACAGAATTTATTTTTCATTTGTGGTGATATATTTTGAATTTTTTTTTTTGTAAATGTTGATGAACTCATGATTAGACTAGGATTTTATTCTGTCTTTTGTAATGCAATATACATTCTCTCTAATTTAGAAAAAACACTTCACTGTGATTGGCATATAGAGCTTGCATATGTTTATAAACACTTATATTGTTCTACTATGTACCTCTTTTTTATGCCATACTCAAGGGAACTGATCAGTCAGTTTACGAGATTTAACTGCATTCTGGCTATACTATTCGAAATAAAAGTAACTATAAAAGAAAAGAGAAAACTTAACAAAACAAATTATTGAATTGAATTTTAAACAATAAAGTATATTGTTGCATTTTATTGTGAAATGCTAAAACTTCTTATGGAAACCTCTTTTTTGTTTCCTTCTCTCTCCACAAATGTTATATGATATTTTATAAGATCTCATGTACAATTTAAAAAGGAAATTCTGTCTTAAATATTCTGTAGTATTAGTTTTCATAACTGATGCTTACATTTCTGTGATTTTTGTAAGATAAATTTTCAACAACCACTAAAAGTGATTATGACAGTTTAATAAGATACATATCATTACAAAGCTTTGTCCTAAAATATTATTAAATATTTCTCTAAATATATCTTATATCAAGATATTTTCTTATTACTACTTCACATATACTTGCATAAGAATTTGTAAATCTATACTGTAGTCATTAATTTCTTTCTTTCTTTTTTTTTTTTTTTTTTTTTTTTTTTTCAGTAGTTGAAATATTTGTCTTTGAAAATTTTCAGCAAAGCCTTGCTTTGCTCAAATGTTTATTCTACACTAAAATTATTGTACATGTGATAACGATGAGATTGTTCAATAATGGTAAATGTTCTAGGATGAAATAATTAAAGTACATCAATAAAGTACTAGAAATAGATCTTTATAAGTTGTCATTGTAAATTTAATTTCATCAAGGTTGTAGAAGGTTATCTTTTAGTTTAAGTTTACTTACCTTTTTTAAATAGTTTTAGAATAAGTTTTCTACTACACGAAGTATTAAAAATTATGGATCATACTGCAAAAATTCTCTGAGAAAGTAATTGTGATTGGATTTTTTTAATACAATCACCTTAAAAAATAGAATTTTGTTGTATAAAATGTAAATTTGTTTTAAAATAAAACCATGGTATTGATTTGTAAAGTTTCTTACAGACAATTTGAAGTATATTTCCTTTTACTCAATCTATAGAAGAAAAATTAATCAGTAGACTGGTATGACATTATTTCTTTTACAACAAGAGTGCCCACCAAAGAAAAGCTTCTTCTTCACACCCATAAATATAGTTTTGAAAAAAAAAATCTTTCAAAAATATTAAAATCTTTAAAAAACTTCATTCACTTGGAAGAAGACTATCCCAATAGCACTAGAACTTTATGAAAGAAGCATTTGAATTTTGAATTTAACATTACATTGGTTCCACTGCAAGATTGCGATGACTGCTCTCCAGTGGTATATATTGAAAGTAAAATTGTGACATTATTTCTTAGAAAAATGTACATGATTTGAAGTTTCTTAACAAAAAGAAAACTGTAAAATTTCATATTGTCACTCTTTTTCCAAGTGAGCAATATATCTTTCCATTGCCATTCTTTCTAACAAATAAAAAAGATCCTATGTCTAATCATGAAAACAAAATTTTTAGACTGTGTGTGTTATTCATCTCTGTAAAAGAATGAAATCTTTGCAGGAAAAAAAGGTGACTGGACTTTTCCTACTGTTGTTGCACTCTTATTTTTTTTTCTCTTATACACTGAGGTGCTTGTTTATCAGTATGCTTTGAATAAATTTTCACTTTTCCTTTCATTTTCATGTGATGTCCAGTAAAAACTGTATTTTGTTACGTATTATGTAAATAAAATACTTTTAAAAACTTCTGAACTATTTTGCAATTATTTGGAGTGAAGTTTTTCTACTTTCTCAATAGAAATCGTTTGTATTATTTACAGGTTCCTTATGCTCCTTAAAATTAAAGACAGTTTCCAAGATGCTTAGAACTCCTTAAATAAACTAAATATTTAAAACTGTTTAAAATCATCTTTAAGTAAGTATGGTATAAAAATGATTCACCTTCAAAGTAGGGATGCACTGAATAGTGATTTTGGCCAAATGCCAAATATTCGGCTAACAGGTAAACCAAATACCAAATATTTGGCTTACTTTTAAATTTCGGAATTTGAAAGTATTAAAAAGTTAAATTTTGAAACAATTCTACATAATATTTAACGCACATACTTCCATATTGATAAACAAGATCTTTTTACAAGTAAATTCTACAGACACACAAAAAAAAATTATCCTTTGAATTGTTATATAAGAGGATCATTTTAAAGCTTCTTTAATTGATAAAATTTTTTATTTCATGGATTCCTTTCTGAATTAAAAGAAATGAATAAAATTTTCTTATTTTCTAAAAGAAATATTTTAAAATCAAACTGAAATTTTGAAGGAATTGGATGAAAAATTGTATAGTCATATACTGTTTATTTGCCATGAAGGGACTAAAATCATCATTATTGGTTAATTTTCTTGTAATGTGATACTTTTCAAATAGCAAATAAAAAATGTAAAAGTATTCTCTTTTATTTAAATGTAATTATGTTTCTAAATATAAAATATCTTTATTAATAGACAGTTAAAAATAGTAGTTGTTTTAAGGTTTTTAAAAAGGTCTTTTAAGTGTTCGGTCTGGCCGAATATTCAGATATTCAGCCTAACCGAATATTCGGTGCATCCCTACTTCAGAGAAAGTAAAATAAAAATCTTATGCTTGCACAGGTAAAGTTAAAGTTCTACTATTCTAAAAAATAAATAAATAAAAGAAATTATCCTTTTTTTCATGCCATGCTGTATACTTTTTTCATTCAACATTTACTCTAGTGCATTGACTGCCTTACCCAAAAATATGTATGCCAGAAATATTATCCAGGGCACTATACTACATGAATACATGTGCCAAATGTTTTCCATTTAAGACAATTTATTGCTATGAAACCGGACTATTGATAATTCATCGCCATGTGTTTAACTAAATAACCCTATGGCCCCAGACATGTTTAGTAATTTCAGTTTGGTAGTCAATGTGTAAAAATTAACTAAAATTTGATATTTCTGAATTGTAAATGCACAAAATTAACAAACATTGCTGTGATTCCAAATTGTGAACAGCTTCCATAAACACCAAAAACTGCTTTTTAACCCTTCACTCCACGATGTGCCACATCTGGCACATACCTAAAAACACTGTAATTCGTATTATGTGCCATGAATTTGGCCAATATGATCTCTATCCCTAATCAAGAACAGCCCAAAGAATGTAATAACACTTATTTTGTCCATGTTAGATGGCTGCATTTGACAAAAAAATTAGAATTTGTTCTTGGAAAGCAAAAAACATTTCGATCAAGCTATTAAGGTAAATTTTACTTTCATTATTTTTAGTGAATACTTAAAAATATTAATATAAAAAAAGTTTCAGAGTGTTAAGCAGATAAAATGAATTAATTTAAGCTCATTTAGTTGTGAAATATAGCAATACAGTATTTTGAAACCCTAATTCTGTACATAGGGTACACGACATAAAATATCAAATTTTAGCTGAAAATTTGAAATTTAATTTTTTTTTACTATTTTCCCCATTATTAGACCGATATATAGATTTCAAATATTTTTTTTTTATACAAATAGAAAAAATCGTGCAGTGAAGGGTTAAATATCTGCCATAAAAGCCACTTTGTTGCAATCTTTTACAGTCAATGTGTTAAAAATCTGTGTGCACATGATAATATCAGATGAATGTTTGAGATTAATATGAGTGTTTGAGATTTGATTAACCTCTTTATGCATTACTATTGGTCATTAAATTGACTGGAAATTTTGTATTTAAACTTATGAAACTACTAAGCAATACATTGTGAATACTATGCAATTTTAGCACTAGCTGTCAGATTTTCATTGAGTAAAATCAGTTTGTGATGTTTTTTCTTTTGAAGCATTAAAAATAAGAATCAACCTAAACCGAATTTCCGTAATCTTCCTATTTTCGGCCAAAAACGAAAATGTCCAAAACTTTTTTTAAGTAATTAATATATGCATAAATATACACAATTATTAATTATTTATCTGTGTATAGAAACACATTTCTGATAGACAAACATATGTACATATATATGTGTGTATGTATAAGTTTAAAACAAAAATAATAATATAACTTTTATTACTTTGACAGCCAATAATCATAGGCATTTATCAATATTTAATTAAGAATGTAGTTAAATAATCAAAAGCAAATTCAATAATGAATATTTAATTTTTAAATAAACACATCTTTTCAGTTCGTTAATATTTTGCATTTAAATTAATTGAAATAAATTACTTGAAAGTTTGTGTTTAGGAAATTAACATTGAATATGTTAAAAAAAAAATTAGTTTAGTAGAGATTTAAATATAGATAAGATGTATGTACTTAAATAATATTGAATATTATTATTCATTGTTTGAGATTTTGCACAAACATTTTTGTTACATATGTTTAAAGTGTTTAATCACTTTTTTCCATTGTCAATACGATGATTATGCAAACTCCAGTCAACCACTCACAAAGACTTCGATTGAATGACCTTTCGTTGATAGCTGCCACCACCAATATATGTGTGATATTGGACACAATGTGAAATGCGAGAAGGATAATAATTAAATACTAACTTATTTAGTTAAAATTAAAGAACAATTTATTTACACATTATTTACATAAAAAAAAACTAACGATTTTAGGCTCTGATATAGCTGATTGTGCCCAACACTAAGTTATGCATTGAAATAATTCCTATGTACTGAGTAGTATTACTAAACTACATGTTATTCCCTTCTGACTTTATCAAACTCAATAAGGTTTACCAGAGAACCATCCACGTATCTCCCTTCGCATACACATTTCTTTCCGCAGGAGTAAATCCTTTCCCAGGAACACTTACTAGCAAATCCACCCTCCAGCCTCTCACCGCGAGACTAAGCACGACTACCTAACTCTCTCTGTTTCTACCTCCAGCAAAATACACATGGGTGTCTCCCCTGTACAATCACAGAATCACCATATCTCCCATTGCACTTCATTTCCTCCCCAGTTATTCAGTAGAGATAACCAAGAACTTCTTTTGTTCCTTTGTCTAAATTTTCCTTTGTGACCACATTGTCATATACAAAAGAAGTACTGGTATGCATAGCTGCCAACTTTTACGCTGTTTTGCTACCACTAAAATTTAATAGAGATTTTCGCCTTGTTTAATCATGAGATTTCGACGATTAAATGAGACAATATCTACTTTAAAATTTTAGTGGTAACAAGAAAGCATAAAAGTTGGCAGCTATGGGTATGTCTTCTACACAATGGATCTTTTCATACAAAAAGATATGACTACAATAACTCATTTCAACTTCAATATAAGAAAAATGTTTCTCTTACCCAAGTAGGTAGAACGTGATTTACATATAAAAAAACGTCGGAAACCCAACATGTTTACTGACATTTTTTATATTCATATAGTAACTTTTCATTTATATTATATTATAAAAAACTTTGTAAAATTTAAACTAGCATAAATTACTCATATGAAATGTAGCATTTTAATCAAATCATAATGTTTATATAACACATTTAACAGTTTTAAGTATCCATGTAACATTTTTATAATACTAATATTTTAATACCACTCAGTTGAAACATAATATTTTAGTTTCATGACAGTTCTTATGTAACGCATTTAATATTTTTCTGTATTTAAGTAACATTTTGATAATAAAAAAGATTTGTATTATGCTACTTCCATGAAATATAATATTTTACTTTTGTCACATTACTTATATAACCTATTCACATACAGTATCACATTACTTATATGACTTATACATACCTTGATTTATCTTTTAGAATGATTGTTTTAAATGATCGTCTGTTATGTATCAGAACTTTCTCAAAGAGCATTCGAAATACTTCTGCGATTTAAAACTCAAAATTTTCTATTACTGTTAAGTCTGCAGCTTTTAATGAGCATGTGCAGAGCATTTTCAAAGTTTAGTCATAGTAGTAGTTGCTTGCTTTATGATTTGCATTCACGTCTTGAGTCAGTCATGATAGATAATTATAAATAGCAATAAATAGTGTCTCATTTCAGCCGATACAGCTCAAATCAATGAGTAATGTTGAAAAATTCTGAAGGAAGAAACGAGATTTTTGGTATACAGATAGTTTCGGTGAGGTCGAATTTTCGGCAGCATTTTTGTCGAAAACGAATTTTCGGCGAAACTCTGATTTTGAGTCGAAAGCGAAACGGAATTTTCGGTCGATCTCTAATTAAAAATTAAGATGTGCATGTTACATGAAAAAATATAGTAAAAATTCTTGTAATGTTCAGATGTTTTTCTTCTTAAGTTGGTATGTACCCTCTATTTAATTATCTGCATTTACAATGTTATTAAAGCTAAGCAAGAATATTTTAATAGTACTTGAAATTTCTCAGCCATACCAGAGATCAAGCCAGGCAAAACTTTGTTGTTTTTTAAGGCCCACACCACACAATTACGTAAACTCTTCCTCTTTTTTTTTTTTTTTTAAACCATTTGGGAAAATGGTTATTGTCCTCGGTCAGGGTAGGAAATCAAAAACATAGCTGATGCGTTTAATTAGTTAAATCCCGCATTTTATTCATTTTCTGATTGGTCTATACAGTAATCTGTATTTTCCCTTTACTTTCAACAGAGATGGATACTTCTGTTGCCATTATGACAAAGTAAAAAAAACTACAAAAAAAAATTAATAACTCAGAAACAAGCTCAGATACAGCTTTCAAACAAATTGCATTTAAAAGTACATTTTTTTCTCTATACGACAGTGTTTAAAAAGTAATATTGTGCGAGGTTTAGAAGTTTAAGAATGAAATTTCATTTAAAATTGGTCCAGGAATATTAATGTTTAATCCATGGCGTACGTAATGTATGACCAGCTCCGTAGAAGTTTAAAAATTTACAGTACCGAAAAATGTAATCCATGGCGTACGTAATGTATGATCAACTCCGTGCGATATTTTATGTCTTAAATTTTAGTCTTTGAAAAAATCATTTTCCAAATGGTCGTTGTAATTTGTTAAATTGCATTTATTATTATTTTTTGTTTGTTTGTTTGTTTGTTAGGATTTTAAATGTGTAGTTTACAAACAAAACGAGCTCACCTAAAAGAAATGTTAGTAAAAGCTCCGTTTGGTTCAATTAACTAAGATTTGAAATTTGATCCTTAGTTATAAAATTGCATTTTTCACAAAAATGTAATAATTTTAACAAAAATGATTATTCACAGAATGGGCATGCATGAAATAAGTTGCATTGACCCCTGCATATGGACGCAAGATGGTTTAGCGAGTTTTCATCTATCGTTCACCCTCAAGAAAAGTGACACAACTCCAAAAAATTAATTTTGTGCGTTATTTCACTAATAGGTCCGATTTATGTGCATCTTGCTACAGAAAAATTGCCATAAGCGCAGTTATCCGGAAAAGTGCTAGATATTACGCTATATGTCCATTTGCCATAACATAATAGGAGCTAATTCTATGGGGGAATAAATTTCTCAATCCTCCAAACTTCTTCTATGGCTTCATTCTTAAGGGGTATCAGGACTCTTAAAGCTTCAAAATTTTAATTTTATTAGATGTTAAATTTCATTATTGTCTGAACATTTTGGTATGATTGTTTCCTTGAAATTCCCATTAGAACAGAAGTTATGGCTTTTAGAATTGTACCCGCTCAATAGCTAATGCGGCGTTTCCGAAACTTTCAAGTCATTTTTCTCTAAATGACGTTTTTGGGTATAACGCGCAGAATATCAAATCTATCTGAATATTTTTGCATGAAATTTTCAAAACATATGTTTCATGTTAGTCTGTATAAACTGAACCTAAAATTTCATTTTTATTGTTCAAAAAAAATTTTTTTTAGGTGATTATACTGTTAAAATTTTCAACATTTTGTATTAGCTAAATACAACTTTGTATTAAAAGTATAAAAAGGCTTTAAATACAAATTTATTTAGGTTCAGTGTAATTATGACAATCTGAAGTATAATTAGGTACAAAAAATTTCATTCTAGTTGCAAAAATTATTTTGCAATCCTGCGCGTAAGCTGTTATACCAATTTTCTGCTCGACAAATGTCTGACAGTTTGGAGCGCCCTATACATACTAATTCTGTATCTTTTAAATACAGGAAATGAAAGAACATACTAATCCCAATAAAAATTCTGATTTTAAATCATATAGATTTTAAGATAATAAATGTTGATTTTTTTTTTCTTTTAATTTTTTCCGATTTTAAGAGTCTTGAGACCCCTTAGGGGGTTTTATGCACGCTTTTACAGCTGCATGCTCAGTTCTATGCTGTAATTTCATTTTACAATAAAAACGTGAATCTTTTGCCTCTCCTGTGAAATGTAGTATTTTTAAGTTACTTTTCTTGTAGGTGAGCTGTATTTGTAAATTATAAGAATTAGTTTAAAAGCAGTTGATCTGCAGTTCGTTGCCTTCAGAACATTCAAGTTTAAAAACCAAAATGCATGAGTCGAAAACTGTAGAATTAGAAGAAGAAATTATAAGCTAAATTTCTCATCCGGTAAATGCAGTCTATTATCGCGTTATAAAAGTGTTATTGAAGGGGGCCTTTTTTCTCAGATCTATTAATATGCATGTTTTTTTAATGCCACCAAGAAAAGAAAGTTAAGAAGATAGGAATTAGTAACTGAAAATGTCACATGCATATCAATAATTAAAAGAATAATCTTTATTTTCTTCATCTGAACGAGTGCATGCTTTAAATACTTCAACATTTTACGTTTATTTACCTATTGAAATGTTAAATTACCATTTTTTCTCTGTCTTTCCAGTTTTTTTTTTTTTTTTTTTTTTTTTTTTTCAAAATAAAAACAGTGTTGCCAATTTAATTCTGTAATGACTAAATCTAGCCCATGTTTGTCTCGTCTAAAGTTGTTTCAGTACCCAGTCTCAAATCTATCCTAGTATTTTAATCAATGCCCCAAGTCGTAAAATACCAGAAGGTATAGGGTAACGCCCATGGATGTAGTAGAGGGTATACGGTGGTATACACCGTATAACTTCTGGCTAACTCTGTATACCGTTCGTAGTTATAGCGTAATACGCCTGGGTTTTTTAAGGCTACATCACTGGTAAAGTATATACTATAGTTTTATTTGAGAAACAGAGATTATGCAGAGTCTTTAAAAAAAAAAAAAATCCAGAAGGTATACAGCGTATACCGCCGTAAACACTCCACAACACATCTGATTTTAATGGTGTGTGCTGCTGAAAAACGTGGTGCTGGATAGCGCTAAATTAGCCCCCTTTTAACCCTCTTTTACTTTTAAAGCTGTTCTCAAATCCTAAAAGGCAACTTTATGACATAAGTTTTAATTTATTTTTGTTCGGAAATGCATGCATGAAACTAGCAGGTGTTGTTGTTCAGAAACTATGTGATCGAAACTGTGTTGTCCGTTTTTTTTTTTTTTTTTTTGGTTTTTTTTTCTAACGTAATAGATCTTTCAGAAAACATTGTCAAAGTGGATGTTTTGAACCGAATTTCCGCGCGAAAGAAGAATAACCACTCAAGGAAGAGTAAAAAAGTCTTTGTCACGTGATCAAAATCGCTTATAACTCTTTAGGTAATTTATTGATCAAAAAATGGAAAACATAGTTCGATTCCAAATCACTTCTATAGCCAGGCCTTCCAATTTTACATCTTTCCGTTAAAAAATGAATTTATAAATGTGTCAAAACGTTTTGCGGTTGTTGAGCAGAGCAGTTGAGAACAGCCTTAAAACTATATCTAAATAAGTGCGATTCCTTGCGCTAAAAATTATTTAAACTGAATTCCCAATTTCTTCGTACGTTTTATATAGAGTTGTACGGAAGATACAGATACCTGTTAAGAGTTAATAAACCAAAATATGAGAATCGGAAACCGGAAATGTCTTTTAAGGAAGAAATTATAAGTTAAAATTCTCATCCGGTAAGGCAGTCTATTATCGCGTTATAAAAGTGTTATTGAAGAGGGTTTTTTCAGATCTATCAATATGCGTGCCTCCTTGAAAGCCACTTTTGTATAAAAGATAAAGAAATTAAGAAGAGGAAAGGAATTAGGTACCTAAAAATGTCACGTGTGTCTATCCCAAACAAGGCCTCTATCCTGTTGTTATGTATTATGTGTTCAAGAAAATACGATAATAATGAAGCTCGCGGTCTAGTGAACATCTGCAATTTAAGCCGTAGATTAATAATTTATAACCGCACACTTCGTCTGTACTTATGTGATCTTCACTAATAGCGATTTCTCGTCTTTTGGTGAATTTCTCGACGTTCTAGGGGGCAACAACAATTACGATACCTTTTGGAAAAGAGCTGATAGTAATGCACTTTTTCTCGAAAACTACTGAAGCGATTTCATTTTTTTGCGGCATATACATATTGTGTGTGTGTGTGGGGGGGGGGGATATAATTATCTATATTTTGACAGTTTTGTTCTTCTGGGAAATTATTTCCTTTTTTTCTGCACTATTTTTTTTAAAAAGCCCGTAGAATTATTGACGTATAGGCGTAACAAATGTTTTTTTATTTTTTTTTTAAATCCGAGCGATCAATTTATAGTTTGTCTGCCAAAACTATAAAAGTTACTGAAATCCCTTTAGTAGTTCCTCGGAAAAAGTTACTTCAATATCAGCCTATTTTCCATACGATTCCGCAATTGTATTTGCCTCATTAAAACATTTATCTGTGTATTTTTTTTTATATATATTTCGTGCTTGTTTAGAAAAAAAAAACTTCTTTTTTGAAAATTTTATTTATGTCCCAGTGGCTAAGATTAATATTACTTTTTAATTTTTAGATTATCTTCATGCTAAATGCTCCATACTGAATACATTATCTTCAAACGTGCATATAATGTGCAACATGTTATCTATCGCCGACCTTTAATTTCACAACCGTTGATCGTAGACATATACCGTGTTTACTCGCGTAATAGTCGCACTTTTTTTTGCCAATTTTTCACTGTGAATATCTAGGTGCGACTATTATGCGAGGAAATCTACTACTCAATATTGTACATTCTAATGCTAAAACATTACTGGTATAAAAAACACATCATAATAAAATTAGTAACTTATCAAATATTTCCAGATTATGTGCTGTTGCTTAAATACCATTTTTCTTTTTATGGTAATATTTTTATAAGCATAAAATTTACAAATAATCTTTGTGAAAATTTTGACAAAAAATTCTCATAATAAGTCACTTTCACTGAAGGTTTCAGTATCAGTGTTGTAATGTGAATCGGTGTCTGAAGAATCTCCGTCATTCCATAAAATGTCTTCTCTTCCGTCCAAAGCGCTGGAGATACCTGTCTTCTTAAATATTTTAAAAATTAAGCTTGTTATTATAGTCCAGCTTTGTAATGTCCATAGGTCCAGGGATGGACGTCTTAATTTTCCACTGGGAGTTTTTTCTTTGTTCCCATTGACCATTTAATCTCGTCTTATAAATACTTACTAATACTTATAATACTTATAATACCGAATACTCGTCTTATTTTAAACAGTTTGTTAACCGATACGTTCAACGGTTGCAGAATCGATGCAAGTCCTCCAGGAATTATCAAAATATCTGTTTTTAGTCCAGGCAATAGAGACCGTATAGGGGCTCTACCTAGCAAAATTCATGGTCGTTCTAGAAAAAGGCTTACTATATGTTTTTTGGGTCGCTGAATCCGAATTTTTAACTTCCCACCAAAATTTCCCCCGGCAACCCCCCCAAATTTTGGTAAAATGCCCCCCCCCCAAAAAAAAAGGTTTTTATTAAAAAAATCAATTTTTTTATTGTTTTAGGGAAAAAGTATCTAGAAATTCAGAAAGTAGACAAAATTTTCAACAAATTAGATATATGACATTATGACTTAGGATGAAGGGGAAGGGGGGGGGGGGATCTGCCTCGGAACATGCGCGCGGTGCTGCGTGAACTAAGTTGCGCAATTCCACTTAACTACTCACACGTTTACATTCGCCCTCCCATCTCCCCTACGAACTTTCTCTAGAAGGTTTACTTTAAGCTTTCTGGGTCGCTGAATCCGAATTTTTAACTTCCCCCGAAAATCCCCCCCCCCAAATAGTTGTTTTTAACTTAAATTTCTTATTGTTTTAGGGGAAAAGTATTACGAAATCCAGAAACTAGACAAAATTTGCAACAAATAGGATATATGACATTATGACGTAGGATGAACGGGGAGGGGGAGGGCTCCCTCTGAACGTCTGAACATGCACTACGGCGCTACGTGCACTAAGTTACGAAGTCCAGGCAATAGGGGATTTTACCTCGAAAAATTAATACTTGTTCTGGATTTCGACTCACTTTATGTTTTTTGGGTCGCTGAATCCGAATTTGTAACTTCCCACCAAAATTTCATCCGGCAACCCCCCAAAAAATTGATTTTTTGAAAAAAATTTGTTTTTGTGAAAAACGCGCGGGGATGTTCCGCGGCAGCCCCCTCTCGCCCCGTTTATCCTACATCATAATGTCATATATCCTATTTGTTGCAAATTTTGTCTAGTTTCTGAGTTTCGTAATGCTTTTCCCCTAACACAATAAGAAATTTAAGTTAATAACAACTATTTTGGGGGTTTTCGGGGGGGGGGGATTTTGGGGGTAACTTAAAAATTCGGATTCAGCGACCCAAAAAACTTAAAGTAAACCTTATAAGGAAAATTCGGAGGGGAGATGGTAGGGCGAATGTAAACGTGTGAGTGGTTAAGTGGAATTGCGCAACTTAGTCCACGCAGCACCGCGCGCATGTTCCGAGGCAGATTTCCCCTTCCCCTTCATCCTAAGTCATAATGTCATATATCTAATTTGTTGCAAATTTTGTCTTCTTTCTGAATTTCTAGATACTTTTCCCTGAAACAATAAAAAAATTGATTTTTTTTTAATAAAAACCTTTATGGAGGGGGGGCTTTTTACCAAAATTTGGGGGGGGGGGTTGCCGGGGGGAAATTTTGGTGGAAAGTTACAAATTCGGATTCAACGACCCAAAAAACATAAAGTAAGCCGATTTCCAGAACTACCATTAATTTTGCTAGGCAAAATTCCCTATTTCCTGGACTATTTGCCTTCTGAAAGTTCCTTCTTCACATCATCACCAAGATGTCCTCAGAAGCTATCGAGTACCAGCATGGCTGGTTTTTTGAGCAATGCTCCAGACCTTTTCTTCCAAACATTGCGAACCCAATCTTTCATATTTTTTTAAAAATCGAAGTTTACTATCGGACATTCCCTATTCAGTACAGCTGATAATTTTCTATTTTCTACGGTGAATACGCGACTGCGACTTTTATGCGAAGAAAAATTTTGACGATTTTTTCTGCTTCAAAACGGGGGTGCGACTATTACGCGAGTAAACACGGTAGTTCCAATTACAAAAACGTTTCAAATGAGGTAAATATTCATGTTGTGGCATTATTTAAAGTAAAAAATGGATTTTATAAAAATTACGAAATCAAACTTTTTATACGTTCCCCCAGTCCTTATAGTTATATTTAGTAAAAGTTTGCACATATCATGACAGATATAACACAAAAAGTTTGACATCTGTACTACAAAAATTGACACAGTTATTAAATTTCAAAGTTTGAGATTTCTGCACATGATTTTGTCTTTCATTGAGGGATCAGTTAAAAGATGAATTAAAGTAATCCGAGATCAAAATCAGGGTGCAATATCTTTTTTACGGTGAAACCACCTTTAGCGGGTTTCGTCGAATCGGGGAATCACCAAAGAGGGTTATTTCATCTAAAAATTTGAGCTAACTTTTAGGGGTCGAACAACATTCAAAAGTAACATAGGTAGAATCGACACCCGGGAAATAAAACATACTCACTAAGGACTAGATAAATGGCAGCAGAATGCAAACAACCAGCCGAGCTATAAAGAGCATCAAAATTGGGGCTATATAAATTACTATAGTACCGCAGCACCACACGATCGGGATAAAACACGAGCTATCTATCAGTGGACACGCTAGTCAGCGCTGGGATCGTGGTGGAAGGCTACACATACACGCTATATGCCGAAATGATACTTATTTATGGTGAATGTCAAAGGAATGGCAGAGCGGCTGCGAGAGTTTATTCGAAGCGTTTCCCTAAGGAACTACATCCAACGCATGAATAACTGATGCAATGCACCATCTTAGAGAGACCGGATCTGTTTCACCACGACCCAGAACAAGTAGACGGGCAAGGTGTAATGTTCGAGTGACACCGGAGGAGGTGCTGTCATTCGCCCTTTTAATTCCACAACTGAGCACGGCGTAAATAAGCGAGGCATGTCGCATGTGGTCAGCATGTCTAGCATTTGTTACATGCACATGATGCGCATTCATACCATCCGACACTGGTGCAAGCATTGATGCTGTGTGACTACGCACGACGATTTGATTGTTGTAATTTCATGGTCAACACCTTAGAGGAAAATTCGTCGCTTCTTTTTAACGTTCTGTGGACAGATGAGTCAATGTTTACACGGGGTAGCATTGTGAACGTGCGGAATGTTCATTACTGGTCTCTGGAAAACCTCCACATCGCCCGCTCAGTACGACACGTGTGGTGCGGTATATGGGGAACCCAGATTGTTGGACCCATCTTCTACGATGGGACCTTAACAGGCGATCGTCACTTACATCTGCTACAAAACACGGTACTTGACTGATATGAAGAGCTGCCTCTCCGACATACATGCCGGGTGCGGTTTCAACATAATGAGGCCCCTCTCCGCATAAAACAGCAAACGTCCGGGCGTATCGGAATTCGGTCAACAAATCCTTGGATATGGTGGTCCGGTACAGTGGCCACCGCGTTCGCCGGACTTGACTCCCATGGACGTCTACCTCCGGGGTTACATCAAGGCATAGGTCTATTTGACTGAGACCGCTTCTCTGGTTTATCTGAAGCAGCGGATCATCCTTGATTGTCGCACATTTTGCACACCTGCTATGCTCTAACGTGTCTAGGACTCGGTACTGTCACGCATTCAATTGTGCATTGCCACCAATAGCGAACAATTTGAGCAGTATCTCTAGTAGATTCCGGCGTTTGATGTATTCATTTTTTATAGTAGACCGTTTTCTGATATTATAATAAATTGATATGTATTTTTCTGTTTAATTTCAATATGTATTTCTTCGCTTTGTATACGACCCTTAAAAGTCAACTCATTTTTAGATGAAATAACCCTCTTTGGTGACACCCCGATTTGGCGATACCAGCTAAAGTTGGTTTCGTCGTAAAAAGGATATTGCACCCTGATTTTGATCTCGAACTACTTTAATTCATCTTTTAACTGATCCCTCAATGAAAGACAAAATCATGTGCAAAAATCTCAAACTTTGAAATTTAATAACTGTGTCAATTTTTGTAGTACAGATGTCAAACTTTTTGTGTTACATCTGTTATGATATGTGTAAACTTTTACTAAATATAACAATGGGGACTGGGGGACCGTATAGAATGTTAATTTTCGTAATTTTTATAAAATTGATTTTTTTACTTTAAATAATGCCACAACATAAATATTTACCTCATTTGAAATGTTTTTGTAATTGGAACTATATGTCTACGACCAACGGTTGAGAAATTAAAGGTCGGCGATAAATAACATATTGCACCCTGTATAATGACCTTACTTATATATTTACATTCATAGATCCTACATATTTACATTCACATCCATCTTACGTGCATACGTATAACAACTTTTAGTACATTCAACAGATATAAAACTACTTTTTTCTAACAAATGAAATTAATAGTAGCTGATGAGGAATCTTAATTAATATTGATGATCTCGAATCCAAACTGCACTGTAAAAAAAATACGACCAGTTTTCCTGTAGGAATCGGAAAAATAGTTGCCCTTATCGTACCGGAAAAATTTCCGACCCAGCTCGGAATAAAATGCGTAATATTGGAATAACATCCGTAAAATACCGTTTTATTGACTATTTACTTTTTTTTAACGGATTTTATTCCGAGCTGGGTCGGAAATTATTCCGGTACGGTAAGGGCAACTGTTTTTCCGATTCCTACAGGAAAACTGGTCGGTTTTTTTTTACAGTGTGGCTATTTTCTGACACATTTTTTAATTAATTTCTATTTGAAAATGTATCAATTTGCGGCAGGTGCTCTTATTAAAAAACTACTAGATAGGCAAGATTCGACGGTAAATAACTTGAATGTTTCATTAGACAAATTCTTGAATTTTTAATTAGTTGCTATAAAATTATTAAAATCGTGACAAATTTTTATATTGCATGATTCCTATTTCTTTAAGACGTTATATGATGCTGCCAGTCTAACTTTAGGTAAATATAAAGGATGAAAACACACTAGAAAGGAAGAAAGCTGCAGCCTTAAGAAATGTTAAGTGTTCATGCCTCAGTAAAAGAACATAGCATTGATCAAAAGTTTAGAAAGTTATGTAGACAAATTTCACCAAGATGAACTCAATGAAATGATGCTAAAGAAGGTGGCAGCTAGTGATGCTAAGTCGAGTGTCACAAAAAGTGGGTGTGTGCCTTGTATTCCATCTAAACAGGTTTGTTTACACATCACATTTTCCCAAACAGTTTTTTATAATAATTAAACAATGTAGCATAAAGTTTTTCTGCCTTTTTTTAAACTGATTTTATTTCCCTGAACAAATATTTCAGTATGAAATAAAGTGGGTCAGCCTCCCATATGTGGGGAGCCTTGGCCCATTATTTTTTCATGATTAAAATCAATATTTTTTAAAGTTTCTTATATACGAGTATTACACTTATGCCGCAATTTTATTTTGATAACTGATTGTATATAACGAATAAAATGATATATATAACTTTATTACAGGTTCAATATTAAAAAAATAACAAATCATTTTGTAAAAAATGGATCCTATATCTATATTATAAAGGACAAACGTGTCTGTACGTAACGCTGACGTCACTTTGCAAATGGCAACACTTGACGATGAAATTTCGGTTTTGCAATTTTTGCTGCTGCAATATTTTTAATTTCCAAACATCGTACATTTTCAATTTTTACACCTTCATACTGGAAAAAAAATCTTCTTTCAAATACAATTTGTTTGAAAACTGTATCTTAATTGACTGATTTATTATGGCTTTTAAAATAATTTTCAAGCATTATTTTTTTTAATCTATTTACACTGTAAAGAAAATTCGACCAGTTTTCCTGTGGGAATCGGAAAAATAGTTGCCCTTATCGTACCGGAAAAATGTCCGACCTTGCTTGGAATAAAATCCGTAAAAAAAGGGAAATAGTCAATAAAACGGTATTTTACAGATTTTATTCTGACTTTACGGATTTTATTCCGAGCTGGGTCGGAAAATTTTCCGGTACGATAAGAGCAACTATTTTTCCGATTCCTACAGGAAAACTGGTCATATTTTTTTTACAGTGTACATCACGCGTAGACTCAATTACAAAATAACCCATTTTGCACTTACAACAATATTAATAGTTCAACATTTGTCTCTGGCTAATTTTTCATAACGGAATTGAAACTTCATCATTCTATTGTATTAAAAAGTGACTGTCCGTTTGTATTTCACAGCCACTTCTCCTAGAATATGGAACGTTGGACGATCAAATTAACGACAGTTATCCGCATGAATCCGAAGATGCTAATTCTCGTTCTACAGTGCATTCATCACATTAAACAATCTCGATCTCATCGGAAAAGATAAGTTTTTTGTTGTTAACGGATGGTACCTTCTTCATAAAGTAAGCTGTCACCGAAGTGTTTCCTTCAAATTTATTGTTAAAAGTTATGTTTTTTACCCGCAGAAAAATTTCGGATCGCAGGTCGCGGTTGTGTGCGATGGGTATCATTCTGAGAGGGAACAGAATGGAGCGAAAAGTGCATAAAGAGTATGTCGATCTAGAATGCACACTTCTACTGAAATCATAATTGCGGCAGAAATGTTAAACAGAGTCCCCAGGACAAATTTCTGGTCAGTGACAGAAAAAAGAACCTCTTAAATTCACTGCATAAAACAGAGTTTCAAAATGAGACATTTCAAACTGACCAAAGCAGAAGCAGACGCTGATGCCATGATTGTTACCTCAGCTATTTCGAGGGCTTCTGAAAGAGTCGTAATTGTTGGAGAAGACATTGACCTTCTCGTGATCATGGCACACCAACACAAAAATCTGTTTTCCCAAAAACCAGGAAGAGGTAACTTCGGAACAAATTGGTTTTCAAACATATCATACAAATACAATTACATCAATGATCTTTTCACTCATGCAATCATCGGATGCGATATAACAACCGCTATTATGGGGCATGGCAAGTCAAAATTTTATGGCACTTTGAAAAAACATGATCAGCTTGAGGAAATAGTCTGTGTGTTCAATAAACCAGAGTCTACCCGTCAAGAAATTATCAAGGCTGGGGTAAAATCCAATATCGCATTGTACAGTGGATGAGCAGACATTGAACACCTTGAGGTTCCAGTTATTTGCTAAAACTGTCACAAAAAGCAAAGTTCATATTACAAGGCTACTACTAACACAAGAGGCTGCACAGCAAGCAACATTTCCTTCGATGTTACCATAAGGTTCAAGCTTGGCTGTTAAACAACATCCCTCAAGAATGGAGGTGAGTTCGCAGGTCTGACTGACGGTCTGTTCAATGTGTACGGCATTATTTACCCGGAAGAAGAGGATGATGAAGCTAATGCCTGGGAAACCATCCACCAAATCAACAAAGACGATGACTTTCACGACCAGGCTGATGATGTCACAACAGGTTCGAAAAAGATCAAAGCTGTTGAAGAACAAGCAACCTGTTCGTCTTATATATAAACAAGTAATACAGCTTATCGTTATATAAAAAAGTTACGTTAAAGAGGATAAAATGAATGAAAAATGGTGTCAAAAGTTGTTTTTTGCGATTTTTCCCGAATTTGGAAAAAAAGTGTCATTTTAAAAAAGCTGTAGCACGCTGAGTAATAGGTTTAGAAAAATGTTTTTAGAATAAAATTTGTAGAACATTTAATTCTCTTTCTTTTTTGTAATTATTTATGGTACACAAAAATTTTATAGCTTTTGAGTTATAAGCAAAATACCGAAAAATGTCTGAAAATTTCGTAGGTTTTTGGCTCCACAAAGTTTAGCCGCGAGATATTTTGTTGGAAAACTATTAATTCCTGTTATTAGCATCGCCATAAATAGTTTAAAAACGTAAAATCTTCTAGCAGATTTTTTTCATCTATTTCTGACTATTTTACTGGACTAACAAGCTTCCACTCCAAAATTTGAGAGGACCCCAAAGTGATTCCTCCAATTACACCTTTTGTATAGAAAGTTTGCAAAAAGCAAAATAACTTTTGCATAAAAAGGTTCTGCAGTTTTTCTTAGGCAATCTTGTAGTATCCCGACGTCCTCGCTAGAAACTGCTGAAATAACAAACAAATATAAACAATTACCAATTTTTTGAGGTACTGTGATGACAAATATAACAGACAATAAAGTTAAAATTCACCATAAAATTTACATAAAATCTGATTTCTACTTAGTCGCAGTTGGGAACTTATTTGTATCACTGGGTTTCCGTGTTTGTAAATATCATGAAGTTTCTTCCAATTGAAATGGGTCCCCCTGAAATAACGTTGTTCTTCTAATAATTTCAGGTATTAAACGGGCCCTGCCCGTGAGAATTATTCAATACATTATTATGTTCCGCAAAACACATCTTTCATTCCTTCCCAAAAACATGAAAATAACTTAAAAACACTTTTAATCAAATGTCGTTCACTGAAACAAAATTATGTTTGAATTTATGTGACGTGTTAAGCCAAAAATACCCAGTAGCAAAAAGGCGCTCTCTCATGAATAAACAAAAAGAGAAAATAAAGTGGCTTTATGCTGCTTGTTCAAAATAGAGGTAAGTGAAAGTCTTTTATCTTTTATACATCATATTCCGAGAAGTTGGCTCGGGATTCTTCACCGTTTGCGTGGTCAGGGATCCGCTGGAGACACATCTTCGATATATCCTTTTGTTACGTGAAAATTATATTTTTGTCTTAATGAATGCTAGAAGAGCAACACGTTTAATCCACGGAATATTGAAAAATAATTTATCGTTAGTTTTGTGTGTATGTCTAAGGGAAAGAGGAAAAGACTCGTTTTGACTTTTTAAACTTATATTTAAAACAACTATCGGAGTATCGGAGTACTAAGAAACTCCTCTACTTACAGCGGTTACATGACGAGAGAGTGATAAAAACAGAAGCGGCGAAAACATGCGCCGCGGGATAAAAAAATATACAATTATAAAAAATGTCTGTTAAGAGTCAAGTATATCTGTTTCCAAACGATGTTGTACCAAAATGTTTCAAAATAAACAAAAGTTAAATTAACCGCAGAAGAGTTGAACAGATAAATAGTTGCAAAGATGTGCTATTATCTATATTTATTAAAAGCTCAGAAATAATATGAGAAGGATTCCATTTACCCTGTGCATGAAATGAAATGTATAAAAGGAAATAAGGAGGCTCAGAGGAAATTGGGACGTCTGCGGTGATTGGTTGCTTCTGAGATATGCTCTTTAGCTGGCAAGATCTGCGATTTCTCTAGCCTTCATTCTCATGATAATCTAAGTACTTAGAGCAATTTTAATGACACTTGAAAAGATATATTTTTGTCTGTGGCTTCAGTTGTTTAAGATTAATCATTTTAGCTTTAAACTTTCAGAGGCGTACATTTTTTAGGCTTTTTTTATTAATATAGAAAACAAAATTTGGATATTTTATTTTAATTATAATTTAAATATATACTTCTAAAATAAAAAATCATTCTTTAAAAAAAAAAAAAAATACTTTGCAGGTAATGGGTTCCAAATTTACCAGGGACTTTCTGGTAATCTGTTACTGAATAATAAACAGTAAAACAATAACATTGTTATTTATCCTAAATACGTTAAATAATGCCCATCCCTAGTAAGTCAGCATTATCGACACCATAACTGCCATTTTTAAATATCGCTATGTATAATTAATGCATACTAAATAAGGAAAATATAAAACGAAAAGGCTCTGTTAAAATTACTGTCGATTTCATCTGAAACACCTCTATCTTTATAAGACGATCTAACTTGTTTTTCAAATAATACTAATAAAAAAAGATGCTTGATATAATCAGAACAAAAGAAAGCAGAGATCCTAAACAAAGCTCTTTTAAATGATACCCCAGTGTTATTTTTGCGTGTGGCTCCGCTGGGCAAATAGCGTGTCATTTAAATAAGCGCATTTCAAGGTCAACTGTAACACGAGTATTGACTAAATGCAGTTTCAAAAAATAGGTCACTATGACTAAGCGACCAGCTAGACTGAAAATGATAAAAGGTGGAGAAACCGTGCCTAGATAAGAGATAAATGGTCAAAAAAACTGTATTTTAGAATTGAATTCAGACATTTTTCTCCGGGGGGGGGATTTCTGTGCCTTCGGGAGGCGGGGGGGGGGCGTCTCATTGCTCCGGGCCCTTGAATTCAACACTGCTGCATTTTCTGATGAAATAGACGTCCCTGTTGTTTCACCAATTCGCGATGGCACATTTTGGGCGATCATTTCGTAATAATCTATAACATAAACAAGTGGGTAAGTGTGATCACAGATCGCACAGAGGGTTTCGTTTAATATCTGTTTTAAAACACTTTAATCCTTAAATTCTTAAATAAAAATTGTTAATTTATAATTATTAAATCCTTACGTAAATGGCAGCACCATTACATTTAATTTTAAAATAATTAAAAAAATATTTTAAAATTAAATTAAAAATGTTCAAGTAAAATTATTTAAATAAAATTAAACAATCCGAATATTTTTAAATTTTGTAATTACAAAATTTTAGAAAAGACAAATATAATTTAAAAATTTTAAAAGCAAAAAATTGTTTCAAACATATTTAAAATGCTGAAATAATTCAGCAAAAATCCAAATTAATACTTTCACTTTCCAAACACTCACTAGATGGTGCCAAAAAGAAGGATGTTAACATTCATTAAAATTCGAAATAAAAAAGAAAAAAACCTTTCAATTCCTGAATAATGCTTAGAAAGCTAAATTGAAAAAAAAAATTGTCGATAGAAGTATATTATTTCAAAAAATGCTAATAGATGGCAGCAGCAAACAAAAATATTCCAGATGACAATATCTGTATTCAATTAATCATTAAAAATCAGGAATTTCTTTTATATTAAATATGGATTTGATTATATCATCTGAAATGCTAAACGTTAATTGTTATAAATGTGCATTTTTTTTAAATTATAAGTGAATAACTTGTTTTAATTGAAATTACGGATTTTTTCTGTCAGGAAAAAAAAGATAATTTAAAAATTACCTCTTCGCGAAAAAATAAAATAAGCTTTTAAAATGACCAAAAAAGAAAAAGGAATTTTTCTTTAATTAAATCCATCTGAAAATAATGTGTAATAATAATAAAAATTAAAATTTTAAAGTTCCGCCTGACAGATTCGACCCCACAATCTTTCGCGTGCCAGAGAAACGCTTTACCACTGCGCTATGGATCCGCTGCTATATACGCTAAAATTATTAAGTTTTGAAATCGAAAAACAACGAATTCATTTAGTTAAAATAATATAAGACTTTTTCAAAATTTTATGATTTTTGGTATGACAGAAGATATTCAGCTCTATGTTAAAAAAAAAAAAAAAGTATGTAACTTAAATAGTTTCCGACTACGAGCGCTGTGGCGGACAGACAACGAAGCGAGACTATAAGGGTTTCGTGAGATGAACGAAACCCTAAAAAGAATTAGGCTTCGATTAGAGATCGAGTCGTAGGCTTTATGCACGCGAGTCGAAATGCTTAAATGTAAAACCCCCAAAAAGCTACGATATGTTACAATTTCGGACTGACACTTCGTTGACTGACGATTTTTCGTTTTCTATGATAAACCGATTTACAAAGAATGTAATATGTGAATATGTGAAAATTTGTTTTTAGGTCAACAAATTTTCTCGGAAAATGTACGTTAATCAATTTTTTTCATCCATTGTTTTTTTTTTTTCAATTTTAAAGAGAAAATGGCGTTAATAAAAATATTATAATCCCTATTACTTTCCTTTCTCTCCCTTTTATCCACAACATGCAGTAATTTAGTTGCGACCATTACAAAAACGTCACAAAAATTTGCAGATACTACTACTACTATGTTACTACTAATACTAATTATTATAATATCTCAGAAACACTTTAAAATTTCAAAATTTTGAGAGTTTTTATGGCATCCTTGTAACGAATAATTGGTGTTCTTTTCAACCGTAGTTCATCTTATTCTCTGAGGAGTAGATGCAAAATAATGCACAAGTGGGTGGTTTTAGGGATTAAATCTCTCTTATTCGTTTTATTTATTTATTTACTTATTTATTGGAGGGGGGGAATTATTAATTCAATTTTCAACATCTAGAATATTTTGAGTCTGACCGAACATGACAGAAAAAATGAAAAAAATAAATAAATACAGCCTTTCATTTATTTTTGTGCGTTTGGTGAATATTATTGTTACTGGCATAATGGCTTTGATTCTTTTTGATCAAGTTATAATTTTACTTTTACTTTATTGATTTTCATGAGTATAATAATCAAAAAATTACTTTGTTATTTACTTAGATGAATTTTGAACGAAAGGCGGACTGTCACTTTCATATAAATGCTTTATTTAAATGAACTAACACATGATAGTTTGGAATAGTTTTAATTTTAAATAACATGAAACATACTAGAAGTGATTATAGTAAACATAAAGACCTAACCTTTTAACAAACAAACCTAGTATTTCGTACACTTAACAGTGACATACTCACGATCTGTAAAGATAAATAAACTATTTTCTCATAAAATTTGAAATATGTACTTGATAAACAAACATACGATATATCGGGGATTGCAAAGGCAGGTGCTTTAATAAAAATTATCATCTACCGGGTGTCCCAAAAATGACCGACGATTTTAAAATTCAATAACTTGCAAACATTGACAGATATTTTAAAAAATCTTGCAGGAGGGTTATGTATGATGTCAGGAGTTTTTTATTGTGATTCTTGATTTTAGTTTGAATTTCAAACAATAGATGGCACTGACAGCGATTGGCGGTCAGTCGAGGTCGAAACTGACGTCACTCAGCATTGTTGCGAGGCTGACGAAAAAGACAGGCTACCGCGGTGCATTCCACATATCTTTTTTTACAGACAGCTGGAGTCACGTGATGCTCGAATGCACCAATGCAGGTGTACGAAAAGAGTACACGTCACTCTAGCGGTCTGTAAAAAAAGACTTTTGGGATGCACCGCGGCAGCCTGTCTTTTTCGTCGGCCTCGGCATTGATGCGAAGGAAGGAGATTAAGACTATGGAGTGGGTCTCATTTGCTACTACAATCTTGTTCATGGCCCCGATTCTGAACTCATTCGATATGGTTTCAATAAAATGCCTTGTTGCCATGGAAACAACAAATTGGTCAGTAGTGGAATACAGCGTTCAGAACTGCATAGCGCCTAGAATATATAGTGTGGAAATCGGCTATCCCTGTAATACTTAAAAAAGCGCTAAAATATTGTATCGCTTAAATGTGCAACGATGCTGCTGAAATATGAAGATCGCAGCGACATCTGCAGGGTCATCTGCAGGGTTCTACAACTACAAGATATTGCTAGTCAATACCATGTAATACGAAAATCCCGCAGATGTCGCTGCGATCGACACTTGGGATTTTAGCAGTATCGTCGCACATTTAAGGGATATAAATTTTTAGCACTGTTTGGATAGCATATTTCCACACTAGGTATTCCAGACGCTGTAACTGCATTGTTTCGTGTATTTCGATTTGGCCGTGATCCGCATGAAATAACCTTTATTTTTCAAATAAGATTTTTTTTTCTTCCGAAATTGAGTATTTTCGGATGGAAAACAAGAATAAAGTTTCACATTTAAAATCCAAATTCATCGAAATTCAGTTTTTATTTTAATGAATTATTTTAATGAAAAATTAACTTTTCATACGTTTGGGTAATATTTCAATATATATTATTTATTTTCTATTATTCTGTAATTAAAATAGTCATGCATCGGGTTTGACATCCAATTTCAATGCCAGCCACGTGGATTGAGTATCTTGCTGAAATTGATTCACTATTTATGTCTGAAAAGAAAGAAAGTCTTGAGGTTAAAATCCAAATTCATCCATTTTTAGTTTATATTTTTATGCATTATTTTGATGAAAAATTAATTTTCATATGTTTGGGTAATATTGGAATATTTTAGTTTTTATTTATTATTATTTTGTAATTTATTAAAAAGAATTCTATAATGAGTCAAGTAACTTGATTTTTACAGCAGAATTGGGGAGTGGTGGAGGGGATTCATTAGATTTTTCTGCAGATCTGCGGTTTTCTGCTTTTTTGACATTTTGTTATCATTAAAAGGAATTATATTTTACGATTTTATTTTATTACTCATCTTACAGGGTGCCAACACTCGCAAAAAAAAAAAAAAAAAAAAAATTACCAATTTAAAAAATGTGCTCTGAGGCTCACACTTTCAATGCTTTTCCATCCACTATACGAATGTCAGCATTTATGTTAAACAAATTTTATTATAATCTAAAAGTTAAAAAGAAATAAAAGTGCACATTATTTCTCATATATATTCCCTCTGTTTTTTACACTTTTCTCGTGGTAAATATAAGTCCCCCCGTCCCATTAGGAAATTTAGATTATAGCGGCCATAACATATCAAACCAAAAAAAAAAATCTTTTTTTTCTAATATTTCTTCAAGAATAAGTTGGTTGGTTGGCAGACAGCTTGAGACATATGCTTCGCCGACGGCGGCTTTGTCTCAAATAATCACATAAAGGGAGAGATGGAGGAAGATCAAGAACACTTTATAAAGTGTATTAAAATATGTCACTAATTTTTAAAGTGGAAAAATATGAGTGTTTTAGACATTCAAAGATTTTTTATATGTAAAATATTTCCTCTTTTCAAAGGCATTTGAAAAATTAAAAGCTAAGTATACCAAATAATACAGGAGGGGGGGGGGGTCAAAAAGACAGTATTTTGTTGCTAAAAATTGAAAAATAGGCTTCCATATTCTAAATGATAAAATCTGTTAAATCGCGATGTTAGATGGATGATAAATCGATTTAAGAAACTTCTATATCGCTCAGTCCTACTGGTTACCTAAGCAGAATGCAGCAAACCGTACATTTCTATCGCCACCCGTTTTTCTTTAATTGATCATTCAAATCGTCGGTCATTTTTGGGACACCCGGTACATTCTAAGAAATTTTAGATCTTTTAAGGAAGTTCGTCAGTGTCAGTAGACTTTTATGAATGTTGAAAAATAATCGTGAAAATAGCTAACAGTATATTGTTGTTCAAAATAACTACACTGTTAAAAACATCGTAAAAAATTACCTCAGTTTTTAAAGGCTATCTATTTTCTGAACAATGAGAACGCTACATAAACACCTATCGAGCGTTCTCATTGGTCAGAAAATACATAGCCTTTAAAAACAGAGGTAATATATCACGATATTTTTAACAGTGTACCTCAAAGCAAATGATAGAAGTTGCCTTGTTTGACCAGTTCTGAACGCTGTATTCCACTATGGAAGAATTTGTTGTTTCCATGACAACAAGGCATTCCATTGAAATCATATCGAATGAGTTTAGAATCGGGGCCTAAGAGCAAGATTGTACTGGCGAATGAGACCCATTCCATAGCCTTAATCTACTTCTTCGCATCAATACTGAGTGACTTCAGTTTCGACCTCGACTGAGCGCCAATCACTATCAGCGCCATCTATTGTTTGAAATTCGAACTAAAATCAAGAATCACAGTATAAAAACTCCTGACTTCATACATAACTCTCCTGCAAGAATTTTTTAAATATCTGTCACCGTTTGCAAGTTATTGAATTTTAAAATCGTCGGTCATTTTTGGGACACCCGGTATAAACGTAATATATTTCATCTTATTTTTAAACTTATAAAGCATCTCGCGCTAAATTCTAGGAAACTCAGGGAACGTTGATTCATTGCATATGCTCTTGCCGCGCATATAGATTTATATTGATTCATGGCAGTGGCGCAGCCAGAATTCGGCTCTAGGGGGGGTTTTGAGTTTTTTGATAAAAGTGTTCGCCGGTTATTTGAATCACCGGTTAATATAATCTGTCTTTTTAATGAATCAAATTATAATGCTTTTTACCCGCAGTTACATTGGTTGTGTTTCATTTAAACAGCGTTTACAGTATTAGAATTAGAAAACATAAAATGCCCAATGAAATAACCCCAAACTAGGTTAGATTTATAAAAAGTGTTTAAAGATGATGAGGCAAACTTTAAGAGTTGTAAGTGTACAGTCCAGCAAATAATTTTTGCATAGAAAATAACAGAATTCCAATCCACTTGCTCAACCAAAAATACACAGGATTTCATTCCAAGACAATCTCGAATTCTTGTTTTTAACTTTAATAATAATGAAGCCATTTTAACAAAATTTTCAATATACTTAACGTGCTTTTGTCAAATGTAACAACATCACGAAAATTGGTGGAATTTATCATCATTTACGTCCAATTAGTGCTCAGCTAGGTAATCCATATTTTGGAATGCAGTTGATATTAAACATGGTATTTTATTGTTTTTTTATTGCGCACTTCCAGTACTTTACATGACATCAAATTTGCCATTAAGTAACGTAAATCTGTTGAAATTTTCGTTAAAACATCTTTATTATTATTAAAGCTCTCTAAAAATATCCGAGTTCAAACTGAAGTCGTACCTGTACTAATATTATAAAGAAGTAACCCTTTTTTTTTTGTAGGAGTTACTTTTGGAACTACCGAACGGATTTAAAAAGATAATCGGTCGTGTGAGAACTTAACTCGCATACAAAGGGTTCCATACAAAATATCAGAACTGGTCAAAGATAATATTTACTTGCGTAGATATAACAATACCACATGCCATAATTTAATTCTACTGGAATGAAAACCGATGAATATTTCTCCCTCTAAAACACAGACTTTGTACAAAGTTTAAACTTGGTAGAGAACCAACCACGCTTCGGAAAGAGGTCGCAGAGATTCTCACGAAAAGTCACTTGTAAATCCTATTTCATGTAATAGTGGACAATTTTAAAGGAATAAAAAAAAGTACGCTTAATAACCTGAAACTTTTCTATTCATTTTTAAAAATAAAAGCATATTCAGACATAATTATTGAAATGATTTCTAATCGAAAAGTTTTTTATCCTTATAAATGAATTATTTATTGAATTATAAGCAATTTTTGTCTCAAAATTACTGACATTTAATGTCTTGGAATTATTATATGAATTATCTTTTTAATATTTGCCTTCAATAATTGAATTCAGTTGGAATAAAAAGTGCTTATCACTATGTTTCACCTTACCTAAAACAAAGATCTTATACAAGGTTTAAACTTGGGACTGTGCCAAGCACGCTTCGAAAGGCGGTCACAAAGTAGCAACACTGTTTTGATCCGTACCGTTGTTTTCTACATGGGTTTTTAATTAATATCTCGGCAAATTACAGACACATTTTTTCGAAAATCATTACCGACAATCCTTGGAAGATTTTACACGCTTAGGTACACCGAGTGCCCTCAACTCCCCCCTGACTGCCAGAAAAATGAGACGCACGAATGATCTTATAATAATTCCGATTTTACTTTTTAAGCGTAGAGTGGAACCTTAATAATAATGGCAAAATGATGGTGACTACCTCCGTTTCAACATAAGCTATATTTTACATCGGTAAAATAACGGCTAGAAACATGGAATTTGGCATGGTTGTTAATTTAGAGACTTAAATGCATGCCCTGAACAGTTTTTTAAAAATTCGAAATTTTAAAGGCTGCAAGAGCAAGAAAAAACTTTCTAAAATTGCGATTTATGTGATACATTTTGTATAGAAGGTTAGAATCTGGCGTGGTGATAACTTTTGGGATGTATAAATGCTCAAGAACGGTTCCTAAAAAAAAGAAAAAATCAATTTAAAAAGGATGAAATGAGCGGAAAACGGTCTGAAAACGATCTAAGGCTGTTGTCAAATAGCTGTTGATTAGTGCCAAGATAGCATACACAATATTGCACGTACTACTATATTTGGATACAACCCCTCATCTTTTTGCTTCCTTTTGGGAACAACGGATTTCGAGCTTATTCTATTGACGATAATTTTCAGAATTTTCAAGCTATTATTTTGAGACTTTCACAAAACTTGCTCTATATAATTAGCTAATACATTACGCACATTATATTTTGATTGCATTCGCACATGCGCAGTGAAACATTTTTTAGTAAACCTACTCATTTTTCATTCAATTTTTAATTCTGATTTCAGGGTATTATGTGCAATGTTTTTTGTCATATTTTCTGAAAAGAACTTTTTTTATAATAAGAACTCTGCACATTATAAGGAAAAAACTTCGTGAAATTTGGGACTGTTTTTATAAAAATCTTAATTTCTCTACGAGTATACACGCTATCCTCATAAAAATGAACACAGTATATTACAATAAGCCACTTATTAATAATCTCGAGTTTAAACGCTTTTGCTATATTAGTTTTTACAGGGTTATCCAAAAGATATTCGTTCTTTTTCAATTTGTTGACGGTCCCCTATGGGGTTTCGGGGAAAAAAATCTTCGCGGAAATATATGGCCTATACTATACTATTTACGCACCTGCAGTTTCAGGTTAATTCCTCATGTATTTTTCTAGATATTTAACAAAACGTCTAAAATTGCAAGTGACCGGTCACCTTCGGCCATATAGTGTAGTTGGTATAAAAGCTTGGTTTTTGACATGGTGGTTATTTTTAAGGTATAATGAGAATAATAAAAAATAATGAGAATATTCCATATATATATTCAATTAACCGTTTTCTATAATAGCGAGTGACTATAAAGCTAAAACTGCAGATTTTTAACAATGTGCCTATTAATTTAAATTAATGCATGATTAGCATAAAATTGTGTATACAGTTGGACCTCTATTTAACGAAGTCGATAAATCCCGAAGAAAAGTTCGTTATATGGAAAATTCGTTAAATAGAGAGTCACCCTTTAAAATGCTTTTAACTACGTAAAACACATTTTATGTCCATAAACACTAAATATAATTAAAAAAAGTAATTTGTCACTTTTTTTTTTATAAGTTATATCTATTTGTTTTACTTATTTTACCCATAAAAAAGAAATCTCCAAGGGAAGTAAGAATAAAACAAAACATTGTCTGGAAATACATTCTATTTTCAGTTAAAAAAATAATTTTACACTAAAATCACGATTTCTTATTATGGTTGAAAATTTTAAAGCAGTATTCTTTTTCTTCATGCCTTTATCCATCTCATCAAGAATAATTTTTGTTTCTTTGATACTCAAGCACTTTTGCTTTGACATTTTCGAGCTACAAGAACCGAAATTACCAACACGATTGATCATGATCAACAATCTAGAAAACGGGAAACTAAAGGGACCCGGAGAAGCTCCATTGAGGGTTAAAAGGGGATATTGAAAGTTTGCTCATCTTTGGAGGGAAAGCAAAGAGTCACAACGATTTTACTGCTCTCGGTGAGTTAGGTGCCTGGTAAGACCTGTTCATGGTCATTGATCATCATAAAATGCGTTAAAAGAAATGCTTGAAATGTCCAGCAATATTTTAAGAAATCGGAAGAAAAAAAAATTAGATCCCAAGGAAAAGTTCGTTAAATAGAGAATACTCTTCGCTATTTGGAGGTTATCTTACGAAGAAATTTGCAAAATGTTCTCTGTGCCAAGTAAAAGTTCGCAAAATAGAGAAATTCGCAAAATAGAGGTTCGTTAAATAGAGGTTCGACTGTAATTATATTTTATACAGTCTAAGAAAATGTTTTACATTTAACCCCTCTCTTTTCAAAATCCATACTCACAGACATATTATCTATAACTCAATGAAATTACAATAAATGCTTCTTTCCTACGTGACACGGGTGGCAATGCTTCTCCGAGAGCAAGCACCATTACTCGTTGCTACATTACTAACTAATGGAATACGTTCTTTAAATTTGTGTACAGATCGCCTAAGGAACAAATGATTCGAAAGACACACTGATTGCGATAATTTGTTCAATCACAATCAAAAACAGCTTTTTACAACTTTATAGTTACTACTTTTATAATTCTTATTTTACAAAGATTTTTACTTGGGTACGTAAAAAGCTTGGTCTTAGATATAATTGGGAGCAAAAAGCGTAAAACAGGGCGTTTGAAACTGAGAGAGATCTGCAAAGTGTATGTTTCATGTTTTTTTCTGAAATTCGATGGTCTATTATTGTTTCGAACATGGAACAAAGACAGAAATGCAATTAAGAAATGGCCCATTGTATAATACTTAAACTCAAAGAGTCTGTGTGGCAGGAAATGACCATTCTTTTAGCATAAGACGTCTCGAAAAAGTGACTTAGTCCAAATAACCAATTTTCACAAAACCAATGCATGTAATATGCGCTTTCACAGTTTTAAGTAGAATTTTCGCCGTTAAATTGAATCAGTTTGTTGAATAGAGTTTGATTTCTCAAAGCGGCGGATTTCGAAAAACGCCAAAACGTTTAAATATTAACCCTAGATCTACCGGGAATTTTATTCAAGTTTTAATAAAACGTTCTACACCAGAATTTTTATTTAAAACTATTTAACTTATTTATTTACCTTATTTTTGTCTGGTTTATATACTTAGTTTATTTTAAAGAAATTTCTGGTTTGAATGAATATTTTGTATGTACCTGTCGGGTCCAATGGACCCGTCTGGTAGACGGAGGGTTAATTTTGGTTTTGATTCATATAAGAGACAATTATAGTAATTTTTCTTAGCTCTGGGAGGGGTTTTAACACCCAAACCCCTCCCGTGGCTGCGCCACTGATTCATGGTTAATGGATGAGGAATAAGCTCTTGATGGATAAATTGTTTTACTATAGTAAAATAGCTTTTTAATAATAAAATAACTTATGCTAGTTTTTTATAGTAAAATAATTATCGTTGTACCTAGGGCCACTTTTTGTTTAACGTATAAAAACAACCACTATTAACCACTTTTAAAACTGTTACCATAACGCGCAGGCATGCTTATAGTATTTACATTTTACTGGAAGTGTCGTACGTACTTAACCGTTTAGCGGGCGGTGTCCACCAAAAAGGACACCTAATTTTAAGAGTAATGGCCCCAAGAATATTTAATTAAAATTTTCCTTTTATAACGTACGTGAAAAACAGTAAGTTTTTATTTTCTAATAAATTCATTTGTTAATTCTGGTGTCAGTCCATCATTTCATCATTCTACAAACAGAACTATTCCGCGCCGCTAAGGGTTAAAATAGGAAACTATATGTCAAATAGATTTCCCTAAAACAATGCAAATGGCCCTTGGTACAGAAATATCTAGGGCCATTCCCTGAAATTTTGAATTTACACTGCATGATAAACAAGAAACATACATTAACATTTTATAACACGAACAATTATCGTCATGAGTCAAAAATCCACTGGTATAAAATGTTTAAAATCGCATATATGTGCATATATAAGTGGAAAAATAACTAACAAATCAACATATCGCTAACTTACCAAATAGAAGCTATCTAATTTCCAAAAATTTTAGCATCTAAGCTTTATACATAAAATTAATTTTTTTTTTCGCGAGTTCAATACATTTCTTAGTTTAATACAAAAGGTAATTTATTAGTAAAATATTTGAAGAAATACACAAAACTATAAGCACTTGAATCAATTTAGATAAAATATTCATTTAAAAGAGTTTGCCTTTTAAATTTTGCTTGACAAACATTTTGCTTGACATGAATATTAAATTGACTAACTAAATTTAATAATTTCCTATCACTAAAAAACAACACCGTGACTGAAAAAAGGGATATCGCATCTTATTAAGAGTGATGATTCTCCAGTTTTTGCAATGGTTGATTACAATTTCATTAAAGAATTCAAAAAATGGTTCGCGAAAGGAGTTTTCATTTTATTTTTTATTTATTTTGGAGAAGTTGTCCTAAACTAAAACCTTTAAGGAAAAATATTCAGCTTTAGCTTTTATTATATTTATTTATTTAGCGGAAGAAGTGTATTTGGAACAATTATTACCATCCCATAACCCTTTAAGACCCAACCCGCACGATCGTGCGGGTTAGACATTCATTTAAATTTTTGTTTCTAAGTCGTATGTAATAAAAACTCGAATCAAACGATCGTTCTGGTTTGTAGATAGAGTAAAGTATCATTTTTTATCAACAGGTAGCGGTTGCAGTCCATGTTTTATTTTCTACAGGCATGACTAGTTTTGTTTACAAATACATCGGGTCTTAAAGGGTTAATTGAAGTGTCCTTTATTTAGCGGCTAAATGCATTATACGTCTTATTTGAAGAGAGTGGCACCTAAAAAGCTACCTTTAAAATAGGGGTGTCCTTTTAATAGGAGATGTCCCTTAAAGAGGGTGTTACTCTATGGAGGGTTAGTATGGAGGTTTTCTATTTTGGTTAAAAATAAACATGCATACGGTTCCTCAACAAAAATAAATAACTTCTTAGAAAATCATAAACAAGGAGCTTTGGTGCAAACAGCTTTATCCCGCGATTTTCAGAATAGGAGTCGCAGGTTAAAGCTGTTTGCACCCGCTCTGTACGTCTTCTAACTCACATTTTTTTCTACTTCACTTAGATGATAAAAATTATTAAGGTAATTATTTCCGTATAAGACAGTAAATGTCGAGCACTCGAGTCAAAAGTTCATAAGATTTTTCTCGGGACATCACGCTGTACAAAAGAACCTTTACAGATGGAAGCCCTTAGGCAACTAATCGTCCGTTAGTGTAGACAGTTTCTACTATTATACTTTTTCAGCTCAGCAGCTGCGATGCATGGTACTTTCACGCAACAAACCACCTTTTCCTGTAATTAATTCAAACTGACACAGTGTGAGAATTTTTTTTTTTTTCGAAAATATCGATTTTACGCCGACTCCACAGACTGTCATTGTTACACTTGATCTCTAAAAGGATATAGAATATATTACTACTTGAAGTCGGTGAGCTTCTTTTGAAATTTTTTTAGAACAGTTAAAAAACGGGAAGTTTCTATTTTGCCGGATTTATTTACATTTTCCTGTAATTAATTCAAACTGGTGCAAATGCAATGTGAAAGAGGTTTCCCCCTCCCCTCTCACCCCCCCCCCCAAAAAAAAAATTATCGATTGAACAGACTGGAATGTTGCACTTGTTCACTTAAATAGGACATAAATATATCACGTGAAATGAGTGAGCTTATAAAATGTAGTATGCGTTCGAAAATGTGGTGAAGAACAACAGCTCTAACGGTTGTGGTTACAGTGAGAAAATTTCGCAAATTTAATTTTTTCGCATTGTAAATTAATCTACACTATGAAAAATTATAAATGGAATACAAAAATACCCTTAATAATACTTTTAAAATTAGTCGTAGAAGAATATTGATTGCCTATTTCAACCCTGTGAAGTCGGCGCAGGCGACAAAAAGCGTAACATTTTATTAAGATTGCAAAATTTTCAAATGCCTACTTTCACAGATGATGATATTACGAGCGGAAGATTCTGGGCAACAAGAAAACATTAAAATAAAGCATTAAAATAATTAATACAATAATGTAATTACAATAATTACAATAATAAACATTAGAATAAATAACAATCTCAGGCTTAAAAGTGTTTTTCGTGTTCCTAAGTATAGATTCTGCGAGTATACCCCCTTTTTAAGTATCCTAAAAGATATAAATCTATTGGATTGTGTTCCGGTGACGATGGCGACCACGAAAATGTAACATGGCGGTAGATGACAATATTCTCAAAAAGTGCTGTGATAACCATAATACAGGGAAGCATCCACTGGTCTTCTTTCCCTTTGTCGTATGCTGCTGTTTTTAGTGTTACTAGAACGTGAAGTTTCAACATCATTTATGTTTTTAGGGTTCCGTACTTAAAAAGTAAAAACGGAACCATTATAAGATCACTCCTGTGTCTGTCTGTCACAGCCATTTTACTCGTAAACTATGGAACGTGGAAAGTTCAAATTCGGGGAAGTAATAAAGACCATTGACCCACATATTTTCAGATTAATAAACATTCAAAAATATATTTAGTAAAAAAGTAGAGGGGCTAATTATGCTACTTGAAATAAAAATATTTTCTTTGTATAACATGTGGGGTATCCTGTGAAAGCTTTTGTAACGCTGAACTCAAAAATACATTCCTTTTAATTTTAGGTATTACATTTTCAAAGATATTGTTGAAAATGTAGCGCAAAAATATGTCCCCCCCCCCCCCATCTAATTCCGAATCTACTGAAACTAAAATTATGAAAAACTTAGAGGTAGTAGACGTTAATATAAACCTTGCCGGAAAATTATAGCGATTACCCTAGGTCACATAGTTTTTGAGTAATTAGCATTTTTCTGTTATACACAAATTTTGATTTACGGGCATTCAGAAAAATTGTTGAGCATCGCTGAATATACCTATCGTTGCAGAAGAATAAAAGAATTGTTGATAATGATTTTCGAAAAAAATCATCGGTAATTAGCCGAGATATTAACCCTTAAAAATAAGGTCAGTTTGGACATACACAAGGACAGGGGCGGCGTACTCTATGCTTAGTTAACAACTTTTAATTATATATATGTGTAATGTAAGGTCCAGTAACAGTATAAAAGCAATAAACGTCAAATTGTTAAAAACATACTAATTTAAGGGGTCTCGGGACTCTAAAAAGTGGAAAAAATGAAAAAAAAGAACATTTTCAACATTTAATGTCTTAAAATGTATATGATTTTAAAACACAATTTTAATTGGGATGAAAGATATAGGTATGTTCTTTCGTTTCATGTATTTAAAATATTGCAAGATACAGAATTAGTATTTATAGGGAGCTCGAAACTGTTAGACATTTGTCGAACAAAAAATTGGCATAACAGTTTACGCGCAGGATTACAAAATAAATATTGCAACTAGAATGAAAATTTTGGTGCTTACTTATACTTCAGATTGTAATAATATCCCTGAACTTAAATAAATTTGTATTTAAAGCATTTTTATATTTTTAATGCAATGTTGCATTTAGCTAATACAAAATTTTGAAAATTTCAACAGTAAAATCACCTAAAAAAATATTTTTTTGAACAATAAAAAGGAAATTTTAGGTTCAGTTTATACAGACTAACATGAAATATATGTTTTGAAAATTTCATGAAAAAATATTCAGAAGTTTTTGAGGTATCCTGCGCGTTATGCCCAAAAACGCCATTTGGAAAATAATGACTTTAAAGTTTCGGAAGCGCCGCTTCAGCTATTGAGCGGGTATAATTTTAAAGCCAAAACTTCTGTTCTAATGGGAATTTCAAGGAAACAATTATATCAAATATTCAGAAATGATAGGAGTTTAACATCTAAAAAAATTAAAATTTCTTAAATTTTGAAGCTTTAAGAGTCCTGCGACCACTTAATCCTTTCCGGCACGGAGTAATTCTATTTATAAACTTATGAAATAATGAACTGACACCAGAATTTATAAACAAATTTATTAGAAAATCTGAACTTGCTTATTTTCACGTACATGATAAAAGGAAAATTTTAATTAAATATTCTTGGTGCCGTTTGTCTGTTTTGGAATTAAAATTAGGTGTCAGTTTTTTAAGGGCATCGCCCTCGAAAGATTTAATTAGAATGAATCGCATAAATACTGTGAGATTCGCGATAGTTTGCATTGATTGTATATCTCAATACGCCTCGAGTGACTTTAAAAGTTAATTAAACACCTATCTGGGAAAACCGGCACTGACCAAGGCGGCGTTGCAACTTTGAGACCTCAATTCGAAGCGCGCTTAGCACAATGCCAAATTTAAACTTTGAACAAAGGTTTTGTTTTAGCTACACTGTAGAAATAAAGGTTATTACTACGCTGAATTTAGTTTCATGAAATGCCAAATGAAGTTTAACTATGCACTGCTTTTATTGTCAGTACCGAATTAAGTCATAAACAGATTAGGATAATATTAAAAAAAGAGTTATACGAATAGCTATATTTGATATTATTTAGGTTCCATATCTCTTTGAACTTTCATGGTATACCCATTTACACTTTTCTAATATATACAGTTATACCCAACCCTACGTTGTACAGTTTTTTACAAAGTCTTAGTATTCTTTTAGCAGCGTTTTTTTTTTTTTTAAATACAATTACAAATTCATATATTTATTCTACGGAACCCTCTTTACGCGAGTAATGCTTGCACTTGACCGTTTATTTCAATTTTTACTATTAGTTCACACTCTTTCTATATTTATATATCTTGTTCAAATTTTCAATCGTTAATAAAATAATTATTATTCATCCACCCAAGTTCAAATACATTTTTTTAAAACTTGTAGTGGATGACACTTGATGTTAACACAGTTTTTTCAAATATTAATTTATTAATTAAATTAAATTAATTAATTTTAGTTTTATATGGGAGAAAGAAAATTCTCTTATTCAAATTCTCAATCGTTAATAAAATACTTATTATTCATCCACTCAAGTTCAAATACATTTTTTTAAACTTGCAGTGGACGACACTTGATGTTAATACAGTTTTTTTTCAAATATTAATTCCTTAATTAAAT
This sequence comes from Maratus speciosus, assembly GCA_963932465.1. NCBI lineage: Eukaryota > Metazoa > Arthropoda > Arachnida > Araneae > Salticidae > Maratus > Maratus speciosus. The sequence goes on along the minus strand of OZ010796.1, from coordinate 149,151,527 downwards.
TTAATTATTTGATTTTATTCAAATATTCAATCGTTAATAAAATACTTATTATTCATCCACTCAAGTTCAAATACATTTTTTTAAACTTGTAGTGGATGACACTTGATGTTAATACAGTTTTTTCAAATGTTAATTCATTAATTAAATTTAATTAATTAATTTTATTCATATTTCCAATCGTTCATAAAATACTTATTATTCATCCACTCAAGTTCAAATACATTTTTTAAAACTTGTAGTGGATGACACTTGATGTTAATACAGTTTTTTCAAATATTAATTCATTAATTAAATTTAATTAATTAATTTTATTCAAATTTCCAATCGTTAATAAAATACTTATTATTCATCTACTCAAGTGCAAATACATTTCTTTAAAACTGTTAATACAGTTTTTCCAAATATTAATTCATTAATTAAATTAAATTCATTAATTTTAGTTTTACATGGGAGAAAAAATTTCTCTTATTCAAATTTTCAATCGTTAATTTTTTTTTCTTTTTTTTTTACCTAAGTAGGAATTGAGTTTGATTTTTTTTTTTATATTACTTGTTTCTCTGAGTACACCATTTTACAATCAGGAACGAAGCCTTTCAAAATTTTTATAACTGTAAACATAATTGTCAGAGATTGATTCTTTTTTTTTAAATACCTTACATCTCAAACTGTATTCCAATCCCTTGGATACTGCGGTTACTGGGCCTCATATATCTGCAAGTTTTCTTTATGGCCACCCTGTACTTCTCAAATGTGAAGACTTATCGACCCTGGAGTGCTAATCGTTATTTATTATTTGTTCTTATTAAGGAGTCTGTGACAGTGAAGTACAAGGTTACCCCAAATGGAAATAGAACGTTTTAGTTTTTCATGATTTACAAAAAAAAAAAAAAAAAAAAAAGTGGGTAAGTGTGATCACAGATCGCACAGAGGGTTTCGTTTAATATTCCTTTCAAAACACATTAATTATTTTTGCAAAATCTTTTAGTTTCACATTTCGCAACCAGGGGGCGCACTCTATTCTAAACAAACTTCTATCCGAACGAAACTCCGTATTACAAACTTTCCGTAGATATATTAGTCAAGGTGATCGGGCCCATAGAACCCAAGATAGATAGGCGCCCCTGGCGGTAAAAATTGGAACTAAAATATGTACGACTATGGTTCATAATATGAAAGAGTGGTCAGAGAAGATTCGGCAAAAGTTAAAAAGTGCACCCCGCAGGTGAAAAGGATGGAGGTTAGAAAAATTGCTAAAAATACAGAAGTTAGAGCCCGGAGGGGTAAATAATATAAGACTTTTTGAAAATTTTATGATTTTTCGTGTGATCGCAAGTGTTCTGCTATAAGTATGCAAAATTTCACATCTCCAAATTAATTAGGGGCTAAGTTAGAAAAATTGCTTAAAATACACAAGTTAGAGCCCAGACAAGTAAATATAAGACTTTTCAAAATACGATTTGTCGTTTCATGTGAGGATTTCAGGTATAAGTATCCAAAATTTCAAGTCTTCAACTTAATTAGGAACACAGTTAGAAAAAAAAGCTTAAAATACACAAGTTAGAGCCCAGAGGGGTAAATATAAGACTTTTTCAAAATTTTATATGTCGCTTCAGGGCCGAAACTAACCTTTTTGGCGCCCGGGGCAAGCATGGATTTTGGCGCCCCCCCCCCCCCTCTCCACTACAAAGTAAATTTACAAAATGAATTTTACTAAGTATCTAATAGACAACTTATTTTTAAATTTAAAATATATAAAACTGAACTACGTAATCAGCTTTGTCAAATATTGATTCATTAAAACCTTGAAAACGGTATCAAAAGGAACCGAATTGCATTTTAATCTTTTTTATTTATTTCTTTCTTTTTGTATTGGCTAAATGAGGTCGATATTAATTGCTGTGCGTTTGTATTTTTTCATCTTAGCAGGTTTATTGTGTAATAGGTGCGTTACCTGCTATGATAAAACATGTTCAAAGCGGAATTTTTCCCGATTCTTGTGACTCCCTCTTAGAAACTTTTACTATAACTTAGCCCCCACCGAAATGATGAGTCTAGATACGCCACTGCAGGGTGGCAAAAGGCCTAGAAATAGCAGAAAGACGAGAAAAAAATCATTTTAGGCGATAAAGGCAAGGGCGGCTTTGCTTTACTAGCCATGACTCCCCGTCCAAGATTTTACTGTACCACTGTACTGTACCAAGATTTACTGTACCACTACAAATGCTACAATAAAAAAAAATAAAAGGTTTTACTAAGAATTTTACTTTGTTCATTCCCTCTCCCGTTTGTTTTTACTGTCCCGGGCAGTCATCGCCCATGGCAAGACGAAAAAAAAAAAGAAAGGAAGCTCAACGCTGCTCAGCGGAAAATAAACAAACCGCTTTCATGGAATTTTTTTATCTAATAGAAAAGTCAGACTGGAGTCGCTTCGCACTTGTTAGTTTCCGTAGTGAACAGTGTCCCACAATAGAGACTGACCTTGAAAAATCGTAGGGATTCTCCTACACAGGGAGTGATTTAAAAGATAGAAGGCAAAGGCATAGACATGATACTTTTGGAATGGGAGGATGAAAAAAGCTTAAGAGAACAGTTCTTCTTTCTTATTCATTTGATATTTTGTATTGTAGGTGAATATTTTTATCTGTTTGTAAAGTTTAATCCATTTGATTCAATTTTCCGGCTGCGAGACATTTTTATACAAATTTCGTATATATATACATTCTTGTATCAAACGTGAAAAAAAATCTTCATTTTGGCACCCCCTTCACCTTCTGTTAAACCGGCGCCCGGGGCACGTGCCCCCTCTGCCCCCCCCCCCCCCCCCTAGTTTCGGCCCTAGTCGTTTGATGTGAGGTGTTAAGCTATAAGAATCCAAAATTTCAACTCTCCAACATATATAGTTTCTGAGAACGGGCTTTGTAACGGACAGACAGGCAGAGGAGCGAGACGAATAGGGTTTCGTCAGTTGAACGAAACCCTAAAAAAAAAAATGTTCTGAAAATATTTTTCCATTCAGCAACAAGAAACTTTCTCACTTATTTATAGAGTAATTTTTATACCTTAAAGCGTGGAATTTGCAGACATGAGCTAAGATGCCCAAACTTCGCGATTTAATCCTACTACCGAAATTTAATATAGATTATTAACCCCCTCTACCCCCTCCACCACCACCCACATTAGTAAGGTAGTTTTTTTTCTTTTTTTTTTTTTTTTTTTTTTTTTTTTTTTTTTTTTTTTTTTTTTTTTTGCCACAAAAATTTGACCCTTTTCAGTGAATGTTTCCCATTGCTGTAAAAACATCTGCACCAAATCCTAAAAAAAGCTGCATTCTAAATTTCCCAACCGATCTGATTCTTCACCTGCTGAGCCAATTAACTTCGTTGTTGTTTATAGACTATTCTTTTGCCCCGAAACTTGTATTAACTTTCGCAGCAAATTAATATGCATCAATTTCTTTTATTATTTCATTATTTTTTAATCATATTAGTTTCAGTATATTGTAGAACGAGATTATTAATTAGTATTTACAGAATTGTCCCAACAAAAAAAAAACGACAAAAGCTATATTTTGAACCAACTTTAAACGGGCTACGAACAGCAATATTTTTCGTTCTGGTTCAGTTAATCCTTACTTCTTCAGGGACGATTTTAATGGTGAGAAAAAAAATTAATTAATATTATTATTATTATTATTATTATTATTATTATTACGATTTATTAATTTTATATTAATAGGAATTCAAAACGAAAAAAAATGGGGAAAACAATAAAAATTAAAAATAAATAAATAACGTCCATATTTGTGACCGCTGAGCGTTAATGGTAATTTATGAATGAAATGATTTCTTATAAAATAAAAAAAGCTAACAGTAAATTTCTTTCTTACATTTCTAAAAAGTATTAAAACTTAACATTTTTAATCTATCTGACATTATTTTTATCAAATATTAATGATTTGTTCAAATAATCCAACAACACTGACCACCGAAAAATTACTTCACGCTTTTTTTATAGGGTGACCCAGCCAGTATAGTTCATCAAATAAGGTCAGTACCAGGGGGGTTTTATTATATTTCCTTCCTTTTAAGTTTTAGATGTAAACTAACATGATTTCTACAACCCTTAATGAATGTCCTATAATAGTCAAAAATGAAATCTGCTGAAATTAAATAGCAACAAAATTATAAACAAATAGTTTTTAATTATCATTTTCCCAGTAGTTGATCCAGCGAAGAAATCAGTCGAAAATTCAAAACTTAATCTTTAAACTATCGTGCTTGTGCTGGGATTAATAATTCATATAAAAGCATTATTTGAAATAAGCAAGATGGAAGTGGATTATTTTAACTTACCGTAATTGTCTCCGACTAATCAAAAACTAAACTTTTACATTTTCTAATAAAAAATTTTCATAAAATTGCTTCTCTTACATTAAGCATCTGACAACAATATGACAACAGGTGCTCCGACATTCAAACAAAAATATTATGTCTAGTGTCACTTGTAAAACTCTACACCTGAAATGGCGTAATGTTTCAAAAATTTGATCAACTACTGGAAGGGTATCAACTACTGGCGGAGTCACCCTATTTCTATAACTGCATCGGTGCAGCCAAACCATAAATTTTCACTTTTCTTGTTGAGGGATTCAGTAGTGAATAAGTTATTATCAAATTTTTGTTCTTTTCATTATTGACAGTAATTATAATTATAAAACACTAAACGTCCACATATGTGGCCAAGGGCGTGAAGAGGTTAACTGGTGTTGTAAGCGGTCATTTAGTTCCTACGTATTTTCCTACTCGTGTGATTTCTTCATCGATCATTAAAATTCAGATAAAAATAATAAAGCATATAAATCATATACTTACTGATTTATTCAACTGACAAGTACAGCCATGTAAAATACCATTGTTTTTATACAAATTTATTTTATTCATAAGTTATAATACTGCGAAATGGCACCATGACGGCAGTTGCGAAGAAAACTTTCTTAACGCTAGTTATGGGTTTAAAAAATATGTATATATTTCGATTTGAAATATAATAATTTGAAGAGTTAATTCGTTCAGTTTACCGAAAACCTATCGCGGATTTAAACGTTATACCTTTCGATGCATGCACCCCAATATCTTATAAATTATCGACCTTCAGGTTCCTAATTAATCGTGCTTTCAGAATTTCTTCCCATATAAATCTGGGGAATGAAAAAGAGAAAATTAAACGTATTGTTATCGATAATGGGTATCAGGTAAAGTTAATTAACAAATTAATTAAGAGCTCCTTTGATAAAATGTACACGGATACTTCTAAAAATAAAACTGTTAATGAAGTTAGTATGAAAAGAGTGGTGGCAAATTATTTCCCGGGTTTCTTTGAGTATATAAAAAATCCTTTAAGAGATTTTGATTTATGTTTGAGCGCGAAGCCTCCTCCGAAGTTAAAGATGCTTTTAAGGGGGTCCGGGACACAATTTAAAATAATTTTTAATTATTGAGTTAAAATTTTGAATTTTTTTGTGATGGTTAACTATGTTATTTGTAAACAAAATCACATGATAAAGCTTTTCATATGTTTTTAAAAGAGAAAATTAAATTTAAAATTCATTAAAAAAGTGGGGTAAATTAAAATCGTTATAACTCGAAATATTATTCGTAGAATTTCAATTTTTTTTTCATTTAAATAAACAGAAATATATAAGTTTTAATTTGGATTCAGCATTTTAAAAATTATTAATTTTTTAAAAAATTAAAAATATTTAAAGTAAAAAATAAATAAATAAATAAAAAATAAAATGGTGTAACTTAAAAAAAATTATATTTTCAAAAGTAAATATTTTTTTCTAATTTGCTGAATCAAAGTTAAAGTAAAACAATTGAAAAAGGTACTTTCCAAGTTTGAACCATTTATCGTAAACGGTTCTTGAGTTATAACGATTTAAATGCGAGAAATGGTGAAAAGAGCCATCATGAAGACAATCGCATTTTCACAAGAAATCGTTTTCATGACAACTATTGCTTGAAAGCGAGATTTTGAAAACAAACCAAAGCGAAAAATTTAATATTTCTTGTTCTAATTATGATAGAAACAGGATTTAAACGTCATTTTAAGAAGAAAGACACAGAGAAATTCTTAATGCAATAAAAGTTTTTAAGAAAATTTGGAGATTTTTGTGTCCCGGACCCCCTTAAACAGCAAAAAACGATCATATTAGTAATTTATGACCTCTCAGGAGTTTATATGATTCCATTTATTAGGGGGGGGGGGGGGGAATTAGAAATCATTATATAGGTATGACCCAACGAAAATTGAATATCAGATGTAAAGAACATATGGCGGATATAAAATATAACAGGGGTAATAACTGCTTTATCCCGGCTGAATCAAATAGAGAGCATTAACATACTTTTTAACGAGAGTAGATTGATTTGCAGGTCTAATTTTTATTTACAGTTATTTATAAGAGAGTCTATTGAGATTTATTTAAGAGACTCATGGGTTTGCAACGATACGTTATCTTTTCGTATATTTAATATATGGATTGAGTGGTTGGACAACTTGCGGAATCGCGACATAGCAGGAACAGGTGCGATATCGAAAATGTAGGGGCGTTATATGTTTACTTGTATTCGATGATCTTTTTTCCGGTTTTCATATTCATTGTATTTGTAATTTCTGTTATACATTCTCATGACGACTCAATGAAGGAGTTGAAACATGTTAATATAGGTTTTTAATATATTTTTAATGTGTTTTTAGTAACGTCTTTTAAGCAAATAAATATTTTAATATATGTTTTGACTATTCCGTTTGGCATATGTATTGTGATATTTCGATTTGGTTCTGTCTTTCATTCCCTTAACTATAACGGTTTTGGGTTTGGTTCTGGTCTTTGTTCAACTATGAATAACAGATTTTTCCGGCTTTCGGCTCGAAGATCGATTTTAAAAAATCGCCTGAAGCTGCACACTTAGGCCAACGTAAAATATCATTATGTAAAATTCCCTGGGGAACAAAACAAAATCATTTTTTCTCGCATACGAAGGAAATAAACTGATTATAATTATTTATTTGCATTCTGAATTCTAATATATAAGTTGTTTTTCTCCATAACCCCTATTTTTCTATACCACCTAGATTAACTGTAAAAGAAATGAGTATGCTTACACGCATGCATGATATTAATCAATTTACCTAAAATGTTATGACTGTTAATTTTCTTGTATAACTTGGCACTGTCCTTGGTTCCTCTTTTCCATAGTTGAGATATCTTGGTGAAAATGCCCTCCCAGTTCGTCTCTAACGGCACCAACATTGTCAGGAATGAAATCCAGATGAAAGTACGAAAATGAATATTGAGGGACATATCGCTCACCCGCAAGAAAAGTGACACATCTCGAAAAAATTCATTTTGCGTTTTATTCCACTAAAGACTAAAAGGTCTGTCATAGATGCGTCTTGCTACAAAAGACGTTTCATAAGTGTGGTTATACGGAAAATAGATTTATTACGCTATATGTCCATTTGTGACCACAGAAGAGGGTTGGATTGTGTGGGGAGGTAACATTACCCAAGCCTCCAAACCTCATCCCAATTCTTCATTTTTAAGGGCTTTATGATTTTATGCACGTTTTTATTCCTGCATGCAGAGCTAAGTGCTATATAATTTCATGTTACAATAAAATCATTCAAATTTTCTTTTGCCTGTCCTGTGAAATTTACTTTTGTCGAGATGTGTCACTTTTCTTGGGGATGAGCGATATCATAAAGTGTTGCCAGGAGTTCCGATTTATGCGTGGTATCCCGATTATTAAAGCTTTTAACAAAGGGTCTCTTGCAAGCAGTGCGTGGGGCGCCAAAAGTCTCGATTTTTCCCGATGTACAAATACTTTTATTTATTTTTAATTATCATGGTATTCGTTAGTCTACATCGAGTGGTACTTTATGAAATACACCTGTTTAAACTGAACCAATCTGTATGAAATTTTTTTATTTTCTCGCCGAAAGGCATCTACCTGCTCAGACGGAAACCTGTCTGAAACAGAATAATTTTACGGTCTCTGGCGATTCTGATTTACAGGTTTTATTGTACTTAGTTCAGTTAATCCTGTAAAATGTCTGCCTGTAACAAATCTCGCCTTATACGTAAAATATTCATGGTCCCTTGTAAAAAATTTAACGTTACTCCATAAAATTTATTGCAGCCTTCCTGCCTCCATTTTATTTAACCGATATAACTGGTGTTACGTTACACTAATGTGTAATATTACACCAGTTATATCAGTCCAAATTACACCATTATATAAGTTAAATTACTCCATAAAATTGGAGGCAGCATATTGCCACCAATTTTATGGAGTAACGTTTCATAAATATTTTACAAGCGGAAATACAATTATAACTGCTCTATCGAAAACTTCTCCAATACGGAATTTTATTCCGGTTATTAGCGATTCCGCTTTCACAGATGTTACTCACTAACAAGGAGAGGGTCCGAGGTTCGTCTCACCGAATACGATGAACATTTGTGTATCGAAAGAGTACAGTTAGTATATAAATATATGAGCATCATAAAGAGCAACCCCCAGGGGGTCTTGAGAAAATAAATCGCAAAGTTTAAGCTACAATTCATAATCGGACAAATTTTCTTCTTTAGTAGGCGGCTCAGTAGCGCAATCGGCAGCACGCTGGATTTGAGTTTTTTTCGGCCCGGGTTCAAATCCGGCACGGACTTGTTTTTCGGAACGAAAATTTTTATCAATCATTTTCGAACCGCAATTGGAAAAATATGTATAATAATTTAAATTTACGAAAAATATGAATTAAATGTATGTTTTGTAGCATATAAGTGCTTTTTTAGCTACGAAATTTTGCATGTTTAAATATATAATAAAAAGTAAAAAAAAAAAAAAAAAAAAAAAAAAAAAAAAAAAAAAAAAAAAAAAAACCGCATACTTATGTCTATAGACCAGAAATTTTTTGTTGTTATTTAAAATTATTTACAGTTATTTCAATGAATAATTTACTATTTTTCACAGAGAAATAAATTAAAACACGTGACATAAATGCGTGAATAATTATATTATTTTAATTTTGTTTCTATATGAAAGTATTTCGAATATTTAATGATTTTTTAAATACCCTTTTTTAAATTCTTAATATGACTTTTTCTTATTTCGGATTTTTGGTTTTGTAATTATTACCTACGTAATAACTATTTTCAGCAATTCAATATCGTTTTAGAACTTATTTTTAAGCACAAAGACAGTTATTCTAATTCTAACCATAATCATAAGAATCCAAGATTTAAAAAATTCAAAAGTTAAAAAGCTAGTTGGTAAAAAACGATACATTTGTGGCTAATCTTCTACAACCCGTGTAGGAGGATGCAGCACAGGCAGGGTTGGGCAAATTTGTAATTGCAATTATTTGATTGTAATTACAATTTAATAGTATCTAATTAATTATAGTTACAATTACATGCCGTAAAAAATTCTTGCATCACTGTAGCCGGAACCACCACCGATCCCATTATATTTGGAGAAATTTTTCTGCTTGAATTGTTCGTTTCAAAGTAAGTTTCTCTGGGTTTACCTCGGTTTAAGGGTATTCGTGACTATTTTTAGAAGTAGTTTATTATGAAAAAGATCGTATGAATCATTTAATTAAAACACCTTCATTAAAGAGTAGAAATGGACCATAAGTGTGACTTATAAGAAAAATAGCCAAAATAAATGATAAATAAATATACCATTCCCCACAGAAAAACCATTCTTTCTTTCAAGGAAATTAATCTGTAAATCAAAATAGAATTATTATTTTCAGTAATTTCGTTATAAATAGTTGAACTAAAAAAATCTTTTCCGGAGTTTTTTCTTTGGCTTTGCTGTATCCTTTAATAGTACCAAAAATGCATTAATAGTCACGATTTTGATGTGAAATTGCAAAATGCGAATTACAAAAGGGGGGGAAAAAGAGTTCCAAAAGAAATAGAAATGTAATAACGTTGTATAACACCCCGCAGATGGAGGGCAGCGACCTCAAAACTGTAGAAATCAAAGTGGTAACTACTAGGGGATAATTTCTGACTTGTCCAAAAGAGCAGATGGTTGAGATAGAAAAAAGTAAATAAAAATCAGGGTAAAGATAAAAACGACTTTGTATCATGCTACCTCATTAACTTTCAAATCACGGTGTAGACTTCCGGTAGCATGGAAAGTTACAAAACTTATATTTTAAGAAAACCTAAGCTTTAGAGTAATTAAAAGATTGTTTCTTCAAAGCTAAAAGGCACTCCGTCAGAGCAACTGATGCAAGAAAGGTCGGCAGAAAAGATAGGTGAGTTTATCTTTGTTTCCCATCATATTGTATTATAATCGTCGTAGATTTCAAAATAGGGAACAAATGTTTGAGTTATTGCATTTAATATTTAATAATAACTTTTTCGAAAACAATGTTGAATGATTATATCGTCGGTACCATGTCAAACTATCCAATATGAAAACAGGTGTTGCCAGTGGGCTACTTTTATAAAAATTCAGATTTCTTGATTAGCACCACTTTTTTGAAACAGTAAAATTCGCCTTATTTAATGACATATTAGTTAAGGCGAAAACAAGGGGAATTTTACCATTTCAGAAAAGTGGTGCCAATCAAGAAATCTGAATTAAAAAAAAAGTAGCCTAATGGCAACACTCTTTCCATATTGGATATTTTGACACGGTACCGACGATATAAATATATCGTCGGTAGAAGAAAAGTAAGAAAAGTAGAAGAAAAGTAGTGGGTACAAGAAAAGGTAAAACAACAGAAAAGATGGCTAAGTTTATCTTTGTTTCGCATCATATTGTATTGTAATCGACGTAGATTTCAAAAATAGAATATTTGATTTATTGTATTTGATTTTTATTGAGATTCATAATTTTTTGGGAAACAATATTTAACGTAAACATAATACTCCATAAATCGGGATTACGTGGACGCAGGAGAGGGCTACTTGAACCCAAATAAAAAATATTTTCAATCAGGTGTGTATACTGTTAATGTTGTTACCTGCAGAGTATTGGTGAACGTCAACATTTTAAGCACTGTATATTCTGGACACCACCATTGGAATATCCCACCGCCCTTCAAAGGGTTAAAAGACGTGTGTTTCTTTTTTAGTTGTCTAAATGTTTCTAAAATTTATGCTTAATTCAATATTTTATGCGTTAAAATTTTAGCAAAACTGACGAGTTGGGAGTAAGATTTTAACACTTCAAATAAAATTCAGTTATATTATAGAAATACTTTGTCAACTTAAAGAAAAATCCCTTAAAAAAAATCCCTTGAAGGGTGCGTGGTTCATTTTTGGACCACTTAATTGTAAAACATGCCACATTGGCACCAGTTTTGTAAGGAAAATTTTCCTTTTATTAAGCCCGCGAAGAAAAGTTTTTACTCATTTTCAAATAAATTTGTTTGTAAATTCTGGAGTCCTTCGATCATTTCAGTATTTTACGAATAGAAGTACTTTGCCTCTGAAAGGGTTAAAAAGAGTGCACAGAAAAAGGAGTTACAAATATTAATATTCTGAAAAGATGTTTTTTTTTAAATATGAAGACATTCTACGCTCCTATTTTTACCCGACTGACAAGAAGGGTTATGTGTTTGATGCGTATCTGGGTATGTGGATTTCTTCATACCCTTGAAACATCCCAACGGCTGGATGGATTTTAATGAATGAGGTCTCTATCGATTCGTCTTAACCGTCTTAAGGGGTATAGAAGATGAGGGGTTGTATCAAATATCTGTTGATTAGTTCCAAGATAGCGTACAAAATATTGCACGTACTACTATATTTTGATACAACCCCTCATCTTTTTGCTTCCTTTTGGGAACAACGGATTTCGAGCTTATTCTATCGACGTTAATTTTAAGAATTTTCAAGCTATAATTTTGAGACTTTCACAAAAGTTGCTTTATATACTTAGCTAATACATTATGCACATTATATTTTGATTGCATTTGCGCATGCGCAGTGAAGGATTTTTTAGTAAACCTGCTCATTTTTCATCCAATTTTTATTATTTTTTTTAATTCGGATGGCAGAGTATTGTGTGTAATGTTGTTTGTCATATTTTTTGAAAAGAACTTTTTTTATATTAAGAACTCTGCAAATTATAAGCAAAAAAACTTGGCAAAATTTGGGACTGTTTTTATAAAAACCTTAATTTCTCTACGAGTATACAGGCTATCCACATAAATATGAACACAATACATTACAATAAGCCACTTATTAATTGTCTCGAGTTTGAACACTTTTGCTACATTAGTTTTTACAGAGTTATCCAAAAGATATTCGTTCTTTTTTAATTTGTTGACGGTCCCCTATGGAGTTTCGGGAAAAATCTTCGCGGAAATATATGACCTATACTATACTGTTTATACACCTGCAGTTTCATGTTAATTCCACAAGCTTTTCTCTAGATATTTAACAAAACGTCTAAAATCGCAAGTGACCGGTCACCTTTGGCCATATTAGTGTATAGCGGTTTCACAGACCGCTACTTGTATGAATTTTAACCCATTAAAGACTGACGTTGCGTTTTCGCAACATTGTATTTGTGATTAAAAATAATAATAATAGCAGTAAAAAAAAAGTAAAATTTGCCATATTTAATTAGCACATTTCAGTGATTCATAAAGTAAAGTAAGTGTTTAAGAAAAAGTGGTGTGAACTGAATAAAATTCCTGTAAAACATGCTGGTCCTTAATGGGTTAATTATAGTAGTCTTGTACATAAAGTTTAGTTCAGAAATAGTACCTATATGAGTTAATCGACCCTTTTATTCATATTTTGATAAAATGTTCTCAGAGACCGCTGACAGTATTTATGCGACAATTTCTGCCACAGCAGTTAAGGGTTAACCTTTAAGTGCTATCTGCGGCCTCATAAGCTGATTTTTTTTCTTTCTGTTTTTTTTTTTTTTTTTTCAGACTTTAACGTTATTTTCTGTTTAATTATTAATACTAGTGATTTTTTTTATCCGTAGTATCATCGCTTTGATACTTCTTTCTGTATAAGGTAAATTTTGATTATAAAAATCCTGTCTCTAAAGTTTAATATAGAAATAGTGCCTTAGTTTAAACGATCCTTTTATTCATCTTTCGATCAAGCGGTTTTACGACAGGGATTACGGGTTAACCTTTAACTGCTGTCTGCGGTGTCATAAGCTGCTGCAGTGTTGCCAGTGGGCTACTTTTTTTTAATTCAGATTTCTTGATTGACATCACTTTTTTGAAACGGTAAAATTCACTTTGTTTTTGCCTTAATTAATATGTCATTAAATAGGCACATTTTACCATTTCAAAAAAGTGGTGCGAATCAGGAATCTGATTTTTAAAAAAGTAGCCCATCTGGCAACACTGGGCTGCTGTTTTTTTTTTTTTTTTTTTTTTTTTTTTTTGTTTTTTTTAAGGTAGATTTCGTATGAAATACTACCTTTTGGGATGGTTCCTATGTTGGAATTTCTGAAAAATTTTTGCAGATCTATACCGATCATGACCCCTAGAACCCAAAACCACCCTCAGTAAGAAACTTTATCTATCTATCTATCTATCTATATATATCACTTTCTTCTGGACACGATAACTTTTGTAATTCTTCACCAATCACTTCCAAACTGATACATAAAATCAATGGGCATAAAATCTCGGTCAAGTTCGTTAATGGGCAAAATCGGACCAAGGGGATGGAAATAGGGAAGGGTTTTGTGAAAACAGAAAACCGCCCATAACTTCTTAATTTTTGTACATATCAAATCAGTTTAAAGTTTTTATTACTTCTAAAAATAAGGCCAAAAATTTATGTATCACAGATTTTTTATAAAGTTAAAAATGGGCTCAAGGGGCGCAAAAAATAGGGTTTTTGGGAGAGAAAAATTCATAACTTCGTGAATTCTCAAGATATCAAATCCAATTAATTTTATTATAAATCTCCTTAACATTATCTACAACTTTTATATTCACAAGTTTTTGATAGGACCAATTCGTACCGCAAAAAAAAATTGAAAACGAAAACAAAAAGGGGGTTTGAAAAAGAAAAAAATCCATAACTCCGTCAATTCAAAAGATATAAAATCCCCATGAATTTATCATATATCTTCTTAATATTGTCTACAACATCTATATAGACAAGTTTTGGATAGAACCAATTCTTACAGCAAAAACAAATTAAAAATACATAGCGGTTAAAGAAAAAAATCATCTTAGTAAGGGTGTATTCAAATCCAAACTGCTTATTTTCTGACTCATTTTACAATTCATTTTTGTTCTCAAAGGCTTCCAATTGGTACGTTTTCTTACTCAGAAACTATATAATGTACCGTAATGGTCAATTTTTTGATAGAGGCTGAATATATTTTTTAAAATGCTGTTGAAAAGGGCATTTTGAACCGAATTTACCGAAGCGGATTGTGTTGGAAAAATCATTGCATTAAGGATGCACTCAAATCCAAACTGCTTATTTTCTGACTCATTTTTAAATTCATTTTTGCTCTCAAACGCATTTCATTGGTAGATTCGCTTATTCAGGAACTATATAATGTACCGTAATGATCGATTTTTTTATAGAGGCAAAATATATTTTTTTAAAAATGATGTCAAAGTGGGCATTTTGAACGGAATTTCCCGAAGCGATTGTGTTAGAAACGAAAAATATTGTCCTTCTGAGAAAATAATTGTTTATATATCAAGTTTTAATTAATTGAACAAAAAATAAAAACACAGGTCTCTTATAAATCTCTTCAAAAATCACGTCAGCAAGTTTCATATATATTTTTTTTTATTATTAAAAATGAATCTGGAATTATGCCAGAAAATTTCGAGCTGTTGAGCATGGAAAAGTATTTTTTTTGAATACCGCCCTAACATGATTCTGATAAAACCAGCTATTATATAAAAATGAAATAAAAACTCGTCAAAAGCGGCCAGATAAAATTGTTAAAGTGGATTTATCTCTAATCATGATTTAGTTTTTGTTTGTGAAATTAGTATATTTGACTTCGAAATCTACCTCTGCCTGTAGGCCGGGCCGGTAGGGATTTTTTTTTTCTTTTTCTTTTTAACTTTAATTTGTCACTTTCAGTTTAACAAGAGATTCTAGTAAAATTTTGGTTTGTTTGGAGCCAGTACTATCGCTGCAGACTTCTGGATTGTTGAATTCTGATTATAAAAATCAAGCGCATACAGTTTAGCATAGCAACAGTATCTTATGGGTTTAATTGAGCCTTTTATTCCATCCTTCGATGAAGCTGTCACAGAGATCATTCACAATAGTTATGTAACAATATCTGTGGCAGAAGTTAAGGATTAAGGGATAATGCAATACAATATGCGTAATTAATGCATACAACAAACATACAGGAGTGTTTTGTACATGTATTTTACTGTTTTAATGACGAGACAAACTTTTGAGGTGATAGTAGGGGAGACGGGATGTTTGACCCATTTTTTACTAAAATGCTCTTAATTTGGTACGGTCATTATCAAAAAAATGTACAATTTGATCATCATATAATTTTGAATGTTTCTCTGAAAACTTCTATATTACTTTCTGTGGTAGCCCTTACCTTTACCAATAATTACCAGTGTAGTAGTCAAGATCATATACATTTCAATTTCATTTTAAATCATATTTAACAAAATAAAGATCGACAGGCATGATTGTGAAGTCCACAGACGCGCGTGATTTGAATAACTACATTTTATTAATTATTGAAATTTATGTTAACTGCAGTTGTTGGTTTAGTATCCAAAGAACTACCTAAAGATATAATAACACAGAAAAGCATTATTGAAAAGTAATAAACTTTTGATATTCAAAATATATGAACATTGAAATGAATGATATGAAGAAAAAGCTTACTAGAAATTAAACTAAAATTTATTTAAGAGAGAAAATATTGCTATCACAGCTGAATAAATTGGAATGAGCTCAAGTCTGACTCAATGCAATAACAACTAAATTAAGCACCTTAAATCATTTTTTTATAACTTGAAAAATTAGTCATGAATTTTGTCGCCTGAGCCTAAAATATCGATGTCAACTGATGTTTCGAAGATTGAATTTCCTCTTTAACCCTTTCAGGGGCAAGGCATTTGTATGTGTAAACTGTTGAAATAATTGAATGACACCAGTATTTGCAAGAAAATTTATTTGTAAAGAAGTAAAGCTATATTTTCGCTTATTTAATAAAAGTGAAGTTTTCATTCAATAAAACTGATGCCAATGTGGCAAATAGGGATTAAAATTATGTGATGCCGTGACGGCATCACAGCCCCTGAAAGGGTTAACCTTTCTTGTTATCCTTAATGTTTACTTCACTTATTGTTTCATCCACTGGAGATAGCTTTACAGTTTCATATTCGAATTCATTTAATTTTAATGTTTTTTATGAGCATTTACATCATTTTTGTTCTAGACTTATTTCGTTCTAGACTCTTATTTTGTAAAGCGTGTTTAAATGGAATGCGAAACTGTATCCTATGCAAGAACTATTTATTGTTATCCCTCTTATTTTGTAGGTACAATTCACGAACATCATCTATGCGTTTTAACCCTCTCAGCATTAATTATTTTTTTAAGTGTGAAACAAAATATTTTTCCTTTAAAATTAATTTAAAGTATATTATTAAGAACAAATAATGCTTGATTTGTAAATCTTACATTTATTACAAAATTACAAAATGACGCTGGTGCTATGCTTAAAAACACTAAAAAAGTATTGTTAATAGTTATTAAATAGTTCTTTAATATAATTTAAATTTTGAATATAATTGCAAAGTAGAAAATTTTAAAAAATTGATCGTGTTCCTTTCTGTCTCTTTGAACACATTTCTCGCGGAGAATACAAAGAGATTTGCCAAAGGCAATTTTTTCATTCTCAGTATTGGAAAGGGTTTTGACAAAAATGCTATATTTCATAGGCATTATTGAATTTTATGTAAAGTTCACACGAGAAGTAAAAATAATATACACTATATGGCCAAAGGTGACCGGCCACTTGCGATTTTCGACGTTTTGTTAAATATCTTGAAAAATACATGATGAATTAACCTGAAACTCCAGGTGTGTAAACAGTATTTCCATATTTCCATTTATTCATATATTTCCGCGATGATTTTTTCCCGAAACCCCATAGGTGATCGTCAGCAAATTGAAAAAGAACGAATATCTTTTGGATAACTCTGTCAAAACTAATGTAGCTAAAACGTTCAAACTCGAGATTATGATTAAGTGGCTTATTTTAATAATTTGTGTTCATTTTTATGAGGATAGCATATGTACTCGAAGAGAAATTCAGGTTTTCATAAAGACAGTCTCAAATTTTGCCACGTTTTTTGCTTATAATTTGCAGAGTTCTTAATATTAAAAAAAAGTTCTTTAAAAAAAAATATGGCAAACAACATTGTACACAATACCCTACACTGTAAAAAAAAAAATAATGCCAGTTTTCCGGTAGAAATCGGAAAAATAGTTGCCCTTATCGTACCGGAACAATTTCCAACCCAGCTCGGAATAAAATCCGTAAAATGCCGTTTTACTGACTATTTCCTTATTTTTACGGATTTTATTCCTTGCTGGGTTGGAAATTATTCTGGTATGATAAGGGCAACTATTTTTCCGATTCCTGCCGGAAAATTGGCAGTATTTTTTTAGTGTTACAATCAGAACTAAAATATAGTAAAATTTGTATGAAAAATGAGCAGGTTTACTAAACAATGTTTCACTGCGCATGCCCGAACGCAATCAAAATTTAATGTGCATAATATGTTAGCTAAATGTATAGAGCAACTTTTGTAAAAGTCTCAAAAACATAGCTTGAAAATTCTGAAAATGATCGTTGATAGATTAAGCTCAAAATCCGTTTTTCCCAAAATGAAGCAAAAAGATGAGAGGCTGTATCCATATATCCGTTGATTAATAACAATATGGCATACACAATATTGCACGCATTGCTGTACTTGGATACAACCTCTCATCTTTTTGCTTCCTTTTGGGAATAACGGATTTTGAGCTTATTCTATCAACGATAATTTTCAGACTTTTCACACTATGTTTTTGAGACTTTCACAAAAGTTGCTCTATACATTTAGCTAACACATTACGCAAATTATATTTTGATCAACATTCGGGCATGCGCAGTGGATCATTATTTAGTAAACGTACTCATTTTTTCATACAATTTTTATTATTTTTTAATTCTGCTTGCAGGGTATTGTGTACAATGTTGTTTGTCATATTTTCTGAAAAGAACTTTTTTTTATATTAAGAACTCCAAATTATAAGCAAAAAATTTGGCAAAATTTGGGACTCTTTTTATAAAAATTTTAATTTCTCTACGAGTATACATGCTATCCTCATAAAAGTGAACACAGTTTATTACAATAAGGCACTTAATCATAATCTACAGTTTGAACGATTTTGCTACATTAGCTTTTCACAGGGTTATCATCCAAAAGATATTCGTTCTTTTTCAATTTGTTGGTGGTCCCCTATGGGGTTTAGGAAAAAAATCCTGACGGAAATGTATGACCCGTACTATTCTGTTTACACCCCTGGAGTTTCAGGATAATTCCTCATGTAGTTTTCTAGATATTTAAAAAACGTCTAAAATCGTAAGTGGCCGGTCACCTTTGGCCATATAGTGTTATGCACAGTTTTCTCAAGGTTATTTTACAATACAACTTTATATTAGGTTATCATGTATGAAATAGTTAAATTCCACCGGCTATCGAAACATGCATTCTTTTTTATAATTATTACTTTTTTAAAGTAAAATACCGCTGAATGTGCATTTCATGAAAATTTAGGTCATAAAAGATACTTGTAGCAATCCTGCATAAAATATATTCTACCGTCAAATGTTACTTGTTTAACAAGGGGGTGATGTTTTAATATGCACATATAATCGTAATACCATTGATTAGCAGACGTTTCGGTTACATAGCATATAACTCCAGCTGCAACGGCTTGATTACGTGAGGTGCTCATATAATTGGAAATATTTTGTGTTATCCTCATGCTTGTAGTGTTTTTTTCTTTTTTTTTTCTAATCAAAAAAATGGGTTAGCTAAGTTAAATGTCCAATAATGAAAAATACTTTTTTTGGGAAAAGTGGAGAATTTGCTCCGTAATAATAATAATAATCTAAAAAAAAACCCAGAAAAAAGCCACTAATTTTATTAAATTTTTAACGGAAAAAATTTCGTAGTAAATAAATTCTATGTAGATGTAGTAACCGCAGGTGCTCTGTTGTGTTTAGCATCTGCGTCCTGCCTCAGTTTAGTGTGTTCGTTTAGAGATGCTTTTAAGCTGTAACGTTTTCTACAACAGACAAACACACTATTGCATACAAAATAACAAAAGAAAATAAAACTGCCCCTAACTTGTTTAAATTCTGCTCATACGCACACCTATTCAATATCTGTTGTTTTGCACAGTTTGCATGTAATTGATATCATTACTAATTTTCAGCAGAATAGTTCATGGAATTTATTTCGAAAATCATAGGGTATAGGGTGATTGTTTCGTGCTATCAATCGTTATAATTGCAGTCGCTCGAAAGAATATGACTGATTCGTCTAAAAAAACTCTAACAAATCAATCATATCCCTTTTATAATTCATTCTGAGATAATAGCTTGATAATGATGTATAACTAAGGACCAAGTCAGGCAAAATCAGCATAGTGCACATCACTGTAAAAAAAAAAAAAAAAAAAAAAAAAAAAAAAAAAAAAAAAAAAAAAAACGGGGATTCTACTGGCAACCTAGACGCCAGTACTATTACCGTTTTTTTACGGAACTTTTTCTCCGTAAATTGCAGAACAATTTCGGTTTTTCTGATTAAAAATGGAAAATTTTCTGTAATTTATGAGGGAAATTTTCCGTAAAAAGACGGTAATAGTATTGGCGTCTAGCTTGCCAGTAGAATCTCCGTTTTTTAGTCCTTTTTACAGTGATGGGTCATTTTCAAAATCTCCCCATGTTCTGGAATAACAAAATCAAATTTTTAGAAATAATCAGAAAGTTTTAATGCTTTGTAAATAATTACTTTACCTCATAAACATTAATGTGCAAGCATGAACAGAGACCAAATTACTAATTTTTAAATTTTAATTAACTTGGTTAATGAGATAAGTGAGTACGGTAATGACAAATTAAGTAAAATACTTTTATTTTTCCCCAGGCATAAATGGCAGCCCATTATATCTTCTGGCCCGTACAATTATTTACTATTTCTTATATAATAAAAGCAGATTAATAAATAAAAATTCATTTAATTATCAATTAGATGTGGGTACGGTAATGACGTACAAAAAAGATACACACCAAAACATTAAAAGTCTTTGCTTATTTTATTGAAACTATAAAACTATTTACTCTATTCACCTAAACTTGATAACAAGTTGACTTTTAGGGAGTATTTTTGTCTTGATAAAAAGGCATGTGCTGCTCTCTAAAAAATTGCAGATGAACTTTTTGTCAGAATCATGGCATGGCACTCTTTCTTGGGACACGGTTTAAAATAATTATTAAGAATTATAGATAAGTTTTAATTAATGAAAATAAATATTTTTAAATTATTAGCATCTTAATAAATAAAATTGTATTAAAAAAATTATAACCATCTGTTTTAAATAGAACTTAGTCAAATCTTTACCTAATAAATTGCTTGTTGGGGAAACCTACGGTAATAACATTTTGACTACAAAAGAATATATTTCTTATTTTGATTTTTTTTTAATAAATAATAATATATCTGTAAATTATCATTAAAAAAAACATGATAGTTAAAATGCAATAATTAAAATTATGATATTTAACCTTTAACTGATGTTACCGGTCTCACAGACCGGTGCTTTTTTCAATTTTCATATTTTAACTTGCAAATTTCAGTTTATCTACAAACACTACTGAAATTTTGTTTCGTTTGGAACTTTAGGACTATCACCAGAGACTTAGGTGAATTTTAATTATAACACTCCTGTACAAAAAGTTTAGTACAAAAACAACATCCTATGAGTTAATCGCGGCTTTTATTCATCTTTCGATGGAGCAGTCTCACAGACCGCTTCACACTAGTTATGTGACAATTTCTGCGACACCAGTTAAAGGTTAACTATTTTTCTGTGCAAATGTGAAAGGACAGTAAAACACGATACTTTTTTACGACCCACATTTGTCCTTCAATTTCTGCAACAGAGAAAGAATTTTAGATTTTATTTATACATAATATCACATGCATTTCTTAACTCGATACTGATATATAACCAATGATCAAGTCCAGAAAAACCAGCATAGTGCACACTGGTCCTTCAATTTCTAGAACAGAGAATCTGGAAAGAAATTTATTTTGCACTTTTGCATAATTTCACATGATCTTTCTAACTGGATAATGATATAACTAATAATCTGGAAAGAATTTTTTAATTTATGTATAATATCACATAAATTTTTTGATAATAATATAAAACTAATAATCAAGTCAGACAAAACCAGCGTAGTGCATTTTTGTGCTGCAATTTCTGAAACAGAGAATCTGGAAAGAAATTTATTTTTATTCGCGAATTTTCAAAAGAAAGTCCTGAATATTTTTCGGACGAAAATAATTGTATATTTGAATATTAATGTTTTTATGAGTGTTCAGTTAATACAAAGACGATAAATTGATATTAGAGATATAATCGTAGACTACTTTTCTATAATTGAATTAAAATATGGATTATTTTACTTCGGTTTGAGATTAAAATGTATTGGGTTCCGGTCGGGTTTCGGGTTGGCTTTAAGCAGAATTTTGAAATTTAGTTTTTCCGCAGGACTACACTCTTTATAAAAAAGAGTGACAATTCACTTTATCGCAGAGTAAAAATATGCCCAACCTTTTTAGCGTGACTATTCACTCTGAGCAAAAGTTGAATTGTTAACTCTAGGAAAGATTGAATACTCACTCCTGGGAAGTGAATATTCACTCTAAACAAGGGTGAATAATCACTCTTTCAGAGCAGTGACCATTCATTCTTGCAAAAAGAGTGCATTTTTTCACCCCTGGTAGGAGTGAATCGTCAATCTTTCATAGGAGTGAATGTTCACATTTTATAGAGTTAATTCTTTTTTTATGTTGCTTTTATGGACATTTTAAAAGAATCACATCTTTTAGAGCATGAAATGAAAATAGATACAAGCGTGGTAAAGATTGTAATAAAATACTTTATTGGCAATATTTATTTAATTCATAGTTTGTAACACTAAGTGAACTTTTAAGGAAAAATTCAATTAAAGTTACATAGGAATTAAATTAGATTACTGACAGAAATAAACTGAAATATTCCAATCTTATCCCTTGTGTTTGCTTTCATTGCATGCCCTATGGAGATATGATAGTTTTAAAATGCTCATAAGGGCAAGTTTTAATCAAAATAACGTATTTCTTAATCAGTTAATATTATTTCTTTCTTTTCAGATACCCATTAAGTTGCATTTAGTATTTTAATAAATCTCGTGATGTACGTTAATTATTTTCTTATTTTTCATGTGTAATTCAAATTTTAAATATTTAGATCTCAGTATTCATTGCTAATGAATTTAAATCTAATCAAACGTTATTGTTCTCTGTATTAGCTACTTTTAAAGTTTAATAATAACTATATAATAGGTCGAAATTATATGATTAACAACGTGTGAGTTCATTTTAAATTTTGTTTTAAATATAAAATCTTATCTTTTTACCGTACTTTTCAATAAAGTATCGCTATTTTGCAGAGTCCTTATTGTTCTAAAATATTTTTAATTTTTCCTCTTAAAAAACAATGTTTATCAACTCACATCTTTTTTTTTTTTTTTTTTTTTTTTTTTTTTAATAAGTTCTAAGCTTGATCTAAATATTAAGAATATGTAAGAATTTTTTTTTACGTGTTGTGATTTGTCATTGTTTTATTGAATATGAACATGCCGGCTAAATTTTTACATTCTCTGGAATTTGTATATATTTTTCTTTTTAACATAATTCCTTAACTTAATCATGATTTCGAATTTTCTTCTGCTGTTGCTGAAAAATTGGTACTAATACAATGCTTATTTATGGAACGACATGATAAACCATATTTAATTTAAATTTTTTATTCCCGTACTGTATTTTGTGAATATGGGCTAAAGAGATTTCATGTTTTATAGGAAGAAAGTGATCTTGGAAATAGAAAAAAAGAAGAAAATATAAAAAGAAAAGAAAAAATATTCAATCCTATATTATATAAGTGATAATATGAACTTAAATCAAATATACTAAAGCACTTTTATTCATAAACTTCATGTCAGGCCTTAAAAAATGTATTTGACTTCTTAAATATCATGTTTTTTTTTTTTTGTTTGTTTTTTTTTAATGCCAATAATTACGTGTATCATAAACGTATAAAATGCGTTTACAATAGAATGAAATTTAATAATTGATGCAGAATGTCAGAATGTCTATAATTAAATGTTTTGATATTACTATATCTCGAAACTTTAAAATCATAAACAACGGAAAAATGCTTATATACAATATATATATATATATATATATATATATATATATATATATACGTATTTGAAAAACACAAAAAATAATTAGTAGTATTTTATAATTATACTATTAAACAACAACAAACTACAATAGATGAATTAAATGCATTATTAGATTTAACAAAGTCTCAAAAATCTTACCATATGGTATAAGAAATTCCTATTATATTTAGAAATTTGGTAAATATTAAATAAACCTGAAAACATTGGTATGAAGATTTAGGATTTTAAATAATAATTTAAAATATTATTAGTAATGAAAAAAAAAATCTTTCAAAAGTTTCACGTCTTAAATTAAAAACTGTAATATGTAAAAAGACATTTTCCCAGTATAATTATAATGCCATACTTTAATCTGAAACCTTTTGGTAATATCATAATAATCGAATATCATATTTAGCTCCAAAATAATAATAATGATAAAACAGTAACTGTTCAGTTCAGTAACTGTATATAATCAGAAAACAGTAAAAAACCGAAAAAAATTATCATCACAAATCGCTATTTCAACACATTTTCAACAAAACACAATCGCAAATCACTACTAATTAATGTTTACATCTGGTATAAATAGAGCAATGAATCAAGATATCTCTGTGTCAGCAATTTAAGGGTGAGATATTCCACGTTTTGTTTCTGTATTCGAGCGATGGCAAATTAAAATATTTCACATCACAGTATGGAATAGGAAGAATAAAATATTTACACTCATTTTTTTATTCAGAAAGGCCAAACCAATGAAATCTTGATTATTTTTTGCTAAGCATTGTTTGTTATTTAATTGTTAAAACAATTATATTCCAAAGCGCTGCATTAAGAAGGAAGATAAAAGATAATCGCTCGTGAAATCAGGAAAATGAGATCGATGTTTTTCTATATAACATAAAAACTGTTTAACTCATATTCAAAAGATACAAACACAAGGAACTACAGGAAAAAAATGGGACTACAGGAAAAAAATGATTAAAATTAAATAAGACTTACCTTTGCGTACAATAAATAATCCTTTTAATAATATGCGTTTCTTTTCATCCTAAAATGGCGGACGAAAAAGCAATCCTTTCTCTTATCTCAAAAAAGCGTCGTAGACTTGCTGTTCCGATTGGCTGATGACTAATACCAATGCATACAGCACTCACTCTTAGGAAGTGAATGTTCATTCTAAACAGGAGTGACTAATGACTCTTTCAGAGGAGTGACTATTCAGTCTTAAAAAGGAGTGAGTTTTGGTACCAAATCAGCGTAATTTCGAAGGTTACATTATGAAATGGAGTTTTTTACATCAAGAAGCAACCTATTTTGGTGCTTTTCATTATTTCACTCCATATATTGGTTCAAAGTTGAACGGAAAATTTTTAAAGTGTAGGGTAATTCCGGGATTTATGCCGCACATTTTTTTGAATTTATGTATAAAGTTCCATGGTGGACATTAAATTTAAAAAATCATGCTGTACTATTTAATGTTAAATATACAACGCGTGTACTGCGACAAAAAAAATTCAAAACAAATTATTAAAAATTTTTTAACAATTTTTTTTCTAAAACACTGCGGCGCGTCACCCGTACATTCAGGCTGAGACGCCGCACTTGTGCGGTAGTTATGCCGCGCTTGTAATAAGAACAGGATGAAATTATAAATAAAAATGTTCAAAATAAATATTCATATCTGGACTATAATTAACGATGTAATAACAAAATGAAACTAAATGAGTACAATGAAACGTATTAGTAGATTCAAATTAATAATTGTTGCCTTCTTTCACTATTAAAATTATCGACTTATTTTTTCTACATTAAATTTTAATTCTTATTTCAGCAACAACGTAACATCTGTGTATTAGAAAGGGAAAAGAAAAAAAAGTAAAATTGTGTTTAAATAATTTATTTGTTAACCCTTTCGGGACCGATGGCTTTTATACAAATTGTATTCGGTTGGTACCACTTTTTTAAAAGAAGTTACCTTTACTTAAATAATCATGAAAATGCTCTAATTAAACAAAGCAAATATTACTTTTCTTTTTTATACTGGTCCCAGAAACAAATTTTGTAAGCTCTTTATGAAGGTGCTTATATGCACCTATGGCCAATAATGGGTTAAGAGATCTGTTTTTTCGACTACAATCTACAGAAAAAGTGTCGCTAAAGAACAGTCTTTATGTAACTGCATTTAAATACATGATGCAACGAAGCCAATTACACTTCCTCTTTTTTGGAGTAGAGTAGTTTGTAAAGAACGTCTGCGTTACGCGTAATACAATTTTTCATTATTATCATCTTGACTTGCATCTTTCTTGCACTTCTTACTTTTTATTTTCCCCTTTTTCTCCTTGGTTTTAGTAAACTTGATAACATGCCTCACATAGTTTGTGCAAAAAGAAAACGAAAAGTTAATAACTTCAATCATCCCGTACAAAAGAAACTGCGGCATGTATACCGGAAAAGCAGTGCGGCATGTATCCCATTTTCCATGGTGCAGACGTCGGCCATCATAGTTACCTATCATCGCTAAGGGGAATGGCGTAACCATACACACAGTACTCTATACAAACGCTACACTTAGTTTTGACTTCGAAATCATGCACGCATTTAGTAATTAGTGTATAAAAAGTATTTAAACATAACGTGTTTAAAAGTTTGCACACTGAAATCATGCGCTTACGTCAAATTAAGGATTGTACTTCTACATGTAAACATCGAAATGGGATTCACGCTATACACTGGTTAAAAGAATCTCATTGCGCACCTATACTGTGCGTTTGACGACCATCTATCGATAATTACAAGAAATACAAGGGGTGCGGCATCTATCCCGTATGCGGCGACTCTCCCGGAGTTACCCTATAATGCGAGGCTTTCGCTCTCGTCAACGGAGTGAAATATTTCACTCCCGACAATGGAGTAAAATATTTCACTCCTTTCTAGGGAGTAATATATCCCACTCTTCAAGGAGAGTATTTTTATAAAATTCACTCCAAAAAGAGTGATTTTTTTAACTTTTTACTCCTCTCAATTTTAGAGTGTAGTTTTAGGAGAACTTTTAATTAATCAATGGACAATAATCTACGGCTTATCAACCCTTGTCCTTAGTAAAGTTTCACAATGTCTTTTAATAATATTTCACAAAAAAATACTGCAAGACTTCTTAACCCTTTTGGGTCTGGAGTCCTAATAATAAGACATGTCTTTACATTTACTAAATTTCAATAAAAATAATGAGTAAAAAATGTTTATAAAATAAAAAATTAAAGATTTTGTGTTTCGGACCATCTTAAAGTATACAAATTTTTGAACACTTTTAAAACTGCTATTTTGTGTCAAAGCAATTTGTTGAAGTTTATGAGAAGACTAGGGGGAAAAAAATAATAAAATAGCACAATAATATTATTCCCATAAATTACTGATTTATGTGTGTGTGGGTAGGGGTGGGGTGGGGAGGGAGTAGACCCGAGAGCAAGTCATAACTTCCTCTCTAAAATTCCCAGGATAAAGCTGTTTGCATCAAAATCCCTTTTTTATAGTTAAATTTCTTGAAGTACCGTCTATATTATATATTGAGGACGTGAGTTTCAAAAGTCGCCTTATCCAAAAAAAAAAAAAAAAAAAAAATCGAGTTTTTTTTCTATAAGTCTATTCTATTGGTAAGCCTGCATCGAAAAAAACACTACAATCTGCAAAAAACTAGTTTTATCGTCTATTTCTGGCATTGTGAAATCTTGGTTCCACAATGAAAACAAATGGACTCAGTTAGAGATTTTTCGCGATGTACCAAAATTTGATTTTCTGGGTAAGGCGATTTTGGAAACTCACGTCCTCATATATACTATATATTACATAGTCTAAAACCTCCATAACGGACTCCTCTATTTCACGAACACCTTTCCAATCAGATTGGAAAATATAGACAATTTGGATAGTGAATTCATTTTTTCTGCATTAATATTCTATCACATTTCCGCTTATGCACGTGGTTTTTGATTAATTCTTTAATTATTAATTTCCGTTCCGCGTGAGACAAATTCCGTTTTAAGAATAATAATAACATTGTATTACTTATTTATTGGGCCGGTACCATGGAATTAGTTCAAACTGGACAAGTCTCCGCCTTATAGGAATTATAACTTCTTACCTTATAATAATTATAATAATATACACCACCTGCATTATAATAATATACACCAGTACACTTATAATACACTAATACATATTGTACTATAATAATAATAATAGTGTATCCTTATTTTAAATAGTATAATATTTACATAGTATTTTATATGGTAGTAAAGTATAGTAATTTTATTATATTAATTTATATATTATAATATATTAATATATTAATTAATTATATTAATATATTGATTTATTTAAGATGGGATTCTCATTGATGACCATCCTTGCAATGATGTACGTTGTAAAATCTTCTCTGTTTACCTGTCATCACTTTATTATCGTTACGCTACATCATACACAATAAAGAGACAGAAAATAACAAGCAGATCTATTAAGCATTTTTTCAAAGATCTAACAAAAACTTTATTTCCTGTTTTCTTTGTGTATGTCTTTTTAAACAGAATCTTTTACAGAATATAAGTAATTAATATTTGCCGTTCAGCAATGACTTGGTAGGCTATGACCATATTAGCGGTTTTGCACGCTTATAAATAGAGTAAAAACACGCTGAAAAAGTTAATTGCATTCAAACAACTTGGAACAGCCAGGCACAGCTATAGAATAGAGTTCCACTTTATTTTAGAGGAGAGGGGTGCATTTCAATGTTCACCGAAAAAGGAGCGCGTCTGGGTTCGATTGCGTGGCCGCAATTGCTTCCAAATTAGCTGCATGATTTATTTTCTTAGTGCTAAAATCTGTCTGTTTTTTGCATGTGATGTTTTATTACAATTCCGCGTTATGCATGCAGTTTTTGAGGAAAATTCATTAATTATTATTTTCCGTTTCCGCGGTAAATAAACTTCGCCTTATGCAAATAAATAAATTAACAACATATTTTCCATTTTCACAGCCGGGACCATTAAATTAGCTCAAAATGAACAAGTTTTGCGGCTTATCCACGTTCCGATTTGGACAAGTTTTACTTTATTTTGTCTTTGCAATTATTTTTATTATTATTATCTGCTTGTAATAATGACAGTATATGAATTTATACTTACTATTATCACTTCATTGATGTTTCGGAATTCAGTAATAAAGAAAATAAAAAGGTTGTTTAAAGATCTATTCACTGTTTCTGAGACTTTTATTTCAAACACTTGTCTCAGTCTTTAATTTAAAAATATAGGCTACTTGTCCGAACCAATAATTTATGATAAAAAGAAAAAAAGTATTGGAAAGTTATGTCTATTTAATCGTTCGACGTTTTCCAAACGTCTTCCACAAAAGAAAAAAAAAAATCGAAAATTCTTCCATACTTTTGTTGTCATTTTAACAGTACGCAAAATAATTTTATTCGTCAGATTTAAGTAATTTTTTTTTCCCATTTGAATAGTTACTTTTAATATTTTTAAATCGCAACTTGTGGTTATTTAACCCTTAACTCCTGTGACAGAAATTGTCGTATGGCTACTACTAAACAGTCTCTGAGACCGCGCTTGATCGAAAGATGAATAAAAGTCTCGATTAACTTATAGGATACAATTCAACTTGTACGGGACTATTATAATTAGAATTCATCAGAAGTCTCTAGCAATACTTCTAGGGTTCCAAACGAAACAAAATTTCGCCAGCATCTATAGTTAACCCTCGGATGACCAAGTGGGGTCATTTTCCGACCCCAGCGAAAGTTCAATCGTAATGTGAATTAATGATATAATTTTA
Organism: Maratus speciosus; assembly: GCA_963932465.1. Taxonomy (NCBI): domain Eukaryota; kingdom Metazoa; phylum Arthropoda; class Arachnida; order Araneae; family Salticidae; genus Maratus; species Maratus speciosus. Next base: position 149,122,095 of record OZ010796.1, on the reverse strand, counting down.
TTTTTAAAATATTTTGTTCCAACAATATTGTATTTTCTATTTCTTTATGGCTACAACTGTTATGTATATTATTAAATTAATTTTAAAAGCTAAGTTTTGGAATTTTTCTGATAGGGTAAATAAATACGTGTTTTTTAACTAAGGGGTCACTGAATGATCTCACCTGGCCTTTCATGATTCAAATTTCCACCTGGCCATCCGAGGGTTAAACTGAAAATTACAAGTTGAATTGTGAAAATTGAAAAAGCAATAGGTTTTTGGATGGCTAATTGTAAAGCCTTGAAAAAATGAATAAAAAAATATAAATATTTGTGATGTTTGTTTAAAATTGATTATTTAAATGTTGTAAGGTATCTTAAACAATACTTTACAGTGTTGATGTACCAAAAAACCAAAATGAGCCATAATCAAATTGCGACCAAACACTTTTCTTTCTTCTGATTTTCATTTCGAATGAAAGATGCAGATCACGTATACGCTAAGCCCTACAGACTTTAAGAGGTCCTAGACACACATATGATATGGCCAGAGCCCGATCAAGCGAAATAGAGGCGCAACCCCCTGGTTTCACCCCCCCTCTCCCTATACTGTCACAAATATTTCGATGCCTCAGAATACATATACGATTTAGATAAAAAAATATATATATGTTTTGTTTTTAATATTATCCTGCTCTAAATATATATATATATATATATATATATATACAGTGGCGGTCAAAAGTTTCCGGCCAGCATAAAATTTTTGGTTAATTTGTAAGTATACCCATATGAAGAGGAATCTCAAAGTGATACTTATACACTTTATTGACATGACAGTTAAGAACTTATTTATGGAATAAAAATTAAATATTAATAAATTTAATTGACAAAATTAATTGCAAAAGAAAACACATGTTCTCAAAAGTTTCCGGCCACCTTGGCAAGTTTGGAAAAAAATGGTGTCATAAAAGAAAATAACAGTGATCAACAACCTTTACAATTAGTATTTTGTATTCATACATTTAGCAATATCTACTGCGGCGCAGCAACGTGGCATTGATTCAATGAACGGTTTTAGATCATCAATGTTAAATTTTGTCCACGGTTCTGACAATGTTTGTGAAAATGCTGCTGAATTGGAATATTTATAATTCCACATACGTTTTCAATTTAGTTTCAAAGATTTTCTAATATATTCAGATCGGATGATTGGGCTGTTCATTTCAAAAGCGAAGTTTTTTTTTGCGCGAAAGCCACTGCTTGACGAGCTTGCATATATGCTTTTGGTCGTTATCATGATGACACAAATAGTTGCGACCACAATTTTTCCTCCAGTAAGGCAGCAAATGATCTTGCAAGATATCCTTATGCATTGCACTATTCATCTTGCCGCGGATATCAAATAACGGACAGGCGCATTTTCCAGAAAATGCTACCCACATCATAACGTGTCCTCCGCCGTGCTTCATTCTAGGAATAATATGTCTAGAACCTTATCTTTTGTTTTTAGGTCATCGGTTGTAATGTTTTTTATCACTCACAAAAAGATTGAACGTCGAATCATCTGAAAATAGTACTTTTTTTTCCAGTTTTCAGTTGTCCAGTTTTTGTATTCCTTGGCAAACGCCATTCGGGCCCTCTGAATTGTTTTACTTATGAAAGGATATTTAACACCGACTGTTCTATAAAGTTCTACGTCACATAAGCGTCTGGACACTGTAGATAGACTTGTTTCAGCAATAACCATAACACCATAAATCGCTTTTAACACCATAAATGGCGTGGAATTGCAGCGGCATTTTTTCGAGGTCATCAACTGCTTTTCTTCTGATAATTCTGTCCACAAGGATAGTCGTTTTCCGGGGTCCCCCGGACAGTGGCAAGTTCCGAAGGCCATGACAATCTTTATATATATTTTTAAATATCGTTTACCAGGGGCGTAGCCACAGATATTTTTTCGGGGGGGGAGAGTTCGAAAATTTCCCAACTTGAAAAAAATTGCTCCAATTTTCGACTAAAATGATATGCACAACGTGTGTAATAATTATAATGATACTTTTTCATAAAACATTCCTTTCCAAAGAAAAATTCTGAAACTGAAAACATAAAAATTCCAATTATGGTTTGTTTACTAAAAAAATAAATACGCTTTTTACTTTCTTCTATCTTTACAAGAAGAAAGTATTGGATTCGTGAAAAATTTGGACTTCCGGTTTTAGACTGATTTATACGTTTTAGTAAGTCCTGAACAGATTCGACTGTTTTTAGAAAAATATCTGTCTGTCTATATGTGATACAAATTTTGTGGGCACTCTAACACAAGAACTAATGCACGAAATTTAATAAAACTTTAGAGATTCACTTATACAGTCGAACCTCGTTAACGCGAACACCCAAGGGGAAACTTATTTTGTTCGTTTTAAAAGTAGTTCGTGTTATCGGAACTTAACTACATTACATACAACTGGACGAGGCAATCGGAAACAGTTCTTGTTAACGAGGTTTGACTGTACCTTGATAAAAATTGGTGCTGGTTTGTTTTTGGTGTAAATCGTCCAACAGGTGGCACTGCTATGCGGCATTTTTCACGATTTACATGATTTTAGCGATAATTATATCTCAAAAACTATTGCACGGATTCTGATCAAACGTCATATTCTGTTAAACCTTGACATAATTTGATGCAGATTAGCTTTTTATGTATATCATATAGCAGGTGGCACTGCTATGCAGCATTTTTCCCGATTTTGCGATAGCAGTATCTCAAAAACTAATGCATGGGATTTAGTCAAACTTCATATTCCACATAAGTAGCACTTCCACATAAATAGATCCTTATTAGGCTTGGGTCTATACTGTCCAAAGCTTTCGCTTTTGTGCACTTTGAGTAAGGAATTTTGGTTGCAGACATCTAAGAGGCTGGGTGCCAAAATTCAATGATTTGTTTGAAAAATGCTATGCTTATATCTCCTTTTTAAATGCACACAATTCAACAAATCTATACCTTTAGAGTTTGTTATTATAGGCAAAGAATTGTCATTTAATTTTGGCACTGTGATTGCAAATTTTGAGACATTAACATGTATGGAGTAGAAGAAAATTTTGGGATTGGCACATCCGACTAGTTTTCACTTAATATTAATTCTTGTGGTCTTCAAAGAAAGACCTGTTAATAACATCGCTTAGTTTAATAAAATTACCTATTTCACTTTCATATTTTAAAAGCATTAGGCTGTCAAGTCTGTCATCCCTCATTGTAGCTTGCAATATATTAATATTTAATAAAATATTGTAATATTTTAATTTTTATTTGACTAAAGGTTCTTTCATTAGATGCAACGCCATAAAGATAAGCTGCTGTGAATGTTAAGGTACGAGTATATAGTTTGACGGCGTGACCCAAATAGTCTTTGAATTTCATGGCATGAGTAAAAGGTTTGTTAAGGGAATTGGGATTTGGTTTATTTCTATTTGACTCTGCAAGTCATGTACATCCGGTGTCTCATATCCAGGTGGAAACATTATTAACTTTTCCCTTGCAGAGTTGTAATTTAAATATGGAATGCATTGCTGTAATATTCTCTTGATATAGGGAACATTGTCATTTAAGCCCATTACTAAATTCCCGAAATTTTCTTGTATTTCTTATAATTCTTTACTGTAAAACTTATGTGTATCAATGTCCATTGCTGTGCTATTATTTTTATCTATTGCGTTTGGTGAAACCGTTTTCCTACGGTGCTTTCCGAACTCAGCTTCTCCAGTCACATCCTAATATTCATAATTGTTTGTGAGCTTGTCTGTAAGGAAATCTTTAAGGATATCTTAAATTTATTTCTTCAAAATTTTATTCAAGTGCAACGTGTCAGTGTTACAGTGCATGTCGATTTTTTCTTCAGTTGATGGACTGCTTTCATGGTCATATTTCTGTTCCAAATTAAAATCGTCCATTTTTTACCTTTTTCATCCTCGGATGGATTTTTAGATGCTCCAAAATCTTGCACGAAAACTCTTTTTCTATTATGAAGGGTTTCTTCGTCCTGAGATTTATAGTAACTTTTTAGAACAGCTTTAAACACAGAACACTGGACTTTTGGTTTAAAATTTTATAGACACATGTAAATATAAACGAACAGGACTGATATATATATTTCCGCACACAAATAAAAGTAAAATGTGACAAATTTATCTAAACTAACGACTTCTTATATCCGCATTTGCTCATATAACGCTTTTTACTTGACAGCGAAGGATTAACTAATTTTTGCGGCAAAAAAATCACGAGAATGAGTAAAATATTGTCCAAAAATCGCAAAATTAGTCAAAAAAGTTGTGAATACTCATCAAACCTTCTTGCCCATAGCTGTGTTTCAAGTAGGTTACTACATTCCTTTCTGTTGTGCTGCAAGCGATCTCCAATTTTCAAAAGAAGCTGCAATCCTTTTGAATTAAAATATCTGGATTCTCTTTTGGGAGGGTTGGGTTGGGTTGGGTTGATTTTTGACGGCCAATTATCTACACGAGGGATATAGGCCCGGGGGGATTGCCCTCCGTGGGGGTCTTTCTAAGGGAACCTAATCCGTATTAACGCATGGATGATCCACGGCCCGAAGAAAACCACGAAAACTCCGAACGATTAGGCCGACGGGCGCGATTGGGATCGAACCCAGCACCTCCCGTCTACCAGCTTCGAGAGCAGAACCTCTCGGCCACTGGCTCTTTTGGGAGGAGAAGGGGAGTTAGGGTGAAATTTTTGAGAAAGGAACAAAGTTTTCGAGGAAATAAAGGAACTGGTTAGTCAGTTATTGATGGACAGGAGTAGAGAAATTTAGGTCTGGTAGATATACAATATTTTTGTAGAACTGAAAAATACAATGATAGATTGAGTGTGGCTGATTTCTTTTTCTATTTCTTTTAATAATTTAACTTGTTTACGGTTGCAGTACTCAAAATAATCACCAAAACAATAAAAATTTCGTAATTTTTTTACTATTACTTTAAAAAAAGAAAATGTCTCAAAAATCTAGAATTTCCCAACTTCACATATATTGGGGGGAGGCTACACCCCATACCCCCCCCCCCCCCATGGCGACGCTCCTGTCGTTTACAGCAAATTTTCCGATCGACAACTTTGCTGCAATCTCACGAGAGGATTGCCCCTTTAGCGACAAACAAAGCACTCATTTAGGAACAATAAATTGTTAAACTTTTCATTTTTGAATTTCAAATACATTATTCACCTTGATTAATTAACAAACATGGCCAAAAAAACACTTTAGCTATAGCAAAAACTAATGAATGACGAATGGCCGGAAACTTTTGAACGCGCGAATTTTGAATTCCTCCCCTTTGCATCAAGTATCTTAAGTAACCAATCAAAATGATCACGTGGTCAGAGGTAATTTGCGTATTCCTAACTTTTGGAACAATTGAACTTCTTCGCTAAAACGTTCTGTCAAACAAATAAAAAAAACTACTGGCCGGAAGCATTTGACCGCCACTGTATATATATATATAACCATTAATTAAACATTACCGACCATCATCAAAAACCGCATTATTGTGAATGAGTTGACAATAAAAATGGATGTCACAAACCTATAATATAGAATTGTATGTATAAAATAAAGTACCTTATACTTAATTACAAGAATTAATAAGGAAGAATAAAAAAGAAGAATATGGATTCCGAAAAAATTGAAAAACTTATATATTGAATTACGTTTTCAAGAGTACAGAATTCAATGATATAAGCAAATCGGTTGTTTTCTGTGGGAAAAAAGCTAAAAGCTGAAAAAAAATTTCCTCCTGTACTCGAACAACCAATAGAACCAAAAGAATAGTCTCAAGATGAAAACAGAACATTATCAAATGGCATGAAATGGAAAAAAAACACTACAACCTATTAAATATTTAATTTACAGCAATAGAAATCTTACACAACTTACCGAATAAATTCCCAGGAGATTTTCAAAATATATTCCCGCACATGGAATCCACCAGCATGATAAAATTAAGGTGAATAAAACAGTTAAGTTAACACAGAAATTAAAACCTATGGATTCAGTTAATTCATTTTGAAATACCGTGATAAATACAATTAATATAATATAAATAGAAAATAATTACATTATTTAAAATACCTAAAAACAATTTTAAATTGTTTAATATCAATTTTACAATATTGCCAATATTCAGCGTTAAATACCACCTGGTGTAAAAAAATTAAAATTACTGCTTTAATAGAAGCTTTGAAAAGACAAAATTTTTGGTGCTGCCATCTATTATTTTATTTTAAAACTATTATTATTATTCAAATGTCACAAAAAGAAGAACCTAATAAAAGCTAAAGAAATAAAAACATATCAACTGCATTACTACACAAATCCTAATATAATAATACCATACTATATATCATTATTAAAAAAAATAAATAAGTTAAATGGTAGTAAAATGCTTTCAATATATTCTATTACCATACCCATTTAATCTACAATGAGAAATTAAAAAAAAACAAAAAAAAATTAACATTGATAATATATAGAATATAGCTATATGCTATAAAATAAAATAAATTATATATAATAATAATATAAAAAACTTTAATAATTACCATTACATGTAAAAAATGAACAGGAAAGAAAGTAAATAAATAAATAAATAAAAAATGGACGTTCATAGAAGATTGTCAGATTCTAAAATTCTCAATATCCTAAAGATCACAAATACAGTGTGTGAATTATCTTCATATTAGCCATAAAAAAGCTAAAAAAATATGATTGCCAATCAAACAAAATAAACCGATAATTAATCATGGAATACAAAGTTGAAAATAAAAAATATTAAAAAGTATAGTAGAATAATACTAAAAACTATTTACCCAATTTTAATACATACAGTATAACATAAGTTATATCAAATAAACTTATATGCATAATAATCACTAAAAAGATGGTATACTATTATTAATTAATGTGATATTGTCCTGAGTAGACTAAATTTTAAAAACAAGTTACTATTGAATTTGATTAAATAAGTTAAATTTAATGTGAATTGAAATAAAAAGAAAATTCACCAAATACATATAAAACATCAAATCAACATCCATATAAAATACGTATTAGAAATGTAGTTATAATACTAAAGCCCTATCTTTTTTTTTTTTTTTTTTTTTTTTTTTAATTAACCATTGCGTATTATCCAGACAACACCACCCTCCTACGTACTCTAACATCCACCCACCCAACCATCCTATAGAAATTGTTTATTATTATTTTACATTTTTAATTTTTTATAAATATTTTTTTATTTTATAAATTTTTTTGTAATTTTGTTTACGCATGTGTTATTTTTTTTTTTTTTTAAATCATGTAAGTACTAATTGTATATTAATGAATATATGAATTTTTTTGGAAAACCATGATTTAATGCATTATAAATTAGTTTTTTTAATATTATTGTTAATTAGATGAGAAGAACATAAACATTTCATTCTATATAAATGAATATATATATAATGTCAGCTTTAAGAAAACTGCATACCGATTCTGGGCCCCCCGGCCACGGTCCAATTGGCCCATGTTTTAACCAGGATCTGGAGAGATGTTCTAAACACATTTCTTCCCACGTGTTATTTTTCTGGCATATGGTTTTCAAAACAGATGGATTACAGTGGAAGTAAATGGGATTAATTCACTGATCCTGGCTTTCGATAAGATGTGGGGGTGATGGTTAAGCTTCTGTTTTTGAAAACTGTTTGTCGAAGTATTTTGTATCTGTTTGTATTAATTAAATACGAATATTACTGAAAATCTATTTGTTTTCTGAATGCAATACAATTTATTTATTTGTTTTTTTTTTTAAGGGGAGGGGAAGACTATACAATTACAGCAAAAGATCGATGACATTTGAATACAAAGTCCTTTCACATTTCAAAAAGTTATAAAAAAGAAATTAACAAAACATCATATCAGCAGGCCCTGACTATCGCAAGGGCACACGGGGCCCATGCCTCGGGCACGAAAATTGAAGTTATTTGTTAACACTGAAAATTAAATGAATGCCTTATAAAAAAAGATTTTTTTTATTAGTTTTCTGTGGTTTCAGAAGAAAACTAAGTTCATAATTATGCTTAAAATAGAAGTTTTTTTAATACTTTTAGGACTTTTGTTTGCACTTAGTATCAGTTTGATTTTATCCTTTAATATCAATAACATCATTAATAAGTAGTCTTCTCATTATTATTTTCAGTAATTGATTTACTGCATTTATCAAGCCATTCAATTTTATCAGATTGCACATTTATTCGAAAAGTGACACAACCGAAAGACATGTGATATTTCAGATATTAATGCAAAAATATGTGTCAATCTACTGTTAAAAGCACATTTGAATAAATAATAGAAGATATATTTTATTTTTATTTCTGGAACAGTTTTTTAATTTTCCGAGAAACTTAATTTTTTGAGTTGGCACTTTTCAAGTAAGTGATGTATAGAAATATGTGAAAAACTAATATCAGTAAAACAACCAATGTAAGGGGCATGAAAAATTGATATAGTGTCCTGGGCTTAGAAACTTAGGCAAACCGCACTTGCCATACAATTTGTTCATTTTTTATGAGTTTTTTTTTTTTTTTTTTTTTTTTTTTTTTTTTTTTTTTTTTTGCCACGTAACATTCTACTTCTTGAGAAATCTTGTGATGTAAACCGTACTCCGTAACGAAAATTTGTTAAATTTTAATGAAGTTTTAAAATCTGAAGTTACTTTTGTATCGTTTTGATTTTTTTCATTGCCAGAAAAATTACGATTCTTTGACAAGTCATATTAGTCCAAGAGCCGACAGCACAAAAACCTAAGTTATCAAGCACAAGAAAAAAACCTTTATTTTATGGAAGAGTATAGAAGTAGGGTAATCTAATGATCCATGTCTGCCGCAAGTGAAGTGGTGCATAAGACAAAAATTAATACCACCACTGGTTGACTCGTAGGTTTATCATTGTGTTTGTCCTACAAACAAAGATATGAAAACATGGAGGACCGGGAGCAGGAAAACACAATGATAAACCTACGAGTCAACCAGTGGTGGTATTAATTTTTGGTTTATGCACCACTTCACTTCCGGCAGACATGAATCATTAGATTCCCCTGCTTCTACTCTTCTATAAAATATAGGTTTTTTTTCTTGTGCTTGATTACATAGGTTTTTGTGCTGCCGGCTCTTGGACTATATGAGGCAAACGCATTCCTATATGGCAGTATGTTAATATTTTGTGATTTTTTAAAATGTGACTATGGGTTTATGGGACACCCTGTATATGCCCTTTCTCAATTTATCATAAGATAGCAGCGAAATATGACAATCTGTTCAGGTTTAAATGACAATCGGGTATTAAACTAAACATTATATTTATATCTTATACCGTATTTTATGGAAGAAACGTCGCACCGTCGTAAACGCCGCACTCCTCAAATTGGCCTGAATAAGCTTAAAATATCGTAATCGCCGCACCCGTTGTAAACGCCGCATCCATCGGAACGTTACTTTTGTCGACAGCGTCACATTCACCTAACTTTAATCAAAGCTTTCTGAGCAGTGTAGGATGCCTCGTTTTTAATATCTTAAGATGTCTGAAGTTTTATTTAAAATATTTAAATCCGATTTTAAATATTTTTATGAATTTTTAAATGAAGGAAACTCAGTTGGTATTTAAAAAATATCGTAAACGCCGCGGCGTTTCTTCCATAAAATACGGTAACTTATAAAAATAATATGCCTGAATAGTAGAACGGTCATTTCAAGTATAATGATAATATAAAATAATAATAATAATAAATTATAATACAATAACAATAATAGTAATAATAATAGTAAATTGTAATATACTAAAAATAGTAATAACAAATTGTAATATAATAATAATAATAATAAATTATAATATAACAATAATAATACTACTACTACTACTACTAATAATAATAATAATAATAATAAAATTTAGAGCAAAAACATAATGTGTTTTTATGCTACATATAAAATGCGGCTATTAAGCATAAAATTATTATTATATTTTAAACATATCTATTTTAGAATGCAGTATACAGACAAATAGCAATGCATTTATTCGATAAATAATGATTCGTCAATAGTGTGATGTAAACGTCGCCCATTTTTTTTATTGTTAGCCAAATCCGCATTCGTTAACCGAGTAATAACTGTGATTGAATCAGTGATTTCAAAAACTACAACAGTCCCTCATTTAAAAATTTTCAAAATAAATCTACCCAAAATTGTAACATCGTTACATTAAATCTCACCACAAAGTAAAGTATAGCTTTAAATCAAATTGTAGATTGAATGTGCTGCGTTATATACTTTTATTACTCCTTCAAATCTCTGTAGATTATTATGACTGTATATACTTTCGCAGCAAATCTTATGAGATCCTGTATGGCCCACACGAGATAACGGCACACTGGTTGAAAACACCTTGCTTTATAGAGAAAGTTGTTTAATTTGGGATGAATCTGAAAATATTATTTACAAATAACGATAAACTAAGCAGTTTAGCATAAGTTAGCTCGAATTTATTTACTTTTTCTCAGAATGACATCAGAGAAAAAATCTTAAGACTGTCTTAAATCATTGCTTTATAAGTGAGAAAGGTGAAAAAAATCGGCTTTAGATGAATTTTTTATGTTGATGTTAATCATCAGAATGTCTGTTAAGCGACATCATGATTTTGAACGAATGAATCCTAGGCGTTAATTTTACTGTTGAGGGTTCATTACCATGACATCGTCATAACATATTTTAAGTTCCACAATAAATATTTCAAACTAAGAATTTTTCTCATTAACAGATAAGTTATTACTAAAGCATCAGGTTAATAGAGATGTTTTTTATATAGAGAAGTGGCATTCGTTTTTTTTTTCTTTTTACCCTCTTCACCGTTTTCAAAGTCCTGCATGTAGTTTGCCGCCTATCCCCTACGTCACGCTTTCACCTTTACTTAAGAATTGGTGAATTCGAGTCACGTTGGTGGAATTTTTTGATCTCACTAAAATGCACGAGCTCGTTATGCAAATATTTCGCTTCTTCACTCAAATCAGTTATTTAATACCTCTTTGAGACAGGGCTTGATTTTCGAACAGTCCACAAAGGGTGGGCCTTACAGGTCTCAGAATTTTGGGTGCCTTGAAATCGGCTTAGTCCTATAAAATTGTATTTATTAGTTTATGGTTAAAAAATAAATGCGTGAACTTTACACGTTAAAACACCTATTATAATGATATAAAACCGATTTGTCTAAGTATAAAGTGGCGCGTAAATTACCAAATAACACGCGTGACGTGTCAATTTCAAAATACACGACGTTACGTGTAATTTGACGATAACACTTTAAGCTTCTGAATTGTGTAAAAAGACATCAGATAACTCTGAAATAACGCAGTTTAACCCTGGAGAACGCGCGCATACTCAGGGTATGAAGGGTTTTCACTTTGTCACCAATAAATACAAATAATAATCGTCACCTTATTTAGTCGGAGACAGTTGCTACAAATTCTGCTATAAAATAAGTTGAAGATTACTTAAAAAAAAAATAGTGGTGACAACTGTAAAAACCATACGCACTCTGGGTCTATCAGGTCCAGCGCGCGTCCTCCCGGGCACATGAGTACATATATTTCTGTGTTATACAAAAATGTCAGATATTTTTGTGTACATTAACTTAACCTTATAGTGTGGGGCGTGGGGTGTAAATTGTGAACTCAATGTTTTTATGCTAGAAAAACTAAATTTCATGAAAAACAAACTCATATGATTGGTGTGTTTGTTGTCTTTCTAGTAGATTTGTTTTAACCCTTAACCGGAATCGCTAAATTGTTCCACATTACTGGAATCTTGGGTCCAAATGGACGCGTTAATTAAAATCCAAGTTATTTCCTAATATATATGAAATACCACTTAGGTGGGTTATAAGTGCATTGAAAAAGGTTTCATGTACTATATAAATCAACTTTTATTCATATATATCTTAAAATTATACATTGTCGTTGTCCGGTCAAAATGGACACACGATTCCGGTTAAGGGTTAAGACCACAAAACAGTGAACCCACAATTTACAGGAAACAAGATCGTCTGTAATTATACTTACTGCATGCCATCTTTCTGTTAGAATTGTTTTAGAATCCTAAAATCATACAATTTCTGCTCAGAACCTGTATAATCTGAAATCCTGTATAATCTACACGGTTAAAAAATAAGAAATTCGTTAAAATACGGATATTATACTGGCAATCGTGACGCCAGTACTATTCCCGTATTTTGCGGGATTTTACTTTGCCTGTATAAATTTCAATTATCACTTTTGAAAGATACATTTACATCGAAGTAGATATTCTCTATTTCATTCAATGTGCAGTAAACAAGAAATTCTTACCAGGAACGGGATGCGAATGAAGGGGTCATCCATATATGATGTCACACTTTTTTTCAATATTTTTGACCTCCCTCCCCCCCCCATGTCACAAAGTGTCACACTTCACCATACTCCCTCCCTCCCCCCCCCCCCGTCTTGTCACATGTCACGCTATATTACATAAACATATACTTGGAGTTCAAAAACAAATTGCTATGTTATAGATCATATTTCAAATTTTATTTTGAAACTTTTAACTATGTGCTTTAATGACATTTGTGAGCATAATAATAAAAATGATTACTGTACTTATTTTGTATGAAATAAGATTAAGATTTACAAAAAAAAAAAAAAAAAAAAAAAAAAACATAATTAATATATAATATTAATAAAATATTAATATGAAAGAACAATTAAAAGCTGTAATATTTTAGAAATTGAAATGGAATTTAATATATTTAGTTTTAAATCGTATCTTTACTGTATGAACACAAAATACTTTAATTTCAAATTAACTTTAAAATTTAATCTGCTGATTTTTAATGCTTTTATTTTAACCAAAATGTATGATGTCACACTTCTTCTTACCCCCTCCCACCCCCTTGTCACAAACTGTCACAATTTCATGAACCCCCTCCCCCCCCCCTCCAAGCGTGACATCATTTGTGAATGGCCCCTAAGGCAACTGTAACTTGACTTTCCACACCTTGAGCATTCAGCTAACGATTGCGCAAGCCTCGTTATTTATTGACTGCACACGAGAACACATATTTCTGTGTAACATCCTTACACATATTTCTGTGTAATATTATTAGATATATTTCTGTCTAATATGCTGTTCTTATGCATAATTTTGCGTAATGCGCTAAATACACAGATTTTTGTGTTATATGCAAAATGTATAAATTTATAATAACACGCCAATTTGGGTAAATCCACAAATTTTTCTATATATTTACACATTTGCTGGGTTTTTGAAGGTATTAGAAATTACATAATTCATTAAGCAGATAAATTACACAGAAATACAGGCAAACTTTTATGACAAGTGTGTAAATTTTATTTCAAAAGTGAAAATACAAATTTACACAAATACTTGTGTAAAAGGGACTAATTTACACATTTATTTTTTAGAGAGGATGCAGTTTACTTAAATTGGATTGATTTAATAAAATTATTTAAAAAACCTAACCATTTACATTGCTCACAAATATTTGCAAATTACGAATACAAAGCTTTAATTACATATTGTATATTATATGAAGGGCTCACAACCATAGTTATACCAAGTCCATTTTGAAAAAAAAATGAGATAGTCCATTTAGAATCTGCATAAAATCTGTTTTATTCACTCTCACGTAAACCAAGTGTATAAACAGGTCACATATATGAGAAAGTATGAGAAAACAGACTTGGTTCACTGTGGAAGTGGATAAAATATGGACTATCTCTTTTTTTTTTTTTTTTTCGAAATGGGCATGGTCTACTATGGTTGTGAACCCCTCATATGACTGGCATAAGTAAATGAGAGTCGGAGCCCCAAAATGTATGATGTATTCAAACGCGATTTTGTGAAAATTTGATTTATGTTATCGATTTGAGGTTTAGCATGCAACTAATTCAATATATATTTTATGAATCCAGGTGATTTTGTTTTTCTTATTTTTGTTGTTTCAGATGATTATTCAGAGCGCAGTCATTGACGTCGATTTTAGAGATCTGCACGGGCCGGTTCGTGGCACGAAGCCCGAGCCAGGTCCGGCCCGCTTTTTTCGGAAGGCTCGGGCTGGGCCGGGCAGGGACTGGTTTCTTTCATTTCCAGTCTTCACGGACCAAAATTTCCAGTCCTAGTTTTGAGCCAGCCCGTACGAAAATCATTGTCTCAGCGTGGTCTGGTCCATTCAAAGATCGGTAAAATTAGGTCAGGCCGCAAATATGCATACATTTTTAAATCGCTATTATTCTGCACTTAAACATTAAAACTTATTATTTTTAAAGAATAGTAGATTTCTATGCTTATTAAAATATAGCTAAGTTAAAATATAGTAAAACGTGTGCAAAAGAACCTGCCTTGACGGAAACCCTGTTTTAAGCTGAAAACGTGGATCCATGCAAAATTCATACTAATGCGTAAGAAAAGAATATATATAATACATTTACACTTGCTAAGAAGGGAATTTGTCTATAACGCATTTTTATTTCTTTTCTATGCAATTCAGTCTTAGAAGATTTTACTGTATAGCAATTTTCAGATTTTTAACACTTCAATACATGGGATATGGATTAACAATATTAATGATAACTGAAACATTTACATACAAGAAATAGAGATTCATTAAAAAAAAAATAAATATCGCAGCCTGCGGCACTTCTATAAAAACGAAGATTATAAACATGAAAAAAAAAAGTTAAGATAAATATTTTTGGTCAGACCTCCTCGTACGAGACAAATTTTTAACCAAATCGACGTACAAATCAATGTTTTGTAGAAATTCATTCGTGCCGGGCTGGTCTAGGGCCGAGATTTTAACTTTTTTCCGGGCCGGGCCGAATTTTTTTCTATGTATCGAACCAGGCCTGGACATTTCGGCCCGCGCAGACCTCTAGTCGATTTGCTGCTGTGCACGCCTCGCGTAGGGAACTTTAGAGGAGTTAAAATGTCAGCATTTTTATAGGATAATATTCAAACACATACATTTTTCTTTAAATATCATTACCGTAACAGGATAAACCTCCCCGTAATATTTAACAAACGTAGAGTAAGATTTTTTAAATAAAACATGTAAAACTGGAAAATTTCATGGAAACTTAGTGTATAATGAGAGATATAATAATAATAAAGAAATATATATGAGATAAACATTTAAAATGTATGTTTGTTTAGATCTTTAGTAAATTTTATAATGCATCTGTAGAAATTTAAATAATGCAAAAATTATTTAAAAAATTACTTATCTTTTTTTAATGCATAAAATATATTATATAAAACTTATTTGTAGAAAAAATATAGATTTTATTTCATAAAGGAGCAAATTAATACGTATGATTTAGATGAATACGGAACCATATTGCTGTATAAACAGTAATAAAAATTTTTGGGTTTTGCAAACGGATCTTTTTTAACATTTCAGGGAAAATAATAAGCGGTCCAAGTTTTGAAAAGTCATGTGAAGTCACTTCAGCTTTTACTTACGTGCATTTAAAATGAAAAATAGTACTAATAAATTCTGGTAAAATTTTTAATTAAAATTAAGTGGTCTAAATAATAACCCTTCAAAGATTTAATGGGACGACGGAAATTCCAATTAAGAATTATCTCTTTTTATTTAAAAGCTCATAAACTATATGACTGCCATGAAACAAGCATTTCTTACGTGCTTAGCATGTTTTGGAATCAAGGGGGTCCGGAACACAAAAATCTTAAAATTTCCTTAAATTTTTTTATGACATTAAAGTTTTCTCTGTCTTTTTCTGCTTAAACCTCTCGCTGCGTAATTGTTTTATCAAAATAGCTTCAAAAATTGCGTACTCAATTCCTTCGCGACGAACGCCTTTTAAAAATTTTTATTCTTTTGCCACCGGTTTTTCAAAACAAAAATTTTCGTCTGATTTAATCGGGAAAATGCTCCCATTAGATAAGGCAAAATTTACAATAAAAAGTAACTGGTGGGAATGATCAAGGCGGGTTAATTAGACGAAGAAAATGCATCCCCGATGAAATCTTGGATTGCGCAAATTTTGCTTACTTTTATGTTGCCCGAGAAACTCTCGGGTTGCGCAGCGAGAGGGTTAAAATGAAGTTTAATCATGTTTCTATGTTAAGAACAGGAAATATTCTTTTTTAAGTTTTGGTTTGTTTTCAAAATCTAACTTTCAAGCAATGGTTGTCATGAAAACGACTTTTCGCGAAAATGCGTTTATCTTCATGATGGGTTTTTTTCACCATTTCCCATATTTAAATTGCTATAAGTCAAGAACTGTTAAAGATAAATGATTCATATTTGGAACATGGCTTTTTCAATTATTTTGCTTTAATTTTGATTTGGTAAATTTGAAAAAAATATTTACTTTTGAAATATGATTTTCTTTTTAAAACGTTACGTCATTTTTTTTCAAATTTTTACTTTAAATATTTTTAATGTTTATTTAAATTAATACTTTTTAAAATGCTGAATCTAAATTAAACCTTATATATTCCTGCTTATTTAAATGCAAAAAAATTGAAATTCTAGAAATAATATTTCGGGTTATAACGATTTTAAACTACCCACTTTTTTTAATAAAATTTAAAATTTAAATTTAAAAAAATGAGTAGTTTTGTCATGTGATTTTATTTGCGAATGATATGGTTAACCATTACAAAAAATTTCGAAATTTTAACTAAATAAATAAAAATTATTTGAAAATGTGTCCCAAACCCCCCTTAAGTAGAATTTTTTTTCTGGTAGAAAAAAAGGGCTTATTTAAAAGAAATACAACATAAGAAACTCCTATTTAAAAATTTTCATGCTTTTTCTAAATGATTCAAAACTAATGATATTTATTCGTTTTAATAAATCTACATCAGTAAATGTTTAACGCAAATTGAGTAAGCTTTCTGAATTTACTTTCTTTAATATTGCATGTGATAGTTAACTTAGGTGATTATTCTTTAATTTTCTTAAGGTATTACTCATTAATTTAAAAAATAAAACGCTTTCAAAATCCTATAGGGGATTGGAATGCAAAATTCTTCGCAGAGACATGAGATACTTTAACCATATTAGTTACAGATGAAAAGGTGAGATTTAAAAATTACGTAAAATTAGTTGATCAGATTTCAGTCATATACTCAAATTGGTTTAAAGTGAATACATATCGTTTAAATAGAACGCCGATTTTTTTTCTAATTGAATTATTACCATTTTTGTTTTTTTACTTTTTTGCTTCTTTTTAAATTCTACCTTGTTCTAAATATGTCAATTTCAATTCACTGCAAAATCAAAAAAAATGTTGTGGTATTCGTCCTGACTTTATCCGAGGAATGTTAAGGATGAAGCATATAATTTGGCATTGGAAAAGTATTTGAAAAAGAAAATAAGCACTGTAAATTTTCAAGCACCAATTTATCCAACAAAAATCCGTTTCTATGATTTAAATCAACTTGAAGTGAGTTTAAACGTTGTGCATTAAAACGCAACTTTAACAGAATTTCAGTATACTGAAAGTAACCAACTCCGAATTTTCAATTTGAACTAAAAAATAAACATCGTTCATCGTGCTAATTTTATTCTTATTTTACTTTTATTTAATTCGTCTGTTTTGTTTTGAATTAATCCCGCAAAGTATACTAGAATCCGGATAATATGAAGCTTCTAAATTAAAGTATTATATATCTCGAACATCTTTTAAATTTCTTACAAATCGTAGCGTTTTTTTTTTTTTGTTTTTTTTAAATCCGCCAATAAAGATTATTGCAAAATCTGAATACCGCATCAAGTTTTGTACCAAATATATAGCCCAATATACCACTCCTATTTGCAGATTTATTGAAGTACTCTTAACTCAAGTGTGACTGAGTTATACATTGGTATTGAAACAATAGATCAGGAAAAATATCGAAATGCAGTCGGATCAAATGATGATGAAGAAAATATTGTGGAAAACAAATTTTGAATGATGTCATAAATGAAATTTTGAAACCCCGCGTCCCCACAGAAATGAAGTCCTTGATATTACGTGCCGTTAACCCTAGAAGACTAGACAGTCATAATAATTATGACTATGTTTGTTTGACAAGGCGACTGCTGCATGAACGAGTAGAAGAATAATTATAAGACTAAGACTATTTATTTTCTAAGGTTAATTGATAATAAAATATTGAAAAGTACATTAGAACCATTTTTTAACTATTTCCTCACATAAAAATGTTAAATTTATAGAATTCGTAATTTTTACGAGCCTTTAGTCTTTTTCATAAAAAAAAAAAAAAAAAAAAAAAAAGATTTTATCGTAAAAAACTGTTTATTTTCTTTAA